>CM045941.1:7888981-9088981 GCA_025177825.1 Aechmea fasciata | reverse complement strand
TTACCTACTAAGGTTTTGTTGGTGACGTTTATATCGCACTCGAACTTCTCGTTTTCACAAATTGGTCAAGAATTTACTTTTCATGACACTTTATGAGTTTTATTTTGTTCTATTTATGATTCTGGATGTTGGTATATAATAATTTTATTATTTTTACATGACAATATATATAGATCTACCAGTAAATGTTGGTATTGACTACCACAAATAGTTGCCTCTAAAATTTTGCAGAAAATTCATGCATCCAAATTAAACTGTACATAATTTATACTTTTATTATTAAAAAATAACTGCTGTTTGTACACTATAAATTAAAAAAGGTGCATCATTCAATCAAGGGTGGGATTCTCTTCAGTAACTAGAGGATGTGATTAATGAGCATATCCTCACCTTTGAATTGGCAAAATTATACTCTTGGCCCTTAAACTACAGGTCCGTGATATTTTGGTCCCCAAATTTTATGTATTACAATTTCTGCTTCAAATTTTTAGAAATATTATAATCAAATCTTACACTCTAATTT
The DNA here is from genome assembly GCA_025177825.1 of Aechmea fasciata. Classification (NCBI taxonomy): domain Eukaryota; kingdom Viridiplantae; phylum Streptophyta; class Magnoliopsida; order Poales; family Bromeliaceae; genus Aechmea; species Aechmea fasciata. Next base: position 9,088,458 of record CM045941.1, on the reverse strand, counting down.
AATTGACTAAATATTGATAAATTACATATGTACAAGTGATGCTATTATAATTTGTCAATAATTAATGTACTAATTCATTTCTATATATCAATAATTTGTTAATATTTAATTAACTAAGTTGAGTTGTGGGACTTGATTATAATAATTCACAAATTTTCTTGCAAAAAATGACAATAAATTATAGTTTGTGTACCAAAGTGTCAGGCTCCTCATAGTTTAAGGGCCAAATTTGTAATTTATTATATTAAAATCTGTCAAGAAGAAATATCAACTTGGCTTTGTGGGTTCTAACTTCTTGATGAGCTTAAGCACAAGTTTATGATCTACTTGGTCATGTATATATGCTATATAAAATTTCTGTGCACTTACTTACCGTACGTCTCTAGCACAAATGGTAAAGAGAGGTTGGTGGTTTCCCAAGTGCAAATTCTAGTTGATCCACATTTTCAGTTAAGTTTTTATTTCAAAAAATTAAACAAAGCGTGTAGCATACATGCTCCTACCTTTCTCTCAAAAAAAAAAATTTTGTGCTTTCATCTTGATTCGAAGATAGTAGATGGCGATTTACCAAAGTGCTTTTTTGGTTCACGGATTTAAAATTTCAGTAAAAATTTAGTTTCTGGCACTATAACAGAATTAGGTAATAGGGCCACTCGTTTGAGACACTTTTGTACATGTATTCCATTTATATCAAAATTTTTTTAAAAAATCTACTAATGTCTAAATATAAAGTCCAATCCAAAAAAATAATAAAATGTTACTCTACTCAATCTACCTCACCCAGCCCATTTAGCCCGATTACAAAAAAAAAAAAAAAAAAAGGAAAATTGATTACCATCACCTCTTCTCCACTCATTCAATCCGTTGAAATCCTAGACGAAAAACCCTTCCCTCTTGTCCTTCTCCACCACCGCAGCCAACGAGGTAGAGTTCCGACGGTTGCAAAATGCTTAAATAAGTGTCTGTAAATTAGCAGCAGCCCTCGTCTTGAGGCAAAATACAAGGGTAACAAGAAGTCTTCCCTGCGGAGAGCTCAAGACCTCATGTGTAAGAAGCTCAAGCTGGCCAGATTCGCATCCAAAGCACCTCACCCTCTCTCCTGCTCTCTGCCTTCGGCCTCTACTTCGACCCCCTTGCCTCTGACTTCCTCGCCGATGCAAGCTGATGGGACCGGCCCTGATAACGCCGGCCCTGCTCCCCCCGCCGCCCCTGTCTGAGGAGCCCTGCCCCGCTGCTCTATTACCTACTTCCGGATCTTCTGAAGCTGCGAGGGGTACTACCTTCCCTCTTACCCGAGATGAGATCCTGCTGATCAAAGCTTCCTGCAGTATAGTAGACGCTGGTACGGAGCCTCCCCCTGCTCCAATAGTGCCAACGACTACAGACGCGGTGTAGCCCCCTGGGTCTGTGACATCTAGGCTGTTGTGCTTTGTGTTCTGTTTGTAATGACTAGAAATAGAGTCTTTCGCTTTCTGTCTTGGAATGTTCGGGGCCTCAATGACCCGAGCAAATGCACTGTTATCAAGAGCTTTATTCGGAATGCCAAATGTTGTGTTGTCTGTTTGCAAGAAACCAAGATCCCTTCTATCTCTTAGTCCAAGTTTCAAGCCATTTGCGGTTTTCACCTTCAGGACTTCCGTGCTTTAAATGCTGTCGGGACCAAGGGAGGCCTCCTATTAGCCTGGAACCCCTCCCTTTTCGACTGTATAGAGGACTGGGGTGGATCTTTCTCTCTCAATGTTGTACTCAAAAGAAAGAGCGATGGTTCAGTGTTCACGTTGTCCAATATCTATGGCCCCACTTGTGCCAGCCTCAAAGCGGGCCTTCTTCCGCGAGATTCATCTTATTGGCCAGCGGTCCAGAGGTGTGTGGGCGGCAATGGGGGACTTCAATACCTTATTCTCCCTGCACGACAAAAATGGACCGCTCCAGAGCACTAACGATATCCTGCAGTTTAGGAAGGTTGTGAATGACTTGGGCCTTATTGACGTACCTCTGCGAAACAAATCGTACACGTGGACTAATGGACGGCGCATTCCAACCCTCGAGCGACTTGATCGCACCCTCATCTCGCAAGATTGGCAGCTTTCCTTTCCCTTTTCCTCCCTCTCTGCGCTTCCTCGGCCCCGTTCGGACCATACTCCGCTGTTACTCTCGGCTCACACCTTTTTGCCCTCTGCTCGGATCTTCAGATTTGAATCTTTTTGGCTTCGCTACCCGGCAGTTTCTGGAGTCATTTCTCAGGCATGGAGCTCTTCGGTTCCTGCTTGAGCCCTCTTAATCGTTTCGCCTCCAAGATCGAGTGTGTTCGAGAGGGCCACGAGATCTTGGGCCTTTGGGCTCACCTCGTAATTAAGGAAGCGAGGCTGCCGCGTGTCTCGGATGGTTGGGACGGCTCGACAGGGCAGAGGAAGACAGGGCCCTCACAATCAGCGAGTGCAGGTTGCGACCCCTACTCAAGACTAGATATGAAGAACTATGCTTATAAGAGGAGATTAGATGGAGGCAACGGTCTCGGATTCTTTGGCTCCGAGCAGGGGATGCAAATACCAAATTCTTCCACCTCCATGCTAACCGCCGGAAAACCAGGAACTCTCTTTCCCATTTAGCGGACGGATCCTCCTCTCTCTCTTCACCAGGAGCTTTACAGAATCACTTGTTCCACTTCTTCCACAACACTCTTGGAGTTGAGCAAACCGCCGCTCCGGCGATCAACCTCTCCTTGCTCTATGATGCTGATCCAGTTGATCTCTCTACCTTATCCCTTCCTTTCACGCTTGACGAGGTGAAATCAGCTATCTTTTCCTGTGTAGCGGATAAGGCACCGGGTCCGGACGGGTTCCCAATGCTTTTCTATCAACGGTTCTGGGGCATCCTCAAAGATGACATTATGGAGGTCTTCCATTCCTTCTACGACCGGTCATGTGATCTGACTCGCGTCAACAGCAGCTGGATCTGCCCAATCCCGAAGAAGCTTAATGTCACCTCGGCTAGAGACCTCCGCCCGATTAGTCTCGTCCACAGCATGCCCAAGCTCATCTCGAAGGTTCTTGCGGTCCGTCTTCAACGTTTTATGAGCCATCTGATCAACCCATTTCAAGCTGCTTTCGTCAAAGGCCGGTATATTCTTGATAACTTCCTTTCGGCGCACATCCTTGCTCACCACTTTTATTCTACCAACCAGCAAGCAGCCATTTTCAAGATTGACTTTGAGCGCGCCTTCGACAACATTAATTGGCACTTCCTTACTGAGATTTTTAAAGCAAGGGGATTCGACGAGCGATGGACCAGTTGGATCACTTGCCTCTTGCGCTCCTCAACCGCAGCAGTTTTGGTGAATGGCGCTGTGGGCGAGCCATTCATCTGCAAAAGAGGACTGCGACAGGGCGACCCACTATCTCCCCTACTTTTTATTCTTTGCGCTGACGCTCTCTTTAGAATGCTCCAATCGGCTTCCTCCGCTAATCTCCTACCATCCTTAGGAATTGGAGATGTTAAACTCCACACCCTGCAGTTCGCCGATGATATGCTGCTTTTCTTCGACGGTTCGATTCGGTCGGCCGTAGTCATCAAGCTCATCCTCGACGCCTTCTCTCGGGTCTCAAAATCAACTTTCTGAAGAGCGCCATCATCCCTATCTCGTTGCAAGATAGTCAAGCCTCAGCACTAGCGAGCTTCCTTGGATGTTCCACTCATGGCTTTCCCTTCAAGTACCTGGGACTACCCCTATCCCCGAAGAAGCTTCTTAAAGCCGACTATCTCCCTCTTATTGAAAAGCTGGACAACCGCCTGGCCGGCTGGAAGGGACTCACGCTTTCAAGGGGCGGCGGCCTGACTCTTCTCAACTCGGTACTCTCTAGCATCCCGACTTTTTTCTGCACTGTTTTTCGTCTACCTTCTTGGGTTATCAGTTCCATCGACAAGATTCGCCGAGGCTTCTTTTGTAGAGGGAAGAAACTCGACAATGGGTTCCACTGTTTGGTAAAATGGGAACACGTGTGCCGACCCAAGCGATCGGGCAGTCTTGGAATCCGAAACCTGCGAACGACGAATTCTGCACTCCTGATGAAATCACTCTGGCATTTCTACAACTTTGGCTCATTACCATGGGTTCTTCTTCTTAAGAACAAACTGTACAAGCTCAACGCCCCATCGTTTCCCGTCTCGCAGCGAGCGGCTTGTTGCCCTATTTGGCGAGACATCGTTACTGTAGCCGCTATGCCTTTCCTCTCAGCTGTTGACTTTTCCCTCGGTAATGGCTCTGCTTTATCCTTTTGGAATGTGCGATGGGCCGGCAGTTCTGCTCCAAGGGACCGTTTTCCCAACCTTCATTCCGCCGCGAAACGCAAAAACCTGTCCATTGCTACGTGGTTTAAACGTTTCACCCCGAGGGCCAACCTTGGTTTTGCTCCCCCTGTTGGTCCCGCGGAGCAGGAAGAACTCCAGTCTCTCACTGCCCTGGTCAATTCTGCCCCGCTCTCTAATTCTGCTGCCGACATACCCTCTTGGAGATGGATCGACTCTTGTGCTTTCTCGTCTCGAAGTGCCTACAACTTTCTTATTTACGACGGAGTCAACGACACCAAAATTACCTTCCTCTGGCAACTCAAGATTCCTCCGCGAATCAAGGTCTTTCTGTGGCTAGCCGCAAGGTACAGAATCCTCACCGCCGACTTTTTAGCCACGAGAGGCTGGCATGGTCCATCTATTTGCGTCCTCTGTAACTCCGACGCGGAGACTTTGGATCATATCCTCCTCCTCTGCCCCTTCGCAACTACCCTGTGGACCAAGCTTCTTCAGCTTTCTCTGTCTACACAATTGCTGTGGCCGAGCCCTTCTCGAAATCTGACAGATCGGTGGTGCAAACTGAGGATGGGGCTATCTCGCCAATCCAGGATTGACCTAGACCTTTTCGTCACGGCCGGCTGCTGGGAGCTGTGGAATGAGCGAAACGGAAGACTCTTTAACAACCGGATTCGCCATGTTGACGCTTTGGTGAGGTGTATTCTTTCCACTGTGAGATTCTGGAAAACGACGCTAGCGACTTGAGAGTCCTTTCTGCCGTAGTTTGTTGTTCAACCCTCTTTTCTTTCGTCTTCTTTTCCCCTGCTTTCTCTTTCCCGGACCTCCAAATCCGATGTCCCCCATGTTGTCTTCAAATAGGGTATAACCCTGTTTAATCAAAAAAAAAAAAAAAAAAAAAAAAAATTAGCAGCACTCTTTTTAGATTATAGCGACACTCTTTAACTGTCATTATATACCTAAAGACCCCTCGTATAACAATACTTTTTAAAAGTATTGGTAATTTAGCCAGTAACACTTTTTTTTACCTGTACCGACATGTGTCGCTATAAACCGTTTTTGTTATAGTGCGAAACATCTATTTTCAAGATACAATTTGTCTTGTAGGAATATTTAGTATAGATCTAAAATATACATAAATATATTATTTCTATGTCTAGTTCAACACAAAAATTATCTAACTATATCGATACAATAGCTACATTATTACTTATCATTTTACACCAAATTAATCATATTAAAACCATAACTATTTGAATATATGAAATTTATTTAAATGTTTCTAAATTTATTTAGCTAACCCCACCTCAAATAGGTTATCCCGGCTTAGCTAACCCCATCTAACCCCACCAAACCCCAACCAAACACTGTTTTCTATTCATAATAAGTCACTATCCTTCTTATCCCACCTACTCCAACAAAACGTTATTTTTTACTATCCTGCACTAACTCCAACCCCCAACCAAACACAAAAATACTCTAATCCCACCTTAACCCTGAACTTCACTATCCCTAGAATAACTAGTTTTCTTAACAGAATCAAACGGTAGCCTAGGTTCCGTATGATATTGAGATACATGCATATAAAGCTAATAAATAAATAAAATAGAGTTGGGACAAATGCATATAGGAGTATGTTTCAACGTTATATATTTTTGCATCTTTTTGGAGATCTTAAAAAGTATACCGGACCGGCTTATTATGATAAATATAGCGTTTCGCACTATATTACGTACGGAAACAAACAAAGTATTTTTTCATCGTAGCTGTTTTAAATTACAACTATATTTTTTGGACTGCAAATATATAATTGCTTGTCCAAAATTAATTAATTAAGCTCCACCACAGTTGAGGACAAACAAGCAAACTTAAAGAAGAAGCATGAGTCCGGAGTTTTCAATTACGTTGGATATGCTCAATCCAAGATATATTAATAAGGGATTAGGTCACCTCACCTAGCTATTTAGGGAATAAGCTCTAGGATTATGCATGTCCCACTCATCATTAATTAATTAGTGGTCCTTAATTGAATATATAAATGTATAATTATACCTTTCTCACTACATTTGATCCCAACCTAATCCACCCAAATCCCAAATATGGATTGAATATTGATTGATTGATACATAACTTAATCATATTAATTATCCCAATGATTTGAAATAATCTCTCCATATACTTAGTGCGTTGCATTTGGCTACCCATGGGTGTCACGGGAATTAACTAACTAGATTCCCCCACTAATTAAAAAACAATTAATCTCAAATATATATTATCTACAGTGGTGAGGAACCTTTTTTTCCCTTTTATATTTTTATGAAGTGGATGAGTTATATAAAAATCCAAAATAAAAAAATGTTTCACTAATTAAAATATATTTTAAATAGTAATTAAATAGTTTCAAAAATGTATTGTAGGATAAACTTCAAATACCACTATCGTGATTTCGCATTTTCTCACTTTAGTACCCTGAGGTTTAAAGTATATTAATTTAGTACCCTGTGCTTTCCTTTTTCTTCTTTTCAGTAGCTAGCTTCTATGTTAACATTTCGTTAAATTATTATATACAAAAAACTTCAGATACCCCATCTAGATTTATCGAATATTTACTTTAGTACCTTTTAGTTTTAACTTTATCACTAATTTAACGAAAAAATTAGTAAAAGTGATAATAAAAAATAAAAAAAAAACCACGTAATACGTACTAAATTGATACACTTTAAAGCACTGGATATTAAAATAAAAAATTGTAAAGCCACATGGGTAGTATTTAAAATTTATTCAACAACTAAAAATCGGAAGCACCAACTCATTTATACTTTCGAAAGCACAACAGAGTCGTGCTCATAATTTTTATATAATTTATATTGACATGTTATTCTTTCTTCTTATATAAAGTTTTCACTAGACATGGTCCATCGATCATAGACCACTCGTCTAATATCCAAATTAATATAGAAATAAACTGTTCAATATTATAATTTTTGGAATATAGTTTTTAAGTGTACGTTATAGGTGACATTCAACTGTATAAAATTGCACGTACGATTTTAATATTAAATTTTAAAATTTCCTTCACTGTATCAGGATTCAGATCTATACAAATAATTTAACACAGTTAAAAGGGATAATTTTAAACATGTCCCTTAATAGTTACAAAATATTAATTAATGCCTCTCTAAAATCATGATCAGTATAATTTTTTCTATTGTAACCTTATGAATGATATTAAATATATGCTATATTTATAAATTTTAAACATATCCCTTAGAATAGAATTATATTTTTCTTATTGGACCCATGATGCACAAGGTGCATTAAAAAAATGGACACATATTCAGAAACCAAGGTTGTAAAAAGCAGATAGTGGGGCTTTTTTGGCAAATAGCCCCATGACTTTTTATATTTTAAAAAATAGTCCCATCATAAAATTAATTGTAAAAATGGCCCTACCCCCGCCACGCAAGCGCCACGTCAGCGCCACGCGGGCTGGACTGGGCCAGGTGTTTAAGTTGAACATGATGAACCATTCACCGTGTTTAGTTCACCGTGTCCAATACAACTAAGTTTCAGAGACTTAGCCATTTTTTGGCTAAGTTTGGGGTATTTGTATTGGACACGGTGAATTGTTCACCGTGTCCAATACAACTAAGTTTCAGAGACTTAGCATTTTTTCGGGTGTGGTAGTTGTATTGGACACGGTGAACTGGTTCACCGTGCTCAACTTAAACACCTGGCCCCTGCCCGGCCCGCGTGGCGCTGACGTGGCGCTGGCGTGATAAGGTCAGGGCCATTTTTGCAATTAATTTTATGATAGAACTATTTGTCAAAATAAAAAAAGTCAGGGAGCTATTTGCAAAAAAAGCCCCAGATAGTGTGCACATAGCGTTTGCAGGTATCAAAGTGGATATCGGACAGCGGGGGTTGTGCATCGCAACTGCTATGAATCCACAGCGAGTTTCATAATAAATCATTTAAATGCTTTTATTCTAACTGCATTTGTATTTAAAATAATAATAATAATAATATATTAGTTCAGGCGACTGCTACGACGACGGTAGCAGCTATTATTTATTGAGCAATGCTTCAATACACCACAAGTATTAAAATTAAACTCTTAATTAGTAAAGGGTATAATTGGATTTTACATAAAGTAACCTATTAAATAGGTTACCAATTTGAATTAGTTAATATGACAATATTGGAAAAAAAAAATAGTAGTATATATTAAATTTGGCAGTATCTTTTATTTAGTTTTGTTACTTATCAAATTAGATAATACCCAATTTGTGAGGTATCAAACTCAAAAAAATATTGAATTTAAATTTAAGTTTTGAAGTTGATATTGTAATATAAAATTTTAATTTCAAAATTTATATTAAATTTTTAAATTTTGAATCTACATTGTACTTTTAATCTGAAAACCAAATTTTAATTTTTGATTTAAATTAATATTTTGAATTTGAACTGAAAGTTTTATTTAAATTTATGTCTTATATTTAAAAATTGAATTTGATTTATAATTAAGTTTGTTATGTTGTTTTACATTTAAATTTATAATTTAGTTATAATTTGAATTCCAACTATTGTTGTAGGTATTTGAGAATGGTATAGTATTTTTTAGTTGGATAAAACTGGTTTTGTAGACCAAAATATTTTTTTATGACCAAAATATCCTTTAAATAGATACCTGGTGAATGGTATCTATGCCTAAATAGTAAGTCTTTTCTAGAATCATATTACATCTCAACCATCTATGCAAAAAAATAAATGGTCAAGATTTACATAAAATTTAATTTTAATACTTATGGTGTATTGAAGCATTGCTCTTATTTAGAACACTGCCACAAAAAAAGACTCCTCTTTATTAGATATTATTGCACACACCGGTATATATATATATATATATATGTGTATATTATATACACGAATACAGTAAATTTGTACAATAGAGATCTCAAAAATAAAAAATTGATTTAAGAGTAAATTACACTTTTGGTCCAAACTATGAGCGGCTTTGATAATTTGGTTTTCAATTTTAATTTATTATAATTTTGGCTCCAATTGTTGCAATTAAAGCCCACAACTTAATTTAATTTGTCCAATATTGACAAATTGTTTATATAAAATTGATGTAAGAACTTTATAATTGATGATACGATAATAATTAAGGTATTATACCACTCTCTTGTTAAAATTTGTCGATATATTTTGTTGAATAAATTGGATTTGTGAGACTCGTAAGAATTCAAAAAGTTCGAGCTAAAAAATTGCATCAAATTAACATTTGAGGATCAAAATATTATGTGACTCATAGTTCAATGACCATAAGTGTACTTTACCCTTAATTTATCTTTTTTTATAATAATCTAAATCACTACAATAAAAACGGTCTATAGCGACACTTTTAAATATAGGTACATGTCAAAAAAGTACTGCTAGCTAAAATTACCGACACTTTTAAAAAGTGTTGCTATATGTGGGGTCGCTAGGTATATAGTGACAGTTAAAGAGTGTCGCTATAATCTAAAAGAGTGCTGTTAATTTACAAATACTTATTTAAGCATTTAACAACCGCCGAAACTCTATCTTGTTGGCTGCGGTGGCGGAGGAGGACGACAGGAAAGGCTCTTCGTCTAGAATTTTAGTGGATTGAATGAACAGAGAAGAGAAGATAGTAATTAATTTTTCTTTTCTTTTTTTTCTGTCTGTAATCGGGTCAAATGGATTAAGTGTGGTGGGTAGAGTAGAGTAATCTTTTAATTTTTTGTTGGATTGAACTTTATATTTAGGTATTAGTAGATATTTTTTTAAAATTTTAGCATAAATATGACACTTACTTAAAAGTGTTTTAAACATGTGTCGCTATAATCTAATTCTGTTACAGTGAAACGCACACATATTAAAAATTATAAGATTTAGATAATATTTTAAAAAAAAAGTATAAATTTTTCTTATTGGTCTCATGGTGCACCAGATGTGCCACAAATATTTAACAGACACGTGTCCAAAAATAAGGACCCCTCTACTGCATTTAGCATTTAGTTATAGATTAATAAATAATACTTTTTCTAATAAAAGAAAAAATATGGTGGAGAGAGGTTGGTTGAAAACACTCTATTCAGTAGGCAGGACACCGGAAACAGCTTAGATGTATTAGTAATCTTTCTGGTGCAAGTGGCAAAAGGGTTTGATGGTTGGTATTCGAGACCCGAGTTCGAATCTTAGTTGATTCACATTTCTAGCTAAGTTTATTTATAAATGAAATAAACGAAGCGAATATTGCTACCTTTCTCTAAAAAAAAAATAAAAAATAAAAAAATATCTTTCTGGAACATTAGAACACAGCAGTCAATATTGATACCCACATTAAATTTTACAAAACCTGGACGCTCTCCTATAGAAACTTCTATTGAGTACTGGTAATCAAAAAATTTATTATTGGATAATATATAGATTTTTTAATAAAAAAATATATACGAAAATTTAGCTCCTAATTTTTTTTAAAGTAGCAAATTATTAGTGTTTGTAGGATTTTGGCCTTTAGATTAAGTGATGTGTAGTTAGAATGATAGTCTCCTATGACTAAAGCTGAATAAGTAATTGACTGAACAGTATAATCTAACGAATGAAAATGATCAAAATAATAAATTTAACGATAAAAAATTTATAAATAATAAATACTTTATTTAAAAAAAATAGGAGGAATGGCTTATATATCCTTGATAATTATCCGACTTTTCTATTTACCCCACTTAGAAGGTTAATATTTAAAATACCCTTTGTATGTTCCAACATATTTCTAATATACCCCTAGAATTAAAATCATTAATTAACGATATTATCTCTATAAAATTACTATTTTGCCATTTTAAATATATCCCTTGTTAATTAACAATGTTTTCTCTGTAAAATTGCTATTTTGCTCCTTTAAATATATCCCTCCATCATCTCTTTCTTATTTGTCTTTAAAGTTAGAGACACAAAAAGTATTTTGACTTTTGATCTTTTTCAATATACCCCTCTATATACCGTCACCAACATTTATTATTTGCCCTTTAAGTTAAGGGTAAAATTAAAATTTTAATTTTTTTTAACTGTAATAATAAATATTTAACTCACGTTTAAGCTAAATTAACTTAACAGGAGATAACTGCGGGATAATTCATAATAACGATGGAACATATGAAGGATATTTTTAAAAAAATATAATAAAAATAAATCAAATATTTTCAATGGTATATAGTCAAATATCCCTTAAAAATATCATAGTTTTTTTTTTTTGAGAGAGAAATAGGCGGGGACGTTATCCGCTTCGTTTATTTCATTTAGATATAAACTTAGTTAGAACCAACCAGATTCCAATCAATCTTCGAAAGATCAATCATCGTTTCTTCGCCACTGCTTAAACCGGCCGCTTGTAGAAATATCATAGTTGAACTTTATATATGGTGGTGAGAGAAAACACCCAATTGAGTAGAGAGAAAAAACACCACGTTAATGTTATGATCTTAGCCGTTAGCCGCCCCCAAACGAGGGTGTAATTTGTGATTTTCAATTTTCTTGGGAGTGGGGCGGCCGCACGTTTTGCAACGCACGCTGACTCGTGATGCGCGTCCCGGGAAAGCACCACCACCAGCCGGGTGCTTCGTGGCACCCGCGCTTTTTTCTTTTCTTTTTTTTTTTTTTTTTTTCTCTCGCAAATATGAAAAAGTCAAAATCCGTGACATAGGCGTGTTAAATCTGTTGACTAGTTGCAATCAGCCTCTGATAATTAGTTGTCTGTATTTAATATTTGTCCAGATTTGTAAATCTAATTATTCATAAATTATATTTAATTATTAGTTTCTGCCCGTGCAAGATGGTCGTGTAATTAATACTGACAGGTATCGTTTGGTTCGGGTATAAACAAGAACTAATTATTACAGAAATAAGTACAAGTATGGGGATAAGAAAAATAGCGTTTAGATGAAAATTAAGTTATTCCCGAGAATAAGAAAAATATTAGATAGTTTTATATAGAAAATGAATGTGTTTGTGAGGATAACCGAAAACTACTATTCTCGAATAAAAAATTAGCGTTTGGATATACAGTACTTTTGTGCTATCAAAATTTTCATCGTTAAATTTATTTTTTTCATCATTTTTATTTGTTAAATCATATTATTTAACTAACAACTCACTCAAATTTAGGAAACTATTATTTTCCTAACCGTACATATCTTCATGAAAGCACCGATGATTTGGTGTTACGAAGCATTCCAGCCGCCTAATTTGTGAATTCGTGAATACAGTACTGTATTTTCAAAGTGAGCGAAATTGCTTTTTTAGATTAGTTTATGTCTAGTGGAGATTTTGATTAGAAACTTAGTTTTGCCTTTTCGAACATATTTACCTAATTAAACAGTTGTTGAGCGGAAGTTTTATTCCGGTCAAACAATCTATGAATTTTGCTAGCTTGGCTTGTGAAATAATTTTCAACATTGTATTTACAATCTGATTGCAACTTAAATATAAAATTATTCTTCTTGCTGAAGTGAGAAGCTGAAATATAATTTTGAAGATGTTTGATTACAAAGAGTAAGTTTTTGGGGATAATTGAAGAACAAACGAACGAATAAAATAAAAATAAAAATTCCACATAAATGTATCCCCAAATCAAACGAATAACGTAAGATCTCTAAAGAAATTAACAAGCCTAGATTTTTTTAAAAAAACGATCCTATATATATATATATATATATATATATATATATATATATATATAGAGAGAGAGAGAGAGAGAGAGAGAGAGAGTGTCCGGTTGTTATCTTATCAATAGCGAAGCTCAGTCTTTATCAAGTTTTCCACCGTTATATTAGATCCATCCCTTTGATGATTTTCATCCGTTAGATTATACTATTCAACCAATTACCCACTTAATCTTAGGGGGCCCACATCATTCTAACCACACATCTCTCAATCCAACGACCAAAAACTTGATAGCACCAATGACTTTATTCTATTAATAAGCATAGTAGACTAGTTCTCTCTCTCTCTCTCTCTCTCTCTCTCTCTCTCTCTCTCTCTCTATATATATATATATATATATATATATATATATATATATATATATATATATATATATATATATATATATATATATATTTCTCTCTTTTGTATTGGTCCCCAATCTTAACAAGTAAGCAAACTTATAAAAATGAAAGTTCTTAACAAAGATAAAATAGAAAATACAATAAAACTATAAAAAAGAAAACAATCATCAAGAATCAATCTCTTCATCTCCTACTTCCAGTTTCAAAGCATAACTCCATCAGGATTGTTTTTTTTTTTTTTTTTTTTGAGATAGATAAATGGCGCTTAGAACGCATTTGTTGTTTATTTCATTTAGAAATAAAATTAGTTAGAAATATGAATCAACTAGGATTCGAACTTGGGTCTCGAATACCAACCACCAAACCCTTTGCCAATTGCTGTTAGATTTGACTCGAAATTGTCAATCGACTCAAGTTCGGATTTTTCGACTCACTACGCTTTGCGACCAAATTGGAAAAATAAAATTGTGAAGGAAAATAAATGTCTGCGGTGGGTAGCGGAGGGATTGGATCCGAAACCCGTTATGAGTTTTTTCCTCTTTCGTTTTTTCCTTAAAGGTGTGAGATCGTGATTGGTTGTAATCGATCAGAACATTGTATTTCCTTTCGTTTGATAGTGAAGTTCTCTCCTTCCTCGCCCGTCGTTTTTTCCTGCTAAGAATTTTTTACGTAAATCTATGTATTTTTTCTTTTTCACTTATAATTTAATTATTTTTTGTTTCGTTATTTTGTTTCATTTATGCGCTTGTCGTAACACTTACTCCAGGACAGTCGATCATGACCAAAAAGCATCATCAGTTTGAATGCATGACTTCATTAGTTAACCCCTCCGTTTCCAACAAGCATCATCATTGAAATACACGAAAACGACCGCCATGGTGTCGACAAGTTTGACAGGAGTGGGCAACACGGACAAAGATGATAAAAGCAAGATTGCCATTAAAAACGATTGAGATGGATTAACAAGAAAATACAAGTGAAACTATAATAAGTATTTGTTAGCTCCTTGATCCAAATTAAAATAACTAATTGAATGCAACTCATAAAATCCCTTGTTAATTATAGTGTTTTATAACGTGTTAAGCAAAGTTATGGCAGACTCATGACCGTGCTTCGAATTCTAGTTTATTCACATTTCAAGCTAAGTTTATTTCTAAATGAAATAAACGAAGCGGGTAGAGTGCTACCTATCTCTCAAAAAAAAAAAAAAATTATAGTGTTTTATATCAGACGCTTCTTACATAATTTTGAGTAAACTCTAATTTAGGAAAAATTCTGTAATGCAACGGATATATTAGTGACGTGGCGTAACAAACCAATCAAAAATCTTCTTTTTAAGATATATGTTAAATCATGATTATAAAAAAGTATTTTTATTGCATTTTTGTTTGAAAAGAAGAAAAGCGATTGACTTGTTATTGATGATGTGGTGCAAGTGTGATAGTGTAGAATTTCTCCCAATTTAGGCCCTTGTTGTTTCGCGCATTTTTGCTGTATCGGCATGCGATTCAGAAGTCGTACTTAATTGTTCTGTAATTTTAGCATTACTTTAATGCTAACATGATTAATGATTGATCCGTACTATGAAACAAAACTAAAATTATAGAATAACTAATTACAACTTTGCACCAGAAGAAGGTGGCAAAAATAGACATTTGTAGATCCGAGACCCAAGTTCGAATCCTAGTTGATTCACATTTTTAGTTAAGTTTATTTATAAATAAAATAAACGAAGCGGATAGCGCGCTACTTATCTCTAAAAAGAGAAAAACTAATTACAACTTTCTAAACCAAAATAAAAAAACTAAAATTTTGGCGAGTTTTGCAAAACCTGTAGCAGCTTCTGCGGCTGCGTTTGGTCTGGTTTGGTTGGGACACCAAACAAGCCTTAAAAAAGAAAACAAGAAGGTTAAGGCGTAACGCTTCAGTGTGTCCTATAATTTTGTTCTTAAACAAAACGACCAGTGTGTACTTTGCCCTTGGATAATACCCCTCAATAATATTGTACACGCGTATGTTTCTCCTCCCAAATACTATTCTCTCGAAGCTAAGTTCCAGGATCCCGTGTCTTTCGCGGACCCTGACTCCCAACTACTGGATCCAGCTCATCCCTAATGCATTTTTCATTTTACACCCCTCACTTCAGGGAATTGAACTGCCCTATAAATACCCCCTGCACACATGTAGAATACGACATACTCAAGTCTCACAAACGTGCTCTTCTCATCAATCCACAGATGGCTGCAGTTGCTTCTCATCCCGCCCTGATCTTCTTACTAGTTCTAGCTGTTTCTAGCGCTTTAGCCGAGGGGAACTTCTACCAAGATGTCGACATCACGTGGGGCGACGGCCGCGCCAAGATCCTCGACAACGGCCAGCTCCTCACCCTCTCCCTCGACAAGTCGTCGGGCTCGGGCTTCCAGTCCAAGAGCCAGTTCTTGTTCGGCCAGTTCGATATGCAGATCAAGCTCGTGCCCGGGAATTCTGCGGGGACCGTCACCACCTTCTACGTACGTATGCTCCTGTTTCCTTTTTCGTCTTTTTCCGTGAATTCCGCAGAAAATCGTCCTGTGTCTTACGGCTGAAGTTACTGCAGTTGTCGTCGCAAGGGTCGATGCACGACGAGATCGATTTCGAGTTCCTCGGCAACCTTAGCGGAGATCCTTACATTTTGCACACCAATATTTACTCTCAAGGAAAGGGGAACAGGGAGCAGCAATTCTACCTGTGGTTCGATCCTACCAAGGACTTCCACACCTACTCTGCCTTATGGAACCCTACACATATTGTGTAAGCAATCATAAACTCCTACCTCAAGTACCTTTATTTTATTATATCAGAACTAACGACAATCGCCACCACGTGGTGGTGTGTTATCTGGCTAAAGTGAAATAGAAGAATTTTTCGTGTTATTTATCGGTCGAGATTCGATATTCATCTCATAAGTGAATAAAGTTAGTAGCATATATACTACTTTGACCTAAAAAAAAAGGGACTGTTCGTAAGTTGTTTCCTATCTGATCGATCTTCTGCATAACATATTGTATTGTAGTTTCTTTGTGGACGGGACGCCGATAAGAGAGTTCAAGAACAACGAGAGGATCGGCGTGCCGTTCCCGAATAGCCAGATGATGAAAGTCTACTCGAGCTTGTGGGACGGGGACGACTGGGCGACGAGGGGCGGGCTCGTGAAGACCGACTGGTCGCAGGCGCCGTTCACGGCGGCCTTCCGCGGGCTTGGCACCGACGGGTGCACTTCCGGCGTCGCCGCGTGCTCGAACGCGAACAATCCGTACATGTGGCAGCAGGAGCTCGACTCCTCAAACCAGCAGAAGCTCAAGTGGGTGCAGAAGAACTACATGGTCTACAATTACTGCACCGATGTGAAGAGGTTTCCGCAGGGGCTACCCCCTGAGTGCTCGGCCAATTAGAAAGTAGAATTTGTGTGCGTATATATTATTTGTTTGTGATTGGTTTATTTTTATTTTGTTCTGTGTGTATACAAAATAAATGTTGTATTCGTGTGTGTATATATATGGAATAAAAGTTTTTAAGTATTAAGCATACAGTTTTGGTGTATATCTTTTATTTGTTGGCATTCGGTTAAATCGAATCGGGTGTGCCCATGATCGGACTCGATCCGACGGTTGTTATGTTGTCTAATTGAATTAGAATTAATCTCGCTTTTAAATTAAAAAGCATTTAACATGGAACGAAAAATGAAAGAGAATAAAAAAATAAAAAGAGAAAAACCACATCGTTCATTAACCTATTAAGGCTTCGTTTGGTATTGCGGAGAGACTGCGTTACGTGCGGTGAGAAAGTACGTTGGGAAAATACCCCGTTTGTTTCGCACGTAATATATGCTCCGCATATCGCGATGATTTGATTTATATATTTTCTGCGTTCCCACCAGACAACGCAGAAGCATATCCCTATATGCTTTTTCTACAACTCCATTTTATCTAATAACGTTAGATAGACCTTAATACCAAACTAAGCCTAAAACAAAAGAAAGAAACCACACCCTTTATTAACCTATTAAAACAAAAAAGAAAAACCACATCCTCCATTAACCTATTAATCTATGGGGACTTGCGATCGTACTCGTTTGTAATTCGATCCACCACGAGTTCGGAACGTAAAAAAGACTTTCAAGGACGATCCAAGAACACGTGAATCAAGCTCTACGATCCGGACGTTGTAGCGTGAATTGCTTCCGCAAAAAAGTACGAATGAATACTTCCGCTACGTTCTACCTTTTACAACTCAGTTGCGCATGAGAGTCAAATATTTTATTTTATGGTGTTTTCCTGCAGAGCATCCGAATCTTCTCTGGAGGATACGCAAGAGCTCTGTTCCACTTATACTAAACATACATTAAGAAACAGAGAGATGAGATATTATCCGAGTCGAATCTATGTCCACTAGGAATTAATACTGCTGATATTCTTATAAGAATGATATACAATATGTCCTCTAAAAATTTAAAAAATCTAATTTATTTTTAATTTGCTAAAATATTTTTGTTCATTTGAAAAAATGTTCTCCAATTATTTCTTGTCCTATAGGTTTTGCTCATGGGATTTGGATTTTAGAAAATGAGGAATAAATTTTAAAAATTTGAATAATAGAAAAAGGTATACTAGGAAAAGCCCCTTTCTTTAAATAATTTACAATTTAAAAATATGAGCTGGTGAGCCGTGCCCTTATGAATGAACATCTTACTTGGTATATGTTATTTATGAATTTGAATTGAGCTGGGCCCTTATGAATAAACATCTTACTTGGTATATGTTTTTTGAGTCTGGTTACTATACTCTTATGAGTATAGTACACTTTATGCTCATAAGATTTTCGCCATTAAATTTACTCTTTCGATTATTTTCATCCGTTCGATCATACTATTCAACCAATCACTCACACGATTACTATCATCCTAACCGTACATCCCTTCATCCAATGGCCGAAAACTTATGAGTATAAAATGATCCATATTCATAAAATATAGTAATCTACTCATGCTATTTGTGAATTTGAATTTAATTTTACTGAGCTTTAAAGTTAAGATGACATTTTCTTTGTAAATTTGAATCCAAATTGAAAGAAAAGCTAGAGCAATCTAGTTTGCGATTGTTTTACTAGAGAAGTAAATAAACCAAACTTTTATTAATTTCAAAATAAGAAAACTACAAATATTTGGAGCTGCAAGCATTTTTTTTTTTTTTTTGAGAGATAGGTAGCACGCTACCCGCTTCGTTTATTTCATATAGAAATAAACTTAGTTAGAAATGTGAATCAATTAGGATTCGAATTTGGGTCACGGATATCAACCACCAAACCTTTTGTCACTTGCTCTAGGGACGGTCGGTAGCTGCAAGCATTTTGATTCGGATTCTCTATGGTGATCACTTGGCTTTTACAAAAATACGTTCCATTTAGCCACTTGACTTCGGCCGATCTGGTTGGCCTTCGGCTTGAGCTGAAGGACTCCGAATGCTTGCTGCTTCTCTATTGCTCTTTTTTTCTTTTTTTTTTTTTAAGAGAGATAGATAGCATGCTGTCAGCTTCGTTTATTTCATTTAGAAATAAACTTAATTGAAAATGTAAATCAATTATAATTCGCACTTGAGACTTCAGGTATCAACCACCAAGTTCTTTACTACTTGTGCTAAGACCGGTCCATCCCTGCTACTCCTATTTTCGACTAGAATTATGCTATCTTACTTTCACTGTGAATAAAAAGAAAAAAAAAAAGAAGCTACTTATACTTTAGAATGGCTTGAATAATTAATATGTAGTTGTTGTCGTCGTCGTCGTCGTGGACGAAGGTGGTGACTAGGTCATTGTGGGATAAGGGTTGAAAAAAAGGGAAAACTTTAAATGCGCCCTTTATGGTTTCACTATTTCTCACTTTAGTATTCTGTGGTTTAAAGTTTATCAAGTTAGTATTCCGTAATTTTGCACTTTCTCATTTTAGTACCCTGTGGTTTAAAGTGTATCAAGTTAGTTTCCTGTGATTTTGCACTTTCTGACTTTAGTACCCTGTGGTTTAGCACTTTATCACTTTAGTATTTTGTGGTTTTTTAAACCAGAGAATACTAATTTGATACAAAAATAAAATCACAGCGTGCTAACTTGATACACTTTAAGTCACAGAATATTAAAGTGAGAAAATGCGAATCTATATGGTACTAATTTGATACACTTTAAACAACAAAATATTAAAATAAAAAAGTGCAAAACCCGAGGCAGATTTTTGAAGTTTTTTCTTGAATTAACGGAGAAAGTATCGGATAGGTGGAGAATAGAAGAAGAATTAAATGGAATGAAATGATATTTCATAAATGTTAAGGCAACTACTTTTGTCAATTTGTAGCCTACCTTACTTGAATGCGGAAGCGCCTGTGCAGGAGGTTTTGCGAATGGGCCCCAGGCCGTAATTATTGCAATATTCCGAAATATTAAAAAAGCCTGAGTTTGTGTCGGCTCCCTATTGACCAGTGTGATTTAAATTCCTCCGCATTTGGCACGAGCAAAATTTGGGCTGAAGTAAAAGGAATGATCAAAAGAAAATTTTTAGCCCACACAAAGTTACCATTGAATTATTTATTCTTTTTTTTTTTTTTTTTGAGAAAAAGGTAGCGAATTAACCGTTTCATTCATTAAATGCATGGGATGAACTAGGTTTACAGGATGGATACAGCTAAGACTTCTGAGGAAAAATAAAATAAAATAAAGAGGAGAGGAAAAACGGTGAAACGATCCGCACTCAGCAGAAATTACTACAGTTGGTTACGAGAACGTTGATACAGTCGAGCGAGCGTAGAGGATCGGGGGAAATTGTTGAAAGATAGACTTGTTTCGCTTAGTCCAGATTATCCACCAGGTTGTTGTCAGTATGGATAGAGTCTTTCGTCTTGTCTCGCCGTTTCCTTGATTGAAGATCCTATCCCATAGATCTCGCGCCTCTTTCTGGGGATCGGCTAGCAACTCCGGGTCTTCAGCGTTGAAGAGTAGATATTTGACATACACACAGTTATGAAAGAGGTGATCGCACGTTTCCGGGGCATTAATTGGCGCATGGGACGCAGACATTCTCCTCGGGTCGTCTCTGGATGCATAATTTATCCACAGTAAGGAATCTGTTACGTAACAACAACCAAATGAATATCTTGATTTTGATTGGGATTTTCAGTTTCCATAAGAACTGGTTCGTCGAATCTTGTCGACCAGCGTATGTAAGAAACGAATAGAGTGATTTGACCGTAAAGTGTTGATTTGATGTCCAACGCTAGTTGACCGAGTTCGGTGTGTTGAATGGATTGCGGGGTTGTAGCATATCATTTAACTACGAAAGCAAGTTGCGTCTGTCTAGGGAATGGGCCGATACAAAACCCGGGCAAATGTAGGGTCATCTCCAACATATATTGGCGTTCTATACAGCAGTCGACTAACACATCTGTACAGTGTCGGATCAAATAGGAGTTGTTTTGACATGAAATAGACACAAAAATAGAGTTAGAGCGTTAAAATATGCTAGAATTAGAGTTCTAGCAATTTTTAAGTGCCCAAACTAGGAATCGGGTGCCTAGATTCTCAGTACAGAACTGTGAGAGTTACTAAAACATTTCATGCCCTCTTTTCTGGCGCCTAATAAGATCAGTTACTGTAGCAGCATGAAAGTGAGTTAGTGAACCACCTGGTGTGTATCGAACAGTGCCGACGCATGTCTGAGTGGTTGTTAATGACTCAGGCGCAGGCTCGGCGAATGTGGAATTCTCAATCGATGCCTATTTCTTTATTTGGATGTTGTTACAAAGTGTTTCTGACGCCCGAAAGTGGAGTGGTTCTGGGTGTTCGAAACCTGGAATTTCTGCTGCGGCATAGGTTTAATCTCTTTCATTTGAGGGCTCGTTTTATTTCTTAAGCTACTGTTTGGTTTGGGGTTAAGAAAAAACTAGTTATTCCAGAGATAGTGTTAAGTTCAGAGTTAAGATGGGATTGGAGTATTTTTGTGTTTGGTTGGAATTGGAGTTAGTCCAGGATAGTAAAAAATAGTGTTTGGTTGGAGTAGGTGAGATAAGAAAAATAGTGGGTTATTATGAATAGAAAATAATGTTTGGTTGAAATTAAATAGGGTTAGGTTGGGTTAGCTAAACAGGGATAACCTATTTGAGATGTGGTTAATTAACCGTACCTACTTTTAAGAGTGTTTGGAAATAATACGGGGGTTAAGGGGTTATTCAACCCTTTATCCCCAACCAAACGGAGGCTTAAATTCCTCAATAAATAGCTTTTATGCGTCCGCATCTCACTCTTTTCACTCATCCACACTAGGAAACTCTAATGCCGCTTCTCTTCTACATACATTTTCCTTCTTCTTCTTCTTCTTCTTCATCCCTGCGGGGGCTGGAGCAGAGACACACACCAGCAGCAGTAGTGAAAGTTTAACTAAGTTGTTAGAATGGAAGCTTCGAGAGCTATAAATTTGGACCTTGTTTGTGGATCATCCAAGGAGAAGCTAGGATTTCACTTTTTTCAACTGGATTACTGGTTAATTGAGCTGATTTTGATGTTGAATTGAAATTTTGGAACCGAATCGAGATTTCGTCCGATTTTTTTTATCATAGTGAATTTCCTATTTGGAGTTGGAGTGATTTCCCTGCTTGATATGGAGTTAAGAAGTGGGTGTGGGTGGTTGATTCCTGTCCCAGTATAGGTGTGAGTTATTTTTTATTGAACCCAGATTTTGTTTAACCCAAGTGCAATTTTAGTAATTAATTTCAGATTTTGGCTGTTCTAGCAGTGAATTTACTGGTTTGTGGGGGTTGTGAGGATTGGATTTCTCCTAGTGCAGCTGTATTCTCCATCTTGAGAGCTGAAATTGCTTCGGTTTAGCTGGATAGTGAGGTAGGTTGAGCTGATTTTGGTATAATCTAGTTTTTGATTAGCCGAATTGAAAATTGGTAATGTTCTTGGATTTCAACTATCATGACAGATCTTTGATTAGTTCTTAAGGTTGTCGGAATCCGTCGCTGGATTCCTGAGCTATGAAGAGGTCTTCTTCTTCTTCTCTACTCCTCATTTATGCTGTATATGCCATTTACACCAAATTGACATTCTCTGAACCTAGAGATAAGTTGTCTATGTTTGAGTAGACATAAAATTCCTATTAATTTTGTCATAGTTGTACATTACTACATTCTTGTAATTCAAATTAGGGGCCATCTAGCTGAATTGGAACAACAGTTACATTACCTCTCTCTCTCTCTCTCTCTCTCTCTCTCTCTCTCTCTCTATATATATATATATATATATATATATGCAAATCTGAATATTATATAGTGGGCATAGTGCATCAGATGGACTTCCCTATTGTTGGCATTCGGTTAAATCGAATCGGGTGCGCTCATAATCGGGCTCGATCCGACGGTTATTATGTTGTCTAATTGTATTATGATTAATCTTGCTTTTAATTGAAAAGCTAATTAGAGATAAATTTTAATCATGTTAGGATAACAATTTATAACCGATTTGTTCTTATTCCTTATGCGATTAGGATTATGAAATCTCCTATAAATATACGGGCGATCCCACATTAAACTTGGTGCGGAAAAACGAAAGTCCTCCACATCCTCCATTAACCTATTATTCTAGAGAGACTTGAACGGTGGATTTGCGATCGTGCTCGTTTGTAGTTCGATCCACCGCGAGTTCGGAGCGCAAGAAGATTTTCAAGGACGATCCAAGGACACGTAAATCAAACTCTACGATCCGGACGTTGTAACGCGAATCGCTTTCCGCAATAAGGTACGAACGAATACTTCCGCTGCGTTCTACACCTATTGTGTCTTGGTTTAGGCATGGTGTGTTTATGGGTAGTGTGGTTATGCTCTTGTGCCGGGACATTAGAGCAACATTGGATTATATATAGACATTCTATGATTCTTGCTTGTCGTAGGTCCATATGGTTGCACCGGACATTCTATGATTCTCCTTCAGTGCCACTCTGAAAATTGGCGGCTTGATTTAGTAGATATATGTTATTTTGTTCCATGCCAACGACCCATCAGATTTTTGGTAGGGATTAAAAGTAAGGCTAACGCGGGTTTGACTGGACCTTTCAGCAGTATTTGTAGCTAGTTGATGCACAGCATCCATGCATGATGCATTCATTTCTGCAGATGTAGTTTAGAGGTATGGTAGTGGTAGATTCATTCCTGCAGTTATTTACATACTCCACTTTCATTCAGCAGCATTACTTATGCCTCTGTTGGATCTAGTACATAGGTCGTTGTTGTCGATGGTGCTACGTATTGAGGACTACTTGTTCAATAGTTCTCACGCCCTTTGTTGTTGATCTTTTATCTATTGCCGTTGTTTTTAATTGAGATAAGAGAACCGCTGGATAGATAACATCTCTTATCAGGCTACCTATGCTAGCAGTGGACCCGATGGACTTTAGTGTTTGGGATACATAATGTGTTGGAAAATCTTTCTGATCTTTTATTACAATATTCTTTAAAAGTCAATTCGAAAGTTTATTTCAGGTTTAGAAAAATTTCGAAACGAAATTATATAACAAATTATGTAAAGAAAAGGTTTAGATAAGCCCTATGGATTGAGACGGCAAAGCACTGTCCTAGAAGCGAAATCGCTCCTCCACGTGCGAGGCTTCCCAGCAATTACTTCTAGCGATACAACAACCATGTTCCACCCCGCCGACATGCTTCCAAGGTGGCGTAAGACGAACCCAATAAGTTTCAGATCTAGCAAAAAAAACATGGCGAAAATCGGCAGAAAAAGATTAACGGCGAGAAAGGAAGGGAAAGACAAGAGGGTTTTTGGTATGCTCGGGTTATTATTAGTCAACTCGTGCAATCCCGTCCAATATTAATAACCAATGCGAGAATCTTACTTCAACGCGCCAAATCCGTATAGAATAAGATAAGTTTAAAATTATACAGGATACGGATTAAGATTAGGATAAAAATAAAGTTAAGGATTAAAATAAAAATAAAACAAAATAAAATAAAATAAAATAAACCGGGTGTATGGACCGCGCGCACTGTCGCCCGTACGGCCCGGCTTGGCTCGTGCCATGCGTGTGTTTAAATGAAGGCATAACTCTTATTTTTTTTCTAATAAACTAATTTGAGAATAAAGAAATATATAAATATTCATAACACCTTTTTCGTTTTCAATATGAGACTAAACCTCACACATGAAAATTTTAGTTGGACACCCAAGCAAGGCCAATTAATAATTATTGGGCTCTCAGCCTAAACAAATTTTAAATTATAATAAAGTCCAATAAAATCTAACATAATCTGCATATGTGATGTACTTATTTTTCAGTACTGGGAGGTGGATTCTGTATCTATTTTGAATTTGTGGAGGTATGTACAGTATGTTTTTATTTATATATTAGTGTTTTCCTAGTCTGCTATCTATTTTGGATTTGTAAATTATGTTTTCATCTATATATTAGTTTATTTCCTGCTCTGGTATCTATTTTGGATTTGTGGATATATGTACCGTATGTTTTATCTATGCATTATTTTTTTTTTCATCTATGGATTTTGTATCTATTTTGGATTGATGGGATATATATATACAATATGTTTTTATATATATATATATATATATATATATATATATATATATATATATATATATATATATATATATATATATATTAGTTTTTTTTTACCTACATTGATATCTATGGTTGCATATTCTGATGCTTCGTCTGCACGGGACCTTCCAGATACACGTACGACGGATCTTTTGGCGAGTCCGAATTCTGCTGCAATCTAGGGCGTGACAAAAGCAGCGCCGCTTCCTCTTCCTCCAGCAAGCCACCCCATCTACGGCCGCCTTTCGCACATTACAAGACTCTTCAGATCAGGCGACGACTATTTGGAATTTTTTTTTCTTTTTTCTGTTTTTGTTTCTGCTGCTGCTGATTTGCTTGGAAAGGGGCTCAGCAGGCAAGGGCTGAAATAAGAAGAAAAGAAAGGACAGGGTAATATTTAAAAATACATTTAACATTTCATAAAATATTGCATAATTAAGCAGAAAAAAAATTACATTATTTGATAAGTTCTAATAATGTATAAAATAGTATAGAATATTATTAAATAGTGCCACATAATTTAAAATGGTAGGCTATATATATATATATATATATATATATATATATATATATATATATATATATATATATATATATATATATATATATATATATATATATATATATATATATATATCCGATTGTATATATGTCACACAAATCTATATACAGTATGTCGTACCATTTAATAATAAATTATACTATATAATCGTATGTTTCAAATAGTTCTGATTAATCACATTATCAAAGGAAAACCGAATCCATCCTAACTTTGCAATAAAATAATTAATACTGTTCTCAGCATAAAATGAAGTACACTATATATACAAAGTTGTCTCAGACACACCTAATGGCAACATATTGTCACAAATAATACAATATATTAATTCTTAAGTAATGTAATAACATTTTTTTTATAATACAATACATTCCATTTGTACGATATAGTGTTAGCTATACTATTTGATAATATGTTGTATTTTCTTATAATTTACTATACTTATCAAAGAGTATAACATTTTTTTTCCCTAATTTTACAACTGTTTGCCAAATGTTACGATATAGTTTCAAATAGTTTTAGATAGTAGTCACAAGATGATGTTAGATGGAGGTGGACATACTCTGAAATGTTCTCGGTCAACTCGGTGTATAAATTTCTGCTTGACGGCGGAGTCAGAGTTGTGAGCCCGGTAAATCTTTGGAAGATCAGAGCACCCCTTAAAGTCAAGATTTTCGTCTGGTTACTGCAGAAAAAGAAGGTTCTCACCAAGAACAACCTCCTCAAAAGGGGCTGGCACGGAGATGAGACCTGTGTTTTGTGTCTGGACGAGAAGGAGAATGTGGACCATCTCTTTTCGAGATGCGCCTACACCACAACTTTATTGAAAGGTATGTTCCCTAATAAAATACCCTTCAGTAACCATCTATCCTTGAAGGAGCTTTGGGAAAAGAGTTGTGTCAAAAGGGGTGCACAGTGGGGTAAAGAATTGGCGATCCTTGCCGCAACGTGGTGGGTAATTTGGCTGGAGCGCAACAAGAGGATTTTCCAAAATTCAAAAAAAACGCTCGGGAGTTCACTGTTCAAGATCAGAGTTCTTAGAGATTCGTGGGATCAGTCATGTAGCTAACTTCGTGGGATCAGAGTTTTTTTCGTTACCCCGAGGGCCCTCCCGCCGCCACTGTAGCCTGCAAGCTCACTCCTACAACGGCTCGCAGCACGTTACCTTTTTCTCAAAAAAAAAAAAAAAAAAAAAAAAAAAAAAAAATAGTTATAGATAGTATACTATTTTATATTTTTAATAAAAAAGGAAAAGAAATAGAGAAGAATAAAAGAAATAAGCATCTAAATTTTAAGGGCAAATATTAATCAAGATCAATAATAAGATCAAATTGCAGCATAATTAATAAGATAATAAAAGCATGCATAGTCTTGCAACAGTATTGAGTAATTATATCAAAAAATCAGAAGGCCGGCAATGTTGCTGTCGCGGTAGCAACTGATGGTCGCAACGCCTAGATACACCACAACGATGATGAGGCAGACACGGCGGCGAAGACAATATCGACAACGATCGATGCTGCCGACAATGATGCCGACGCAGATGCGACGGCGAAGACAGTAAGGCTTTGTTTGGTTAGGAAATAGGGATAGAAATAGACCCTTATCCCCCGCTTTATACCCAAACATAAATTTTTTACTAGAATAGTATTTCGCTATCCCCACCAACACCTCCATTTTTTATATAAAATTATCTAATATTTTTTTTATTTTTAACAACCCAATTTTCATCAAAACGCTATTTTTCTTGTTTATACCCGAACCAAACGGTACCTAAGTATTTACCGACGTGGCCAATAGGCGCCTTGTTCGCCCTGGTGGAAAAGAAATTCTAAAATACAGTAATTATATTATTAAAATGTAATTTATACTTTTTTACTTTAATATTTGTTATTTAATGTATATAACTTTCGTATCTTTTTTTTATTATTCCTTTTATAAATATTTTTCGATAAATTAGTGTCAAAATTAAATTAAAAAAATATTAAAATAAATATTCGATAAATTATTGGTAAGTATTTAAAATTTTTTATAGAAGTTAACTAAGAGAAAAAAAGAAAAAAAAAAACTACTGGGTGCTAAATTTAAAGTAATTGTATCAACATCTTTTCTAAGTATTCATTTTTACTTGAGTAGCAAAAATTAAATATTTTGAATAGAAAATATAAAAATATAGAGTACTACAAATTAACTGTAAAACGAACTAGGCCGAGCTAGAGTGCGAAATGTTCTGTACCAAAACAGATGTTAGATGATCAGCAGCGTAATAAATATAAATGGAAGAAAAACATGAACATCCTCTGTTTTGGAACTTCGAATTTCGTTACTATATATATAATAATAATATGAAGTTACAAGAAAGAATAACAAATGGGATTTCATACAGCAACAACAACAGAACAGAATATATAGGTTGCTCTTTACACAAAAACATACATATATATATAATGCAGAGATATATATATATATATATATAGAACAAAAAAGAAACCGAAGAGAGGAAAAGGGACAGAGTGAGTTCGTTCGTTCGTTGGTTCGTTCGTTTTCCTTAATTTCTTCGTGTTTTAATTAAGACCAAAATAAGTGTAGATTAATTGGTGTGCGATGAGATGAGATCGATCAGACGAGGGCGCACTCGGGGGGCAAGCCCTGGGGGAATCGCTTGGCGTCGGCGCAGTAGTTGTAGATCATGTAATTGCGCTGCAGCCAGCGCATCCTGGCGAGGGTGGCGGAGTCGAGCTCCTGGTTGAACCAGCCCCCGCTGCGGGGGGAGGCGTCGGCGCTGAAGTTGCGGTAGGACGCCGTGAAGGGCGCCTGGCTCCAGTCCGTCTTCACGAGCCCGCCCCTGGTGGCCCAGTCGTCCGCGTTCCACAGGCTCGAGTAGATCCTCATCGCCTGCCTCTTCGGGAACGCGATCCCCCGCGACTCCAGGTTCCTGAAGTCCCGGATCGCCACCTCGTCCACCATGAATCTGTACGTATTCACACTATATTCTTATCAATCTATATATAGCATATCAAGCACATCAAGCACTAACTAATATATAAGTAATTAATTAAGCGTATACATATAAATATATACGCGCGCGTACATGACGTGGCGGGGGTTCCAGAGGATGGAGTAGGTGTGGAAGTCCTTGGTGGGGTCGAACCAGAGGCGGAACTGCATCTCCCTGTCGCCCTTGCCCTGCGTGAAGACGTTGGTGTGGAGGGTGTAGGGGTCGCCGCTCAGGTTCCCCAGGAACTCGAAGTCGATCTCGTCGTGCGTCGGCCCCTGCGACGACAACTGCACACATACCCATGCATATATGCACATTCACAAGAAGAAGTCAGAACTAATAATATAATTATTAGAGTAATAAATAGTAAGATGTATATAGATAGATATAGTACTAGTGGTATACGTACGTAGTAGGCGGTGACGGTGCCGGCGGAGTTGCCGGGGACGAGCTTGAGCTGCATGTCAATCTTCCCGAAGAGGTACTCCTTCTTGGACTGGAAGCCGGAGCCGGAGCTGCGGTCCAGCGTCAGCGTCAGCAGCCGCCCCTCGTCCGCGATCTTCCCCCGCCCCTCCCCCCACGTCACCTCGAACTCCTCGTAGAAGCTGCTTGCCGACCCCATCATAACACACCAACCCAGCATCATCAGAGCGTAAACAAAAGTAGAGGCCATTAATTACTAGCTAGCTAGCTAGGAGAAGTAATTAGTTAATTAGCTGAGCTGCTGCTGCTGCTACTGCTGATATATATTATTATTATTATTATTATTATTATTATATGATGTGCTATATATATATATATAGCTCTTGGTGAGAAAAGTATGGAGGGGTAAGAGGGTTTATATAGGAGACGGAAAGGGGAGAGGGGAGGGGGGGGGGGGGTAGTACTGATTAAGTAGAGCAGCAGCAATAAAGGGGTGTGAGTTGGCACCAGGCAGGAGACAGTGGAGCAGCTGGGACGCGGAGTAATAATAAAGGGTGGTGGTCGGGAAGGGGAGCGTGGGGGCGTGCCAGGAGCCAAGGACTTCATGCATTGCATTTGTTATTTGTATCAGGACGATCGAGCATGCATTATTGGTGTACCCAAGGTAAAAGCTGTTATAAAACACTCGTACACTAGGGAGATTATTGCTTGCACGGTGGTAGTACCTAGCTAGTCTATTATTATAGGTGAAAATTCGATTGTTTTATGTTCAAATAATTGAAACAACACTTTTTTTTATATTGAATTAGGGGGCGTTTGGATTGACGTATGTGTAGATTCAACGTAAGTCAAGTGTAGTGGTGTTTGAGTTTTCCTGACGTGTGATTATTTTTCTGTTGTTTGTTTTGGCGTAACTCGAAATGCGTCAGAAAGTAAATTCAATCACATTTGTTTGTTTTGATGTAACTTGGTCTTTGGTAAAATTAGTTTTTGAGTTAGTTGTTTGTTTTGATGTAAGTAAGTGGATCCCATTATCTCCTAAATATAGTAGTAAATTTTCCACTATAAAATTAAATCTATTATATAATTAAATTTTTTATTATTATTTAAAGATAATCTTAATTTATTATAAATAAGGTAATTCTAACCCATTATAAAGGAAGTAGAGTTTAGGTTTTACTGTTTAATAAAATTTTTAGAGAAGGTTGAGTGTGGTGGAAGTCGAGTTCGGCACTTTAGAAGAGGAAGTCGAGAGTAGGTGAAGTGGAGCTCTAACGTAACTTGAGTTACATTATATTTTTCACTTACATCAAAACAAATAACGGAAGTGATGGAACTTGAGTTCCATCACTCCACTTACACCAAAACAAACAGGCCCTTAGTGTAGCTAAATGGAATTGATTTTGAATAAGTTCTGACGGTTGGATGGCTACCCAAAAAGAAGATCACTTATTAATATATAGAGTTGAGTTATATATAATACTCTCAGAAGCAACAAGAGGATTGTGCTTTTGAGTTTCTAATCATTGGATGAAAAGATGTAGAATCAATTGTCCCCGGGCATCAACTCCTTCACGTCCATATCCTTTGGATAGAAAAAATAAAATAAAAAAATAAAAACATTTCGATGTGGTTCGAGGTCAGGAGCTAGTTCGAGATATGAATAATTACTTTTTTTCTTTGTAGTTTTTTTTTTATTTTCGACATGAATTTCAAGTTTAGATACTTAAGTTACTTTTTTCATTGATCTTTAGATTTAGGGGACAGATCTATATATATATATCTTCACCTTTTTGTTTCTTAAGTTTGGGGACCATCACTTTCATCTTTCTCACTTAGTTTAATTTTGAGGATATTTTCTTCACCCTTCTTTCTTTTCGAGAAATATACTTTTATTAGCTTCCCCAAATTATTCACTTGTAATCAAGCTCTAAGGCTCTGTTTGGTTCGAAAATTAGCAGAAACTAGTTATACCGGGATTAGATACCAATATAGATTTTTGTAGGAATAAGAATATTTTTTTATTTAGATATAAATGTGAGTATAAGATGGAACTAGAAAAATTGCGTTTGGATGGTTATTGAAAATAAGAAGAATAGTTGTTAGTTATAAATAGATAATAATGATATTATTTTTATAATTAAATTTAAATTTTTAAATTTTAAACTAATAATTTAAAATTGAAATTTGCAAATTTTAACTTTTATATTTTAAAATTTAAAATTATAATTTTAAATTTAAGAGAAAATTTAAATTTCAAAGATATAAAATAGTAAATTTAAAATTTAAAAACTAAAAATATCAAATTTTAAATTTTAAATTTTAAATTTAAAATGAAAATCTCTCTCTCTCTCTCTAGGGGGGGGGGGGTGGGGAACAAGTGTTCTCACCCAACCAAACTTTTGTTTGAGTATAAATGGGGAGATATCCCCCTTATGCCCCCCCTCCCCCCTTTATACCCGAGCCAAACGCAGTGTAAAAGATTCAAGGCCTCGAATAAGAATCGAAATGTGCCATTTTTTTATTGTTGGTATTTGGTTTAAGGGATTAGTATTTTGATTTATATTTCAGAATAAATCGAATCCCTCCTAAATGACTATCAACACAAAAGTGAAAGTCAATTTTGATTTCAAGGGGGATTGCCAAAAGGACTCAATTTTCCCAATAAATAATTATTCAAATTTAAATATACATATAAAATATAAATTTAGATTAAATTATACTTTTAAATTTAAACTTATAAGTTCAAAATTTAATAATTTTTTAAATTAAAATTTTAATTTTAATTTCAATATATGTTTGATATTAGAATTTAGATATAGTTTTGCATTCAACTTTGAACTTAAATTTAAATTATAAATTTAAAATTAAATTATGAATTCTAATTTAAATTTAAATTTTGATTACGGAGTTCGGTAGTAGAATAAATCTTTCTTAACCAAACAATAACAATAAGTCGAATCCGAAGAATTCAAATTCTATTTTTAATCTTTTGCAATTTGCATAAAAAATTCATTAGTTTTAAACTTTTGCAAAAAGAATACCATTTTTTTAGATTTTGTAAAATAGGGCCGAATTTTCAGAAAATTAATCAAAATATTCTTATTCTCTTTTCTCTCTCTTTCGTTTTTTCTATCGTTTTTTTTTTTTTTTTTCTCCGAAGAGGGCACGGATGTGAAGGTGGAGGCGGAGGCGGCCTGTCTCGCCTCTGTCCCGCGCACCATCGCCCTCGCCCTCACCCTCACCTGCACACCTCAACTACCCTCACCTCTGACCTTATTGAGGCCGCATCTTGACTTTCGTTTTTTTTTTTTTTCTCTTCGACCCTCCTCCATCCCCTTCTTAGCTCTTTACAACACTGTAAAGAGGGCAACGTTATGTCCACTTCCTCTCTTTTTTTTTTCTCGTTCTTTTTTTTCTCTTCGACCCTATCTATCACCTCCGCGACTCTCCACAACGGGAACAGGGATAGTGCCGCATACTCTTCCTCCGTCTTCGTCGGTGCAGATACTGACACCGGTGCAGGAGAATGAGGACTCAGAGCGAGTGCGGGTGAGAGCAAAGACGAGAAAAAAATATACAGAAAATAAAAAATAAAGAATAAAAAAAAAATTAAAAAAAGAAAACCAGAGAAGAAGAAATAATGAATTTATACTGTTTCAAAAAATTGTTGTACTATTTTAGTAGAATATTGCACTATTTAAAAAAAAAAATTACACTGTTTAAGAAAAAAAAAATACTTTTCTAAATAAAGGTTGCATTTTTTAAACGAAAATTGCACAATTTGTGCAAAAATTATACTATTTCTCTTCATCCTCCGCTTTTTGGCCAAATAATATAATTTTCGTTTAAAAAGTGTTAACTTTTCCCCAACAACTTTTTTTTTTCTCTCAAAGAGATTAAATTTCTTCAAAAACAATACAACATTCTTTTTAAATAGTGCAACATTCATCTGAAATAGTGCAAATTCATCTTCTTCTTTTCTCTCTAGTTCTTCATTTTTTTGTAGAAAATCTTTTTTTATGTTTTATTCTTTATTTCTTTTATTTTTTTTTTACATATTTAACGTAGAAACCGCTCTTACTAAACCTATTCGCACTGCAGCTCCTAACCCTTCCTCTTCGGCACCCGCGTCGGTGTCTGCGCCAACGAAAATGGAGGAAGAGAATGCGGCGCTCAGGGACGAAGCCAGAAATTAAGATTCGGGGGGGCCAAAATTTAAATTTGATAGAAAAAAATTTTGACCTCGAATAGTAAGAAAATTTTTTTTTATCATATTTACTGATTAATTATTACTAGCAATAATAACGACAATATATTTCAGAGATGAACAAGACTGTAAGAATTAAAGGAAAATTTTTACTGATCAAAATTTAAAAAATTTTGACCTCGAATAGTAAGAAAATTTTTTTTTATCAGATTTACTGATCAATTATTACTAGCAATAATAACGACAATATATTTCAGAGAGGAACAAGACTGTAAGAATTAAAGGAAAAGGACCAAAAAATTCGAAAAAAATTAAGACAAATTTTATTAAAAAATTAATGTGGCCCCCTAAAATTAAAATCTATAATATTTTAATTTTTATTATAAATGATCTTTATGTAATTTTAAAAAATTGAGGGGGGCCATAGCCCCTAAAAAAATTAATTTGCTCCCCTAAAATTAAAATCTATAATATTTTAATTTTTATTATAAAGGGTCTTTATGTAATTTAAAAAATTGAGGGGGCCATGGCCATTGTCGGCCCCTTAATAGCTCCGTCCCTGGCGGCACTATCCTCGTTATCATCGTGGAGGGTCGCAGAGGCGATAGATGAGCTAGGGTTGAGGAGAAAAAAGAAGAACGAGAGAAGAAAAGCAGAAGAAGAGAACGACGCTGCTTTTTTACTATTGTCAAGAGCCGGAGAGGTGATAGAGGGTTGATGAGAAAAGAACAAAAAAAGAGAGTCGAGATGTGGCCGAAGCGGGATTTGAGGTAAGGAAGGTAGTGGGATGATGTGCGGGCAAGGGCGAGGGGGACAGAGGCGAAGCGGGGCACCTCCGCCTCCGCCTCCACCACCCTCTTAGAAAAGTAAGAAAAAAAAAGAACAAGAAAAAAAAGAAAAAGAAAAAGAAAATAATGATGTTTTGGTTTTTTTTTTTTTTTTTTTTTTTTTTTTTTTGTAAAAGTTTAAAACTAATAACTTTTTAATGCAAATTGACCTTTGTATATTCTGAAAGAAGGTGCAAATCTTATGCCCTAATTATTTGAAATTCACAGAAAAATTTAAATAATTTATAATAAAAATAAAAAATTAATATAATAAATAAAAAATTAATAATTTATAAATAAAATATAGTTTATTTAGAAATATGCTAGTAGTATTATTTTAATAGAACAGGGAGTAAGGTGGGGAACAGGTGCATGGCTATACTTTTTATTATATTTAGCTCGCGTTTTACATATGCAGCCTAAGATCCTAAGATCGGCCCCCCAAAAGAAAGAAAAAAAAGCACAAAAAACAAAAAAAAAACAACACCAAAAAATTACATATAATAATAATAAGAAGAGGAAAAGGTGGTCACGTTAAATACCTGGGCTGGACTTTCCAGCTGGAATGGCGTACGGTGCGCGTCATAGCCTTCGTGCCCACGAGACTGGAAGTTTACTGTACCATCCTTATATATATTACCTCATCAATATTGAATTAATTTTATTTATCTATTTTTAAGAAGATGTAATAAATTTATATCTTTATAATTATGCTGGGATAAATAAATATATAAAAAAAGTATTTTATTTGTTGAGAACCTACTATGTATTACTAATATAATAATAATATAATAATGACAAAAAAACTTCGAATATTATTTTTATAGTATAACGACCAATTAGCAACAATAACTCGTCGTTGGGCGTAACCACCGAAATGCTTGGCTTATTATTACTAGTGTCTAAAGTCTGATTAAAAACCCAATGACAATCTCTTTCCCATCCGATGTAGACTATTGGAGTGTCACGACTCCCCACGTTAAGGCCCGACGTCCTCGTCGGTCCAATCACACACACAGCCCAAGATCACCAGGCTATGTGAGACTCGTCTCGCTAGCTCGTCATCCAAATCCTGGCTCAGCCGAGACTCGTCACACATGTCCAGCTGGTGAACCGGCTCTGATACCAAATATAACGACCAGCCCACTAGCAACAATAACTCGTTGGGCCCAACCACCGGCCCAAAATGCTTAAGCCCAGTTATTATTACTAGTTTCTAAGTCTATTATAAACCCAATGACAATCCCTTTCCCATCCGATGTGGGACTATTGGGATGTCACATATAGTTTCATATTTTTTATTTCAGTATTATATATATGTACCTTGTGGTTTTATTTCTTTCTTTTCATTATCCTTTCCACTAATTTGTTAGTTAAATCAGCGATAAAGTTAAAATTAAAATATACTAAATTGAATATTCGATAAATATAAATAAAACATTTGAAGTTTTTTTTATGTATAATTTAATAAAATATTAACAAAATAATTGGCCAAAAAAAAAATACTGATTATTAAATTAATATATTTTAAATTATAAGTTATTATTAATATAAGAAAGTATAAAATAAAAGGAGTGATGTGTGAAGTTTATCCGTAATAGTATAATATTAAAAAGTTGTTTTATGCATGCATGCATGCATGGGATTGCGTGCATGGGATAGGGTTGGGGCGAGGGAAGGAAGACAGAAGGAAAGGGACGGGGGAGGGCCAGACTCGTACGGGGGGCATTTCGGGCGAGGGCCGGATCACAGCTGTCTGCCGAGAAGACCACAGGCCACAGCTGTTCGACCTTGTCGTTGGCGCGCGTGTGGTACGGACTGGCATGCAACTTGGCCGCCCCTACGTAACTTGAATAGTTAATTTGGAGATCTCACAATAATATTGTCTTGGCCCGTTTGGTTCGGGGCTAAGAAAAAATTAGTTATTCCAGAGATAGCCTTAAGTTTGGGATTAAGATGGAGTTAAAGTATTTTTGTGTTTGGTTGGGAGTTGGAGTTAGTCGAGGATAGTGAAAAATTGTGTTTGGTTGAAATAGGTGGGATAAGAAGGATAGTGGGTTATTAAGAATAGAAAAATAGTGTTTGGTTGGGATTTGGTGGGGTTAGATAGAATTAGCTAAGCCGAGATAATTTTTGAGATGGAATTTGCTAATCCCACCTTTTTTTGGTGGTGTTTAGAGATAAAATGGGGGTTAAGGAGTTATTCCACCTCTTAACCCTTAACCAAATGGGGGCTTCGAAATTAGAAATACCTTATCACTGCACTATTAAACATCACGCATCTATTAAGAGTTACTATTTTCTTCAAATAACTTAATTATAATTAGAAGTAATTACACATTACTTCATGCAAAAATACCAATACTAAATATGTTTCTTTGGAACTTAAATTATCAAATTTATCACTCCAGAGTCCTTTTGTCGCTAAATATATTTTTTCATTACTAATATTTAGATAACCATGAGTCCCGTATGTGAATTGTAAGTACTAATTAATTATTTCAAAATACATGCTGATAGAAAGTGTACACCTATCGCATTTAAAGACTCAATAACAGCGTTTGCGGACTTCGACTTTTGACTCAACTTATCTGGACGTTAGGTTTATTGTTGGGCCTCTTATAACCGTTAAATATTTTGTGGATCGTAATCTCACTCAATTTATTAAGTTCATCCAACTCAACTTATTAGCCTTTTGAACCTATTGTCACATGACAGTAATTTGGGCCAACTTTAGCCCAATAATAAATAGCCATCATAGCCGATTGTAATATTGAGTTTTATTATTTTTTTTCATTGTCTCTTATTTATTTATTTATTTATTTGTGATGACGACAAGATCTATGGCAGTGATGATGCGGAATGCGAGGTCCTTAGTTTGCAAAACTGGTACACCATACGTACCGGGAAAAAGAAAGAGAGTGTTTTATAATGATAAATTTGCAAGAACTGAATAGTCATTTTATACATCCATCGTTAAATAACTAATAGTGAATCAAACGATGAGGACATATAAAACAAATCAGAATTTTTGAAGAGATATATTTATAAATTAGGTAATTTTTGAAAGAACAAATCTAATTATCTAAATTTATTAAAATTATCGTTAATTTGATTTTTTTTAAGTATCTATGTGAAATTAAATTCCAATGGGAATAGTTGAGGCAACTATTTTTACCTACTTACTGGGCTATAATACATGAAAAGAAATATTATCAAGCCGCAAAGTTCTAGAAAGTGCCCAATAAATTTCTAGAATAATCTACCAAGCCAGCTGTCTTTCAGAGCAGAGGAGTCTCCAAACATTAAACACGTTGCTACAATAATTGCAATGGGATATCTCCATCCCCTAGAAATAAAACAAGAGTAAAGTTCCCTACACTACTCAACAATAGATTGTCAAATAGTAAAATAAACAAATAAGTAGGGTCCCACTATTATATTTTTATGAATACGATCGTCCTCATTGTTATTGTTGAAAAATTATAAAATTATTGTGCGACGACACATAATAATATGAAATATTTATCTTTTTTAGAAACAAAATATTCTAATTATTTATTATACCTTTTTATCATATTTTTTGAATTTTATTGAGGAAATTATATACTAATTTAAAGAATAGAGGGTTTTAAGTTGTGTTATCGATTATGGGAGTCTGTATAAATGCTAGGTATTTTGTTGGCGATGCAGCGCGTAAATACGGCCACGTCTTAAATGACACTTAAAACCTTGCTTAAACTCTTTTCATCTGTACTTCAGCGGTCAATGCTATGGGTTAATGTAGACCTCGAACAGGTATTTCGTGAAGTGACACTTTCTGAATTGATATTTTTATGAAGTGATCTTTTAATTTATGACTTTTTATTTGATCATAACTACTAACTAGTTATATAAGTAAGTTCAATAAATATAATAATTAATTCTAGCAGACATTTAGGAGAAGAAACACTATAAACACTACAAAAAACATGGCATTTAAAGACGCTTTTTCGATGACGCTTTAGATAAGCGTCGCTATTAGGTAGTAAATGCCGACACTTTGTAAAGCGTCGGCATTTAACTGTCATAAATTTTTTATTGCTTAATTTTTTACTTGTATCTAATCATAATTTTGATTTAGCTATTGTTTAAATTGGGCCGGCCAAAAATAATAGTCCAAACTATATTAAAAATTTAAATTTAAAATTTTTAAATCTAAATTTTGATATTTAAATTTTAAAATTATAAATTTAATATCTAAATATCTAAATTTAATATTAAAAAATTATCAGTTAATATTTTAAATTTAAAAAGTCAAACATAAATAAAATGATTTAAATTTAAATTTAAGAATTGAACCAAAAATTAAAGTAAAAAATTTAAAATTTAAATACAAAATCAAAATCAAAATTAAATTTTAAAAGATAAATTTTATCTGCTTCTGATTTTAAAGTTTAAGAGTTAAAAAAATTAATTCACTAAAAGCCACCACCTTTTCCAAAAGCCACCACCTTTTCCATTCATTCACTAAAAATTACATTCTTTGGTTTGAGTCACATCTACTTATTAAGACCTGTATTCATGTACTAAAAGATGCATAGATTCACTAAAAAACAAATGACAAAAGAACTATACTATTTTAAAATTTTTCTTAAAGTTTTTACATAATAAATACAGTAAAATTAAAGTTAATCAAACAGATACAATTTATATATAATCAGTTTACATAAATAAAAAATAAATTTGAATTTTTATAATAGAATTTAAAAATATAGTTCAGACAATAGTGGAGTTTGTTCAACCATAGGTAGGGGTGACAATCCAACTCGTTGTTCGCGAACTAGCTCGTGTTCGGCTCGAGATGAGCTCGAGATCGAATCGCTCGTTTAGTAAACGAGTCGAACACAAGCTGAATTTTTCGGCTCGTTTAATAAACGAGCCGAACACTAGCTGGGGCCAGTTCGCTCGTGTTCGGCTCGATAACATCTCAAATACATATATTTTATATTTGTATAATTTATTTAATATATATATATATATTATTTAATTTGTAGCAAAATAAAAATATAAAGACGAGCTCAATTATAAAAAAAAACTCATTTAAATATAAAGTTTCAGCTATTAGATCAAAGTTAAATGGATAAATTTTTTTAAATTTATTTTCTTATATATATTCATTGTAATTTTTTAACTTATTGTTCGTTTAGTTCGTAAGAACGTGTTCGGCCCATTTATTAACGAAATACGAACTAAATTTTTTCATTTAATCTTTTGAGCCTGTGTTAAACAAGCCGAACACGAGCCGGTCCGGTTCGCTCGTGTTCGGCTTGTTAACACCCCTAACCATGGGGCACTATCTCTTTAAACCCCTCTTCTCTTTCCCACTTTCAAATATGAGAAATTATTATACCTGCACCAGTTTATTTAAAATATATATGAACCAAAATTTTTTTTTAATAGTAAATATAGTAAATTTAAAACTAATCAAATAGATATAATTTAAATAATATAAAAAATTTATATAAAAAAAAATCTGAATTTGAATTTTTATAATAGAATTTAAAATATAGTGTATAAAATATAATTATACATACATCGATCTTGTGCACAAAATTTTTTTTTATTTAATTATTATATCATGTGCTCGTTGCATGATATAACTTATTTCTCTCATTCTTTTTCACAATTGACTTTAAAAAATAATTTAATTACAAACTGAATATTAATTATAATTACAAACAGATTTTTCATTTCGCCTGCATATATATATTTGTATAATTATGTACTATACATTTATCAATTTGTTATTCCATCAGTTATTTTGAGTCTACTCTCTATAGAGTAACAATCTTTACTTTATTTGAAAATGTTTTGATAAATTAGAAGTATTATTGGAATGAAAAATCTGTGTAAAATTTTTCAGCCCGACACCCTACCCAAAAAAAAAAGGCCTTTTTGCAAAAAAAAATCCACTTATTTTGGGCTTTTGCAAAATCGGGCCACATTTTTCGTTTTTGCAGATTCGGTCCACTTTTTCAGCAAACTGACCAAAATACCTTTATACCTTTTCTCTCTCCTCTTTTTTTTTTCTCTCATTCTTTTTTTTTCTTCCCAGAGTGGCGAAGGCGGAAATGCCACCCCTCCCCGCCGGCGATATCGCCCTCGTCCGCTCCGGCGACGAGCCCACCTCCCCCGCCTCGGCCTCTCCCCCAACCCTTTCACCTCCTCTGCTCGTCATCTTCGGCGTCGGCGTCGGCGTCGTCGTGCTCTGGCGAGCCGCGCCTCGGCCTCTCGCCTCCGGTCTTCGCCCACCCGCCTCGCGGCTTCACGGTTCGCGCATCCCCCCAACCCCGCTCCACCGCTATCTCCTCGTCGGAGACGACGAGCCGTCGTTTTCAACGTTTTGCTTCATCCCTGCTACCATTTAATTAATTAATAACTACCCTGAATCTAAAATCTAACTTAATTTTACAAAATTTACTTTCTCGTCTCAATTAAATCACTAATTTAAATACCACATTTTGGGTTTCAATTAAATCACAAATTTTTCTTTCAACACTTTGTTGGGGCTGTCGGCGCCCACGGCCGACGACGCGCACGGCTTGGCGGCCTCGCGGCCTCGCCGGGAGACGACGGCCGTCGACGCCAAGGCCCACGCCGGAGACGACGAGCAGAGGAGGGGAGAATGATGGTGAGGAAGAGGAGGGGACAAATGTGGCGCCCTAACTTCTCAGGGGGTCACCCATCCTAGGACTACTCCTGTCCTAGCACGC
The DNA here is from genome assembly GCA_025177825.1 of Aechmea fasciata. Classification (NCBI taxonomy): domain Eukaryota; kingdom Viridiplantae; phylum Streptophyta; class Magnoliopsida; order Poales; family Bromeliaceae; genus Aechmea; species Aechmea fasciata. Next base: position 9,047,648 of record CM045941.1, on the reverse strand, counting down.
TTAACTCTCTTAACCTCTTGGGCCTTGCCACCAACCAAAATGCTTAAGCCGGGTTAAGAGTTTAGCCCTATTATATCTCATATATAGGACTATCTAGGGTCTCACAATCTCCCCTCCTTAAGCCCTGACGTCCTCGTCAGGCTCAGACTCACAAGTACCAGGCGATGTGAGACTCGTCTCGCTAGCCTGTCATCCAGACCCTGGCTCAGCCGAGACTCATCTCACACTTCCGGCTGGTAATTGGCTCTGATACCATCTGTGGCGCCCCAACTTCTCAGGGGGTCACCCATCCTAGGACTACTCCTGTCCTAGCACGCTTAACTCTCTTAACCCCTTGGGCCTTGCCACCACCCAAAATGCTTAAGCCGGGTTAAGAGTTTAGCCCTATTATATCTCATATATAGGACTATCTAGGGTCTCACAATGATTATATCTGCCACGCCCCGGGACCGCCAATTTGGTCGGTTCGGGCACGCCAACAGACGCCGAACGGACAGAGCCTCCCCTGTCCGCCCAAGGCTCAGCAACAACGAGTACATGTATAAAGAAATCAATAATTTCCAGGATAACATTTCAATATACATGGCTTGCACGAGGGCAAGCAACACAAGCAAAAGTGAAAGTAAGCTATCTAAACCATTCACACATTGTATCTTGATTACTTTAAACCAAATACAAAGCTTATATAGTTATTACATTCATTCTTCCAAATTAAACATTTGCCATCTCAATTTTCAAGTTCACCTCTCAAAAGAACTTAATACATTTTCACCTCTCACATGGTTTTATTACATTTTCATTTCCTCAACATAATAGATGAAATATATAAAGGGTGCCACTATACACATGGGTAGAACACTACATAGAGCACGATAACCATGCATCGGGCCCCAATCGCCCCGCTCGCGCTAGAACCTGCATGGTTAGTGGGATGAGAACTACAACAAAGTTTCCAGTGGGCTCGGCCTCCAATTACACCGACTTTCCCACTAGGTCTATCTCAGGCATAATTTGAAAGAATAAGCTTATAGTAACCAAACTATAATGCATACAACTAATATGCCTGAACAATAGTAAAGATTGCTTATGCTCAACAGGATAATAAAGATGAATGTAAGATCAAAATTCCATAACCCAATCTCTTGGCTAACCCGTAGGTTTCGCCCTCAACAAGACTCAACCAACTCGAAATCCCAATTATAACCGGGGAGGCTCAATATCGACCCGTTGGGACCGTCCTCTAGGAAAACTCATTCTCTGAAAAACTCATTCCAGTGGTGACCTACTCCGGAGCGCACCGCTCGAGGGGGAGCTACCGCGCCTCGAGCAAGGACTATATGGTGAGTACGATCAATTCTTAACTTTAAGGATTCCAATTCAATCCATTTCTTGACTTCAAGAAGAACTATGATCAAACGACCCTTAACTCTAAGGTTTCTTTGTCACTATATCTTTCATGTTCTTTACTTGCATTCTTTGACTTGTTCTAGTGTCATATACACTATGATTCTTTACACACATTTAATAATGCCACACACACTCTAGTGTTCAATGCATACATTACTCTTGTCAATGCCACACACTAACTCTAGTGTTCTTTATTCACATGCATACTTGTTCTTGACCATGTCATTACACAACTCTAGTGTCCTTTATTTTCTTTGTTCTTATTCTCAATATCACACTAACTCTAGTGTTCTTTACAATCATAGATGCCACTCGATCTATATGTCACAATGTTCTTGTTCTTTAACCTCTGGGTTCTTTATCTCAACACATGCATATTAGTGTTCTTTACAATTCTCAATATCATTCAATCTATATGTCACAATGTTCTTTTTCTTTAACCACTAGGTTCTTTGTCCCATCTCATGCATACATAGGGTTTAATTCTTTTTCTCTGTTCATAACAAATCTCATTTGCATCTTAACTCTAAGCACGCAATATATAATTCAATTACCCTACTATGCATGAAAATAACTATAACATACATACTCAATGGTGACACATAGACATAAAGAGAAGTTCAGTGTTAGTGGAAGCACCCCCCACCTAATATCGCTCTCCGATTGCTTGTAGTCACTTGCAATCGGGCTCCCGCGACACGCGTGATCCGGTTCGCTCCAACTCGCAATTGACCGCCGAACGCCCAACAATCCGAAATGTAGGGTCATCAAGAGTTCATCTTTAACCTTCAATTAGAGAGCTAAAAGGTTAAATAAGATCAAAACCCTTGTTTACTAAGAACCCTCATTACTAACCCTTGCCTCTACACATGCTCCAATTAATCCAAACATCAAGTATTTAGCATTCTAATAATACCTTAGAGATCATTAGAACTTCATACACAAAAAGGATTTAATTAAAATCCCATTTGCAATCCTAGATCTGTATTTCATCAAGAGGGTCTCATTAATTATGATACTCTCTTCATTAAACTAGTTTAGAATCATATATAGATCCTAATTAAACATCTCATTTAGTCTTAATCCTAACCTTAACTCAAATTCATAAAACTTACCATGGCCACAATGACATCAAGCTAAATCCACCATTGGAAAGCTTGCTTCCACCATTAGAGAGCTTCAAGCTTCATCTCTACTCTTCAATTAGAGAACAATAGGGTTATTATAGATCAAAACCCTCATTTACCAAAAAAACCCTAATTACTAACCCTAGGTTTAATACTAGGTGAAAATCCACCATTAGAGCTTTGGATGCAATCAATAAACCTCTATTTAGCATGCTAGAATGCATCTAAATCCATTTCTAGAGCTTAACATTAAAACCCTAGAGTTCTACCATTAAAGAGCATCAAATCTTACCTCAAAAGCTTGCTTCAATGGTGTAGAGAGAGAAGAAGATGATGAAAATCAACCTCCAAGCTTGCTTTTCCACAAAATCCACCTATTTTTGGGAGAGATTTAGAGAGAGAAATGGAGCTCTCTCTCTTTATCTCCATGTGTGTGTATGTGAGGGTGTGTGTGTGTGTGTGCTCTCGGGTTGAGGGAGGAGAAGAAAAGGGCACAAACACTTTTTACACATTAGTCCCTCAACATTGCACTATTCAACTTCCAACTTTCTTGCTCAAATGCAAAATGGAGCCCTTCTCGACGTCCAGTTGTGCTCAAATTTGACAGTCAGGTTCATTTTAACCTACTGAGTGAGAAAATATCTTAACATTTCAGTTTGGACCCCATTTGGTCACTGCAAACTCTACCGAACTGTAATCTTTATCAGATAATATTCGGAATTTATTTCTCATCTTCTGGGTGTCAGAATGGCACGAAACTTTAAATCTAGCCTCGTAATAATAATCCTGACATACCCCTCAGTTTTCATAATTTTCTGACACTGTGCATTTTCTGCTAATTTATCTGCCCGGTTTCACACAGAAAATTTTAAATCCTTCGTTTTCATTCCGATTTCAACACAAGTCATTTCAGACTTATATTTTACTTCTCTAAATCCAATAAAAATAGTATCTCACACTATTTTTATTTATATTCACTTTTAATTTAAAATTCGGGTCGTTACATTCTCCACCTCTTAAAAAGAATTTCGTCCGCGAAATCCAAATCATGCCTCAATTCAGCTCCTTAAGCAATTGAGAGTACCAATGTACTTTTATACTCCGGACTGGCCTCATGTTCATCGGAACGCTTCAAAGGCACACCACGGAGGATGCGAAATCAAACGCATACTCGTTTGCAAGACACAGCACATACAGTACATTACGGTCTCCATAACTCTCGGTGGCAGCGCAAGTCGAAACTGAACGACTCTACGGGCTCTAACACCACTTGCTACTCGGCTCACAAGAAACTTTTTCTTGTATCCACTTTCCCTTCAGGGAACACATTCCGATTTGACCACCGACATTGCTTAGAAGCAATATCACTAGTGCATCGCTACATCAGGAGCACTCCAATTCCGCACCGACCTTTAGCTCTAACGTGAGATGGCCTACCTCGGCATATCCTAATTCCAATCCTTATCCTCAAACTCCACGTGGCGTGTCACCAGCTCAAGGTCTCGCCTAGAGCAATTCATCTTCTGATGCCATAGGCCACGGTCAACGTCAATTACTTCGCAATGAGCTCGCACGAACGCTCTGTTCGTGAAGGTCTAGTCAAACTCCTCGATAAGGCTATCCGCCAAATCGCTTCCTCAACTTCATAGGTGGTTCACAGACCGCCAATGCTACGAGGCCCATCGCCTAACCCGTCTCAATACGCAGCGTCTCTCGCTCGCAATACAGACCCAATTATCATCGGGCGAAATTTTCACTTTGAAATTCGCACACACTCCAATCAGGAGCAACTATGACCCCAAACCACTATAAATCCTCGGATTGGGTCAAACCGAACTCTCGGTATACTATCGATCACACGACACGCTCTATCGAGCACATGTATCACTACCGGCCCCTAAGCACCTGATACGAGCCACCAACTCTATGAGTGACCCATGGCGCACTTCACACCTAGCAATGCTCAAGTGCTACTGCCAACACACTCACTCGGCTGAGCCTAGTTCGCACTCCACGAGTAACTATGCTCGGACGTCACACGCCTCTATAGCGTTTCGCGCTAAGTCTTGCATTAGGCAATTCTTGCCTATGCATGCCGACTACCCAAGCACGTCCCACTTACCTCGCGTTGAGGTACTGCTAGGCCCACGTGCTGGTACTTGGTTACTAACCAACTATTCTCTCAACAGTGATTCAGTTTCACTGTTCAACTTACCGGAGAAACATCGAGAACACTCGGGCTACTCGAGTGCCCACGAGTGTCAGGACTCAACTCTCGCAATCAATTATACATATTGCTCTGTGAGTTGGTCCATCATTCCCATCTTGACCCTGAGTCTTACTCCCTACCCTTAGATCATCACTAGCAATTCGCTAGTGCCATCTGACTCTATACCTGTACTCGCAGGTACTACGCCCCCACAACACAAGCATACCCGGGTATCTATACTTACCCGTCCACTCGGCCTCTACTATGCTCATGCACGACAATGATAATTAACCACATAACCATTGCATGCAATGCATGAACTTCACATCATGCAGAAGCGCACGATTGCACTAAGTCAAGAACTTGACGAAACCCACTCATTGGCCGTCCTATTCCCTTTTCTTTACAATTAGACTCACGCTCCCCCACGCACAATTGCACCGCCTTATTCTATCCACAAGGTCCAATCCTCAAATCTCCTCTAATCTCCACCAATCCACACTTGAGAAAGGCTTCAAAAAGTGAAATGAAAGGGGGAGCTAATGGGGTCTATTACATGTCGTATCCACTGCAACAAAACCCTCCAAACACCTGTATTTGCAGCAAACATAATTCTGCTGCCAGAGCAATCTTGTACCGGTACAAGGGCATTTTGTACCGGTATACTTCGGCACAGAGGCAAACCCGAGAGCTGCTTTCGGCTTTTCGTACCATTTGTACCGGTATAATTTGAATTTGTACCGGTACAACTGCTAAAATTCTCAAACCCGAAAGCTTTTCGCCTCTCGGTTAAAGTGGCTATACCGGTACAACCATCACGCTTGTACCGGTACAGATTGCCCAGACTTATGTTTTTCGCGCCGTTCCGACTCTACTTCGCGCCGAACAACGCAAAAACCCTTCTAACTCATTTAGATCCTCTTTTAACCCTTCCAAGATTGTTGGAATGTTAATTGGACTTTGTCCGACTACTTCTCTCGACGCACTTTGGTCAATTTGACAAAAAGTGACGTACCACGACGAGGATTCCGTTAAATTTCTCAACGATCATGAGGGCCACCAAAGCTCACGCTCGCCTCAAGTTCCTCTATTCCACGTGCAATGTAGCCTCCTGCTGACATTGCACCAAATCGGCTTCGAGTCTCCACTACGCTCGACCAACTCAAGGACACCATTCGTCCTAATCCACATCGATCTCCTTTAAAGATCGACCACGCAAAACCACTGAACGCACATTGGCTCAACCCTCAAGGTTAAGCACGCGACACACACGATACCTACCCCGACTCAAATCAAGGCGAAAGTCATACAAGGGAGCCTATTTTCATCACTCGGTTTCATATTGTGTGCACCCAACATGAACACTCCCTGATGAAAATACACTACACCTTAGATCCACCTCTAACATCCGTTATAGAGGCATACCACACATGACCCAATCGGTTAATCTTTCGCCATAATTCCAGATCCTCGTTACATTTCAAGAACCTAAATTCTTATGGTTTCCATCCTAAGGTTCCTAGATCCATCCTATACTTTCACTTTTTATGCTCTGATACCATTATATCTGCCACGCCCCGGGACCGCCAATTTGGTCGGTTCGGGCACGCCAACAGACGCCGAACGGACAGAGCCTCCCCTGTCCGCACAAGGCTCAGCAACAACGAATACATGTATAAAGAAATCAATAATTTACAGGATAACATTTCAATATACATGGCTTGCACGAGGGCAAGCAACACAAGCAAAAGTGAAAATAAGCTATCTAAACCATTCACACATTGTATCTTGATTACTTTAAACCAAATACAAAGCTTATATAGTTATTACATTCATTCTTCCAAATTAAACATTGACCATCTCAATTTACAAGTTCACCTTTCAAAAGAACTTAATACATTTTCACCTCTCACATGGTTTTATTACATTTTCATTTCCTCAATATAATAGATGAAATATATAAAGGGTGCCACTATACACATGGGTAGAACACTACCTAGAGCACGATAACCATGCATCGGGCCCCGATCGCCCCGCTCGCGCTAGAACCTGTATGGTTAGCGGGATGAGAACTACAACAAAGTTCTCAGTGGGCTCGGCCTCCAATTACACCGACTTTCCCACTAGGTCTATCTCAGGCATAATTTGAAAGAATAAGCTTATAGTAACCAAACTATAATGCATACAACTAATATGCACGAACAATAGTAAAGATTGCTTATGCTCAACGGGATAATAAAGATGAATGCAAGATCATAATTCCATAACCCAATCTCTTGGCTAACCCGTAGGTTTCGCCTCAACAAGACTCAACCAACTCGAAATCCCAAGTATAACCGGGAGGCTCAATATCGACCCGTTGGGACCGTCCTCTGGGAAAACTCATTCCCTGGAAAACTCATTCCAGTGGTGACCTACTCCGGAGCGCACTGCTCGAGGGGGAGCTACCGCGCCTCGAGCAAGGACTATATGGTGAGTACGATCAATCCTTAACTTTAAGGATTCCAATTCAATCCATTCATTGACTTCAAGAATAACTATGATCAAACGACCCTTAACTCTAAGATTTTTTGTCACTATATCTTTCATGTTCTTTACTTGCATTCTTTGACTTGTTCTAGTGTCATATACACTATGATTCTTTACACATATTTATTAATGCCACACACACTTTAGTGTTCAATGCATACATTACTCTTGTCAATGCCACACACTAACTCTAGTGTTCTTTATTCACATGCATACTTGTTCTTGACCATGTCATTACACAACTCTAGTGTCCTTTATTTTCTTTATTCTTATTCTCAATATCACACTAACTCTAGTGTTCTTTACAATCATAGATGCCAATCGATCTATATGTCACAATGTTCTTGTTCTTTAACCTCTGGGTTCTTTATCTCAACACATGCATATTAGTGTTCTTTACAATTCTCAATGTCATTCAATATATGTCACAATGTTCTTGTTCTTTAACCACTAGGTTCTTTGTCTCATCTCATGCATACATAGGGTTTAATTCTTTTTCTCTATTCATAACAAATCTCATTTGCATCTTAACTCTAAGCATGCAATATATAATTCAATTACCCTACTATGCATGAAAATAGCTATAACATACATGCTCAATGGTGACACATAGACATAAAGAGAAGTTCAGTGTTAGTAGAAGCACCCCCCACCTAATATCGCTCTCCGATTGCTTGTAGTCACTTGCAATCGGGCTCCCGCGACACGCGTGATCCGGTTCGGCTCCAACTCGCAATTGACCGCCGAACGCCCAACAATCCGAAATGTAGGGTCATCAACAGTTCATCTTTAACCTTCAATTAGAGAGCTAAAAGGTTAAATAAGATCAAAACCCTTGTTTACTAAGAACTCCCATTACTAACCCTTGCCTCTACACATGCTCCAATTAATCCAAACATCAAGTATTTAGCATTCTAATAATACCTTAGAGATCATTAGAACTTCATACACAAAAATGATTTAATTAAAATCTCATTTGCAATCCTAGATCTCTATTTCATCAAGAGGGTCTCATTAATTATGATACTCTCTTCATTAAACTAGTTTAGAATCATATATAGATCCTAATTAAACATCTCATTTAGTCTTAATCCTAACCTTAACTCAAATTCATAAAACTTACCATGGCCACAATGACATCAAGCTAAATCCACCATTGGAAAGCTTGCTTCCACCATTAGAGAGCTTCAAGCTTCATCTCTACTCTTCAATTAGAGAACAATAGGGTTATTATAGATCAAAACCCTCATTTACCAAAAAAACCCTAATTACTAACCCTAGGTTTAATACTAGGTGAAAATCCACCATTAGAGCTTTGGATGCAACCAATAAACCTCTATTTAGCATGCTAGAATGCATCTAAATCCATTTCTAGAGCATAACATTAAAACCCTAGAGTTCTACCATTAAAGAGCATCAAAGCTTACCTCAAAAGCTTGCTTCAATGGTGTAGAGAGAGAAGAAGATGATGAAAATCAACCTCCAATCTTGCTTCTCCACAAAATCCACCTATTTTTGGGAGAGATTTAAAGAGAGAAATGGAGCTCTCTCTCTTTATCTCCATGTGTGTGTATGTGAGGGTGTGTGTGTGTGTGTGCTTTCGGGTTGAGGGAGGAGAAGAAAAGGGCACAAACACTTTTTACACATTAGTCCCTCAACATTGCACTATTCAACTTTCAACTTTCGGTTTAGCCATCTGAAACAGTTGGAGCCCTTCTGGACGTCCATTTGTGCTCAAATTTGACAGTCAGGTTCATTTTAACCTACTGAGTGAGAAAATATCTTAACATTTCAGTTTGGACCCCGTTTGGTCACCGCGAACTTTACCGAACTGTAATCATTATCAGATAACATTCAGAATTTATTTCTCATCTTCTGGGTGTCAGAATGGCACGAAACTTTAAATCTAGCCTCGTAATAATAATCCTGACATACCCCTCAGTTTTCATAATTTTCTGACACTGTGCATTTCTGCTAATTTATCTGCCCGGTTTCACACAGAAAATTCTAAATCCTTCGTTTTCATTCCGATTTCAACACAGGTCATTTCAGACTTATATTTTACTTCTCTAAATCCAATAAAAATAGTATCTCACACTATTTTTATTTATATTCACTTTTAAATTAAAATTCGGGTCGTTACAACAAAGATACGGACGGTGGTGATGCTGCGGCGGCAGCGGTAGGGTGACCCGCATCCGCGGTGAAAAAAGAGAAATGGTGTAAATCTCACCCAAACAATACAGTTCTGTCACAAAAAGTGTAATTTTTTAAAAAAATTATACTGTTTTATATAAAATTTACACTATTTGAGACAGAATTTATACTTTTTGGGATGAGAATTGCACTCTTTAGGCAAACGTTGCACTATTTGGGTAAAATTTACACTACTTGGGATAGCAAAAATTATATTTTTTAGAAGGACGTTGCACTATTTAGGTCAAATTTACATCCTTTTTTATTCTCTTCTTCTTTCTTTTTTTCCTCCGTTTATTCTTGTCACGCCCCGGGTCATTTTAGAGTATAGAAACAGCGGGAATTTTTTTTTTTCTTTTTTTTTTTACCTTGACCCCCAAGGACATGACAGACCTGCCACAAATACAGAGAGACCACTGTACACACGGACAGAGTCTTCCCTGTATTTGCACGGCATCGCACAAGTACAAAGAGTCTTTTACAATCATACAACCACAACAAAGTGTACAGATATTAATTCCAATCAACATACACATATTCACACCATTCACCACATGTTCATTCACATTTACCTTTGTATATAAACAACATCTATCTTTTGAAATGTTCCATACTCGGGAACGGGTTTTGAAACTCTAAGTTATAAAATCCCTTTTTGAAAACCTTTTACAAACTGTTTCCCACACGGAAACCCTTTCTTTGAAAACACTACCACGAGGGGTAGAAATCCTTTTCCTTTGAAATGCTACCACGAAGGGTAGGAGATAGTTTAATTCACAAAACATGAGTTCTTTCATAAACTTCCAAAAATCATTATAAGTCTCAATCCACCACTAAAGTGAAGCTAGAACTGAACCATGATGTACTCTAAGTAATAAAACGAGAAAGGTAAGGAAGTAGCAAATCTTTGGTAGGAGCTAAGCGTTCTCTAGACCCGCTCCTCACCTGCTGTCCCACTAAGACCTGTAACGTCACCTGAAAAAGAAGAAGGCGAGGGGTGAGAACATGTAAACATGTCTCCCCCTCCCAGTGGATACCTCGCGGAGATAGACACAAGAGGAGCTAATAGTAGTAGTACAGTAGCTATGATAAACAAGTAAATGGAGAGAGATATATATATATGAAACAACAGCTACTGTAAGTATGCATCGAAAAGCTGATAAAGTAAAATACCCAATCTGGAATCTGCTGCTCTGTTGGTCCTCAGACCTCAAGCCTATGCCCCCCTGTATCTCAAAACCTGCATTCTACCCATATCAACCAATGGTCGCCTATGGGCTCACGGGTTGGCTCGTACAACCACCTTCCTAAAAGAACACATCATGGTACGGTGGATCGGACCGCCGTGTTCGTGAAGCGTGCTCAAATCTGGGCAATCGATCGTTATGCTCAAAAACCATACGTCGACAGAATGGTGACAATCCCGTCCCTAAAGGGACATCGACCCCTTTGGGTCATTAAGTAAACCCGCCGACCACGTAGGTCACAGAAGCACTGAAACAAACCGACCGAACAGGTCACTGTAAAACTGAAACAAGCCGACCGAATAGGTCACTGAAAAACTGTAAAAAAGTAGCAAAACCGACCAATCAGGTCAACTAGGATGGAACAACTCAACATCCTCTCAACTGTATGCGAGTACTACTCAAGGAAACACAAGAACTGACCACTCAGGTCAACTAGGATGGAACAACTCAACATCCACTCAACTGTATGCAAGTACTACTGAAGGAAACACGAGAACTGACCAACTGAACAACAAGGTCACTGAGTATACTGAAGTAGACTGACCGAACAGGTCACTGATGTCATAGGCTGACAAGAAGCAAACTACTCTACTCCTACACATGGTACTAAGCATGGAAACACTGAGTAGAGTAAAACTGTAACACAAAGGTGCAAGATATATCAACGATAAAAGATATGAATAGTAAGGTGGAAGGAACGTCACCAGCGTGTACCACTGTACGGACGTCGGATCGAAGTACCCACCTGTACGATTGTAGAAGAATCTGGCGACTGTGGAAGTAAAGCGACTGGACCTACGAGAGGGTCCACCGGGTTAGTATCTAACCCACTAACACAAAACACTAATAGCACAACTCACAACTAATCCCACGGAGATTGGTTTTCCGAAACCAATTATCGTAACTCGAAGTCCCGTAAACCACACCGGACTCCGCCGGACCACGAACTATCCCGAAATGCACCGACTCGTGTCACGAGTCACCCGCTCATAAAACACTCTGTTTGGATGTTTTGGCGCAAACACAAGATAACACTACAATACAATTATCGTCGGATAATTGTACGAATACGAGTTCCCGAAAGTGTCTATTTCGACAGGAACCAACCGTCGCTCACCGTCATTTCCAAACCCTCGAAATGACGCGGGTGACCACCAACAAGGCTTAGCGACACCGTAAATAACCACTAAGAGTTGTCGGAAGAAATCCGAACCGTAAACACGTTTCGTCGGCGAATTTTGCCGAAACGCTCCGAAAATCACTTCCGATTTTACGCAAAGTCCCTGAGGCCTTGGACGATCGACCCGAGAGGTTACCCGCAACACTCCTACGCTATTTACGGCGACCACGAAATTCTAAATTGCATAAAAGTCCCGAGCTCCATAAAATCGCATTATTTCATGCGATTTAGGGCTATTATAGTCGTGCACGCAAACCAAAGTGCACCATAAATTCCGAAATCGTACTCTCTGTAAGTCTTCGACATGCTGAAGACCGTGCTCACCTTTCGGAGCACTTTCGGTCACTGTAGAACTCGCACGAGCGACACGAAGTTCCATAAACACTGCGCACAGCGCGTAAAGTACACATTGCCCGCTAATGGAGGCATCATATGCCTAAGCGGAGGTGAGCATCGCGTTCGGCACGAGAAGGCGATGACCGTGCTCACCTCACTTGGTCAAAAAGACCAACTGTGGCCTCGGGAATTGTGCCCAAAACCCTAGACTAGGTGCTGGTATTGAAAACTTGACTTACCAGACCAAGGAGGACTAGGGTTGGCCGCCGGCGGCTTGGCGGCGGGCGGTCCCTCCGGGGACGGGAGCGCCGGGTCGGAGGGGTCCGGGTAAGTCGTCGGCCCGGCGGCGGAGGCTGCCGGTGGCGCGGCGGAGAGATCCACCCTCCAACTAGCCCTCGGGTTAGGTAGCGCCGTGCGGCGATCCGGCCGGGGAAGGTCGGGCGGGGCGATCCGTGGAGGAGATCGCAGGAAGGCTGGTGCTCACGTCGAAGACGACGGCGGCCGCGGTGGGGAGATGGCCGAGCTCGGTCTGCACCGAGTCTGGCGGCCGCAGGTCTTGAAGCGGCGGCCGGCGCCCGGGGGGGTGGCCGGACGGCGAGCCCCGGCTCTGGAGGTGGCCGGGGCCGATCGAGAGCGGCGGCGCCGAGGGGAGGCGGCGGCGGGGGTACTAGGGCTCGATGCACCACCCAAGATGGTCGCGGGGTGGCTCGGCGACGGCCGACGGTCGGGGATCGCCGGGGAGGTGCGCCGGAGGAGTCGGGGGTCGCCGGGGCCGAAGGCAAGGCGGCGGGACCCACGGGAGGCGGCGGTGGCGCGCCGAACCCGAGAGCACCCGGGCTCGGGTCCGGTGGTCCGGGTTGGCCGCGAGGAGCTACAACGGCGGCGCCGGCGCTCCGGGACGGCGGATCCGGCGAGAGGTGATCCTCCGACTTCTCTTGGTCGGGGGATCACGATGCTCGGTCCGGGGTCTCAAGCCCTCGGATCTTGATAGATCCAGGTGTGATGGCCGTGGGGATGGAAGCATATGGTTCAGAGGCTCCTCCGGCGGCCGGAGGTGATCGCCGGAGATCGGAGCACGCGCACAGGGTGAACTCAGGGGTGCTGGGGCGGTTGTGGCTGCAGGGAAGGTGAAGGGGCTAATAGATTAGGGTTTGTGTGATGAAACCCTAAATTAGCTTTATATACACTTGGCCTATTTTGCATTTTTGTCCACCATAGCCCACCATTTGCACTCTAGTCCCTGTCAGTAGGTGAATCATGCGCGTAAGTCCCTCCATGTTCAAAACCTCGCATTTCGGCGCATAAAATACTAGGACTTTTCGCATTTTGCCGTTTTGCGATTTCGACCCCTTTGCGTTCTTTTCGCGATTCCCGAAGATCCGTCAGTCGGATTTTCGATCGGATCACGCCAGCGCGTTCAGCGCGTCGAGAACATCGAACCTAGCCTTTTACTTCGTTTAATTTGGTCTCGGATTCGCAAAGTATCCATTCTCTTCTTTTCCTCCAATATCTCCAATTTGCTAAGTCTTTAAGTAAAATCGTTCGAACCCCTTTTTCTCGACAACCGTGATTCAGAATCGAATTCCGTCAGTGGTATTGGTCCCAGAATAGTTGAGCTGTTCGAAACGAGCTATTGGAAGCCTATGTTCGGTCCGTACGCTCCTGGACCCTTCCTTACTCCGCGATTTCTCGAAAATCCGGAGTTACTATTCACTTAAGTCGAATCTTACGGGTCGCGTAACTTTTCCGTTTTAGCTCGGCTTCGCCTGAAATTTGACGTGTGCTCTTATAATACAATTACGCACACATTCACCGTCTCCAAATATTTTATTTCTTGTTCTGAAAAAAATGCCAGTTATTACAATTCTCTTTTTTTTTTTTTCTCCTTCTTCCCCTCAGTTTATTTTTCTTCTTTTTTTCTTCCTCCTTCCACCTCAAGGAGCTCTGGAGCCGCCTCGCGCGCCTCCACGCTGAGAACTGCGAGCTCGCCGCGGGGCTCAGTGGCGCCGCCCACCTCTCCACGCTCCTCCCCCGCGACTCGGCTCTCGGGCGAGTCCGCATCCGCTTTGTCTTCGTCTCGCGTTGGCGCGCGACGGAGAAGGGGAGGAATAAGGAGGCCGCGGTGGAGCTCGTCGTCGAGTAAGGAGGCGGCGGAGCGGGTTGGGCCGCGGCGGTAGAGGGCCTGGGTGAGGACGCGGTAAAAGGAGGGGTCGGGGGAGAGGTTGAGGTGGGGGAGGCGGACTCGCCGCCGGCGACGTGGTCGGAGAGGACAAGGACAACGTCACCGGGCCCAGAGGGGTGGCGTTTCCGCCTCGCCACTCTCTCGGAAGAGAAAGAAAAAAAAAGGAAAGAGAAAAAGGCAGAAGGGTATTTTGGTCAGTTTGCTGAAAAAGTGGACCGAATCTGCAAAAACGAAAAAGGTGGCCCGATATTGCTAAAGTCCAAAATACGTGAATTTTTCATGCAAAAAGCCAAAAAAAAAACCTATCCCATTAGTTATACCAAATTTTTAAATTTTTTTAATAATACAGACTTAGTAGCACTTTAGTAAGATTTTTATGGAAAAATTGATTGTACGAACAGTATTTCCTTTTAAGCAAGGCCATATATATACCAACATTAAAGGTATGAATTTAATATTCTAAATGAGAAAATGCAAAAATGTACTCACTTTCATATTTTTCGTTTCATATTAAAAATTTTTAAAAAAATTTAGATTTTTACGGAAAGATTGATTGTACGAGCAATATTTCTTTTTAAGCAAGGCCATATATACACCAACATTAAAGATATAAATTTAATATTTTAAACGAGAAAATGCCAAAATTTACCCACTTTCATATTATTCGTTTCATATTAAAAATTTTTAAAAAAATTTAGATTTTTACGGAAAGATTGATTGTACGAGCAATATTTCTTTTTAGACAAGACCATATATACACCAACATTAAAGGTATAAATTTAATATTCTAAACGAGAAAATGCCAAAATTTACCCACTTTCATATTATTCGTTTCATATTAAAAATTTTTAAAAAAATTAAATTTTTATGGAAAAATTGATTGTACGAGCAGTATTTCTTTTTAAGCAAGCTAGGCCATATATACACCAACATTAAAGGTGTAAATTTAATATTCTAAACGAGAAAAGACCAAAATTTACCCACTTTTCATATTATTCGTTTCATATTAAAAAACTTCTAAAAAATTTAAACACAGAAATTATGAAGTGTCTAGACATTTACCATATATAATAATGGACCATTTGTATAAAAATTTTACTGATTTCGTATTTTTTTTTTGCAAAAACATGTTAATTTTTTTTTAATATTTTACAGATTAAATTTAAATTTTTAATAAATTAATCAAAATATTTTTATCTCTCTTTTTCGATTTTCTCACCAATCTTTATTTTCTTCCTTTCCACCACTCCTTTATCTCTCTCCTCCAACTCTTTCTCCTTTATCCACGGCCACCCACCCTACTCTGCTGTGGAGGACGTGACCATGGATGACGACAGCGATGAGGGTATTGAAGGATTTTAGAACGACGAGACAGTAAAGTGTGTCAGGGTGGGGACGACTACTATGGGAGAGGGTGAAGGAGAGGGCGCAACAAAAAAAAAAATACAGCGGGTGGGAGGAAAAAGAAAAAATAAGAAAAAATTAAAAAGATTTAAATTTTAAATAATGCAACTTAAGTCTTAAACAGTACATGTTTTATTTTTTTTTGTGCAACGTAATTTTAAATAATTTTAAATTTAGTTTTAAGCAGTGCAATGCCTTCTTCTTTCTTCTTTTTTTTTCCTCTACTCTTGATCTTCTTTTTCCTTTTTTTTTTTTTTTATTTATAGTGGCCATGTTAAATGATGGCTTTCTTAGTAGAAGAAATATAAATTCTTTTTTATTTTTGGGTTCACCCTTAGCATCTTTTCTACGACAGCGCCCCCTCGCTCACCCTCTGTCGTAGCCGCTGTCTCTATCTCTATGCGCTATTTCTCTCTGTCGTCCTCAAATCCTACAGCACCATCATTGTCATCGTCCGCAATAACGCCTTTCGTTGTACGTCGCCAATCCGACTCAGCACGAGTGTCGGCGGAGATATGAGCGAGGTAGGAGAAAGGGGCTGTGGTGTCGATGTATGGGCCAGTGGAGGAGGAGAAAAATTAAGAGGGTGGAAAAAACCCCAAACGAGAGAGAAAAAAGAAATTTTTTTTTTTTATATCAATTTACTAAAAAATTTAAATCTAATCCATAAAAATGAAATACAAAACCAATAAATTTTGTATACAAATTAACTTATAATAAAAGAGTGGAGGGATAACACTTTTCTTTCTCTTTTCCCAACAAATATACAGTGTGCAACCTGGCGACAGCAACTGTGAGCACAAGGCCGGGGGCACTCAAAAGGTGCCATCCCACCACCTTCGTGACCATCCCCTTAGCCTCACTTTTGTGCCGCGTTGCTCTGCCCCACTCCACATACACTCTCTTATTAATTTCCTCTGTCTCTCAATCTCTCACCTTACTCTCTGTTGCCAACTCATACCAGACCCCCTACTACCTCTATATATTGCCTTTGCCCACTCTGCTTTTCTCCTCAGGTCCCATTCTCATTAGTACGAGAACAATGGCATTGCAACTACTAGTCTCTCTGATGCTGGGTTGGTGTGTGATGATGGGGCGGGTGTGGGTGGCGTGGGGGTCAGGGGGCAGCTTCTACGAGGAGTTCGAGGTGACGTGGGGGGAGGGGCGGGGGAAGATCGCGAACGAGGGGCGGCTGCTGACGCTGACGCTGGACCGTAGCTCCGGCTCCGGCTTCCAGTCCAAGAAGGAGTACCTCTTCGGGAAGATCGACATGCAGCTCAAGCTCGTCCCCGGCAACTCCGCCGGCACCGTCACCGCCTACTACGTACGTACCCACTAGTACTATATCTATATATACATCTTACTATTTATTACTCTAATTATATTATTAGTTCTGACTTCTTCTTGTGAATGTGCATGCATGGGCATATGTGTGCAGTTGTCGTCGCAGGGGCCGACGCACGACGAGATCGACTTCGAGTTCCTGGGGAACCTGAGCGGCGACCCCTACACCCTCCACACCAACGTCTTCACGCAGGGCAAGGGCGACAGGGAGATGCAGTTCCGCCTCTGGTTCGACCCCACCAAGGACTTCCACACCTACTCCATCCTCTGGAACCCCCGCCACGTCATGTACGCGCGCGTATATATTTATATGTATACGCTTAATTAATTACTTATATATTAGTTAGTGCTTGATGTGCTTGATATGCTATATATAGATTGATAAGAATATAGTGTGAATACGTACAGATTCATGGTGGACGAGGTGGCGATCCGGGACTTCAGGAACCTGGAGTCGCGGGGGATCGCGTTCCCGAAGAGGCAGGCGATGAGGATCTACTCGAGCCTGTGGAACGCGGACGACTGGGCCACCAGGGGCGGGCTCGTGAAGACGGACTGGCGCCAGGCGCCCTTCACGGCGTCCTACCGCAACTTCAGCGCCGACGCCTCCCCCCGCAGCGGGGGCTGGTTCAACCAGGAGCTCGACTCCGCCACCCTCGCCAGGATGCGCTGGCTGCAGCGCAATTACATGATCTACAACTACTGCGCCGACGCCAAGCGATTCCCCCAGGGCTTGCCCCCCGAGTGCGCCCTCGTCTGATCGATCTCATCTCATCGCACACCAATTAATCTACACTTATTAATTTTGGTCTTAATTAAAACACGAAGAAATTAAGGAAAACGAACGAACGAACGAACGAACGAACTCACTCTGTTCCTTTTCCTCTCTTCGGTTTCTTTTTTTTGTGTTCTATATATATATATATCTCTGCATGCCTTATATATATATGTATGTTTTTTGTGTAAAGAGCAACCTATATATTCTGTTCTGTTGTTGTTGCTGTATGAAATCCCATTTGTTATTCTTTCTTGTAACTTCATATTATTATTATATATATAGTAACGAAATTCGAAGTTCCAAAACAGAGGATGTTCATGTTTTTCTTTCATTTATATTTATTACGCTGCTGATCATCTAACATCTGTTTTGTACAGAACATTTCGCACTCTAGCTCGGCCTAGTTCGTTTTACAGTTAATTTGTAGTACTATATATTTTTATATTTTCTGTTAAATATGTCTTAAATTTTTAGATCTGGATCCAAATTGGTTCTCACCCGAAACTAATTTGGAATTAACTATGCTAAATCCTATCGGAGATAGATTAGGATATTTTGGTTGGCCTAGATCGATTAGTTGTCCAGGTCTTTAATGCTATAGATAGAGCTCGTTGGCTTCATAGGATTTAGTGAAATTTCTTGTCCTACTCTAATTACTTCTCCTGATTCTAATGGCTTCATAGGATTTAGTGAAATATGATTTTGTAGAGAAAGGTAGCGAGCTACCTGCTTCATTCATTAAGAAGGATGAACTAAGCTTACAGGATGGATGTAGCTAAGGCATCCAAGGAAAAGACAAGAAGGAGAGAAAGAAAAGGGTGAAAAAGAAAAAGCGCAAACACGTAGGGAGGGTAGGGAAAGTTGCTTGGAAGATAGACTTGTACGTTTCGCTCAGTCTAGACTACCCACCAGGCCGCTGTCAGTAAAGATAGTCTCTTCCGTCTTGTCTCACCGCCGGTATCTAGGTTGGAGATCCTATCCCATAGGTCTTTGGCTTCCTTCTGCGGGTCAGCTAGCAACTTCGGGCCTCTAGCATTGAAGAGTAGGTATTTGGCATACACACAGTTACAAAAGAGGTGATCACACGTTTCTAGGGCGTTGTTGCAGAGGACATAGACGTTCTCCTCGGGCCGTCCCTGGATGCGTAGACTTCAGTACTCGGTAATAACTTTGAACGCGACTTTAACCCCACATAAAGATCTCTCGGAGCCAGATAAGAATACCATACTTCTGAGTACTCCCTAGTGCGAGAGGAGGATAAGTCGCCTGGAATAGCTTCAAATTGAGCGTGGAACCAAGAAGGACCGGTAAGACGGTCAACGAAAGGAGCCCAGGAAATAGACGAATCTGGACTCGGCTCGTAAAAAGCTTTAAAATAAGTAAGAAATTCAAAAGGTTGACCTGAGGTCATCGGCTGTGGACAGCTGAGAGCTAACCCATAAGAATCAAATTGAGCAGCTGGAATCGGGTTAAAAGGAGATTGACATAAAGCCGGAATATAAAATTACAGAAACATTTGTAAGAACCAGAAAACGCCGCACCCGGAGCTAATGGCGATGCCATCTCCAGACGACAACAGTTTGATAGAATCGAAAATTTCTCTATAGACAAAAGCAAGAAAATAAGGTCCGAGAGTTAATTTATCGCCGTTAGCTAAATCCACGGCGATTGGGACGAAGTCACGATTAATCTTCTGTGAACGAGTACAGAAGAGATTGTGACATAACCAATATAGGAGGAACACCATATGTTCTTCCCTAGTAACAGGAGCAGGGGATTCACCCGCAAATTTACGAGTGAATTTGGAATAAGCTAAGCCGTTAAGATCTAATTGATCCTCAAAGTCAGATACACCGTCAGGGCTATAAGAAATAGAAACAGTGATGCCATGAGGGCGCAGGCTGGTAATGGCGGCAACATCAAAAAGAGTGGGGGTGAGGGGCCCTCTCTTGAAAAGAAAAATATTAGAAGCAGGGGACCAAAAACACAAAAGCGGCAGCTAGAAGAAGATTATCGGCTATCGGAGGATGCCGAGATAATTGAATGGCTTCGTATATCCCAACTGTTAGAACTAAAACCGAGAAGATCTAGTTCGTCGGATGCGAAAATACCCTAAAGAGATCCGAGAAAGAGAGAAGAAAATAAAGCACACAATATTTACGTGGTTCGGCCATCGGCCTACGTCCACGGGCGAAGACGGAGCGGAAATCTTCATTAGAATCAAAGTGGTGTACAAAATATGCCTCTCTCACAAAACCCTAATCCCAAAAATACACCCATATTCCCTCTCTCATCTTCCGCACTAAATCAATAGAAGAAAGGGTATATTTATAATAGTGGCTAAATCCTAATACGATTAGGAATACAAACCCACTAAGATTAGGAATATCTCAATAAATTAGGCATAATCTAAACTTAACTTAATTGGATAATCAAAATAGAATAGGGATAGAAAACCTTGCGGTACTAGAATTCGAGACATATCTAACAATCTCCACCTTGGCTTGAATTCTCTGTCTTCTCCACCAAAATTCCAAAAGCTCCTGAAGTGCTACTGCACATGCGAACAAGTTTATGGAGTACTTGACCTTGATCGCCGAAAAACTTAATGAGCAAATCCGTGGGATTCTCTGAAGTGCAAATCTTCTCATTCTCCAACAACGCCTTTTTGCAAACTCTGCTGCATCAAAACGACAACTTGTCGTCGAGCGAAAATGTTGAAGCGATCAAACTTCTCGATCTCAAATTCGTCGACATCTTAAACACCCAAACGAACACTCCGGCTCTGATACCAGTTTGTTAGAACTAAAACCGAGAAGATCTAGTTCGTCGGATGCGAAAATACCCTAAAGAGATCCGAGAAAGAGAGAAGAAAATAAAGCACACAATATTTACGTGGTTCGGCCATCGGCCTACGTCCACGGGCGAAGACGGAGCGGAAATCTTCATTAGAATCAAAGTGGTGTACAAAATATGCCTCTCTCACAAAATCCTAATCCCAAAAATACACCCATATTCCCTCTCTCATCTTCCGCACTAAATCTGTCACGCCCCGGGTTGCTCGGGCAACCGGGCACGCCGACAATCCGCCGTACACAAGGAAAATTTTTCCTTGTATACGAAGCGTAGTTGTACCTGTATAGAAATACAACGCTACAAGCAGTAGCATAGAGCAGAAACATACTATAAATATAAGCAGGTAGTACAAAAGAACTATACACATACAAGTTCACAAAGACTACTACTCGCTCCGGCGAGTTCACGACTGTATGTACAAAAGAGTAACCCAAAAGTCACTACCTGCGATGAGGAAGACGGCTAACACGACACCGGTCGGGAAGGGCTCTAGCTCGCGACGCCACCACGGTCCCCCTCGAAGCAGCGGCGGCGACGCGAAGGCCACGCAACAAGGGTGGAAGAAACGGGCGTGAGAACTACGCAAAACGGGTAGTCCTCGGTGGGTGCGCCCAAAACAACATCGGTCCACCCACTAAGTCTACGGGGTAAGTAAGAGTAGGAAAAAAGGAAACATTCTACAGCTATAAGTCACTACTCTGAACACTCAAGACTAACCACCTGTAGTACCAACCACACTTGACCCAATTTCACCAGGGACTGTGAAACACCCGTCCCGCATGTCGAAGCAACACTACAACTACCCCCAGGTAGCTAGCGGAGAGCAACCCACACGAGGGCGCAGCGACAACAACGCAAAAGCACAAAGCCAGACTCCGGAGCGGCACTCGTGGGCGCGAACCAACCGAGTATGCAAGCGTATCTCTGTCGAGATCAATCTGGCTCTCACAGGCCTAAGTCAAGTAAACTGTGTCTAACCACTAACACACCACGTGCCCCTGGCACACACACTGTAATCGAACAGAAAACTGGGTCCACCGTCAGCCCCCGACGGTCCCCGACGACTCTACAGAGCTAAGCTCAGCATCCACAGCGCGAGCGTCAAACAAACTACACTACTCTGTGTCTCCGTCGCACTCCCCCGGCGACGATACGACACACACGGTTCCTAGAGCTAAATCTGGTAGTGTAATATATGACGATTGATCGTAGTTTTCTCCTAAGTCAAGTCCAAGTCCAAACATGTATAAAAATACTACTTGTGAACATGCTCCAAAATTCAGATTTAATACTAGATATTCATGAATTCGAGCTAAGGTCTAAACATTAAAACCGAATTATACATGTCGACTACTTAAACTTAGGAATGACCAGATGGATGCCCACCTCGTGGCGAATCCACAGCGGCAAGGAGTGCCACTGGGTCCCTCGATCACCTCCGCGATCCGTCACCGACCAAAAGAC
Source organism: Aechmea fasciata (assembly GCA_025177825.1). Taxonomy (NCBI): domain Eukaryota; kingdom Viridiplantae; phylum Streptophyta; class Magnoliopsida; order Poales; family Bromeliaceae; genus Aechmea; species Aechmea fasciata. The sequence goes on along the minus strand of CM045941.1, from coordinate 9,025,389 downwards.
AACTCTTTGCGAAGAGATAAATCAGAAACTCGATTTCTTCGAAATCTGTCCGGAAAACTGCGGCTGAGAAAAGCTTAAAGTTAACTAAGCTAACCTTGTTCAACCTCAGCGAGCAAGGGCTCGAAATCTTCGCCTCGCAGTCAGGAATCCAACGGCTCCAGTTTCGCTGGATTCCGCCTCTCCTACGCTGAGTTCTAGGCGAAACACCGACGTCGATGCTTGAAAACAGCAAATCAGATTGTCAGATTCTGCTCGCGGGACAGCGGCTCAGTAAAACGGCACTTCGACTGGGCTAACCTGCTCCAAATATAGCGAGTAAGGTATCGCTGGAATCGTCTCGAAGTCGCGGATCCAATGCCCCAGATTTCGTCGTGATCCGAGTTCCCTACACGGAGAAAAAGGCAAAACACCGCGGAGTGTCGCTACGATCGGCGGCGGTTCGAGGAGGAAAACAGCAAGGGAGAAAGCGGGATTTCGGCGAGCTAACCTTCACCAAAAATTCCAAATAAATGCTCGTTGGATTCCTCTCGTCGACACGGTTCCAACGAGTCTAGGCACAGCGAAATCCGTCGCTTCTACGTCGCGTACGACCCAAAATACGGCGAGTCGACGTCGATTTCCTGCACAGTTCGGACTTAGCTCGAGAATCGTCGAAGTAGAAGCAATAGAAGCACACTGGCTGAACCACTCACCTTTGTAATCCTCCTGGTTCAGCACCACGCCGAGGAGAAGGGAAAATAGCACCACGCTCGGCTCCCTCACAGCAACCCGACGTCGGAAACGCTTGGCGGCTTCGTGGCGCGTCGTCGGCGAAGTAGCAACCACCCAAGCTCCTCCTCCTTCAACCAAGCTATCCTAGAGAGAGAGAGAGGGAAGAAGAAGAAGTAGAGGGGTGAAATTGCTGCCAAAGAGGCTCCCCACTCTCTCTCCATACGTGTAGGCATGCATAGGGGTATGGTGATAAAAACAAAGTGGAGTTGACCATTACGCCCACCTACCACTGTCACGTACAAACGGCTCCTTGTACCTGGGTATAAACGAGCAACCCGAGAGCGATTCGCGGCACCATACCGGTATATCTCTGGTGGCTATACGGGTATAGCCATCATTCTTGTACCGGTACAAACCAAGATTTGTACCGGTATAGCTCACTGAAAATCCACTATTTCGCAGATTTTTAGGATTCAAGCTGCTATCGCGTTCCCACAAGGCCCGTTTGGCGTCCCATTGGCGCCAACGTGCCCCGGACTTGTCCCGACGCTCGCCTGAGCCGTCGACAAGTTCCAGCAGAAAAATCCAGGTCACTACAAAATCAATAGAAGAAAGGGTATATTTATAATAGTGGCTAAATCCTAATACGATTAGGAATACAAACCCACTAAGATTAGGAATATCTCAATAAATTAGGCATAATCTAAACTTAACTTAATGAGATAATCAAAATAGAATAGGGATAGAAAACCTTGCGGTACTAGAATTCGAGACATATCTAACACCAACTTTCCGCCAAATTGCCAAAGACAGCTTCTACCCTATCTAACCAGGTAAAATACGCTTCTGAGATACTTGGTCAGGTTCGGAGACTTTTTTCTGTTAAAGCGGAAGAGTACCAAGACTGAAGATGAATGACTTTTCTCAAGGGAAGACCATCGCTAGAAAAGGACGAATCAACAGAAGGTGGAATATCTGTAAAAGAAGGACCCAAAATAAATCTAGAGGGGTCTAAGTCAACGAAAGATATAGTATAATCCAGAGATGGATGAGAAGGAAGAGGCGGAATCAACGCCATTAGTCAGGAGGGAAAAATTAAGAACGAGAAGTAAACGAAAGACTTCGACGAAGAAGATGACGGAGCGAAAGAAGAAGAACGAAAAAGAAACAGAAAAGACAAAGGGAATGAGAAGATTGATGAAGAAGAAAGAAAAAGTAGCCGTCGTGTCGAATCGTCGCGTCGAAACGAATTCTGAAGTTGGCTATAATGATGAATAGACGGCGGCAATTAAGAGGACGTAGTTAATGCCGTATATAAGACAAAAGTCGAGAATGAATCAGGGCCGTAAAGAAAGAACGAACGACCGAAACCGAGTCGTACATTGGGTCTCGAATTATATCAGCCACTGGCACAAAAGATTTGAAGTTGATTGGATCAAGAAATACGCCTTGGATCACGCATTTCCTCGAAGCAATGACAAGATCGTGGCATAGAAGAAATCGAACGGTTAATATAAAACCATGCCAAAAGGTGAAACGCGCATCAGAAGATGCCAGCTACAGAAGCGTCGCTACGAAAGCTGCCGCGGGGCAATTGTTGAGTCGATTCGGCGTGAACAGCTAGCACGCCGGGTCCATACCAGTATAGCGATTTCAGTGGTGCAACTGGAGTACATTGGGAGCACCAGAAGAAACACAAACCGCACTACAACAAGGAAGTTATAGCAATCGCAAGCAGTTGCAAACGGTTCTGATCGGCTAGAGGTGGTTCGAAATATCAGGAGATAGTGGCCGATCATGCAAGGGCTATAACCTATCCAGGGGCGATCTATAAATAGGCTCACGATACTCTAAAAAAGGATCTTTTCCCCTGCGAACAAAAGACCACCCTTATTTTACCGCATTTTACTTTCCTGCATTTACCGTATTTTTTTAGGAGTAGTTTGCTAAAGTAGAATCCTCGAGTCTGTCTGCCCCACGGGCATCACTCTGTTGTAGACTAAATATCTCTTCATGTACTTCCCCTTATTCACTCAATATAAAGTCATTTTCGGCTATTCAAGCCGACCAAATGTTGTGCTATGTTAGCCATTCGGCTCTTTCCCCGGTTTAGTCTCCGGTGGTTCCGAACATTCGGCTAATTCGACCGAACCAAAGTTTGAATAGAGTTTTTAAACCTGACTGGCTCAATCCCTCGTTAGCCGAATCGCCTGATACAGTCGAAGGGCGCAATCTTCGAGAGTCACTATCCGCAGCCGTTTCGCATCCCGACACGCTTCCCGAAAAGGATCTTTAACTGAGTCAATGGTCGGAACATTCGGCCACCAACAATTGCCTAAGGATATGAAAACGGCTTTCTCAAAGGTCTTGGCCAAAGACTGGGTGTATAATTTTGAATTAGTTTGATTTTAGATTCATTGGGTTGAGGCTGGACTTGAGTTACCGCCAACACCTTAAATTTTTAATTTGATTCATTGGGTTGAGGTCTTGGGCCAATCATATTCTTAAAGGTCTTGGCCAGATGGAACATTAAAAATAAAATTTTAAAAATTTAAAATATAAAATTGCAAATTCAAAATTTTAAATTTCAAATTTTAAAATTTAAAAATATAAATTTAATTTTAAGTTTCAAATTTATAATTTTAAATTTGAAATTCAAAATATTAAATTTGAAATTAAATTTTAAAAATTGATATTTTAAATTAAAATTAGAGGTTTTAATAATAAATTTAAATTTCAAAATAAGTTAAAATTAGAAATTAGAAATTTAAGAATTGAAAATTGAAATATAAATTTAAAATTTAAAATTTAAACATTTGAATTTTGAATTTTTAAATTCGAAATTACAAGTATGAAACTTGAAATTTGAAATTAGAAATATGAAATCTGAAACAAAAATCTTAAATTTAAAATTTTAAATCTAAATTGAAAATTTATGTTTCAAAATTAAAATTTTAAAAATTTTAAAATTTAAAATATTCACTTTAAACTTTAAAATTTGAAATTTAAATAAAAAATCTATATTTAAAATTTGAAAACTTATATTTAAAACTTAATTTTTTAAAAAAATTTAAACATTTGAATTTTGAATTTTCAAATTCGAAATTAGAAGTATGAAGCTTGAAATTTAAAATTAGAAATATAAAATCTGAATCATAAATCGTAAATTTAAATTTTTAAACCTAAATTGAAAATTAAATTTTCAAAAGTAAAATTTTAAAAATTTTAAAATTTAAAATATGCAAATTAATTTTAAAATTTTAAATTTTAAATAAAAAATCTATATTTAAATTTTGAAAACTTATATTTAAAAATTAAAAATTAAAAATTTTTAAATTTACATATTTAAAAATTTAATATTTAAATTTGAAATCTAAAATTTGAAATTTGAAATTTATGATTTAGAAATGAAAATATAAAATGAAATGTGAAATTTAAAATTTGGAATTTGGTAGTTGAAAATTATGATTTTAAATTAGAAAATTAGAAAATATAAAATTAAAATTAAAAATATAAATAAAATTGAATTTTAGATTTTTTAATTTTGAAATTGAAAATCTAGCTTGAAATTTAAAATTTTAAGTTGAAATTTAAAGTTTAGAACTTAATATATCTTTGGAGTAAGGGAATTCGATAATGGTACAATTTTTTTTCTTTGTTGGAGTGGATTGTAATTTTACTCTATTTTTTCAAATATAATATAATTATGCTCCAAAAATTACGTCATTTTTTTTCCCCCAAGCCCTTCGCAGGATAATTTTTCTAAGGTGTAGCATAATTTAATTATGCTACGTTTTTAGGGGCATTCAGATGGGGCCTTAGTGGATGATCTTAATTAATCAAAATCAAAGAGTAGCTATTATAATAATTTTATGCAACAATCGAGCATAACTTTTTTTGAGAGAGAGATAGGTAGCACGCTACCCGCTTCGTTTATTTCATTTAGAAATAAACTTAGCTTGAAATGTGAATTAACAAGGATTCGAACAAAGATATCGGGTATCAACGAGCAAGACCCTTGCCACTTGCTCTAAGAACAATCAGTCAATCGAACATAGCTTCTGTTTTTTTTTGTTTTTTTGTTTTTTCTTTTTAGAGAGTGATAGGTACGTAGCACGCTACTCACTTCGTTTATTTCATTTAGAAATAAACTTAGCTGGAAATGTGAATCAACTATGATTGACTTGTGTCTCTCACAAACTACTGCCCATCTGTCACTTTGTTTCTGTTCAATCGAGCGTAACTTAAAACTAGTAAGAGTCTAGTACCATTTTGTACGACTATAACGGCCCAATGAATGTGGCCTTTTTAGGCCCATTACCAGTTTTACGTACATCAAACTTTCCACCTACAATAAGACGATTGAGAACTAAGGCCTCCTTTGGCATATTCGCTGTTCTTTTTTTCTTTTTTTTTTCCCCTTGTAATAGCATTTCTATATGAAATTATATATAAAGGGATGATGGATTGTTTGTAATTTTGCATGCAAAATGTTTGTTTTGTAATTTAAAAAAAATATATGAAATCAACTTTTTCTTGCTTCCGAAATTGTTTTAAACAACTTATCATCCATCATCTGACTGCAATGCATTACAAGTTAACCAACAATGACAATTTAAAAAAAAAGAAAATCCTACCGCCAGTATTTTAAATTATAATAATTAATGTTAAAAAGAAAAAATCCAAAAACCGACGAAACCAAACAAAGGGTGTGTTTGGTTTGAAGTCAAATCCGGTATCATAATTGGATACAAATAAGCTAGAAATAGAATCAGAATAATTTACTAATTATCTCATTCTGTTTGGTTCGCCACTTAAATTGGAATGATTTATTAACTCATTCTGTTTGGTTCGCCATCTAAATCAGAATCGGAATGGATTATTCACATTGTTGATTTTGGTTCAGAAAGATATTATAAACATAATCAAATTAATATCAATTTTATCCTTATAATATATTAGTTTAAATTCAAATTGAAAATAAAATATTAAAAATATAGGTCAATATTTTAAAATGATGTCAAAATTTTAAATATAATTTTTTTAAAAATTAAAATTTAAAATTGAACGGATAATTCAAAATATAAAACTAAATTTTGATTTATTCAAATTCAAAATTAAAATTATAATTTAAATGTCAATTTGAAACCATAAATTTAAATTAAATTTGAAATAAAATTTTATATTTTAAATTTATAAATTAGTTTCGAAATGCTTGATTGAATTTTAATTTTTAATTTAAGTTCAAATTAAAATTAAAATTTATAAATATAGTTTTAAATTTAATCTTTTATTTTAATTAAAAAATAATCTTAAAAAAGTTAAATTTAATCCGAACAAATTCATTAATTCCGGCTGGATTCAATTTCCAATTCGGCCTCCAAAGCTGGATTGAAAAAAAGGGTAATTGTGAGGATTAATTCTTATTCACTCGAAAATCGAAATCGGAATGGAAATCTCACGAACCAAATACGGATAAACAGATTCATCCATTTCGATATTAATTTCAGGGTGAAAAATAGACAAACCAAACACGCCCAAAGTCTATAATTTACCTTCCTTCTCTCACACTCCATTTGACATGACTCATGAGGTAATTGTAACATTTCTCATGAGTCATTTTCCAAGGCAAAGTAGGGTTGAAATTGTGCATTAAATTACCTAAGGTGGGGTTGATGTCTAATTGAAATCTTGGTGGTGGGCCCTCTACATATCTTTGATCTTTTCTTTCTCTCTTCTTCATGAGAGAGAATAACCTTGGTTTGTAATCTAGTGTTTTGCAATGTACTGGACCTAGTATAGATCTCATGATCATAGAGTATAATTAATACTTTTAATTATGAGTGGATCATTATTCCTAAATGACAAGTTTAATCATTTGACCAATTATCAAAGTGGGGGGGAATTCCCACAATTGCATAAGAAAACATCTCATTCTTATGTTGAAAGAAAAGACAATTTATTGGCTTAAATCACTTATTAAAATCAAAACATACACCATAAGTTAGCTTTAGTCTAATCATGATATCTGTTCTTAAGAAAAGTTAGGTAAAAATCAATTCGCCATATCTATTTTTTAACTTTTGTTTTGTCATATATCTCTATACAAAGTAATAGATAGAATATTTTTTGGGGGGTTCATAGGCATTAATTATTACATTCTAACATTTGTAAGAGTTAATCTCATTTTATAAAAATGATGAAAATATCTCTGTTAGTTGAACTAATTAATATCTCTATTAAAAAATAATCCTTAATGAGAAAGGTCTATTGCATGCACTTACCACTTTAGTGATTCTACAGTAATAATTTAATGTTGTGTGACTGAATAGATTTTTGATTATTCTTACGGTATGTATTCTGGAAAACTATTTTTTTTACTTGTCGGATGAGGTAAATTTTTTCATTCATTGTTAACAAATATGACTTGGTCTAATTTTTTTAAAAAAAGTATGACTAATTAAAAAACAATTTGAAACACAAGGATTAATTCAATTACGTACATGAGAGAATTTAGGAGATTTGCTAATTGTAAAGAATATTTTAAATGTTACCCTAATTAAAAAAAGATTTGCTTCGATACGAAAGGGATTGTTGATCGATCGCATGTACTCGCATTTCCACTTGAGTATTTGAACTAGAATTGCTTGAAATGGATTTACTTTGACTTCGATCATTAAGAAATTAAAAAGAAAAAGTTTTGAAGAAATGAAGCTTCATGAAATAAGTGATACTGAAGTAGTGTGGAGCTGGAAAATTCGGATAAAAGCCTTTTTATAATAGTTAGAGACAATTGCTTATATATATACTCTTGAAAAATTTTCGACTTTCTAATTTATTCCTCTTGGAAAGTTAATATTAAAAATAAATTTTTTACATTCCAAGTTATTTTGAATATACCTTTAGGTATCGTCTGGTTCGGGGATAAACAAAAAGTGGTTATTCCAGGAATAAATATAAATTGAGGAATAAGCGGAGATTAGATCAATTAATTTTGAGTTTGAATGAAAATTAGGTTGTTCCTCGGAATAAAAAAAATAGCGTTTGGTTAGGTAAGATGGAATAAAATAGCAGGTTTTATAAATAGAAAATAAGATATTACACTCTTAATAAATTTAAAATTGAATTTTTAACCTTGAAATTTCTAAATTTGAAATTTCAAATCTTAAATTTTAAATTTAAATTTTTAAATTTTAAATTTCAAACTTTAAATTTAAGACCAAATTTAAATTTGAAAAATATAAAATATAAAATTTTTAAATTTCAAAAATTTAAAATATTAAAATTTAAATTTATAATTATAAACTTTAATTTTCAAATTATAAATTATAAAATTTAAAAATTTAAATTTTTAATTTTTAATTTTTAATTTTTAAATTTTTAAATTAAGAATAGGGTGAGAACAATTAATAAAAATAATTTATTATAATAAATTTATAAATTTTTTAAAAATTCTACTTAAACTTAAATTTAATAAAAAGAATTTATTATAATATTTAAATATAATTTATTATAATATTTAAATATAAATAATATATATTAATATAGTACAATTAATAATTTTATAATAAAAATAATGTATTACAATATGTAACATATTATATTTATATAATTTAGCTTTAATTCAATTTATAATTTTAATTAAGTTTGAAATTAAGTATTGGAATAGCGCTATTCCACCAAAATGGTGGAATAGCAAATCCCTTGCTATTCCGGAATAATCGGGAATAGCAAGCTTTGACCGGGATAAAATATTCTAGCCAAATTTCAACCCTTATCCCCCGAACCAAACGGTGCCTTAGAGTTAAATTCTGTTAGTAAACGGTTAACAATAGCCGTTATTTTTGTGAAATTATTATTTTGTCTTTTTAAATATATCCTTCTACCATCACCAACTTTTCTTATTTGTCCATAAATTAGGGAGTAAAAGAAGTATTTTGATTTTTTTTATCTTTTCAAATATATCCTTCTATCATCACCAAATTTTCTTATTTGCGATTAAGTTAACGACAAAAGAGGTATTTTGATTTTAATTAACTCTGTGTCACGCCCCGGGTCATTTTAGAGTATAGAAACAGCGGAATTTTTTTTTTTTTTTTAAACCTTGACCCCCAAGGACATGACAGACCTGCCACAAATACAGAGAGACCACGTACACACGGACAGAGTCTCCCGTATTTGCACGGCATCGCACAAGTACAAGGAGTCTTTTACAATCATACAACCACAACAAAATGTACAGATATTAATTCCAATCAACATACACATATTCACACCATTCACCACAGGTTCATTCACATTTACCTTTGTATATAAACAACATCTATCTTTTGAAATGTTCCCTACTCGGGAACGGGTTTTGAAACTCTAAGTTATAAAATTCCTTTTGAAAACCTTTTACAAACTGTTTCCACACGGAAACCCTTTCTTTGAAAACACTACCACGAGGGGTAGAAATCCTTTTCCTTTGAAATGCTACCACGAAGGGTAGGAGACAGTTTAATTCACAAAACATGAGTTCTTGCATAAACTTCCAAAAATCATTATAAATCTCAATCCACCATTAAAGTGAAGCTAGAACTGAACCATGATGTACTCTAAGTAATAAAACGAGAAGGGTAAGGAAGTAACCGTTACTGGTAGGAGCTAAGCGTACAAGACTCGCTCCTCACCTGCTGTCCCACGATGACCTGTAACGTCACCTGAAAAAGAAGAAGGCGAGGGGTGAGAACATGTAAACATGTCTCCCCCTCCCAGTGGGTATCCACTAGTAACGGAGTAAAACAAAGGAAAGACTGGTAAGTAGATACAGTAGCCAAAGTAAGCAGGAGAGAGATATATGTAGTATAAACAAACTGCTACTGTATGTATGCATCGAAAAGCTGAGAAAGTAAATACCCAATCCATAACCGCCAATATTGGTCCGCAGACCTCAGGCAATGCCCCCTGTCTTTAAACCTGCATTCAACCCAAGATAGCCTATGGGCTCACGGGTTGGCGTCCAACCACTTTTCCGGAAAAGAACAACCTGGCCGGTGGATCAGACCGCCTGTGTTCGTGATATGCGCTCGAGTCCTGGGCGATCGATGCTGTTATGCTCAAAAACCATACGTCAGCAACTGGCTGACAATCCCGTCCCTAAAGGGACATCGACCCCTTTTGGGTCATTAAGTAAACTCGCCGACCACGTAGGTCACAGAAACACTGAAACAAACCGACCGAACAGTCCATCAGAATCGAACAAAGCGGACCGAATAGGTCACCGAGAAATCGAAACAAGCCGACCGAATGAGTCACCGAAAAATCAGAAACAAGCCGACCGAATAGGTCAACCGAGAAAGCAGAAAGGATCGACCAAGTAGGTCGAAGAGTAAACTCAAACCACTCTACTTCTATCAAGTATACTAAGTATGCATATAACTGAGTAGAGAATAGAAATGGCAGTAAGGTGCAAGTAAGAAAAGTAAAGTAGAGTAGAGTAGAGTGAAAGAGTGTCACCAAGCGTGTACCACTGTACGGATGTCAAACCGGATACCCACCTGTACGACTGTAGAAGAATCTGTCGACTGTGGAAGTAAAGCGACTGGACCTACGAGAGGGTCCACCGGGTTAGTATCTAACCCACTAACACAAAACACTAATAGCACAACTCACAACTAATCCCACGGAGATTGGTTTTCCGAACCAATTACCGTAACTCACCGGAAGTCCCGTAAACCACACCGGGACTTCGCCGGGACCCACGAACCGTCCCGAAAAGCACCGACTCGTGTCACGAGTCACCCGCTGCCATAAAACACTCCTAATTGGAGGTTTTGGCAGCAAACACAAGATAACACTACAATATAATTATCGTCGGATAATTGTACGAATACGGGTTCCCGAAAGTGTCTATTTCGACACCGGAACCAACCGTCGCTCACCCGTCATTTCTAAACCCTCGAAATGAGGCGGGTGACCAGCCAACAAGGCTCAGCGACACCGTAAATAATCACTAAGAGTTGTCGGAAGAAATCCGAACCGTAAACACATTTCCGTCGGCGAATTTTGCCGAAAAACGCTCCGAAAATCACTTCTGATTTTCCGTAAATATTTAGGACCTTGGACGATCAGTCCAGAGGTTACCCGCAACATTCCTACGCTGTCTACAGCAACCACGAAATTCTAAATTGCATAAAAGTCCCAGAAGCTCCATAAAATCGCATTATTTCATGCGATTTAGGGCTATTATGAGTCGTGCACGCAAACCAGTGCACCATAAATTCCGAAATCGCACTCTCTGTAAGTCTTCGACATGCTGAGGACCGGGCTCACCTTTCGGAGCACTTTCGGTCACTGTAGAACTCGCACGAGCGACGCGAAGTTCTGTAAACAGCGCGCACAGCGCAAAAGGTACACTTTTCCCGCTAATCGAAGCATCAAATGCCTAAGCGGAGGTGAGCATCGCGTTCAGCACGAAAAGGCGATGACCGTGCTCACCTCACTTGGTCGAAAAGACCAACATTAGCCTCGGGAAACGTGCCCAAAATCCTAGACTAGGTGCTGTTAATAAATCACAAGCCCTTACCGTAACCGAGAGCTAGGGTTGGCCGCCGGCGGCTTGGCGGCGGTCGGTCCGGCCGGGGACGGGAGCGCCGGGTCGGAGATGGCCGGAAGGTCTGGCCGGCGGCGGGAGGCGGCCGGTGGCGCGGCGGAGGAGATCCACTCCTCCTTCCTCCTCTCGGGTTAGGAGGCGCCGGGGGCACGGCGGCGGCCGGACGCCGGACGGCGCCGGTCCCGAGAGGAGGCCGAGGAAGCCGATGCTTCCCTCGGGAGGCGGCGCGCGATGCCGGAAGCCGAGGGTGCAACCCTCGGCCTGCCCGAAACCGAGCGGCGGCGGGGTTGCTCCGCGCGGCGGCGGTGTCGGAAGCCGGTGAAGGCGCGCCGGAGGTGGCCGAGGTCGGAAGAGGTCGGTGCGGCCGCGTGGGGGTGGCGGCGGCGCGCGGTGGCGAGGCGGCGGCGATCTCGGCCCGCCACAAGGCTCTCGGGTTAGGAGTTCTCCGGCGATGTCGCGGCGGCCGGAGGAGCTCGGGCCGGCGAGGATCCGGCCGAGGAGGACGAGGGAAGGTGATGCTCCCTCCGGAGGTGGCGGCAACGGCCGGAAGTCGAAGGGCTCGGTCACTGCCCGAGCGGCCTCGGCGGCCGCAGCGGCGCGTGGCGGCGCCGGCGTTGTCCGGGGACGGCCGGGACGGCACGCCGGAGGTTCCCGTGCGAGGGAGGTCGGGGCACCCGAGGGAAAGCGGCGGCCGCGCGAGGATGCCGAGGGTGCTCCGGCTCGGTCTGGGTGATCAAGCACCGCCGCAGAGCAACAATGGCGCGGGCGCGCCCTGGGACGGCGGCGGCCGGGGGCGGGCGCCGGCGATCCTCCTCGGCCAGGGCAACCCTCCAGAGAAGCTTGAAGCCTTCTCGGTCCTTCTCTGGATCAGTGGAGGAGGAGGTGGCCGAGGAAGATGGAGGAGGAGCTCGGGGAGGTTCTCCGGCGGCCGGAGGAGCTCGCCGGAGGTGGGCGGCGCGCGCGCGGGAAGGCAAATGAAGGGTCGGAGGTGGCTAGGGTGGCTGGGAGTTGAAAGGGTGGCTAGGGTTAGGGTTAGGCCCATGAAACCCTAAAATCATGTTTTATACACTAATGCAACTTTGCATTTAAGCCCTCCACTTCACTCTATTATCTTTCTAGTCCCTGCCAGTGGATGAATTTTGCGCATAAGACCCTCCACGTTCAAAATCACGCAATTCGGCGCATAAAATATAGCGACTTTTCGTGTTTCGCCGTTTTGCGATTTCGACCCCTTTGCGTTCATCTTGCATTTCCCGAAGATCCGTCCGTCAGATTCACGATCGGATCACGCCAGCGCGTTCAGCGCGTCGAGGACATCGAATCTACCCTATTACTTCGTTTGATTTGGTCTCGGATTTGCGAAGTATCCATTCTCTTCTTTTTCCTCCAATATCTCCAATTACTTAAGTCTTTAAGTAAAACGGTTCAAACCCCTTTTTCTCGATAACCGTGAGTCGAATCCAATTCCGTCAGGGGCATTGGTTCCAGAATAGTCGAGCCATTCGAAACGAGCTATTGAAGTCATATTATCGGAGTTCTGTACACACCTGAACCCATCCTCTATTCCCGGGTCATCCGGAAAACTAGAGTTACTATTCACTTAAGTCATTTTTCCGGGTCGCGTAACTTTTCCGTTTTAGCTCGGTTTCGCCTGAAATTTGAAGTGTGCTCTTATAATACAATTACGCACACATTCACCGTCTCCAAATATTTTATTTCTTGTTTTGGAAAAATACCAGTTATTACATCATTCCCTCCTTACAGGAAATTTCGTCCCCGAAACTAAGTCAAGGATCCCCCATAAACAAATATGGATAACGCTCCCTCATAGAGGACTCAAGCTCCCAAGTCGCCTCGCGCTCCTCGTGGTTCTCCCACTGAACCTTTACATACGGAATGCTCCTGTTCCGTATCTGCTTCTCCTCACGTGCCAGAATTCGCAATGGAGCCTCATCATAGCTCATATCCTCCCGCAACTGGATAGCCGTCGTGCTGATGACGTGGGACGGATTAGGAATATACTTCCGAAGCATAGACACGTGGAAGACGTTGTGCACCCGGGCGAGACTCGGAGGTAGGGCCAACCTGTACGCCACCGGACCAATCCGCTCCAGTATCTCAAGCGGTCCCACGAAGCGCGGACTAAGCTTGTTCCGCAACCCGAACCGCTTGATCCCCCTGGAAGGCGACACCTTGAGCAGCACGTGCTCACCGACCTGGAACTCTAGGTCACGCCTCCGCTGGTCCGCGTAGCTCCTCTGTCGACTCTGAGCAGTCTGAAGTCGCTCTCTCTCAATGCGAACCTTCGCCTCCGCATCCTCTGCTAAGTCAGGCCCGATCAACCTGCGTTCTCCGACATCGTCCCAACAGATAGGGAAGCGACATCGACGCCCATATAAAGCCTCGTACGGAGCCATCTCAATGCTCGCCTGGTAGCTGTTATTATAGGCGAACTCCACCAGAGATAGGTAACGATACCATCCATCTCCATAATCCAGGACACAAACGCGTAGCATACCCTCGAGAGTCTAAATAACTCGCTCTGACTGTCCGTCGCTCTGTGGATAGAACGCGGTACTGTAGTTCAGTTTCGTACTCATAGCCTGCTGCAAACTCCTTCCAAAAATAGGAAACGAAACGTGTCCCGATCAGATACGATCGACGCTGGCACACCGTGAAGTCGGACGATCTCATCGATATATAACTGTGCCAGTAAATCACGGGACCACGTCGTGTGCATCGGCAGGAAGTGAGCCGATTTCGTCAGCCGATCACTACAACCCAGATCGTATCATGGCCTCGCTGTGATCGAGGCAATCCAGTGACGAAATCCATAGAAATCTGCTCCCACTTCCATACGGGTATCGGAAATGGTTGCAGCTTCCTTGCCGGTCACCGATGCTCGGCTTTCACCTGCTGACAAGTCAAGCATCGAGCCACGTGCTGAGCCACATCCTGTTTCATTCCAGGCCACCAGAAGTTTTGTTTCAGATCGCGGTACATTTTGGTCCCGCCTGGATGAACAGTGTAAGGGGATCGGTGTGCCTCGGATAGGATATCGCTCCTCAACTCCGAGTCATTGGGTACGCACCATCTGCCTCTGAAACGGAAGGACCCATCAGGGTGGATGGTAAAGTCCCCGAAACTTGACCAGGTACCCACCACAATCAAACTTGGATACTGCTCCGCCAATGCGGCATCACCTTTGAGTACTGGTCAATCAAACTTCCTTGTGTTCGGACAGAATCAATATTCCGAATAGGGAAAGGATAAGACTTCGGTCTCACCTGGACAAAACGAGGGTAAACATTCCAACCCAAATCTATGGATCAAGATCCACTGGAATCGTATCCACCTTACAACCTGCGGACAAAGACAGTCCCGCGTCCAGAATTATCCGATCCCATCTTGCAAATTCTTAGATAATAATTTATCCCTCAGAATTGCTAGGTCCACTCAACTTTGGTCCGCATAGTCGTAACTGATTCGACTACATCGATAGTTCTCGTAGAAAAGTCACGGACAACACCGCGAGTTCGGAGTATGTTTCCGAAGAACTCATCCACAATATCAATTATCTCACCACGAGCTAAATGTATCGTTGTCCAAAACCTGCGTCGAAACACTCACCTTGGAGACCACAGTCTCCCACCAGTTACCACACAAACGGTCGAAGTCAAAACCTCGTCAACTGAAAGCCACTTTTGGCATTCGACAGTCCTAGGTCCAAGACCTCACTTTCCACCTGACCCAAAAGGTCCAACTGACAATACCAATTGAGCTCGACAATTTATTCGCTCAATAACCTCGATTAACCAACGCAGGTTCCATGCAAGTCCATCATTTGATGCACAGGATTGCAAATCGCACTATGCGATACCAACCATCAGTGATGCTCAACATCCGTCTCCACGAGACCCTGTCGCTGCTGTCCTACAAGGGACCCTAGCGATCAATATTCCGAGCAACACCAAATACTTGTCTCATTGAGACCCAGGCGACCTGTCACCAATTGATCGGACAAGCCTACCACTCCTAGATTTGCACAATTAATTTGAGAAGCAAATCCCAACATTATCACATACGGTGATTATCAAAGCCGACAACCAGACTTAAGTCGCCCAATAACTGTGATTTCGAACCTCTCGCCAAATAGACTGAGACTACTACAAACACCCAGACTCGAACTAGAGTCAAATCCATCTGCAGTGATGATAAATCAAGCTAGCAAATTAAGAATAACCCAAGGCTCGCTACGTGGTCAGAGATCACTAACACTCAAGAGTTCCCAAGACAACCTAGGGAAAACATCGACCCAATCTATAAGTCCCCAGATAGGGAAAGGATATTTCGTTCGACTTTCGACAGTACATTGTCTGCAGCCAATGTACTTATCAAAAGAAAAGCGAAATATCTAAGATCCACTACCAACAACGAGTTGGAAGCGCGACACGACGAAGTATCAAACCATTTGATACCTCAACACTGAACCGAATCCGTTGAACATCGGTTTGCAAGCCGACATATGAGGACAGATCGACTCTGGACCGATTCACTGGGAGTCACATAGCTTTCAACCTTTGAAAGCTACTCGCGACACTAAACCGCAAACCGTACCAACTAGGCTTAGGAAAATGATTTCCATAACCGATTTTTGCACCACAACGAGCTATACACAATGCTCCGAGGACTCAGACGATACCTTAGAGTAACTCGAGTCAAGACGGGTCCTAACAAACCATACACTATCCTATGACACACCAATTTAGGTGTTAAAATACCCGTACACGATGTAGGCCTCAACGGAAACCTGACGCCACAACTGTGTCAGTCCGACTCTAGTACGCGTCAATTTGACGTATGAACTCGTTAAAGGTCAAAAGATTTGAACTGCTGATTCCATCAGCAACAAGGAGTAGGCGTCACAACACTACCCAAAGAACTGCGAAAGCAACACCAATGTTGCAGTCGTCTAAACCCTGGACTACACCCAAGTAGCCCCACAGAAGTCGCGACCGTAACAGGTCTAAGTACCGTCCCCGTAGAGACACTCGCAGTAGCTCCCGTGTCTAAAGTAGGAAAAGTGGCCCGGGCGTCGGCAGTCAGGATACTCGCCTAGGCTCGAAAATCACTGGCCCTTCAAGGCCCTAGCTGACATCAGGGGAACCTCGCCCCACCAATCAATGTCCAGAAAGAAGCACCGCCACTACTTCCAATTTAGACACCAGCCTGTGCGAATACTGTAACACAAACGGAAATAACCGTGCACTTCAAGTTTACCCTACTCGAATGCAACATAGGACACAAGTCCAACCCCGCACTCACGTGCCTATGTATCGCGAGTCTTCCTAGGGTCAGCCTAACCAATGGTTCAGTTCTTTTCATTTTTCAGTTCAATTACTTTTCAAAACAACCTGTGAATGGTGTTGTGGTTGTATGATTGTAAAAGACTCCTTGTACTTGTGCGATGCCGTGCAAATACAGGGGAGACTCTGTCCGTGTGTACAGTGGTCTCTGTATTTGTGGCAGTCCGTCATGTCCTTGGGGGTCAAGGTTTAAAAAAAAAAAAAAAAATTCCGCTGTTTCTATACTCTAAAATGACCCGGGGCGTGACAGATTAAAATGGTATCAGAGCCATCTGTGACGCCCCAACTTCCCAGGGGGTCACCCATCCTAGGACTACTCCCGTCCTAGCACGCTTAACTCTCTTAACCTCTTGGGTCTTGCCACCACCCAAAATGCTTAAGCCGGGTTAAGAGTTTAGTCCTATTATATCTTATATATAGAACTATCTGGGGTCTCACAATCTCCCCTCCTTTAAGCCCTGACGTCCTCGTCAGGCTCAGACTCACAAGTACCAGGCGATGTGAGACTCGTCTCGCTAGCCCGTCATCCAGACCCTGGCTCAGCCGAGACTCATCTCACACTTCCGACTGGTAATTGGCTCTGATACCATCTGTGACGCCCCAACTTCCCAGGGGGTCACCCATCCTAGGACTACTCCCGTCCTAGCACGCTTAACTCTCTTAACCTCTTGGGTCTTGCCACCACCCAAAATGCTTAAGCCGGGTTAAGAGTTTAGTCCTATTATATCTTATATATAGAACTATCTGGGGTCTCACACTCTGTTAGATATTTAACTCACGTTTAACCTGAAATAACTTAATGGGTGGTAACTACGAAAATATTTTTGAATAACTAAGGAACATATGAGAGATATATTGAAAAAAAAAAAAAAGAATAAATTAAAAATTTCCGAAGTTTTGAGAGATATATAGACAATGAATTGAGCTAGAATACTTTTAGAAACACCAAGGGTTGGTGTTTCTAAGTTTCTAGCCCTTAAATATACTTTTTGATTACTAATAACCATTAGATCAAACACTATTCCACCTACCACCATCATCTCAACCTCACATCTCTCCATCGATCCAATGGCTAAAGCCTCAAACGCACTACCTTCATTGTGCTTTTGAGAGTATTCTAGCTCAACTCTATAGACAATTATACTTAATATATAGTTATATTATATTAAACTGCAAACCATTTTGAATACTCTATGTGGCAATGAAGAATCTTATCAACAATAAAATGAGAGTTTTGTTTTAAAAATGATGTTTAAATTAATTTAGAAGAACTCCACTATGTTTGGTTGGGAGATGTTCCCCAAATAACAAGGATATCACCCAACTTAGCTTGTTCCCAAATACAGAAGAAGAAGAAGAAGAAGAAGAAGAAGTAGAAGAAGAAGAAGAAGGAGGAGGAGGAGGGAAGTGGTGCAATTACTTGTTCCGCTCAAAAGGGGTTGGTCATGAGGCGTACGTTAATACTTGTTTCCAAGAGTATAATAGACCAAGCTAATTAATTCCTCTGTTTATTATTTGATGATATGTATATATATACATATATATGTATATATATACATATATATGTATATATATACATGTATATATATGTATATATATATATATATATAGAGTGAGAGAGAGAGAGAGAGAGAGAGAGAGAGAGAGAGAGAGTCCGGCTGCTATGCTATCAATAGCACGAAACACTCGGTACTACCAAGTTTTCTACCGTTAGATCCACCCCTTTGATGATTTTCACCCGTTAAATTATACTATTCAACCAACAATCCACTTAACCCAAGGGGCCCACATCATCCAAACCGCACATCTCTTAATCCAATGGCCAAAAACTTGATAGCACCAATGACTTGATACTACTAATAGCATAGTAGCCTAGAGAGAGAGAGAGAAGAGAGAGAGAGAGAGAGAGAGCACGCTAGGCAACTATACTATTGGTAGCACGGAAGGCTAGCTCCGTGCTACCAAGTTGTTTTCGATGATACGGCTTCCAAATCGATGATCTGCTCCGTTAGACATAATCTACACTATTAAAAGTATTTAGAAACTAAATTTCATAATTTTTCGATATCATTTATCTATCAAACAAGTAGTATAAAATTGAACGGCTAAAAATAAAAATATCATAAAAAATGATGATAAAATATTTAAATTCAAAATCAGATATACTGATCTTACTCTAAATAGTGAAAAGAATTTTTTATAAAATTTTCATCGGATTTGATTGTTTTACACCGTTAAACTCTCAAACACATCACATCGGTCATTAAAATTATCAATTTTGAGATCTTTTGATCACTAGTCAAATGATGTCAAAAAAATATATAATTTAGTTTTCCAATACTTTCAATAATGTAGATCAAGGTTAACGAAGCCGATCGTCTATTTGGAAGTGCATTATCGAAACAACTTTATGTAGCATTTTATCTCTCGTGTTACCGCATAGTAGCTCTATTATATATATATATATATATATATATATATATATATATATATATATATATATATAGAGAGAGAGAGAGAGAGAGAGAGAGAGAGAGAGAGAGAGAGAGCGGACTCTTTGTGCTATTATGAGCACAAAGAACCCTTGTGCTCCTAACTTTCTAACCACCCATCAAATTTGATCGGTAGTTAAAATAAAAGAGGAGCAGATATTGAAGAGAAATTTAAGGAGAAAAAAATTGAGACCCCCAATTTCTCTCCAATATCTCTCGCTCTCTCATTCTAACCACCCATCAAACTTGATGGGCGGTTAGAAAACAAGGATCACTTGATTTTTAATAGCACAAGAGTTACTCTCTCTCTCTCTCTCTCTCTCTCTCTCTCTCTCTCTCTCTCTCTCTCTCTATATATATATATATATATATATATATATATATATATATATATATATATATATATATATTAATTTTGTTATCATATATATTTGTGGCCTATTTCTATAAAAAAAAAATCCATCAGTTATGTGTTTTTTGTAAAAATGATCACTCTTTTGAATTTTGTATATTCGGTCCAAATTTTCAGTATATTGATTAAAATACTTTTTATTCCTTTTTCTCTTTCTCTTTTTTATTCTCTCGTTTTTTCCTCTCCGACCGTCGACATCACCTCCTCCACCACCTCCTCTTCCTTCACCTCCGCCTCTGCCAGCGCTGGCGTAGATACTCGTGCCAGAGGAGGAGGACTCGGAGCGAGTGTAGGTGAAGGCAAAACAGATTGAGTCGAGGAGGTTGTGGTCAAGATGGTGATCCCTGTCGCCCATGAGAGTAAGAATGAAGACGCGTCTATGCTTTTCTAACGAGCACGTCATTGAGCCGGTGATGGTGCCGTACGCTTTCTTACTCTTGTTTCTTTTTATGACTCGATTGAGAATTTTTCACAAAATGTTTATTTTTTTTGTTTTTTGTGATATATAGATAGTTATTTTGGGACTTTGTGATAGATAGATAGTTTTCTTCTTCCGCCTCCACCAAATCCAACACATCACTTATGGACTCCACTAATATTTTTATTAAAGAATATGCTATAAATAGCGGAAGTGGGCTAGCAGTGGAGTGCATGGCCATAGATGGCAACGGCAACGATGGTACCAAAGGATTTAAGGACGACAGTGAGCCGGAAAGCATGTCCAGTAAGGGCAATGCATGATTGCGGCAGAGGGCGAGGGAGAAAGCGTAATAGCGTAAAAAGATGCAAAGGCTAGAAAAAAAAAGAATAAAGCTTAAAAAGAAAAAAATAAAGAAAATTTTTTTGTCTTTCTAGAAAAACTATTATATATCGTCACTACTACAGAAAAGGTCCAAAAATCACAAAAGAAAGAAGAAATTGATGGAGCTGTACTGTTAAGAGAAAGTTACGCTGTTATAAAAGAAAGTTACTCTATTTTAGAAAAAAAAAAAAAATTACACTGTTTGAGACGAAAATTATACTTTTTGAGATAAAAATTATACTTTTTGAACGGAAGTTGCACTGTTTGAGTGATAATTGTACTATTTAAAATAATATCGGCACTCTTTGAGCGAAAGTACGTTGTACCGTTTAAGACGAAAATTACACATTTTGAACGAAACTTGCACCATTTAAAATTATTTGAGACTAAATTGTATCATATAAAATAATAGTTGCACTTTTTAGACTAAATTGCATCATTTAAAATTATTTGAGACTAAATTGCACTGTTTGAGACTTAGATTCAAATAGTTTCAAAAGGTGTAAATTTCAAACAATGTAACTTAGTCTCAAACAGTGCAATTTAGTTTCAAATAATATAATTTTTATTTTATATGGTGCAACTTAGTCTCAAATAGTTTTAAGTTTTCGTTCAAAGAGTGCAATTTTCATCTTAAATAGCGCAATCCCACTCTCAAAATGGCCTTCCCGGAGATTTTCATGGCTTTGGACGACAAGCCAGTGCTGGTTAAGGATTGTTTTAGTAATGACGACTGGAACTGGACTTTAATCCTGGGAGATGAGGCGACCCTTATGACTGGTTTAGGACCTAACATTTCGGCTCTTAAAGATAGGGTCAGCAGCTTTAAGATAGGCCAACACACAGACGTGTTAGGGTGGAGATGGTGTACCAGCGGTATTTTCTCAGTGAAATCGGCCTATAGGATGTTGAATGACGGGGAAACGAGGGATGGACACACTAGCAAGATCTGGAGGCTCCGTATACCACTCAAGGTCAATGTGTTTTGCTGGCTCGTCCTTAAGAATAGACTGCTTACAATCGATAACCTTGTCAAGAGAGGGTGGACTGGGGATTTAGTTTGTGTGATGTGCAGGGCTCACGATGAGACTGCAAACCACCTATTCACGCAATGTGTCGTTACCAAGTACATTATGGTCATGGGACTTGAGGATGTCCACGCAGAGGATCTCGGTGAAGATGTACTAGTAGTTTGGGAAAAATGGATGGGAAAGAAATGCGGTGCAAGGCAGGCGTAATGGGCTAGCTGAACTGGTCGCATGCTGGTGGACTATTTGGAAGGCCAGAAACGACCTTATCTTTCGTCAGAACCAGTTCGACCCTGTGCTTGCCGTCCATCGGCTCAAGATGATGATATCTTTGTGGAAAGATCTACTTTGATTTTTTTTTTTTATTTATTATTTTTTTTTTTGGTCCTACTGTCGTTGTACTTCCTCGAGGCCTTGTTGCCTCACCTCTGTTGCCAAATTCATAGTTTCAATGAATGAAGCAGGTAGCGTGCTACCTATTCTCAAAAAAAAATAGCGCAATCCGGCTCTGGTACTAATTAATTTGTTAAGAATCTGCAACTTGCTCTCATATATACCCGTTTGTTATGAACTTGTCACTGATTCTGATATCAGTTTGTTACGACAAAAGTAGAAAATATCTAATTGTTCATATGCAAAAATACCAAAAGAGAATCGAGAAAAAGAGAAAAATCAAAGCACATAAATATTTGTATAATTCAACTACTGGGCTACATGCATCCACCGACGAAGACGATGCAAAAAAAAAAAAAAACAAAAACAAAAACAAAAAACTTGTTTCTGTAGAAAGCAGAGCACAAAAAATACATGTCTCTCAAAACGGCCCAAATCCAAAATATATATATATATTCGATGCATACAATAATGTATGGTCGACTTACGTACACCAGTACTGCTAGGTCCATACAAGAGACTTTACTCGCCTGATCATTCTCTCTCTCTCTCTCTCTCTCTCTCTCTCTCTCTCTCTCATGCATGGCTTACAATTCTGGAATTACACGTACCCGTTCCGGTTGCTCAAATAATGCGTTGCTCGATCTCATGCCTCTAACATGTACGGAACAACTGACGCCTCCTAGCCAATCCGATGTATTGTACTGTAATGCATGTGAGTCCAAATTAAGTGGAGTCAAACTAGAATTAATTTGTACGTACGTAGTTCGATTGGACTCTTAATTGAACTCTATTTATTCTTAATAAATTTCAATTCCATCCTATTCTAATTCAATTAGAATTTGATTTTAATTTAGATAATGGTGTGTGCATTGGTTCCATGCATGTAAAACTGTGGGGAAAAAAAAATTTTGGTGGAAATTTTTTTTTTCGATGGACGTCGTTTGTATTTGGTTTGTAGGAAAAAAAATAATAATTTTTCATGATATATAATTGTTTGGTTGAAAGAAAAAGAAACGCAGATAAAAAAAACTATTTAATATATTTTTTTATTATATATATTATTAATATATAATAATTATTATATTATTTATATTATTATTATAATGTATATTTAAAGATTAAATATATTTAAAAATATAATATACATATTACATAATTATATATTTAAGAATATTAATAAATAATTACAAGTTTATAAATAAAATATTATATAATAATATTTTTATTATAAAAACTATATATAATAAATATATATCTATTAATAAAATTATATATATATATATATATATATATATATATATATATATATATATATATATATATATATATATATATATATATATATATATATATATAGAGTTGAGCTAGAATACTCTTAAGAATCTGAGCCCATTTACTCTCGAGTTGTTTTCGATGATAGAGCTTTCAAATTAATGATCAGCTCCGTTGAACATGATCTATACCACTTAAAGTGTTTAGAAATCAAATTTTAAATATTTTCGACATCATTTGCCTAATGATCAAAGGGTTTCAAAATTTGTAATTTTAATGGTGGATAAGAGACGTTTTCTCGTTTAACGGTGTAAAGATATCCAAATCAATTGAATTTTTGTTAGAAAATTCTTTAAACTATTTAAAACAAGATCTATACTCTTGATTTTGATTACAAGACTTCTATCATCATTTTTTAAAGAATATTTATTTTCAACCATTCATTTTATTCACTAGATGGATACAAGAACAATATCGAAAGTGCGTGAAATTTGATTTCTAGGTAGTTTAAATGGTTTAGATCGATCATATTTAACGGAGCCGATCATTAATTTGAAAGCTCTATCATCGAAAACAACTCGAGAGTAAAATGGGCTCGGTACTCTTAAGAGTATTCTAGCTCAACTCTATATATATATATATATATAGTAAGGCTACTATGCTATCGGAAGCACGGAGCGCTCCGTGCTTCCACTTTGTTTTCGATCTTCGGACTTTCGAATCGACGATCGGCTCCGCTAGACTTGATCTAGAGTATTTGAAGTATCTAGAAAATAAATCTCGTGATTTTTCGATATCATTTGCCTAGTGATCGAAGGGACTCAAAATCAACGGCTGAAAATAAAAATCTTACAAAATATGATGATATGACATTAAAATTTTAGATCAAAGTTATTGATCTTGTTTTATATGGTATAAAGAATTTTCTATCAAAATTTCATGTGATTTGAATATTTCTACACCGTTAAACTTGCAAACGGCTCACCACGGCCGTTAAAATTATCGATTTTGAGCCCCTTCGATCACTATGCAAATGATATCGAAAAATTATAAAATTTATTTTCTACGTACTTCAAATACTCTAAATCAAGTTTAACGGAGCCGATCGATGATTCAAAAGTCACAACATCAAAACAGCAGTGGAAGCACGGAAGGCTCCGTCTTAGATAGTATAGTAGCCTCGCACAATATATATATATATATGCCACAGCTACTATATTATTATGAGTATTGGAGACTTACTAGTCATAAGTTGTTTTCGATGATGGAGCTTTCGAAATAAACGATCCACTCCGTTAAATATGATCTAGAGTATTTGAAACTTCTAGAAAATAAATTTCGTAAATTTTAAAATCATAATAAAGTCCATCAAGCGGAAATAAAATGAACGGTCAAAATCGAACGACGTCCTAAAAAAGAATGATCGAATCCTTCAATTCATGATCAGAGTTATTGATCTTTATCTATGTAGTGATAAGAATTTTCTATCAAAAATTCAACAAATTTTGATTCTTTTACACCGTTAAACCAGCAAGTATTTCATACCGGCCGTTCAAAATTGTCAAATTTGTGATCTCATGATCGTAAGGTAAATTATGTCGAAAAATTATAAAATTTTATTTTTAGAAGTTTTAAATACTGTAAATAACGTTTAACGGTGTGAATCGTCGATTCGGAAGCTCTATCATCGAAAACAACTTATGAGTACGAGAGCGATCGTATTCATAATAGTAAGAAATTTTAACTTAGTATAGTAGCGGATATATATATATATATATATATATATATATATATATATATATATATATATATATATATATATATATATATATATATATATATATATATATATATATATATATATATATATATATATATATATATATATATATATATAGAACTAGGCTCTTATCTTTATTAATAGCAAGTCATTGGTGTTACCAAGTTTTTGGTAGTTGGATTGATAGATGTGCGGGTAGGATGATGTGGGCCCCTAGGGTTAAGTGGGTGGTTAGTTGAATAGTATGATCTAACGGATGAAAATCATCCAAGGGGGGATCTAACGGTGGAAAACTTGGTAGCACGGAGACCTTCGTGCTATTGATAAGATAGCAAATGACTCTATATATATATATCTATATATATATATATCTATATCTATACTATATATAAAAGCACGTATATTTAAATTTGGGTCTGTCGACAGACCCATTTTTCGGCGGGAAAATTAGCACCCATTTTATTAACGCCCATTTTTCTCTTTCCATACGTAAAATTTTAAATATAAGAATAAAAATAAAAATAGAAACCACAATGAATACATAATTTCTCTATAACAGATTACTGGTGTGAAAATTCTAAAAAAATATATTTTATCTTATAAAAGATTCTTTTCTATATATATTTCCGAATTTCAAAATATCTTTTCTTTTTAAGATAATGATTTTATTTTTCTATTTGAAGTTTTAATAGTAAATTTTTTATAACAGATTACGGATGTGAAAATTTTATAAAAGATATATTTTTCTATTTAGTTTTAAAATATCTCTTTTAGATATTTTGGAAATCCTATAAAATATTATTTTCTATATATATTTCCGAATTTCAAAATATCTTTTTTTTAGATAACAGATTTTATTTTTCTATTTAATTTTAAAATATTTTTTCAAAATATTTTTTCTAACTAATTTTATTTTTCTCTAATTCCAAAATATTTTTCTTTTCTATATATATTTTCGAATTTCAAAATATCTTTTCTTTTTAAGATAACAGATTTAATTTTTCTATTTAATTTCAAAATATTTTTTCTTTTTTATATTAATAAAAAAATATTTATACTTATCTATAACTCTAATTCTACGAACGGTTATGACCAATTAGTTAAAAATATTAAAACTAAAAATAAACTATTATGTTCAATCATTAAAAAATTATATTTCTATCCATTTATTTTACATTACATTTTAAATCGAGTTTAAATTGTCAATTAAATTTAATTTTTGATTTTTGATATCAAATTTATCCATTTATTTTATATTAAAATTTAAATTTGATATTGTAGATATTTTTTAATAAAATGTAATATATAAATTTAGAAAATATTTTATTCTAAATTTTTGATTAAATATGATTTACAAATGTTTATTGATTTGAATAAATTTAAAAAATTGTTACGTGCGCTTGCACGTACACTCAACTAGTATATATATATAAAAACACGTATATTCAAATTCAAATTTGATTGTCGGCAATTGTCTATTTTTTTCATTTTAAAATTACCCATTTTATTAGCACTTATTTTCCTCTACGTAAAATTTTAAATATAGGAATAGGAATAGAAATAGACCGCAATGGATACGTAATTTTTCTATAACAACTTATTGGTGTGAAAATCCTAAAAAATATATTTTATCCTATAAAATATTCTTTTCTATATATATTTTCGAATTTAAAAATATCCTTTTTTTTTTAAGATAACAGATTTTATTTTTCTATTTGAAATTTCAATTGTAATTTTTTTTGTGAAAATCCTATAAAAGATATTTTTCTATTTAATTTTAAAATATTTTTTTAGATATTTTGAAAATTATATAAAAGATTCTTTTCTATATATATCTTCGAATTTCAAAATATCTTTTCTTCCTAAGATAATAGATTTTATTGTTTATTTAATTTCAAAATATTATTTCTAACCGATTTTATTTTACTATAATTTCAAAATATTTTTTTTTTCTATATATATTTTCGAATTTCAAAATATCTTTTTTTTTTAAATAACAGATTTTATTTTTCTATTTAATTTCAAAATAATTGTTACGTGCAGTTGCACGTACACTCAACTAGTATATATATATATATATATAATGAGAGAGAGGTCGACCGCGGACCCAGTGGACCACCCTCTCTCACACGGTCCACGAGGCCAAAGTGGCTTTGTGGACCACGCAAAGTTTTCCCTCCCATGAGCTGTGATTTTAGACATCCCTTTATTTCGTTTTCCGCGGCTCGCACACGGAAAAAGAAAAGTAAGATTTTTCCGTATATGTACCCAAACAACTTTATTTGGGGATATCTCGGATGGGCACTGTATGGCGAGCGGCCCCCAGTCGAGCCCCTTTGCTGCGTTAAAACGGCATGCATGGAGACCTCTTCAAACAGTAGGGATCGAGACCCCTTCAACTACGTTTGCTGGATGGCTCATATGGACGCCACTCGCCGCACTACTCCCATCCGAGCAATCTCTAAATAAAGTTTATTTTTTACGCACAATATATGCCCATAAAATTTTTGTCCCATAAAAAGGGTCCCTTCTAAGAGAAGAATTAAGGAAAGAAGGGCAAGAGAGGAGTCGGATGTAGTAAGTGTCTTGCATTTAAGGACACTTTAAATCATAATTAGCGACGCTTTAAAGCGCCGGCAAAAATAATCCCGACACTTATAAAAGCGTCGGATAGATAAAGAGTTGTTAAATAAACATGTCAGGATAAATATACCGACGTTTTAATATAGCGTCGGAAAATGTATATAAATATTTGATAAAAATATGTTTATTGGCGACGCTTAATCATAGTGTCGGTAAATACTAAATATTAAAGACGCTAAAAGAAAGCTAGCGTCGTCTAAAACACTTTTTGTTGTAGTGTGGGTCGATATGCTCTATATATAATTACTTACTTTCATTTCTCAATCAAAAGAGTACAATACAAAGAATTTAATTGATCAAAAGTGCAAATTTAATTTTTAAAAAATTTAAATAGCAGTGCAGAAGTCGGAGGAGGATCTTACATTAATTTTTTTGTTTTTTGATTAAACAGGGATGAAATATTTTTTATCCAAATCATATATTAATTAAGGATGTTTTTCATATTCCTAAGTGCCTTCGAGTACAAATTTTCATTTATTTTAGTTTGTATTAGATATCTCTTACTGTTAGGAACAAGAAAAGATTATTTGCCCAAATTTAATGACGGTGTATCTAAATGGATTATCAATACTATTAAATATAATTTAGGAGATCGAGATCAAGTACAGAATCAAACTTTATATTTTTCAATATAACTTATCAAGTGATCTAGTTACATCTGAAAATTAGAGTAGTTTTAACGACTTGCACGACTGTTCTTTCATTGATTGATACATAATAGTTTAAGACATTGATGTTTGGTAGAAATTTACATCTGAAAATTTGATAATTTTAACGACTTGCACGAGTGTTCTTTCATTGACTGATACATAATAGTTCAAGACATTGATGTTTGGTAGAAATTTACATTTGAAAATTTGATAATTTTAACGATTTACACGTGTTTCTTTCATTGACTGATTGATGATATAGAATAGTTCAAATCAATGATGTTTGTTAATTAAGGAGTATGATCCTATATTAACTTATCCAATGGATAAATTAAATGGTAATTAACATGTAGAAATAAGATTTAATTAGCTTGAGATCGATGGACTTAATAACATGTGGTAGCTTAATTAGGAGAAAAATAGGAATATATAAGGTGAAATGTAGTTCATAAACTATATAGAAACTATATATATATATATATATATATATATATATATATATATATATATATATATACACCATCTTTCTTGTATCATGTTAAACTAGATTAAAAAAAAAAAGGTACGTACGTACTTGTTATTTTATAGTAAACAATTGTATGAAATAAACAACTCAGCTATTATACTTACGATTGGCGCATTTCTGAGCTCTTAATTCGTTTTATTTATTTATATTGATTAATAAGGTTAGAGATTAATTTCTCAAATTTATATAGATGTGAACTTTAATAATATTTAAAGCTCGAGCAGTGTTAAACAAAATTTGACTTAAGAAAGTTATCTAGTGTTACTAATAATAGTGAATATATTGTTTAAACTAGAACACATAAAGTTTCAAGTATACAAAAAAGAGTAAAGCAGATTCTAGGAATTACTTCAAGGGTCAATTGCTTAGCTTTCTTGTAGCTACTGTCCAATTCAATTTTCAACAACCTTGGGGGTTGTAATCTTTCTCATTGCCCAAATTTTCTACAAATATGAACTTGGACAAAAAAATCTCATCCGAATCTTTGTGGGCTAATCATAAAATTGGTAGGTAAAGTGTTATTAAATCAATCAATCAATCTCTCTCTCTCTTGTGGATTACATCTTGTTTGACGGGGTAGCAAATAAAACATAGGCAAGAGTGACTTGAGTGATTATAATATTCCAAGTTCATACACGCAACTTTGTTGTTATTTCCCTTGTCATACATATATATATATATATATATATATATATATATATATATATATATATATATATATATATATGATGATATATGTTTGTACAAAGTACTTATGAGGCCAATATATAGTAATCCTGAAAAAAAGCAAAATATTGTATAAATACAATGCTACTATTCAAATTTAGAAAAAGGTTGCACGTACTGTTAATAAATCAGTCTTAATATTTTCTTAGTTATACAGCTATAGAAAATAAGAGGGTATTTGCTTCCTACAAAAATAAAAAAAAATAAAAAACAAAAAAGGCATAAAATAGTTTTCTATCTGAAAAAAAATAATTTTTCCAGTCTCAGATTTCACGAAAAACTGTTCTTTTTATTTTCAATTTTTTTAATCCAAAAATCAAAAACTATGAATGAAAAAATTTCTACGAAAAACTTGCTTTCCAAAAAATAACTTTTCTTTATTATTTCTCGAGAAACCAAACATCCACTAAAAAGAAAATAAAAAAGAAAATAAAAAAGAAAGGGACTTGATCGAATATTCTCCTAAATATATAAAAGAAGTCTAATATCTACACTACGTACACATGCATGACAATTAAGTCCACGTACGTCAGGATCTCCAAATTGACAGTGATAAATTTTTGGGGCCCTCTAAGATATATATAGCATCTTAATTTAGGAATTGACGGAAAAAAAAAAAAAAAAAAAAAAAAAAAAAAAAAAAAACAGATACAGTAACATGCAGAGTGTACGTGCTAATTAACTTGCACATTATTATTTGTGGGTCTAAAATTTCGCATTACGCTTTTGGAAGGTAATGACATATGTGGTTAATTATTGTCTTACATGATTTGGACATGATATTGTAGAACAAAGAATATATATTGTCATTGTTTTTAATTAGTTGGTAAAAACATATAGAATTTATTTGAATTATGAATTATTTTTACACTACAATAGAATTAATTAGGTTATAGGAACACACACTACAAAAGAATTAGGTTATAGGGACACATGTTTGGAACACTTTTGAGTAAGTATCCCATTTATACTAAAACTTAAAAAAAATATCTACTAATGCATGCCTAAATATAAAGCCCAATCCAACCAAAAATAAAATATTACTCTACTCAACTACTTACCTTTTGATCGGGTTTCTTTAGATTACAAGCGAGAAAGAAAAAAAAAAAAAAAAAAAAAAAAAAAAAAAGAAAAATCAATTATCATCTTCTCTTCTCTTTTCACTCAATCCACTGAAATTCTAGATGAAGAGAGCCTTTCCTGTCGTCCTCCTCCACCACTGCAACTAACGAGATAGAGTTTCGGCTATTACTAAATGCTTAAATAAGTGTTGATAAATTAGCAGCACTCTTTTAGGTTATAGCGACACTCTTTAACTGTCACTATATACCTAGCGACCCCACATATAGCAACACTTTTAAAAAGTGTCGGTAATTTTAGCTAGCAGTACTTTTTTGACACGTACCTACATTTAAAAGTGTCGCTATAAACTGTTTTTGTTGTAGTGACACATGTTTGTGACACTTTTGAGTAAGTGTCTCATTTATGTTAAAACTTAAAAACATCTACTAAATGCCTAAATATAAAGCCCAATCCAATCAAAAATAAAAGATTACTCTACTCAACCCACCACACCTAGTCCATTTGACCCAATTAGAAACAGAAAAAAAAAATAAAAGAAAATCGATTACCATCTTCTCTTCTCTATTCACTCAATTCACTGAAATTCTAGACGAATAACCCTTTCCTGTCGTCCTCCTCTGCCATCGCAGCCAACGAGATAGAGTTTCAACGGTTGCTAAATATTTAAATAAGTGTTAGTAAATTAGCAGCACTCTTTTAGGTTATAGCGACACTCTTTAACTGTCACTATATACCTAGCGACCCCACATATAGCAACACATTTTAAACGTGTCGGTAATTTAACTAGCAGCACTTTTTTTGACCTATACCAACATTTAAAAGTATCGCTATAGACCATTTTTGTTGTAGTGTTATTTCGCTATTCAATTTTTCAAAAGTTTCTTTGTACTATATATCTAATCTCTCAATTTATTTGATTTGAGTCATTTAACCACACTTTGACTTCAAATTTTGAATGTATTATTTATCTTTATATGTTTAGTTAGTATAGTTCATATAATTCTCGTAATTATAAATTTATTAAAATAATTAACTCAAATTTTGAAGTCAAGTATTGTTGGCTAATTCAAACCAAACAAATTAAAATGGTGGATAGTAAAATCAAAAATTTGAAAGTTTGGCTTGTCGATTCAAAATAGTTTGTAGTTCAAATAAATTCTTTATGTTTTTCTCTTTACATGCAATACGTTCACAAAGAAAGTTTATTTTGACTACCCTTCTTTTGCTTTTTAACAAAAGAGAAAAGGATAAAGTAAGGATATATTATTTTAATTAGCTTGGCTTACTAGACTACAAGTCTAAACTTTAGAAATTTTGACTTTGCCTAAGAACGTACGTTATAATGTTTCATTTTAATTACTACCTAATTTAAGCCAAATTTTAAATATTTTCGAGTCACTTTGAAAAATATTACATGAAAAACTTTATAGATGCTTTAAGATTAGATAGTAAAGTAAATTATTATTAAAATTCCAATATCCATTTCAAAAGCACCGCAAAGATTAATAATAAAAATTAAAAAAAAAAATTGAATTCAAGTACCTAGTCAATTATTCCAAATCGTACCATAGTAAAGAACAGTTTTAATGTGAAAAAGAAAAAAAAAAAAGCGAAGAAGAAACATTAACTTTTGAATGATTCATTTATATTACGTGTTATTTGTCCATCAACTTTCGCTGATCATGACAAAGCCAATGTGTACACTAAGGCATCGTTTGGTAACGGAATAGGAATAGGAATAGGTCCTTATCCGTCTTTATACCCAAACACTAATTTTTTACCCGAGAATAGTAGTTCTTGGTTATTCCCACCAACACCTTTATTTTCTATATAAAACTACCTAATATTTTTTTTATCCCCGGAAATAACCCAATTTTCATCAAACGCTATTTTTCTTATCCTCGTACTTGTATCTATTCCTGTAATAGCTAGTTCTTGCTTATACCTGAACCAAACGATACCTAACAAATTAAAAATTGATTGCTTAATTAATCTCCTATAACTATTGAATATTCACTTCATTTCTATTGTTATATATATATATATAGAGTCCGGCTACTATACTTTTATGAGTATAGAGGCTCTTATATTCATAACTTTTTGGCCATTTGATCCACCATTTAATCATTTTTACCCGTTAGATTATACTATTCAACCAACCACCTACTCAACCCTAGGGGGCCCACTATCAATCTAACCGTAATCACTCTCATCCTAGCCTCACATTTTTTCATCTCAACGGCCAAAAAGTTATGAGTACGATGGCTCCAATACTCATAATAGTATAGTAGCCGTGGCCTATATATATATATATATATATATATATATATATATATATATATATATATATATATATATAGAGTAGGGCTACTATACTATTATGAGTAGTAGAGCCCTACTACTCATAAGTTGTTTTCGATGATAGCTTCCGAATCGACGATCCACTCCGTTAAATATGATTTAGAGTATTTAAAACTTCTAGAAAATAAATTTCGTAATTTTTTGAGATCATTTACCTTACGATCAAAAGCTTACAAAATTGACAATTTTTAACTACGATATGGGATACTTGGTAGTTTAACGGTATAAAAGAATTGAAATAGGTTGAATTTTTGATAGAAAATTCTATTCACTACCTAGATAAAGATCAATAACTCCGATCTTAAATTGAAGGATCCGATCATCTATTTTTAGGACATCGTTCGATTTCGGCCGTTCATTTTATGCCCATTTGATGGACTTTATTATAATTTTGAAAAATTACGAAATTTATTTTCTAGAAGTTTTAAATACTCTAGATCATATTTAACGGAGTGGATCGTCGATTCGGAAGCTCTATCATCGAAAACAAACTTATGAGTAGTAGGGCTCTACTACTCATAAATAGTATAGTAGCCCTACTCTATATATATATATATATATATATATATATATATATATATATATATATATATTCATAGTTTCTGTTAGATATGTTTTGAATTCTAAAACTGCAAAATTTTCTAACTCTATTCTATTTTGCTTATTCTATTAAGTTAGGTTTAGATTATATCTAATCTCATTGAGATTATTTCTACTCTTAGTGGATTTGTATTTATAGTTATATCAGGATTTAGACACTATTATAAATATATTTTTTTATTCATTAATTTGGTACGGCAGATGAGAGAGAGTATGGATGTATCTTTGGAACTAGGGTTTTATAAAAAAAACATATTTTATACATTACTTTAATTATAATAAAAATCTCTGCTACAGTTAATCCATAGGTCTACCTTTATCTTTCCATCTATCTTTTTCGATTCTCTAAATAGATATTTTTTGCGTCCGACGAACTTGATCTTTTCTGCTTTCGTCATAACGAGCTTATTTTGGTATAAATCGATCACGAATTTCTAACCGTTTCTCCGTTTATGTATATAATGAACACTTGAAATTGAGCCTTCAAGTGTGTGCCTTATCCTGCTACATTTCCGGAATTGGCAACCGTTAGCTCGATCGTGGACTGATCCTTCTCTTTTTCCTTTTTCTTTATTTTTTTTAGGAGATTAGGTGTAAATTATAATTAATTCCCACTAAGCTAGGGATATCACACGTAGAGCACCTATAGCACCCGTTTGGTTCGGGGTTAGGAGGTGGAATAATCCTTTAATCCCGAAATTATTTTCATAACACTTAGCTAACTCTATCCCAAATGGGTTGCACCCCCACTATTCTAACCAAACAAAACACTATTTTACCTACTATCCTTCTTATCACATCTACTCCAACCAAACACTATTTTATCTATACCTTAACTAAACCCAATTCTCAATCAAATATAAAATTACTCTAACCCCACCTTAACCCTAAACTTAACCCTATTCTTGGAATAATAAGTTTTTACGTAACCTCGAACCAAACGGTGGCTATAAGGTTTTACCTATCGAGTAAACTATATATACTACAAAAAATCTTCTATTTAAGGACATTTTTAATAATAATTAGCGACGCTTTAAAGCGTCGGCAAAAATAATCTCGATGCTTGTAAAACCGTCGAGTAAAGAGTCGTTAAATAAACATGCATGTCGGGATAAATATACTAACGTTTTAATATAGCGTCAAAAAATTTATATAAATATTTGATAAAAATATGTTTATTGATGACGCTTAATCATAATATCGACAAATGCTAAATATTAAAGACGCTAGAAGAAAGCGTCGTCTAAAACGCGTCGTCTAAAACATATTTTGTTGTAGTATCATTTTTCTACTCTTCACTACTCACTATTAAATGTTGGATAATTTATAAACTGCCACAGGTACAACACCTAGCTAGCTAGCACCTCTTTTGTGGGATAATTATATACTTCATCCTAACAAATATAATATGCCAACGATTGTAATTATCAAGATCTTCTATAGTTTTGAATTTTGATTTAATTCCTTTCCTGGTCCAGAATAAATATTTGATATGCTTCAATTAGAGGTTACATCTCCATCATTTTTTCTGAAAGATACAACAATTTCTAGACACCCCCTAATGCATGAATGGCAAATATATATAAAACCACAAACACTACAAACAATCTTGCATTTAAGGACACTTTAAATGATATTTAGTGACACTTTAAAGCGTCGGCAAAAGTAATCCCGACGCTTGTAAAAGCGTCGTGTAAAGAGTTGTTAAATAAACATGTCGGGATAAATATACCGACGTTTTAATATAGCGTCGGAAAATTTATATAAATATTTGATAAAAATATATTTATTGGCGACGCTTAATCATAGTGTCGGCAAATGCTAAATATTAAAGACGATAGAAAAAAACGTCGTTTAAAAAGCGTCTTCTAAAACATATTTTATTGTAGTGAAATAAGGCAAAAAAGAAAGATAGTTTTTTTAAAAAAATTGAGAGCAAGTTTTCATTTACTAGGACACTTCATAGGATTAATTTATACTAAAAAAGAAGTTAAAAATAATTATATATGGTACCAAACAAAGCATTAAATTGGCACTATTAAAGCCTATTAGTCTATTTTGAAGTCTTAATCTTACTTGGAATTTCTAAGCATTTTACATGCATGTTAATAAACTCTTTCGCGTTTCTAAAATAGAGAATATGTTTCAGAAGTCAAATTAAAGAGAGGTCCAATTCTAAGGCTATGTGTGATTCGAGTATAAGTAAGAACTGATTATTTTAGAAATAGATAAAAATTCAAGTATAATTAAGTAGGAAATAGGCTAATTTTGCGTTTGATGATAGTTGGGTTGTTGCTAGCTAGGAAAATAAGTTAAATAGTGATTGGATATAGTTAGATTGGAATGAGAGAAATAAGAGTAATTAATTTTAAATTAAAATTATTTTATCTAATTAATTAACATCAAAATACTACTTAAAAATAATTTAATAAATTAAAAAATTTATTAGCTATGAATATTGTATAAGATAATAAAAATATCTTAATTAGTTAAATAAATATAAAAAAATAATTTAACTTTTTAATTAGTTTGTAAAGATATTTTAGTAAAAGAATTAATTAGATTAATTAAAACATTAATGGTTGATCAGTATAAATATTATAGTTTATAGATAAACATATTTAATTATTAATAATTAATTAGATAATTAATTATAAGCAATAAATTAATTAATTAATTTACTATTTAAGCAATGGATGATGATTTAAATATATTAATTAAATTAATTAATGATTCAATTAATACCACAATTAAAATTAAATTTATTTTTTACTTAACTTTGTTTCCAGTTGGGAACAAGCTTCACTACAACAAACTATATTTTAGACGACGCTTTTTAAACGACGTTTTCTTCTAGCGTCTTTAATATTCAGCATTTGCCAACACTATTATTAAGCGTCGCTAATAAACATATTTTTATCAAATATTTATATAAATTTTCCGATGCTATATTAAAATGTCGGTATATTTATCCCGACATATTTATTTAACGACTCTTTACACGACGCTTTTACAAGCGTCGGGATTATTTTTGCCGACGCTTTAAAGCGTCGCTAAAATATATCATTTAAAATGTTCTTAAATGCAAGATTTTTTGTAGTGCTTGTTTCATTAGAGATGGAACAGCGTACGTAGTTCCAGCCTTATATCGGGTTATACCAGCTTATTTCAAAAACTCCAAAAATTACTGTTCTCGATCGTGTACGAAAATTTGCGTTTGGAAACAAGGGGAAAAACAATTAATATTGGCCCCACCCTTAATTAGTTACCGAACTATATAATTAACACTGCCTAAATATATATCTAGAATATATATATATATATATGTAGCATGCACATGTTTCAAACGTAGGCCATTAGAATTCCCAAGAACCCTCCCTAGCTAGTGTTTATTGCACCCATCATTGGTGGACACTACCCCTTGTGTGTTAATTAAGCCGTATCCCAAGGGAATTAATTAGTTGACCCGTGGAATTCGTTCTGTCCCCCATGACTAACACATGTTCTCACACCCTATTGGCCAAGACCAGTCAAATTAAGCTTTAAATCTAGAGCTTCTTCAACCTTGGAAAAGCCCTTCTTTTCCTTGTTGAACCCTCAAAACTCAATTTCCCACCATCAACGCCACCAACTAATTCTCCGCCCTCTTCATTATTAGTTCAATAAATTTGAACCAATTCAGAAGAGTTTAATTAGAACATTGATCATTACTGCATGAGTTTGACTCTCGTGAAGGGCATACCAACAAACTAAATTCGAAAGAACAATCAATCTTAGTCCAACGATATTCACTCTATTATATAATTTCATTAGTGATCATTTCTGAGTTGCTACAAAACAAGAACACCATTAATTAACAAGAGATTATACATAATATTAACTATATAGCAAGTATATATATCTTGTCAAGTGAAACATGTAATGAATCCCCTGTAACCTTCACCAATATTGGCGGTCACGATTATTAGCTACTATATATATGTAACATTTGTTAGGCCACAAGAACCAGATCATAAACTAATTAAGTTATTTACAGAAGAAGTACTCTAGCTATCATGCAACCATGCATGCAACAAGTTATATACGAAAGAGCACTGCATGCATGCACCAATATACTTAATTTAACTTTTAGGGTTCTCTGAGAGTCGGAATACTCAAAGCCTTCCTCTTCTCATCCCTATCCGTGGCAATGCGCTCGCACGACGGGCACATACGTAATGCCGCCACTGCTCTCGGGATTGGAACGTTGAAAGGCAAGCTCACGGCCGGCATCGACGATCTCAGCTCCATCAGCTCTCTCTTCAGCCGGTGGTTCTCGTCGGTTAATCTCTCGCAGCACCTCTTCAAGTACTCACAATCTACCTCAGTTTGCTTCAACTTACACCTACATATATATATCCATATATAATGAGAATTAAACAACAGTACTATTCCGTTTCTCATTTATTTCGTAATATATATATAGGCTTCAGAGAAGTTCAATGAGTAATGCTGGCCCTACAACCACTTTTTGGTTGTAATTAATCCTACGACTTAATTATTCAAGAGCTTATATATATATATATCTCTGCTAGTCTAGATCTCATGTATCATTCCCTTGTTTTTATTACGAAAACTAAAAAGGATTTTTAAATGCTTATAATTAAGGATGGCTTAAAACTCAAAATTGGTTTTTAAAAATCCTTGGATTATATAAGGATTATAATCTTGTGACATTTTTGGATTATAGACTTAGCATTTCTCAAGTTCAACATGCGAAAAGCTAATATACTTTATAACATAGTGTAAATACTATACCTAGCCCTCCTGTTTTGAAACCATACTTCGACTTGTCGCGGTTGGAGGTTCAACTGCTGTGCTAGTTCCTGCTTCTGAACCTGCCATGGAGTTCATGTAGCTAGGGTTAGCCCCCGCGAAGCGATAACGCGACAATATTAATATACCAACAAATTAGTTATGCGCGATTCGATCATAAAATTGGTGCACATCCACATACTGGATAAAGGGTGTTGTGGGCTCGGAATCTGTCTTCAAGCAAAGCCAACTGTTCTTTGCTTAGCCTGAGCTTCTTCCTGGCGCTGCTGCCGCCGTTGGCATCGCTCGCGCCTTTAGACGAATCCTCGGACTTCGATCGTTTCCGCTCTATCCATATGCCTCCTCCTCCCTCGCCTTTCTTCTCTTCTTCTTCTTGCAGTTGTTGTCCCTCTTCTCTCTTCTGGGACGGAAACAAGATATGGAAATGGACCGGAGGTTTCGCGCCGCAGCTTCGGCTCGACGTGAACTCTCCGGCGCAACCTCCGATTGCGAGACTGAGGGCTATGTTGCACTCCTCTTCTCCCATATATAAAATCTAATCAGGCTATAGTAGTATATATATGTGGGGCTAGCTAGCTAGAGCTGTGTTGTGAGAAGAGATTTTTTGTGGCCGGGTAGAGAAGTTAGGAGGGTTGGTATGTAGCTTTATAGCTTATAAACAGAATAAGTGCTTTCATTTGATCGAGGGTGGAAGAAGAGCAGTTTCTTCTTTGTGTTTAATGTGGGTAGTAAGAGTCTTTGTCGGGTTGTAGTGGGGAAGAGATATAAAGAGAGAGAGAGAGAGAGAGAGAGTACTATTTTTGGTTGGACCAAAGAATCACAAGGCTCTTTTAAGTCAGCATAAAAAATTTCTGGGCAGTTTCGTGGTCCTAATCAATGGCAACTTTGCTGGGAGAGGGAGGAATTAGTACAGTAGTCATAACTGATTTATTAACACCCTCATTAATTCAAAAGAAATAATATTAGCTTTATTATTCATTAAGTACTACTTCTGATTTCCTCACATGATGCGAGTCCATGCACCATACCTACCCACTTTGTTGTATCTATATATCATGTAAGTGCAATTTCGACTACTTTGGGTAAGAGAGACACGCATCTTTTTATATCACCAAAAGATCACTTTTATAGAAAATAGCTCAAAAGTATTGCTTTTGCACTCATATTAATTCACATGCATATATGCACAGTGAAGATCAGACGAAATATATTATATATCATAAGATGGTGATCGAATATATGGATTCAATTAAGAATCTTTGGACCGACCATATACCCCTAGCGCAAGTGGTAATTAAAAGGATTTGATGGTTGGTATACGAGACCCAAATTAATTCGAATCCTAGTTGATTCACATTTTCAGCTAAATAAAGTGGCCAGGTACGTAGCGTGCGACCTTTCTCTCAAAAAAGAAAAAAAAATTAAAAATCTTTGGGAGTATAGATAACATACGAGACAGCTGTTAGCTCCGAATATTCAATTGTTAGAAAATGATATTTTCGTATTTTATATTAAACACTTTCAGTTAAAATTCACTATTCTTATATAGTGTGAAACAATCATTATTCTTAAAAACCTTAAAATTGCCGCGTACAATAGTTTGTATTCAACAATACTATTGGAATTAAAGGACAATATTCTTATGTATAAAAAGTATCTTAAGAATAGCCGGGACATTTCACACCCTCTGTTTAATTTCTTTTCTCTTTCATCGAAATACCTCTACGTACGTACGCAAAAGTTTCAAAACACTCAGAGGTATTAATAGCTAGGTCTAAGAACAAGTTGGACTTGGCCAAGCCAGGTTGAAACAAGGCTAATAACAAGCGCTAATATCTAACGCCACGCCAAAGTGAGCGCAAGTGGCAAAGGCACATGGTTGGTACCAGACTGGAGTTCAATCCTAGTTGATTCACATTTATAGTAAGTTTATTTCTAAACGAAATAAACGAAGCGGGTAGCGTGCTATATACCTATCTCTCAAAAAAAAAAAAAAAAAAAAAAAAAAAAAAAAAAAAAAAAAAAACAAGCATAACGGTTCTCGCAAGCTTAGGGGCATTCAAATAGCTCTTTGAAACTTAGGGCGTGTGCAAGGTATGAAACAAAAAGAAATGTTTTAAATGAGAATAGCATTTTTCGTATTTCTAAATAGACAAAAAGATAATTTATATGAAAAATATAGATAATCTTATTCCCAAGCAGGTACGTACGTAGTTGAATAATTTTATTTTTGAATTCGAAACGAAAATTAATTTTATTTGCTAGTGGGCAAAGAGATTGTATAGATATATAATTAATGTATAGAATTCTATCAAAAACATCTAAATGTGATCTTATATATTTGAAGTTACTTTCTAATACATAAAGTGCGCACAGGATGATTGCTTAAAGTTAAACCATAGAATGTTATGGACCATATCTAAGCATAATTGGTTAAGAACTTAATTAATGATGGGTATCCAATGTCTCAAATTCGAAGCCTAATTGGTTTATATATCTAAACAAGTTAATTTTCTAAATATGAACGTACGTAATAGATAATTTGCTATATTTTCTAAAAAACAAAGTTAAAAATTAAAAATTAAATGCATACACGTACATATATTTCACATCAAATTTTACTATCCTTTCAAAGTGAATTTGTACAAGATGTGCAGTTTAGGACGAATGACACATCGATCAACACTTCTTTTGGAGATTGTAAAGTAGGCCTCACTTAATTAATCAACCTGCGTTACATATAATAAAGATTAATCCAAGTTGACAAGAAGGCCGGGCGAATTACATTGGCCAAAAGAGCCAATTAATTACGGAATGACGCGAACCAAATACAACCCAAACTGAAATGTAAGTATTGGAATAAGTGTTACGACATATTTAGTATCTCGTGCTATATAAGGATGCTATATATTACGACATATTTAAAGTAACATAATATGATATGAGATACCTAGCTAGTTATATTGTTACTATAGGCATTGTATATATATTAGACTCATCTCTTATACTATATAATATCTTTTTTTTGAGAATTAGGTAGCACGCTATCCGCTTCGTTTATTTCATTTAGAAATAAACTTAGCTATAAATATGAATCAACTAGGATTCGAACCTGGGTCACGGGTACCAACCACCAAGCCCTTTGCCACTTGCTCTAGGGACGGTCGGTTATATACTATATAATATCATCAATAGAATTTATGAGGATATACTCTTTTACCCTTCTTTCATGGTATCAGAGCGGAAACCATAATTTGGAGATATCGATCCATAGGCACCATCTACCAGAAATCTTACCTTCTCCATAGGTGTCTTTTCATTTGTTATTCTATCTTCCATTATCCTTAAATTTTTATCTCCCCAATACTATTACAGTACCGCACTACAGTACTGCTACAGTATTACTACAGCACCAGCACTACAGTATCGATGCTACAGTATTTTGCTACAGTATTTTCAAGCCTCTTAGAGTTTCTTCTTATCTCGTTGGTGCTGCATGCTTATTGGTGTCGCCTAATTGATCTCAAGTACTGCCGGTTCATCCCGGGTTCAACTCTGACTCCTTTTTCTTTTTTCTCTGGATCTGTGATTATTTAGTTTATTTTTCGGATTTGTCTCTCTCATTGTGAATTTTTTTTTTTTGTGGTAACATATTTTCCTCTTCAAATTGGTTAATTAACATCAAAACTTTCATACCATTTGAACTTGTTGTTTCCACATAGCTGGTGTGGAAACAAATTTTTTTTAATATTTTGGAGAGTTTTGGTGTTACATCACATGTGAACGGTACAGGTACTATACCGCCTCAAACTATTGAAACTTCTGGTAAGAAAACAAATGCAAATCAAGAATATCAAAATTGAAAAAAGAAAGATACCACTGTACTCTCATGAATTAATGCCACCATTTCTCTTAGCATATTACAGATGATCATTTCTAGTTCTCCTAAAACTATATATGATACTTAGAACACTATTGAAGCATATTTTTTTTGATAAAACTGCTTCTACGGCTTTCTTTCTAAAGTCCGAATTACGAAGTATCAAGAAAGGTTCAATGAACATGAGCAATTACATGCAAAAGGTTAAATCAATTGGTGATGCTCTACAAGCGATCGGTGAATCTGAATTAGACCATATCAGAAGTATATAGGGGTTTTGTCAGTGCCCTTAATACACATCGGCATAAGCCTACTTTTGAACAACTTCGTCCATTTCTAATGTAAGAAGAAATTGAAGTTCAACGTCGTACCAATTTGACAACATCATCAGCCACTCCCACTAACAATGGCGAAGCTCTTTATGCAAATCGTGGACGCGAAAGCCGTGGAGGTCGTGCAGGTAGATATCGCGATAGACAGGGACAACGCGGTAGATTCAATTCATATCCTGGTCGTGGATTCCCTGGAGCCTATTCGTATTCTCAACCTAAAAATTCTGAACCCTACACTCCGACGTATCAACCTTACATTCCGAAATCTGGCACACAATGTTAGATCTACGGCAAGTTTAGGCCCTGTTTGGCTTAGCTTTTGAAAAAGTGATTTCTGAAAAAGTGATTTTGGTTTGAAAAAGTGATTTCTGTTAAAAGCTGTAGAGCGTTTGGCTGAGTCTGATAGAAAAGTGATTGTGCTGAAGTGATTTTAGAAAGCTGTTTGGCAAATTTTTTTGCTGAAGTGATTTTGTAATGCTATTTAACATTAGTTATCTTTAAAACACACTAATATCAAATGCCAATATTTCAAGCTATCAATAAGTATTTAATATAACAAAAATGTATAATGATAAATATCCATTAGGATAACAATTTATCTAATAAGTGTGTGGAGCCAAATTGATATTAAAATTTGTAAACAAATAGTTAATTTTTGTAAACAAATAGTTAAAATTTGTAAACAAATAAGTGTGTCGATCTATGACATTTAATTAATTTTTGTCAGCGACTTATAATTAATTTTGTTTGATGTACATTACATGGTGATTAATTAATTTTGTCATAGATCTGGACAATATCCATCTTGATTTTGCTAAGTTCATCTAGATGATGCAGCCCCGATGTAGCCCCGATGCAGATCTGACCAAGCCAGCGAGATCCGTGTTTGCTGGATCCCGTCGGCGTTGACCCGAGCTCGGATCCAGCTCAAGATCCGGGGTCGGATCCGGCAAAATCGGACCCTGTCGTGCCGATCCAACCAAGTCGGCAGGATCCATCTTTGTCGGATCCTGCCGGCGTGATCCATGCCCGGATCTGGCTCAAAGCTGGATCCGAGGCTCGATCCGGCAAAGCCGGAGCTCGCCGGCGCAGATCCGACCAAGCCGGCGCGGATCTGGGGAGAGCAATCAAGAGAGGGGGAGATAATCTGTATGAAAAAAAAAAAAACTCTCTTTGGAAAAAAAAAAAAAAGGGAATACGTTGGAGTTCGCCGGAGAAAAAACTCGCCGGTGAAAAATACGTCACCGGAGAGGAAAAAGAAAGAGAGATGAAGAAGAGAAGAGAGGAGAGTGATTAGATGAAGAATAGAGGAGAGGAGAGAAGAGTGTTATTTTTTTTTGGTGGAGTGGAGTTGGCTATGAGAGTAATGGGAGAGTTGGAGAGTAATAAATAAGAGTGATATTATTAATTATAAAAGGATAGGATAGAATTGTAATGTTTGTTTAAGGGTAATTTCGGTATTTTAGTAAAAAAAATTTAAGTTGGGAAACAGCTTGTGCGGGAATCAGTTTTGAAAAGCATCTTTTTTCAGCTTCTGCTTTTGGGGGAAGCAGAATCAGTTTTCAGCTTTTAAAAAGCAGAATCAGATTTTCAAATACGTTTACCAAACACTCTAGCTTAGCCTACAAGTGATTTTCAGCTGAAAATCACTTTGCAAAAGCTTGGCCAAACAGGGCCTTAATTATTCGGCTCTTCAGTGCAGACAACGTTTCAATCATTCCTTTGTTGCAGATGATCTTCCTCAAACCTTTGCTACTATGAACCTTCATGACCTGGTTAGGAAGTGCAGTATCCTGACACCGGAGCATCTAATCATATGACCGCAACTTCTGATATTCTCTCAACCTCTAAACCTTATAAAGGTCATGAAAAAATTCTTGCTAGTAATAAAAATTTACTTGATATTATTCAGACATGTAAAATCCAGTTGCATTCCTACTCTAAATCCTTTGCTCTTAAAAATGTTCTTATTGTTCCTTCTATTAAGAAAAATTTGCTTTCCGTACGCTAGTTCTGTCATGATAATAATTTTCTTTTTGAGTTTGACTCTTCTGGTTTTTCTGTGAAAGACAAGGAAATTGGGACATAGCTCCTTCGATGCCCTAGTTCGGGAACATCACTATATCCACTCTTTTCTAAAGTTGCGAGTGTCGGAAATAAGCAACAGCTAGCACTGGTTGCATCTAGGGTTGAAAGTGATATTTGCCATATACGATTAGATCACCCTAGTTTTTCTGTTCTTTCTACATTTCTTAAAAATAATAAAATTGTCTCAGATTCTATTTTAAAATTATATGTTTGCAATGCTTGTAATATGAAAAAACATGACAAACTTTCGTTTAATGATTCAAAATCTCAGTTCGCTTTTTTCCTCTCATATTGTTCATTCGGATGTATGGCAATCACATG
The DNA here is from genome assembly GCA_025177825.1 of Aechmea fasciata. NCBI lineage: Eukaryota > Viridiplantae > Streptophyta > Magnoliopsida > Poales > Bromeliaceae > Aechmea > Aechmea fasciata. The sequence continues at coordinate 8,980,511 of CM045941.1, read as the reverse complement.
TTCCCTCACTCTCTGGCTATAAGTATTATGTTATTTTTATTGATGATTACTCTCGATTCTCTTGCCTTTATCTTTTAAAATCTAAACATGAAGTTTTTGATAAATTTTTGGAGTTTAAAAGAATGGTTGAAAACATATTCCGTAGCTCAATAAAAATTTTTTAGTCCAACAATGGCACTGAATTTGTAAATAAAAAATTTTCCACCCTTTGTTCACAAAATGGCATTATTCACATATTTTCTTATCCTTATACTCCTCAACAAAATGGTCTTGCTGAGAGAAAGTATAGGCATTTATCTAACGTTGTTAAAAGCCTACTTTTTCAAGCTTGTTTACTTCCTCGATTCTGAGCTGAGTGTCACGGCCTTAGCGTTTCTGTTCGCAAAGGCCGTGCGGCGCCCGCCTTCCTACTCGAAGAGGGGCAAGCCTTCGTCTCTATTGCTAGCCCGGACCTTCGCGTCCTACGACTAAATATGCAAAGGGAATGACAAAAAGAAAAAGGCAGAGATTCTCTCAAAAAACTAAGTACTACACTACTTAGAAAATGAGAATTACAACTCACATACCCACTCTCTCTTGTATGTTTTGACTTTAGCTAAACCCCACTATATATAGGCTCCTAGATATATTGAACCTAGCCACACACTAACTCTCTCATTATGACACACATAATCAGCTCTCATAAAAGCTAAAAGCCCAAGAGTCATCCCATAACTCCCATAAGTTTCATAATCCTTGAGTTTTCCATAGCGGGTTGGGTTTGGGTCTCTCTAACACCCGATTTAACTCGTTTTCAACCCGTTTTCGCTAGCAGATTTGGGCCACTGTCAAGGAGAAGTCACCGGGAAATATTTTGTCCGTGACATTCTCCCCCACCTAACGTGCAAACGCCCTCGTCGCGCGCCGAGTCGCTCCCGGTCCGCATAGCCTTTCGCGCGGTCCGTCGTGCCTTCGCGCGCGATCGGCCCCGTGCCTTGCACCCAATGTCTGCATCTGTCCCCGCACCAGCACCTAGTGTCTTGCCCTCTGAACAAGTGCACCAGCGAGCCTGCTGTGCGAAGAGTTCGACGGATGTGCATGTCCTCCACGACACGCATGCGTACTCCGCCAAGCTGCAGAACTCTCAGGGGGTGCATGTCCTCCGCGACACGCACGCACACTCCGCCACGCTGCGGAACTCCCAGGGGGTGCATGTCCTCCGCGACACGCACGTGCTCTCCGCCTAGTAGCAGAACTCCCCGAGTGTGCATGTCCTCCGCGACACGCACGCGCCCTCTGCCAAGCAGCAGAACGCCCAGAGTGTGCATGTCCTCCGCGACACACATACCCAACTCTTCCCGTCGTAACATCCTTCTGTCGCCCCGTACGGTACTTCAAGGATTCAGGACTCCAACGCGAGCTCCTGCGGTTCCTTGCTCCTTTCTCGCACGATTTGCATCGAAGGCTCGTCGATGACGGCATGGTTCCTCCTCGAACCGACTCTGAAACCAACTATCACAGCCTTAGCATTTCTGTTCGCAAAGACCGTGCGGCGCCCGCTTTCCTGCTCGAAGAAGGGCAAGCCTTCATCCCTATTGCTAGCCCGGACCTTCGCGTCCTACGACTAAATATGCAAAGGGAATGACAAAGAGAAAGAGGTAGAGATTCTCTCAAAAAACTAAGTACTACACTACTTAGAAAATGAGAATTACAACTCACATACCCACTCTCTCTTGTGTATTTTGACCTTAGCTGAACCCCACTATATATAGGCTCATAAATACATTGAACCTAGCCACACACTAACTCTCTCATTATGACACATATAATGAGCCCTCATAAAAGCCAAAAGCCCAAGAGTCACCCCATAACTCCCATGAGTTTCATAATCCTTGAGTTTTCCATAGAGGGTTGGGTTTGGGTCTCTCTAACACCCGATTCAACCTATTTTCAACTAGTTTTCGCTAGTAGATTTGGGCCATTGTCAAGGAGAAGTCAGTGAAAAATATTTTGTCCGTGATATGAGGCTATTTAAACTGTCGTTTTTTTTGTGAATAGAATTCCATCTCTTACAATTTTAAAAGGACGATCGCCATATGACATTCTGCATGGTTGTGCTTCTCCTGACTTGCAACTTGTTAGAGTTTTTAGATGTTTATGTTATCCCGATGTACAGGACATTGCAGCTGACAAGCTCGCTCCCCGGTCACTTCCTTGTGTCTTCGTGGGTCTTTCTGACAAACATAAAGGATTTCACTGTCTATATCCAAGCACCGATAAAGTCTTTATTTCTCACCATGTTACGTTTGTTGAACATGTTTTTCCTTACTCTTGTCTGTCTAAATTTTTTTCTTCCTCCTCGTCCTCATTTTCCAACTTGCAAATGTTTTAAAATTTTTTCTCTAATCCATCTTTACTGGGTGAAAGTCCAGCCACTCTTGATGCGATTTCTAACTTCTACTTCACACGTCCTCCTCCTGATATTGGTTCACAAACATCGGTTTCACCATATGAGGACTTATCAATATTTTCTTCTAGCTTGCATTATGATGGCTCCACAGGTTGGTCCTGAGAATGTTGCCACTGTTGTTGGTCCATCTGAGCTCCGGGTCTATATCAGACGACACGCCAGCCGGCCTACTGCTCCTTCTCCATCCGGGTATATATATATATATATATATGAATTAGGCTATTATACTATTAATAGTACTAAGCGCTTTGTGCTATTAGGTTTTCGGCCTTTGGATGAAAGGATGTGCGGTTAGAATAATAATGATTTCCAGTTAGGATGTTAGTGGTTTCATAGGGTTAAGTGGGTGGTTGATTGAATAGTATAATCTAACAAGTGGAAATTGTAATGTACCGAACTTCGGTCGGTTGCGCCGAACTTCAGTCAAATTGACCAAAGCGTGGTGTTTGACTAGATGCTGAGGTCCGTTAATTATTATGAGTGCTTCAGAATGCATTCGATGCTTCGGAATGCATTATATAGGGTGTTGGGACCTTGGAGAACAAGCTGGAAAATTTTCAAGCAAATTCGTGCTGGAGTTGCTCTCGAGGTCCGGACCCTGAGTGTAGGGTCTGGACCCTATTCGCACGGGTTGCCCAGGTTGATGGCATTTTGGTAATGTATGTTGAGGGGCGTTATAAATGGGGACCCTTCTCCTCTTTCTTCTTTCTCCCTCAACCATTTTACACACACACATATATTGGTAGAGAGAGAAACTCTTCTTTCTCTCTCTAGTCTCCTCTCTTTCCCTCTCTAGATCTCTATCCCAAACTTAGGGTTTTGGTGGAGAAGGAGCTCGAAAACGCGTGGGGAGCGGTGGATCAAGCCCTCGAGCACTTGGTGTTGCGGCTTGCTTCCGACTCGAGGTTCACATTTGGGTAAGAGTTTTGGATTTTGGTTAAATACTTTATGCAAGATGTGCTAATGAGCCCTATACTGTTCTAAGCTAAATGACATGTTTCTCCATGAAGTTGTGGAGGATATGTGGAACTAAGGTTTGGAAATTAGGGTTTTGGGGTTTAAGGGTTTTCATCTAAATTGACCCTATAATTCTCTAATTGAAAGTTAGAAAAGAGCCCCAGATAACTCTAAGTTGTAAATCGGTGAGCGTTCGGTGGTCGATTGCGAGTTCGAGCCAAACCAGGCGACATGTACCGCGGGAGCCCAATTGCAAGTGTCTACAAGCAATCGAAAGTATTGTGAGGTGGGTTGTGCTTCACCGAAGTGACTAAGTCGCTACCATGTCAAAGTGAAGTATGGTTTATCGTTGATACATATAATGGTAGTTTAATTGCAATTATGAATGTATGATATAGATGCTAAGATATGTACGGACTACCATTGGACAAGAATATAGGCATATGGAACATATAGGATATTTATGTATGCTTAGGTATGAATATGAACATAGATCGATGAACTCTAGAAAAATTAGAGAATTCGACAAGTGTGGCACCAAGAACTAGATGTCATGAATCCTAGATATGGACAACTAGGATAATGAGTGGCATAGTTGAACAGTGAACCTAGTGTTATTAAACATAGGTTGGACAGTGAACCAAGTGTTATTGAACATAGATCGGTTGGAAATATTATTAAACCTAGTGTTGGGTGTGTGGAAACGTCAGTGAACCTAGTGTCGGTGAACATAAGTTGGACATGAGTGTCACGCCCCGAGACCGCTACCAATTTGGTTCGGTTCGCGAACGCCGATCAGGCGCCGAACGGACAGCACCTCCCCTGTCCGCCCAAGGCTCGACAACAAGTCATGTACAAAGAATTGCCCAGGAAATAAAATTCTATACCATACATGACAAAAAGATGCACCTAAAGGTGCGAACAACAATAAAAGCAAGATACAAGTATTCCATACAAGTAATATAAAGAGAGAAGAGTCTAACTATTACAATCATTCAACATTCGTTTACATTGTTTAACTTCAAAATATAAATACATGTTCATCTCCCAAAATGTAGGTTACATTATTTCTTTATACAATTTTGACTCCAAAATATACCACGGGTGGCTCTAATGCAAGTAGGTGGCCACTGTCAACTAGGGCGCGATGCCCTTACCACGATCCTCCTCGACCGCGTAGCTAGTACGTGATAGAGTGGGGTGAGAACTAACTTCCTTAGTTCCCGGTGGGCTCGGCCACCACCCCACCGATCTCCCCACTAGGTCTAAGCAGGCAAAAGCAGGTAGAGAGATAGATAATTTAAAGCTGTAACTGCGGTAAGTAAAGCATGATATAAACAATGCAACTACTGCTATGCCTGAAACAACAAGATCATGATATAGTTATGAAGTATCTATCATGCCACTATGTTCCAATCAAGTATGTATGAAATACTCATTATGTTCTTATGTTATTACCCAATCCTTGGCTAGCCCGTAGGCACGTCCACGACTCAACACATTCAACCTCATGGGTTGTCTGCGGGACCCCACATAGGCTATCCCTCGGGACCCCACATAGGCTATCCCTATCGAATCACGTGCCAAGACCTCAGGAGACTCGCACTACTCGTGTGGAGCGACCAACCACGAGCGCGAGCGGTGTGTGAGTATGATCTTCTCCTCCATTTGGAGGGCATCCACGCAGGGGAAATCATACATAGGTGTTCTCTAACACTATGTCACAAACCATTATCATTCATCAAGTTCTATGCTTGGTTCTTGTAGCTCTAGTGTTCTTTACACTAAGTTCAATGCCACTAGTCATCATGTTATCTACTTGGTATACATGTCACTAGTATTCTTTATACTATGTCATAATGTTAATCATCAAGTTATATACTTGGTTCACCTTCACATATCTCTAGTGTTCTTTACACTAAGTCATAATGTCATAATGTCAATTATCAAGCTCTATACTTGGTTCATGTATCTCTAGTTGATAATCATGCATCATTAAATTGTCTCTAGGGTTCAATGTCATTTGCTCATTGCTATGCTTCCAATGTCCTAATGCAAATCTACGGTGCCGCACGATAAGGGAGGATGCAAGCATGCTCCCTATGTCCTAATGCAACCCCCCGTAGTTCCACACGATAAGGAAGCACACTAGAGTAGCCATCTAACCATACCAACCCTAGCGTGCATGAAAACGATACATATGTACATATATATGCAATATGACGAATAATTTACTTAGACATAAAAGGGAGCCCAACGGCCTCGGTAAAGCACCCCCCACCTTTTGGGATGTTCACAGGAGCAACAATGTTGCTTTCGTTGCCTCCAATGCCTACTTTGACTCCCCGGGCCAAAATCGAAGGCGAAAGCCTTTGTTTGGCTCGGATCGCTCAAACCGTTCGCCGAATCGACGAACCGTCGCCTCGCACGCGTTCGTGGACCTAACAATATGTTAGAAATGAGGTTAAAAGAGATCAAAACCTCATCCTAAGAAAAGCCCCAATTTGAGCCCTAGGATTTTGCCCCGAGCAAAATCCCACATTAGAGCCCTAATTGCTTGTGCAAACCATCCCTTAAGGATGCTAGGGTTCTAAGAAAATTGTTTCTAAGGAATAAAATTCATGCTAGAAGAAGCTACCATGAAAGCTCTTAAAGCTTACCTCAAGTAGAAGCTCCAATGGTGGAGAAGAGGAAGATGAGATGATGCTAGGCTTGCTCCTAGCTCAATCCTTCTCCAAATCCTTTACTCCTTCCCTCTCCTTCTCCTTCTTCTCCTTCTTCTTCTTCTTTCTAGAGAGAGAGAGGGAGAGTGTTATGTTGTGTATGTGTGTGTGAAATGAGGGAGAGGGAGAGAAGAGAAGCCCTCTATAGGCTCTATTGTAACAATATGCCAAAAACCCCCTCAACTATTCAAACTGCACCAAACTGGGCATTTTCGAGTCATAGGACCTGGACATCCCCTCAATGTCCTGGACAAAGACTCTGCGAAATCCATTTTTGCCCATTTGACGACTTCGTGTCCGGACATCATCCATTGTCCAGGACATCCATTGTCCGGACAAAGATTCCTTTGTCCGACCTGGTCTCCTCAGCCCAACATTTAAGGACTTAGCCAAATTTCAGCACCTTTCGTTTCTTCTCCGTTTTCGCTCGTTTTCGCTCGTCTTGCGTCCAATTCTTTTCAACTCGCACCGAGACTTTCCAAACATGTTTTCGAACACGTTTTCATCATCTTTCTATCCACGCTAATGTCGGATTTAGCTCGCGACCCGACATAGCTTTTCGGGTTCCGTTTTCGCGCCTATGCGCACAAAAACGCCCGAAGGCTTCGAACTTCACCGGGAGCAACTCCGGTGCACTTTTTGCCTTCGGATCAACTTCGAACTTTCCGAAGTCCATCCAATCGACAATCAGTCGATTCTAAACATGGTGCAACTCTCGGATTTCGGTTTTCACGGATTGGCTTACGAAAAACCCTCAGGCTAGTTTCTCCAGCGTACGGGATCCGGTCTTCATGGATTGTCCGGATAATGGATGTCCGGACATTCCTCATTGTCCGGATCCCGAGAGCTAGTATTTCAGGACTTAGCCGAATTTCTTCCCCTGCACAGCAGGGCTCCTTGTGGCATCCGGTCTCCATGGGATGTCCGGTCTCCACTGGCCAAAAACTGCATAATGGAGCAGTTTGCACCATTTGCGGTCAAGGTCTACTCTAATGCACTTTTTGGCTTAGAATTAGCTTCGATCTCTCCGATTCTCACCACTACGACACTTAGTCGATTCCGGATGAAGTACAATCCTCATATTTTGAGAATTCACTTTCTTACAATGAGACTATGAACCTAGAAAGGTTGACATCATAGGGTGTGTGACTACCCTTGAGACTTGAAAAGTGAGTTTCGGAATTCCATGTCCGAATAAATTCATTCCGCCCGAAGTTAATTTCCAATCCGGCCTCCTAGGACGGATTGGAAAAAAAAAAAAAAAGATATTTGGGAGGATTCCCATTCATCCGAAAATCGGAATCAGAACGAGAATCCCATATATTAAATACGAACAAATAAATTCGTTCATTCCAATTCCGATTCCAAGGTGAAAAATTGGTGAACCAAACACGCCCTTAGTATATTGTAGCCCACATTGAATTGGTATGAATATACAAATCCCAACTAAATTTTGATTCAAATAAGTTAAAAAACAAAATAAAATAAAACTTTTTCTAAAATAGTGAAAACAAATAATAATTGAGACCAACTATCCGGAGGCCAAAATGATAGAATTTGGGTAACAAAAAAGGCTAAATTACAACAAAAACAAAAAAACAAAAAACAAAACAAAAAAAAACAAAAGAAAAAAACCCTTTTAATAACCTGCTTTTTTACTTTCCCCCCCTGACATTTAAAAACCTACACTTTGCCCCCTTGTAAAATAAAAAATGTGCACTTCATCCCCTACCGTTAGGGTTCCGTTTTAGGGTTCCGTTATAAAATATTTTTTTATGCCGAAAATACCCCTCCGCCCTCTTACTTGTTGCTTCGCTTCCCTCCGGCTTGCTGCGCCGTCCTCCACTGCCTCGCCCTCGCCCACATCTCCTTCGCCCTCCTCCGTCGCCTCACTTTCGCCCTCGTTGCCTTACCTACCTCTCCATCAACACCCACCTCGATTTCCTCCTTACCGTCGCCGAAATCGTAGGGCGGCGAGGGTGCTGCAGGAGAAGGGAAGCAGGTGGAGAAGGAAATGGAGAGAAATCGTGGCCGAATGAGGTCGGAATCGCGACCGATCGAAAGGCCGGCTGAAGAAGATGAGAAAGAAAACGAAAATGGCGATGGGCAAAATGGTCATTTTACACACCGTAACCCCCCTGTGAATATTTTTATTTTACAGGGGGGCAAAGTGTAAGTTTTTAAATGTCATAGGAAAAAAGTAAAAAAGCGGGTTATTACATGGAAATTTTCTGTAATTTAGCCAAAAAAAGTTACATATGAACTGGGTTGCAATGTTGCATATCTACAACGGACCCACTCAAGTGCAAAAATATCACTGTTTTATTGAACTCACGTGCTACCCGCTACGTTTATTTCATTTAGAATTTAGAAATAAACTTGGCTGGAAATATAAATCAACTAGGATTCGAACTTAGATCTCGGATACCAACCATTGTCTTGAAAGTCACACTTTTGCAGCACAGACGATTCGGTCGGTAGCCTTAGTCAACTTAATATCACCGAAATGTGATCATATATATATGTAGCTTCTCCATATAGTCTAAGGCCAGATCCTTCGAACTAAGAACATTTTGATATACAGCTATAATGCAAAAAAAAAAAAAAATTAAAAGAAAAATTCTAGATAAATCTCAAACCATAAGTATGGGAAATTAACAAAGGGGAATAAAAAAAAATTCAAAGTAAGAAAAGTTCTCTGCATTTTCCTGATGATCTGGTCATAGAAGAATATCATCAGGAAATGAAGAGAAATGTAGAACCCGGCCGGGGGTGCGAGATGATCTGTTCTTGTAATGGCAAAAGAATTAATTATCTTAAATATGAAATTCTAAGAAGCAATAAAAACCTAACTAGGGTTTAGGGTTCTGCATGTGAAGATTGATTAGTAGCGGTCACCACGCACCCAGGGTTGTGCCACTGTAGGATCTAATCATCTAAGGATAAGGACCCACCAAAAGAAAAGGACAGATTAGAAAAAAAGGAAAACCTTAATTTTCTCCATGTGATTCAGGGGGCGTTTGATTCGGCGTAAAACAAAAATTGATGGTACGCTTTTTAATCCAAAAGGCATAACTAATCGTCCGTAGTGTCCTTCTGGATATGTCACTATAACAAAATATATTTTAGACGACGCTTTTTTAAACGACGTTTTCTTCTAGCGTCTTTAATATTTAGCATTTGCCAACACTATGATTAAGCGTCGCCAATAAACATATTTTTATCAAATATTTATATAAATTTTCCGACGCTATATTAAAACGTCAGTATATTTATCCCGACATATTTATTTAACGACTCTTTATACGACGTTTTTACAAGCGTCAGGATTATTTTTGCCGACGCTTTAAAGCGTCGCTAAATATCATTTAAGAGCAGCAATGCTCCTATGCACCAAAAAGATCTCGGCCTTTAAATTTTTTAAAATGAATGGTGGAGATGTCTTTTAGTTAAGAGGGTGACTGGCTTTTGTTGCCATAAGTATCCGTCACCCTCCTACCAAAGGTAAATTATTTTCTCATATGTAAAATTAGCATGAAGGGTTTTTTTGTAAATTTTTATTTTTATTTCCATAATGCCCTTATAGTAATTTGGTAAGATATTCTATTTTATTTTTAAAAACTTTTCACCCACAGATATTTTCGTCGAAGCTATTTTACCCTCTTTTTTTCTTTGTTGAGAGAGAAATTCATGTCCAATCTACTTTTAAATCTAAATTTCAATTTTAATTTTAATCAATATTTTTAAATTTTAATGTTGTTTTTACTATCGAATGAACAATTTGAATAAAATAGAAACATTTAATTTAAATAAATATTAAAAGTTATGTTTATAAATACAACATAATTTATAATTTAAAATAAGTTAATATATTTGAAATTTCGTGTCGTTTTAATATCAAATTTACAATTTGAATTGAAATATACTATTCATTTAAACATAAATTTTTTCATTCTAAAAATTTAAATTTAAATTAAATTTGAATTTAATGTACACAATTATAAAATTTAAATAAAGATTTATTACTTATCAAATTAGCACTTGAATTTAATTTTAAAAATAGAAGCCTTTAATTTAAAAAATAAAAGTTATGTTTATAAATACAACATAATTTATAATTTAAAATAAGTTAATATATTTGAAATTTCGTGTCGTTTTAATATCAAATTTACAATTTGAATTGAAATATACTATTCATTTAAACATAAATTTTTTCGTTTTAAAAATTAAAATTAAAATTAAAATTAAATTTGAATTTAATGTACACAATTATAAAGTTTAAATAAAGGTTTATTACTTATCAAATTAGCCCTTTCTAATTTGGTAAGTAATAAAATTAAATAAGGAAATAAATATTAGTATAGGGTTAATCAAATTTGATAATTAGATTGTATCCCATATTACCCTTACGAATGGTAACCCGTTGAGTAGGTAATTATTATGTAAAAGTCAATCTTGCCCCTCAAATATGAACGGCCAGATTTAATTTATCCGGTGTATTGAAGCATTCCTCATCATTTAAAGTGCCGTTATATGCAAGATTTTTTATAGTGCATGTAAAGGCCGTCCATTGTATACTTTTCTTATACATTTTTACTTGCCAAAATTCTGATTACAGAAAAATTATTTTTGATATAAAAAATATTTTCTTGTTTTTTTGATTCGACCTAAAAATATTTTTACAGATTTGGAAAAAAATTGAAGTGTTCATTTTCCGCTGTTTTTCGGTAAAAAAAAACTAAAACTCAAGCCGCATAAAAAAATTTTCAATCATTTTTTTTTATCGAACGGATCAAACATGAATTTTTTTTTCTTTCAACCAAACAAATGTTGATAGCAAACCACTTTTTTTCTATAGACTAAATACTACAAAACTTAAAACTTTTTTTTCATCGAATATTTTTTTTCTACGAAAAATTATTTTTCTCTATTTTATGTTGAACCAAACGGGCCCTTAGCATAATTTTATTTTATCACAATATATTTTAAAAAATTATATTTTATTATTTTATTATTTTCTTTATTTATTTTTAACTATATATAAACAGTTAATGTTAAATATGATAGTATATAGAGTGGTACATTTTACAAACATCACAATGGCAACATGTAGATAATAAGATAATATAAGTACTATATTGCACCGCCTCATAGTTTGCAAAATGTATCATTTTGTTATCCTGTATAAGTACAGTAAGCTCTTGTGATGAAATAAAAATAAAAATAAAAAGTAATTAGCTAGTAAGCTGTAACTTTCTGAACCACAGTACAGCAAAGTGCAGATACTCTATCAAATTATTTTATTATTTTTTCTACTCCAAAGATCCAATCTTTTTTTTTTTCAGAGAGAGAATGGTAGTATGCTATCCGCTTTGTTTATTTTTTTAAAAATAAATTTAGCTAAAAATGTGAAGTAATTATACTTCGAACTTGAAATCTCAGATACCAACCATCAAGTCCTTTGCTACTTACGCTAGGAACAATCTTTCCAATCATCCAATCTTGAGGTAAATAATTTTGCAGTTTCAGCAACACTCTTTGACTTCTTTTATTTTGTCACTGGTCAGATAACGCTAGAATTTTCGGCCTTTTAAGAAAGTGTTCATTTGTTGGGCCAAAAATGGATAGAAATGTCCCATCAAGAATCAACCTTAATTGGATGACTATTTTTTTTTTTTTAGTAACGAAGCGCGAAGAAGTACTCAAAATACAAGGCGAAGGACGGCCTAAAGTTAATATAGGGCAACGTTGAAGACCAAAGCACAATGGCCCTACAATAATTTTATTGTATTATATCAATTTGATTGCATCAAAAGCTACATTATTATACAATATATTTTAGTGCTACAGTTTGTACCATTATGATAATGCAAATCATGCATGTTGTTTAGCCATTTATTACTATAAGATGCATAGCAATTGTCGACATCCACTACAACAAAAACGGTTTATAGCGACACTGTTAAATGTAGGTACATATCAAAAATGTGCTACTAGCTAAAATTACCGACAGTTTTAAAAAGTGTTGCTATAGGTGGAGTCGCTAGGTATATAGTGACAGTTAAAGAGTGTCGCTATAACCTAAAAAAGTGTTGCTAATTTACCAACACTTATTTAAGCATTTAGCAACTACCGAAACTCTATCTCGTTGGCTGCGGTGGCGAAGGAGGACGACAAGAAAGACTCTTCGTCTTGAATTTCAGTGGATTAATTGAGTGAAGAAAGAAGAGAATATGGTAATTGATTTTTTTTTTTTTTCTGTTTGTAATCGGGCCAAATGGATTGGGTGTGGTGGGTTGAGTAGAGTAATCTTTTATTTTTGGTTGGATTGGGCTTTATATTTAGGCATTAGTAGATGTTTTTTTAAGTTTTAGTATAAATGAGACACTTACTCAAAAGTGTTCCAAACATGTGTCCCTATAACCTAATTCTGTTGTAGTGATCAAAAATGAGCATTGAAGAGATGAAGCGCCGAAAGAGATTTTGGCACGGAACATGGACTTAGGCAGAAGGTTACACCGAAAAGTTCTTTGGTTTTTGATTTTGGGATCACACCCAAGCACACCAACTTCGGCGAGGAAAAGGATGGGATCATTTAAATTGTCATTCAAAATTCAAATGAGAGGATCAGATTTAGGAAGCAGTTGAGGGAAGAGGGGATGGAGAACTGCAAGATCGAGAGTTACTCCGACAACTGCGATCGATGTACGCACCTATGAAAGAGATGCATGCCTAAAGTGATCAGAATATCATCTCACACACTAGTTTATACCTCACATCCGAGGAGTTGGAATAGTTGTAACGTGATCTAGGAATTGATAGCCGTAATACAGTGGACGAGTAGTTGAAACTTAATCGCCGTGCACCTTCATTCAGGCACCATCTCTTCCGTTGACGATCGACCACTTGAAACTGTCACTCCGACAATTGCCAGACCGGCCACCTTGTCTTCACTGGCGAACACCGCTTCGCTCAAAGCTCCTCCATCCGTGCGGATTACATTTTTCTACAGACTGCTACTGTACAGCGGTTCTAACTCATCAACTAACTTCGACGCGACTAGCAGCTGAAGCCCTAAAGTTGAAGCCTAGCTAGTGCCTTTGATTCGTGAGCAAAGATCTAATGGCCCTTTCTCAAGACTGAACCCAACCGGATCATTCCCTCTCCGGTCGGCCCGGCCCCTAAGTCTTCCATCAAAAGGCTCTATGTTGGCAGACGGACCTGATCGCTATCATGCCTCGAGCTGCGATTTATTCTGCAAACTGGTTGTGCCCACCATTGTTGAATGCAGCCGAACATATTGTTTTCTTTTTTATTGAGAGAGAGATAGGTAGCACGCTATCCGCTTCATTTTATTTTATTTAGAAATAGAATTAACTAGAAATGTGAATCAACTAGGATTCGAATTTGGGTCTCGGATACCAACCACCAAGCCCTTTGCGCGTCACTTGCTCTAGGGACGGTCGGTCCGAACATATTATTTATTATTAGCGGCCCACATTCAATAATGGTGGGCACAATCAATTTGCTCCACAAATGATCACCGAACAGTGCTGGAATTTTTCGGCAAACTAGAAGGATCTTTTGCAGCAGATAGTATACTATCTATTTTTCCACCACTGAATTACTATTATTCCTCCTACCATTACTCATCTATAGGCTTCCCATAGTTAAAAAATAGATAGCAAACACTATTTTTATACCATCAATAGTATTCCACTCACATCCTATATATATATATATATATATATATACATATATTCTAGCAAAACTCTATATATATATATATAGAGAGAGAGAGAGAGAGAGAGTTGAGCTAGAATGCTATCGATAGCAAAAATCCTCCGTTGCCATCCATTTGTTTTCGATGATGGAGCCTCCAAATCGACGATCGGTACCGGTGAAAATGATCTACACCACTTGAAGTATCTAGAAATCAAATTTCATGCTTTTTGGATATTGTTCTCTTGTCCATCAAAATGGCGTAAAAATGAACGGCTAAAAATGAATATTCTCTAAAAAGTGATGATATAAATTTTATAATTAACATCGAGAGTATAGATCTTGTTCTAAATAGTTTAAAGAATTTTCTAACGAAAATTTAATTGATTTGGATAGTTTTACACCGTTAAACGAGAAAACAACTCATATCTACCATTAAAATTATAAATTTTGAAATACTTTGATCATTAGGCTAATGATGTCGAAAAGAATTAAAATTTGGTTTCTAGATACTTCGGGTGATTGAGATAATGTTCAACGGTGCCGATCGTCGATTTGGAGGCTCCATCATCGAAAACAAATGGGTGGCAACGAGCTCGTTTGCTATCGATAGCATTCTAGCTCAACTCTATAAAGAGAGAGGGAGAGAGTAGGGCTACTATACTTTTATGAGTATAGAACCCTTCGTACTCATAAGTTGTTTTCGATGATGGAATTTTCGAATGGATGATCCACACCATTAAACATGATATAGAGTATTTGAAACGTCTAGAAAATAAATTTTCGTAATTTTTCAAAATCTTTATAAAGTCCACCAAGCGGGTATAAAATGAACGATTAAAATCGAACTACATTCTAAAAATGGATGATCGGATCCTTCAATTTCAAATCGGAGTTATTGATCTTTATTTAGGTAGTGGATAAAATTTTTTATCAAAAATTCAATCTATTCTAATTCTTTTTCACCATTAAACTAGCAAATATCTCATACCGGCCTTAAAAATTGTCAATTTTGTGAGCTTTTGATCGTAAGGTAAATAATATCGAAAAATTATAAATTTTGATTTTTAAAAGTTTTAAATGCTTTAGATAATATTTAACGGTATAAATCGTCGATTCAGAAGCTCTATCATCAAAAACAACTTATGAGTACGAAAGCGATACAACTTATGAGTACGAAGGCGATCGTACTTATAAAAGTATAGTAGCCGGACTCTATATATATATATATATATATATAACTTGAAACTTAGGGCACCAACCATCATCCCATTAGCCGACTACGACTACGCTAGTAACTCGGTAAATAACTAAAACTCGATGAATAACTAAAACTCCATCCATGTTTCAAATAACAAGAACAAGTCAACCGAGTTTCGTAGGATTCGACTCTTGCAACCAAGTTTCTATGCCAAATCTGCTCGGAAACTAGCCGAGCTGACACGACTCAGCAGAGTTTTGAGCCGACTCACCGCGTCTTGGTGAGTCTCAGTGCGCAGCTTCATATGATTTCGAGAACACAAGTTACAACGATACGGTAGATTTACGAAAACATTCAAGCATCTACAACAAGAACTAGTAGTCATTACATTTCTATGCATGACATAGTAGGTCAGCTAACACTTGATAGTACGCACTCTATCAAGTGCTATTTTCTTCTAACAGTGGATTAAAAAAAAAAAAAAGGATGAACATAATAATAGCCCATGAATGAACACTAATAATCCATGCCTCCTAGAATGCAGGAGCAGCTTTTCGTTATTTGACGGTGAAGTGTTAACTGTAGATACAGAGAACAAACTACATTTAACGTTTTTATCTACTTCGATTTGTTACCCTGGCCAGATAAGATGCGGACGACGAGGCAAGTTATGTTGTCAGCACTTCCTCTTTGATAAGCTTCCTGCAGGAGTCTCTTTGCAGCCTGCTCAGGATCCTCAATGCTCTTGATCATAGCAACAGCTTCCTGAAAGAAGTACAATTAGGGTAAGCAAAAAGATAAATAAATAAAGCGAGAGAGCAGATAATCCATTTTTCAAAACTGAAATGTCAAGACTCGATTGAGTACCTCGTTTGAGACAACGTCCCACAGTCCATCGCTCGCAAGGATCAGAAACTCGAGAGACCCGTCAATCTTTTCTTCCTAATAACAACAATAACATGTAAACAATTAAAATCATGCATTTAAGAGTTCAGTCAAAAAAAAGTGAGTTTAGAACTAAACTGCAATCTAAAGAGAGTGCGGGAATTAAAGCACAGTGGGACACATTGGTACATGCAACATGATCTTAAATTGAAAGACCCTTTTGCTGATTGGATCTTGTCGTCCATAATAGGTAGAATTCTATATAGGTGTAGACTACTACCAGTACAGTAAAAAGAAAAAGGGAAACTTCAAACCTCCTACTGAGGTATAGCCAAAAAATTTACAATATGTAGTTCACAGTTCAACACTTTGAACAAGCGGGGTTACTGATCTAGTTTGTTGTTAAAAGTTCGCATATCCAATAATGTGTCCCATGGGAACAATATAAACAAAAGTAAAGCTTCAAGAACACCCTATGCAGTACTGCCTAATTGCACTTCTCCCTTTCCATCAGAAGGGTTTTTCACATCGTCCGTGGGTTTCTTTGTACTTTGCGAGTTTGGAAACAAACTTTTGAAATTTCAATTGTCATTTATGTCCCATACTCGTAAGAATATACAAAATGATGAAATCCCCATTTTCACAATATATAAAGTCCGAAAATTGAATTTAAAAATCAAAGTAATTGAACTGTAGAGCCACATGATCTACTGATCTTATGGCCCCTCCTTAAATTTCCAGAGGGGTATTATAATCGTTAATGAAAAAAAGGAATAATGATTTTTCAAAAATTTCGACCTTGTTTGGCATGTTGCCTTTTTTTTCAATAGCATCTCTATATCAAACTCTAGGAAAGGATGGTGGATTGCTTGCAATCCTCGCATCGAAAGTACTTGTTTCACAACAAAAAACAAATATTTGGAAGCAACTTTTTATACTTCCAAATCTTTTTAAAAAAAGTTGTAATCTATCACTTGGCCAGGGTGCATTGTAAGCTAATTAACAATGGCAACAAGAAAAAGGTACTTCCACCGGTATATCAAATTATATAGAATTAGTATCTAAAAAGCCAAAAAAAAGGGCAATGATACTAGACGTGTCCTTCACAATATGGTTTTGAAATATTAAAACAAAAAAAGGGGCCATGTGTAGTACGGAATACAGGCAGAGCTACTAGGTCCACTTTCCTATGATCCAACGGAACATTATGCTGAGCACATAACACTAAAACAAGATGCAAACAATACATGATCTTTCGTCAATACTGGCAGTAGCTATATCAAATTTGCAATTTCGACCTGACAAAGGAGAATGACAGCATACAATATAATCCACCACTCCACCGGGAAGCGAATTCATCTCATTATAGTACATCATATTGATCTTATGCAGCTATGTTATACTGGTTCTTCCTAGAGTACTACATGAAGAGGTGTATTACTGTACATATTAAGCATATATCTTATCGTATTTAAAAAGTACGGGGTGATATAAGAATGATTTGATTTTCCTCTAATCATCTGATTTGAGAGACATGTTATAATATAACAATCATCTTATTTTATGTCATAGAATCAATTACCATCTCATATTTTTTACTTTATTGATATTTTATCCTTCTTTCCTTTTTTTATTTGTGGTTATTTTTTTCAATTTATATTTTCCTCCTTAACTTTCTGTTGTTTTAAAAGAAATCCAACCCAAAACAACAATGTAACCTAAAATAGCCAAAATTGTTTGTTTTGCTCAACAACCAAAAACCAGGAGTTTATGAACCATGTTAACAGGCGGAGTGGCTATAGTACACATATATGTTGCATCATCAATGCCGAGCAGATTTTCACATACAAAGCTATTGAACATTATATGTGTCAAAAATGATGAACTACTATATAAGCACGACATTCCTACTGAGTCAAAAGTGTAATTGCCTTATTGTGAAAACAATATATTTTAACGCATAGTGCACATGAGGAATTGCAATGGTTGAATGCTAGTACGGTAGGAACCCAAACCTGAATTTCTGGATCAGCAACAACATATTGCTTCAACAGCCTATCACCAAATGCACGGGAAACAGCAAGAACACCACCTACACGCCATGTTCCTATATATTGACAACAGTATTGTTCGACTGAAGTTACTTAAGAGGCTTATATAATGCAACAGAAGACTACTACAGATGTTGCAAAGAGAAATACCAGCCCACATCACAAAACCTCCAGCCTCTTCAATCCGCTGTCTCTCATCTGTTTGGTCGGGCTTGTGATCCCGTGAAACTGCAATGGCTGTGGAAAGCAAGTTGACAATATTAAATGAGAGCTGTTAACAAGTTAAAAAAGATAATCTTGATTAAAATGGAAAATAAAGCAATACTTGCAACTGGAATAACTGGCCGGAAGTATCAGAATAAAATATTCAAGCATCACTATCAATGATGCCTAAGTAAACATATTTTGGGCTAACAATACTATAAGTTGCGAGTATTGTCTAAAGAGAAAAGAAACTACTTGGTTAGAAGATCGTCAGTTTCATAGGCCACATGGCCTGCTAGCAAATCTAAAACTCTCATCCAATACTTCAGTGGTCTATATTGTAGAATTCTTTCGGCAATTTCGAGTCAACCAACACCTCCTATAAAAGCACAATAAAAGGTTTACTGGAAGTAAGAACTGAATTTGCAAAGTCCATATAATCAACGGAAAACCCAACAGTTAACAAAGAGATATTTCTAACCGTCTTAAGAGAGAGAGAGAGAGAGAGAGAGAGAGAGAGAGAGAGATCTAACAGCTAATAAACTTCAGTCTGATATAACATTAAAGATACCTGCTTCTCCCTTAAAATATGTAAAGCCCATACTTTGACAGCAAATCTAATGATATTACAAAGATATCTAGATCGCCAGGTTCAATCAATAACTTACCATTTTGGTAGAATATCTAGGAACCAGGGAACAAAGTTCAACTGACCAAATCATGATTACTGAGCTTAATTGAGCTTTGTAGGATCATTAGTGGAAACTAATTATTAAATTAAGACATAACATATAGTCCTCTGAAACTGATCCATATGTCCTTTAGTGCAAGTATATGAGGCACCAATGGAGATGCCTGGAATTGTAAGATTAAAACCTGTTCATGTCATATATGGCAATATGCTATAATGCTAAACACAGGCTGTCATTCACCTCGATAGATGACTAACATGCTAGAATCAGGCAGCCTTTAAGAATGACATATTGGTATATATTGAAGCATGAAGTAGCCTAGCAGGTAAGATAGGTGGGAAGTAAAGAAGAGGTAAGGTGACCTAAGCTAATGTGTACCATTTCTAGGCTAAACTTAAGAAAGGGGTGGTTTTAAGCAGTTTCTACCTTCTCTAAACAAGCCATCTTCTTCTCCAAAGCTCCTTTAAGTCAACTGTCCCTGAATGATTGGCTCAAGCTTTAGAGCTAGGAGAAGTAGACAAAGTGAAGGGATATCTCGGAAGAGCAATTCTAGCGTAGAAAAGGATGGAGGGAAGAAGTCTATCTAAAAAGAATAAGAATCATGAATATTGGGATTGGATACTTACATCAGATTTTTCACATCATCAATGGAGGTGATTTAAGACATTATAGTTTGTCCTATGCTTCAAATTGATTATGCCTGTTTCATCTAAATGAATGTTTGGCATTCATCTGTAATCATTGACTATGAAGGCATCAGATTATGTGAATGAGCATGTTACTCTGATACACTTTATAATGTCTTGCCCTATGCTTAAAATTGATTATACCTGTTTCATCTAAATGCCTGTTTGGTATTCATGTGTAATTATTGACTATGAAGACAGCTTATCTGAATGAGCATGTTATTCTGAGACACTTTATGTGAATGAGCGTGTTATTATGATACACTTTGCTTCTATCCTACTGATACTAGAGACGCTTGGCCCTTATTGACACATTACCACTGATCGCTACTATTCTGATACACTTTGCTTCTATCCTATTGATACTAGAGACAGTTCTTATCCCTTATTGACACATGGACGGTTCTTATCCCTTATCGACACATCACTATTGACCACTGCTATTTTACTTGTATCCTATACCCAATGCCTTAATATGAATGTTCGGATCCCCTGATATTTCCTCCAAGATTGCAAACTAGAAATGCCCCAGATATTGTTATAGGATGAAGAGACCGTACACCTGATGGTGGACAAGGGCCTGCGAACTACAAGATAGTCAACTGTAGAAACTAGTGATAAAACAGGCTCAATACCCTGGCTGCACGTTTATGTGTTAATAAATAGATCAGTTTGGACCCATGGTCGAAAAGCAAATTTTGTATTGTTTTGCCGTTTCAGTAGTACTGATACTAGTTCAATTTACATGATACTACCGTCATGTTATCCCATGCCTGGTTGCTACAAACTGCCTCATTGTTCATAGTTTTATTTCCTCAAGTTACCAATGCATGCTCTACAAATTCCATTGGTTTGTGCACACGACTACTATAGCTAATAACTCATGCAATAACATAGATTACTGATTCTCTGTTGTTTGATACTTTTTTAAATCTCTTCGAATTGAAGGTGATCAGATCCTGTGGCAAGAATGTAAGCTCAGTCTAGAAAGAGAATACTATAAAAATACATCATCAATACAAACCTTCCTAAAGAAACTGTACATATCACCGGTAGAATTAATTGGTCCACATTATACTCTTAATATTGTGGATTTGTTTTCTATGCTCTCAATCACCCCTCAAACTTAGAGGCAAGATTTTAAGTGTCCGTCGGCACGGGCTGTATCCACCGTGCCGTACCGTGCCAACAAGATACCGGCACAATACAGACCCCGTACCGATGGCACAGCTCAAAACCCTCTATTCTTTAAATTGGTAAGTAATTTCCTCAATAAAATTCAAAAGATGTGATAAAAAGACATAATAAATAGTTAGAATATTTTGTTGCTAAAGAAAATAAATATTTTATGCTATTATGTATCGGCACACAAGAATTTTTTTGACCGACACGCATCGGCACGCAGCGTGCCGTACCGTGCCGGCAAGTTTCCGGCACGACCCCGTGCCACGGTACTTAAATCCTTGCTTAGAGGTTAACATCATTGAGTATGTGGCTTCTGCTGCCACATGGCCCCACTTATCTACTAGATCGGGTGAAAAAATTGAGATGCTCACGAAGTTTGAATGAAAGGTAAATTCCAACGAACATATATTATCAACCATGAAACAGATGAAAACAGTAATCTGTTGGTCTTTTGGAAAAGAGAGAACTAACAATTAAGTAATAATTGTGCATCGCCAAGTCCTGCTAAAAGGACCTTGAATAAGAGTCACCTTGCGTCTTAGAGTCAAAAACAGATTCTACTATAATAAGAAGAATCACTGGATGTTCATTAGTTATATCTTTTCTCCTCCTCCCAGACTACAAAGGAGAGCTGTTACAGCAATGTCTAAGTTCAGAGAACTGGAAGAATTGCTAAAGTGACAGAAAACAAAAAAAAAAAAAAAAATGATATGGGTAAATGTGGTCCATAGTGCGAAGAGGACTTTTGAAGATTGCCACCATCACAATGTCATTTCCATTCTAATCTACACAATAGGCATATCCAAGGCCCAATATGCTTAGCACAGGTCTAGGTGATGCATGCAGTCAAATGATTACTTCTCCGTCACATAGATAAAAGGTAAAAGAACACATTATATGATAGCGGCATCTGCTCTTGAGTCAAGAGTTAAAAGATTTGCAATCGTTAAAAAAAAGTGCTTACCTTTCCCTGCTCTACAAATTACGACCCTAGAGTCCCCAACATTAGCAACTAGCAGACGGTCGCCAACTAGAATAGCAGTCGAAGCAGTTGAGCCAGCATCTCTATTCTGACTATTCTCAGTGTTCAGAAATTCAGTGTCTGTAAGATTGTATGCTTCGGCTGAAATATAATGGAATAATCCAACAATTAGCAAGAAAATAGATTCCATTGACACAATATATAAAAGTGAAAAATATATAAAGACACCCCCCACTGTAGTCCATTTTGAAATAGACTCCCAAACGTTTTTCCTTTCTTGTACCTCTTTTTGAATTCCCCAAATTTTTGTTTATTTGATTTTAATTTATTTCCAAATCTATTCAATTGGTGATTACTTTAAAATTTACGGCTTTGCGTGATTTTAAATTGACAGAATTGTGTTTAAATATATCCCCAACAAATGAAAATCAGCAAAAGTTGCAGGGGTGGCTATCAAAAATAAAAAGTTGGGGGTGTCCTACTCTCCTATTTCAAAATGCCCAGAAGTTGAGAGGCCTTCCATAAAAGATAGTAGAAAGGCTCTCACCTATAGCCAACTTGGTATCACTAATGAACTTTGGATGCCTGATTAAATTGCTGAATAGGTTCTGTTTAACATATTCTGCTGCTCGAGCACCTCCATGACCTACAATTACAACCAAGTAAGAAAAACAGATCATGCACATACAAGCAAGAAAACATTCAATTTATGCACGGAAAATTGCATTCACTTTTTTGTGTTAAAAGAACAGTATCATTGTGAAGTATGAACCTCCAACCGTTTAAGACAATGGAATGTAGTCAGTCCTTTCTAAAAAAAGTCGAACCCCTTACCATCAAAAACTCCAAACAGACCGACAAGCTCCCCATCAACACCATCAATTCTTGCCTCATAGAAATCCTCCATTGAAGCTCTTTTCCCCGGAGAGCTTGCATATCCATAATTAAACTTTCCATTCTGACTGGCAACGGAAAGAGGAAGTTAGTGTTAGTCAAATACTAATTCACAATAGCATGCACTTATGCATAAGTGTACAATAACTAACAAAAGCAATCCACCAAAGCAAGCAGATAAGAAGAGTTTTGAGCATGCATTCATTAAATGTATTTATATGCACCAATCTCTTCTTAATTCATCACATCGAACAGGAAGATAAATATGAGCCCTCTAAAGATAGCATCTAATGCTCTATCAAATATATTAATTTAGTCAATAAAAGGATCGAAAACACAGTATGCATAACAAATCAAATATGCTAGTAAAAAAAGTATTTTACACGCTATTTTTTGTTGTTTGTTGGTGCAAAAGAACGGAGGATGTGGACATTCAGAATATATCCTTACAGCAGGACCAGTGATTCGAATTCATTTCACGAACCGAAGGTCAGTGATTCAAATCCATTGCACGAACGAAAGGTCTCAATCGACAAGCTTACATTCTCGTTTACATTTTCAAATTTTCCCACAAGTTCTAATTGACTAAAGATGCCTAGGGATTGCCTTAATTATTGTGGATTATTAGCAAAACTCTACAACTATCGGTATTTATTGGCAACAAAAGGTGAAAAGTTAGCATTTTTTTTTTTCTTCTTAATTTTTTTTCTTATGAAAGATGACTTCGGAAGCTAACCAACGGAAACAATCACAGAAATCAATCCATACACACATTCAATCTCACTGTAATTAACAAAAGCACAAAAAATACGCATAAACAACCTAAACGTAGCTCGAGTTAGTTCATGAAATTTAGTTTTTTTTTTTTTTAATTTGAAAAGCATCCTGAAGAACAAAGAAACAATTCAAAGGAGCAGCAAGGAATTAAAAATAAACCACATATTATTAGCCAAGGTTTTGATGAGTTTATCAAATTCCCGAAAATTAGCCATATACACACAAAAAAAAGATCAACAACAACAAAAATAAAGCCAAACTAAAAAAAGAAAAAATCCCAAAATAATCAAAACCTGAGTCCTCCTCCGCTGACGGGTGATCCGTCTCCCCCAACCGTGCTCAAATAACCCATCCTCTCCAATCCTTCCTCTTTTCCCCCACACTTCGCACTCAATTGCAAACAAAAGAGAGAAACTTCCACCAAAAGAAACAAATCAAGGGCGAGTCCCATCAACCAGGAAAGAAATCGAAAGATCTCGCAAATCCCATCGCCGTTTCCACCTCCGATCCCAAATCAAAAGCTGGAGAAGAGGAGACGAGTAAGAAATTAAGAAAACGTACACGGAATCAGAATAGGAGAGAGCTTCTCGATTCGAACAAACCCTAGACGCGTTTAGGAGAAGGAGCGAAGGAGGGGAAAGGGGGGGGGGGGGGGGGGGGGGGGGGGGGGAGAAGAAGAAACGAGAACGGCGAGTTTTTTCGGGGGATTGGTGTGTGGTGGTGGTGGTAGAAGAGGGAGAGAGCGATTTAAAAGAGAAAAATAAAATAAAAAAATATAGAAAAATATAAAATAAATAAATAAATAAAAGGTGTAGTATGTGAGGGGTGAGATGGCTAGAAAAATTCTAGAATGCACCAGCAATATTGGTGACTTGTATAGAGATGTCCTTTGGGTATGGGTATCCGAAATATTATCCGAACCCGAATCCTAACGGAGCGGGTTTATCCGAGCTAAATGAATATAGATTCGGTTATCGGTATAGAAAATAAAAACCCAACGAATATGGATACAGATATGGATTTTGTATTTACCCGATCCGAACCCGAACCCTAGCCCGACCCGAACCCTAACCGAAACCCAAATAAATTATATATATAAAAAAATTATTTTTATTTATTTATATAATATATAAAATATTCAATAATTTTTATCCATTACATCTTCATCCAATGATAGTGATTTTTAAAACCCACGGGGTTCGGGTAGGGTTTCGGGTTTGATTTTTGTCGGAAGCAGATATGGATATGGATTTTTAAAATCCGGGTTCGAGACTCGGATTCAGGTTTTAATTTGATTTTTGGATTCGGGGTTCGGGTTTTTAAAAATCGGACCCGTTGACATCCCTAGACATGTATTTTTCATTAATAAAAAAAAATTTTAAATACCATACTGTGTAGTTTCACACTTTCTAACTTTAGTACTTATGTGATTTAAAGTGTATCAATTTAGTGCCATATGGTTTCATTTTTCTCTTTTTATTATTAATTCCACTAATTTTTTTCTTAAATTAGTGACAAAATTAAAACCAAAAAATACTAAAATGAATATTCGATAAACCTAAATGGATATCCAAGTTTTTTATATTTAATTTAACGAAATATTAATGAAGAAGCTGACGAAAAGAAACCACCTGACACTAAATTGATACATTTTAAATCACAAGATAAAGTGAGAAAGTGGGAAACTACATGAGTAGTATTTGAAGTTTACCTTTAATAAAATTGTCCCGCTTAAATTTTAATAGAAAAATATTTTTATTATATTTTTTAAAAAATATTATCATTGATTTATTATTAATTATATGGTATAAATATGACACTGTAAATTTTCTCTAGATGGGTGAGGGTTGACCATTATGCAGATGAAAATGGGTGAACGAGCCTTGCTACACGTACTCTAAAAATAAAAATAAAAAAAAAAAAAAAAAAAAAAAAAAAAAAAAAAAAAAACGCTAGAAAATGTTAATGTATGTTGCTTGTATTGATTTATACTAGGGATGGCAAACCACCATTGCTCGTGAGCCGGTACATATTCGGCTCGAAATGAGCTCGAGATCGAATCGCTCGTTTAGTAAACAAGCCGAACACGAGCTGAATTTTTCAGCTCGTTTAATAAACGAGCCAAACACGAGCTGAGGTCAACTCGCTCGTGTTCGGCTCGAAAACAGCTCGAATACATATATTTGATATTTATATAGTTTATTTAATTTATATTTTTATATATAAATAAATAAATATATATATAATATATATTTTTATTATTTACTTTTTAGTGAAATAAAAATATAAAGACGAGCTCAATTATAAAATAACTAATTTATATGTAAATTTTTAATTATTAGATCAAAGTCTAATGAATAAGATTTTATAAAATTATTTTTTATATATATTCAACCTAATCCTTTTAACTTAATATTTGTTGTCAAGCTCGTGAGCCCGCTCATATTCGGCTCGTTAATAACACCAATTTAAATTTTTTGACTCGATACTTTAACGAGTCCCGTGTTCGGTTCGTTTATTAAACGAGCCGAACACGAGCCGACCCACTCGCTCGTGTTCGGCTCGTTTACACCTCTAATTTATACTTTGGTTTATCAAAAAAAGAAAAAAAGTCCAAAAACCAATTTTATCACTCTCTTTGGTTCTTCAAAAATGTATGAAAAAGTAAAAATATAGTTTTTTATGAACAATTCTTTTTTTAGTATTTCAGCCATTTCGTTCTAAACAGAAACTTTTTTAAAAAAAAATTTCTACATTTATAAAAAAAAAAAATTAGTGCGTTCGTTTTGTTAAAAAAAAAATCAGAAAATAAAAATACTAGTTTTTTTGGGAATGAAATGGACAGAATATTTTAAAAGAGATTTTTCATTGAAAATTGTTTTCTCAAAAAAAAAACTCATATTTTTTGAGGACTCAAACAGCTACTTAGTTCTAACAAAAAAGTAATTTTTCTAGAAATGTTTTTTTTCAAGATTTCATTAAACAAAAGTGTTTTTTTTTTTTGTTTTGTGTAATTTTTTTAGGCTAAATTACACAAAACCCCCGTCAAAAGCCACTTTTTCACTTTCCCCCGTCATTTAAAAGCCTACATTTTGCCCCCTCGTAAAATCGAAAATATGCGCAGGTACGGTGTGACAAAATGACCATTTTGCTCGCGCCATTTTCATCTTCTC
Organism: Aechmea fasciata; assembly: GCA_025177825.1. Lineage (NCBI taxonomy): Eukaryota > Viridiplantae > Streptophyta > Magnoliopsida > Poales > Bromeliaceae > Aechmea > Aechmea fasciata. The sequence continues at coordinate 8,953,930 of CM045941.1, read as the reverse complement.
CTCACCCTCGTCCTCCGCAACGTCGCCCTCGCCGCCTGACGGCGACGACAAACCCGACCATCTCCCTCCCCGCTCCCGCTCCTCCCGGCCGAGCGCTCCGCAGTGCCGCTCTCCGACGCGGACTCCTTCAGCCCGAGTGCTCCGAACTCGGCCGCGTCGCCGACCTCATCGCCCACTCCTTCGCGCCTCATCCGCCGCCTCTCCTCCTCCAATTCCAACCCAACTCCTCGCTACTCCCGCCCGCCCGCCGCGTCGCCGCCGAGGCCTCCAAGTCCCTCGACCGGCCCTCTCCTCGCCCGTCGCCGCCGCCGCCGCCGCTCCTCCCTCCTCCGCCTCGTCGCCGCTATCGCCACCACGGCTCCGCCGACTTCGCCGCGCCTCACCCTCCTCGACGCCTCCTCGCCGACCTCCGCCGGCTCCTCTCCATCTACACCGCTGCCGCCGCCGCCGCAACGACGGCGGCCACAATAGCTTCGACGGCGACAATAACTACGACGACGAAGAAGACGTCGACGTCGGCGTGGGCCGAGCCTCCCGCCCATCGCGAGCACCGACCCGATCCCGGCTCGGGTGTGGTCGTGCGTGACCGCCGCGCAGATGGGCTCCCGCCCGGCCAAGCACGCCGAGGCCGCCGCCTCCCCGGCCACGCTCGCCTCGACGCCGGAATCGCAAGGTCATCGTGGAGGAGGGCGCCGTGCCCCCGCTCCTCTCCCTCCTCCGTGACGCCTCCTCCTCGACGCCCGGATCGCAGCCGCCATCGCTCGCCAACCTCGCCGCCGATCGCGGAGGCGCGCCTCGACGCGGGCGACGCGTGCGCGTACGGAACGGTGGTGCTCGGAGAGGACGCGGTGGGGAGTTGAGGAGGAAGGGTGGGTGAAGCGATAGGGGCGAGGGTATTTTCGGCAAAAAAAAAAAATTTTCTAACTAATTCTAACTGGAACCCTAACGATAGGGGGTAAAGTGCACATTTTCAATTTTACGAAGGTGCAAAATGTAGGCTTTTAAATGACGGGGGAAAAGTAAAAAGCGGTCATTGACATGAGGGTTTTGTGTAATTTAGCCTTTTTTTATCCAAAAAGTAAAAACTATAGAAAGGAATTTACAGTTTTTCAAGATTTTAGCATTTTTGTGTTGGTGCGCAAGCGGAAACATGTTATTGTTGTCCTCAATGAATGCAAAGTCGAAGAGAATCGCTAGTCCGATCTTTTTTAATTTTTACAATTGGATATGTTAAACTTTATCTAGTAATTAAAGAAACCTCTCTCTTCAGTAAAAGTTTCTGATTATACAATCACTTTTGTTGCTTATATTGTATATAATTTTGAAAATATTTAAAATACAAATCAATCTATTTCTTCTATTTTAATATATAAAATAATAAAAATAATAATTAAAGATTGATTCACCCTATTCTTCAATTTCGGAACATAATTTTCATAATTAAAAGAGAACAAATAAGTTTCTTTCTCATTTGAACTATATAAAATACTCATTTTTTTTTTGGGAAAACTTCAAAAACCTCCCATGTGGTTTCACACTTTTTCAAACACCTCGTGGTTTAAAGTGTATCGAAGTTAGTACTCGATGTGGTTTCTTATTTTATCACTTTAGTACTCGTGGTTTGAAGTGTATCAAGTCAAGACTGTGGTTTTGAACTTTATCACTTTAGTACCCTGTGGTTTCACACTTTATCACTTTAGTACCTTGTAATTTAAAAAACCACAGGGTACTAACTTGATACAAAATTAAAACACAGGGTACTAAAGTGATAAAGTGCAAAACCACAGGGTACTAACTTGATACACTTCAAACCACAGGATACTAAAGTGATAAAGTAATAAACCATAAGGTACTAACTTGATACACTTTAAACGACAGGAGGCTTTTTGAAAAAGTGTAAAACCAAGGGGGGGAGGGGTTAAGTTTTTCAATGGCCTCTTCATCTTACTTGAGCCGTTCTTTTTCTTTTCTTAAGAGATATATTTACTCTATTTTTTCAATGGCCATTTTCCTTCTTTTGTGTTTACTATTTCTTTTCTTCGATGGCCCTTCCTCTTATGTTTGCTAGACGTGAGATTAGGGGGATGGGAGGACGTACAAGGGAAACTCAACATTCTGTTCCAGAAGCAGTGGAACATCTAAAACTAAATTGCTCTAGAACGTCGATCTTGAACCTGATCCTGATGTCGAGGAAAAGACTTGGACGCAAGGGTACTGTGGCGAAAGAAGAGGTGCAGATTGGATGTGGCCTACGTAATATATTCAACGCGATCCATAAAAATACAATCAATCTAATTAAATCGATCTATAAAGATATAATAAGATCCTACGGTTAGAATGTATCCGAACACGTTTTAGATGGACGGACGTGATTAAACATCCTTATATCAAGTTATATATAAATAGTAGTACGGGAGTCCTAATCCTAAATCCAATTGCTGTGACGGCTCCATCTCAGGATAAGAGAATTAGACTCAAAACGTCCCGTCTTCAGATAACGAACGAGGACGAACGACAAGTAAGGATCGCAAACGAGGACGAATGATGAGCAAGAATCGCCGTCAACAATTCAGTTTTGAAATCGAAATCGTAGCAATGAACGAGGACGAATGACGACGAATGACGAGCAAAAGATATGATTCTAGTTTCTTATAAAATTTCATCAGCACAGCAATAGTTTTATTTGTTTCTTTACTTTTTATTTTATTTTTTTATCATATTGGTTAGTAAAATTCTGTATTCTTTTTGCTGTATTAGATTGTATATCTTTCAGCCTCTTAAAAAAAATTGTATAATTATCCATATGCTTATTTTTTTTACTTTTATGACTATTTTTATTATTTGATGTGAGAATGTTAATAAAATTATATTTATATAATGATCTGAAAAATAGTAATTGAATGGAGGGATAAAAGACTCGTGATACAGCGGTGCACATATCCATCGTGTGAATGAACAAAATAACCTTCAAAAATTTATGATATCAACGGTTTAAATTTAAAAATTTGAGAATCATAATGGATAATCGAAAATTTAAAAATAATACGCTATTTTTCGATGGAAAAATAGGCTTAGCACCTTTTCCAGAGCTAAGGGCATAATTTGCACTAAGAATTAGTTTCGTATTGAGTTCAATAAACAAAGTTGGGTCAAAAACATATAAAAAAAATACTTTTTTATTTTTTTGAATGGACTGTAAAATATATATTTTATGACAATACGTAACGTGGCATTACATTCAAAAAGTAACAAATTTTCTTTTTTATCATATTTTTTAATTGTATAAAATACATTATTTCGAATCCCAAACGAAGGCTAAAGATCCGTTTGCCTCAATGTAAAATCATAGAAAGTAATTTTTTATTAAAAAAATAATTTTTCATCAATATTTGTTTGATTAAAAGGAAAAAGACCCATGCTTATTTGGTTTAGTAAAAAAAAAAAGTAAACAATAAAAATTTTACGCAGCTTGAATTTTTATTTTTCGTCGAAAAATAGCAAAAAATGAAAATTTTAATTTTTTTTCCAAATCCATAAAAATATATTTATAGACAAATATTAATACATCGAACCAGACAAGCAAAAAAAAATGCTTTTTATACTAAAAATAACTTTTCGATTCATTTTACGCTGAACCAAACCTCTCCGTGGTACATTTTGTGGTAGCCACAGCAATGTTAGGCTGAAGTTGTTTTTCAAAAAAAAAAAAAAAAAAAAAGAAAAGAAAAAATTAAAGAGGGTGTGTCATGCCAAAATCGTGAGAGTGGATTACGTGGCAGCGATTGAGAGCTGCAACAAGATCAGAGCGGCAAGAAACCAAAGTTGCGTGTCGACTTTCTGGCCCTGGCCAATGGGCGCTCTACACGTGGAGACAATCGCGTTGGATAGCGGGGTAGCGTGTCGAGCTCAAATCGGATCACCGAATCAGCCCAGATTGGCTCAACTTCCGTGAGCAAAAAACTTAGGAGGGTGTAAAATGGATTCGGGTTGATTGAGCTCCCACTACAATCCGCTCCGAACGCAAGGATTAAAGTGTCCGTCGACCAATTGTATCTCGTGTCATATCATGTCGAAGATATCGATACGACATACCCACGTGCCCATGACATAATTTAAAATTTTCTATTCTTAAAATTAGTAAGTAATTTTCTCAATAATATTCAAAAGATTTGATAAAAATGCATGATAAATAGTTAGGCGATTTATTGCTAAAGAAAATAAATATTTCATACCATTACATGTCGGCATACATAAATTTTTTATGACCGGCAGGCATCGACAAGACTTGGCATGCACAATGTCATACCGTGTTTGTAAGTATCCGAGATGACTCCGTGCTATGATACTTAAATCCTTGTCCGAATGGAATAATAAGTCACAAGCACAAGCAAAAGATTAAACGCAAATAGAAATTTGAGTTCATCCTAATTCGGTAAAAAAAATTAAGTGCGAGGCAGTGAATAGGAGTGTAAACGAGCCGAAGAGCGAGCTGGAGTCGGTTCGTTCGGCTCGTTATTAAACGAGCCGAACACGAGCTGGCTCATTAAAGTATCGAGCCGAAAAATTCGGCTTGTGTTCAGCCGAACACAAGTTGGCTCACGAGCTAGCCAACGGACAATAAATAAAAAAAAATAGATTAAATATATTAAAAAAATAAATTTATAATATCTTATTCATTAGAATTTGATTTAATAGTTTAAAACTTTATATACAAATGAGTTTTTTATAATTAAGCTCGCATTTATATTTTTATTTTGCTAAAAATTAAATAATAAAAATGTATATTATATATAATTATTTATTTATATATAAAAATATAAATTAAATAAATTATATAAATATAAAATATATATGTTCGAAATTTGTTATCGAGCCGAACACGAGCGAGTGACTCCGGCTCGTGTTCGCTCGTTTATTAAACGAAATTTGAAAAATTCAACTCGTATTCGGCTCGTTTACTAAACGAGCGGCGATCTCGAGCTCATTTCGAGCCAAACACGAGTTGGCTCACGAACAACGAGCTAAATTGCCACCCCCAGCAGTGAACATATTTCTTTTCCTGATTTGTTCAAATTTATAAATATCTATCAAAAATTCATTACTGTCCTTATATACTTATCCCGAATGGAACGGTAAATAAGAATAGATATTGGATAAAAATCAAACCACCTCAGAAACTGTCCCGACCCGCTAAGAAAATAAGACGAGAGCCATCCCCGGATAGCCCCATTCGCATCCCTACTAGCAATATGCGGGCTAGATTAATTTCAGCTTTAATAATAAAAATAATTTTTTTTTTCTAAATAGTAAACCTATAGAGTGAATGTCACGCCCCGGGTTGCATATTCACCGGGCACGCCGACAAATCCGCCGTAGACAAAAAAATTTCTTACGTATACGAAGCGTAGCCGTACACGTAATAACATAAAATGCCACAAACGATAGTGAAATTTGAAATAAATTATAAACACGCGGTAGAGAAAACAAACTTTATATACATACAAGTGATCGGATACAACGCTACTCGCTCCGGCGAGTTCACATGATATGTACAAAAGTAACAAGCCAAAATCACCCAAAAGTGTCACAACCTGCAGGAGGGTCCTCTAACTCGGCACTCGACGGGGAAGGGCTCTAGCTCGCGACGCCCTTGCCTCGATCCGACTCAGACGGAGCAGCAGCCGCAACAGAAGGCCCTGCAACAACAGTGGAAGAAAGAGGGCGTGAGAACTACTATAAAAACAAGTAGTCCTCAGTGTGTGCCGCCCTAACACATCGGTCCACCCACTAAAACTACAGGGTAAGCAAGAAAGTAAAAGAAGCTGGAAACACTCGACAGCTAACAATCCCTATACTATCCTGCTCTAAACCACTCTCTGTAGAACTAGTAAAAGCGGGCCCAATCTTACGAGGATCGTGAAAGCACCCGTCCCTGTCGAAGCAACACTACAACTACCCCGGGGGTAGCTAGCGGAGAGCAACCCACAACGAGGCGCGCGACACCAACGCAAAAGCACTAAGCCAGACTCCGGAGCGGCACTCGTGGGCGCGAACCAACCGAGTATGCAAGCGTATCTCTGTCGAGCTCAATCTGGCTCTCACAGGCATAGTCCAGTAACAGGGTCTAAGAACTAACACACCACGTGTCCCTTGGCACAAACTGTAACCACACAGTACACTGGGTCCACTGTCAAACCCCCGACGGTGCCCGACAACCAGCACGACTAGACTCTGCTGAAAAGTGAGCTCGGCATCCACAGCGCGAGCGTAAAAGCAACTACACTACCCGGGTATCCATCGCCCTCCCGCGGCGATGATACGGCACAAAACGGCTCCTAGAGCTAAATCCGATAGTGTAGTTAATGACGATCCAAAACGTGGTTTTCTCCTAAGTCAAGTCCAATTCCACATGTATAATTAAAAGTATACTAAACATGCTTCCAAAATTCAGATTTAAAGTACTACTAATCATGAATTCGAGCGATCACGAGTTAGTCAAAAACCGGAACTTATACATGTTGACTACTTGAATTAGGCATGATCCGATGAAAACCCACATCGATCGCAATCTCCTGGCAGCGAAGGGAGTGGCTCGCGTCCAAGTGATCCTTCGCTGGTCCGCCAAAGGTCCGAAGTCCCCGTCTGAAGAAGTAACCCAACGTTACCCGTTTCCACGTAATCTGCTGGAAAAACAATGGTGAGAAAAGCTTAATGTTAACCAAGCTAACCTTAACCAAATTCAGCGATTTAGGGCTCGAAATCTTCGTCTCGCAGTAACGAATCCAACGCCGCAAGTTTCGCTGGATTCCGCCTCTCCTACGCGGAGTACGGGCCGAAACACGAAACGTCGACGCAGAATTCCTGCAGTTCAGCATTTCAGAATTGCTCGCAAACGGCTCGATAATGATGGGTTCCCGAGCAAACCTTGTCCAAATCCAGCAAGTAAGGTGTCGTTGGAATCGTCTTGAAGTCGCGGATGCAACGCCCCAAGTTTCGCCGCGTTTCGACTTTCCTACACAGAGATCTAGTCAAAACCCCTCGGGTCGACGCTGCAGTTAGGAAGCGACGGCGGCGATCAGAAAATCACGGGATTTAGAAGCAACGGAGGGAAACTCGATGGCCAACTCACCTCGATAACCTCCCTGGGGCAGCACCACGTCGGGGATGGTGAAGATCGGCTGTCGCACGGCCTCCTCGCAGCGTCACGACGTCGGAAACACTCTCGGTCGGCTCCGCGGCGCGTCGTCGACGAAGTTCGGGCTTCTCTCTTGAGCTCCTCCACCACTCCCTCTTCTCAGCCAAGGAAGGAGAAGAAGGAGCACAGCAGCAGCAGTGGAAGGGGAAGAAGGAGCTTCCCTCTCTCTCTCTCTCTGGTCCAAGGTAAGGGCAAAATGGGGTGATGTGACTAGTGAGGAAAAGTCAAACTGCACCATGCTTTCACCTTGTACCGGTACAAATCCCTCCTTGTACCGGTACAAACAGGCAACCCGAGAGCATCTGCGCAGCTATACCGGTATAGCTCTGGTGGCTATACCGGTATAGCAACCGTTGCTATACCGGTATAGCAACCGACTTGTACCGACATGTCTCACGTAAAAACCTCGCTATTTGCGTATTTTCGTGACACACGCGGCTCTCGCGTTCCCACGGGGCCCGTTTAGCGTCTGTTTGGCGCTAACGCGACCCAGGCTTGCCCCGACACTCTCCAGAGCCGTCGTCAAGCCTCAGGTGCAATCTTCCAGGTCTCTACATCCTCCCCCACTACAAAAAGTTTCATCCGCGAAACTCAAACGTACCTCAGCTCTGCTCGTCGAACAGGTAGGGATAGGCCTCCCTCATCGCCGTCTCGGGCTCCCAAGTCGCCTCCCGCTCCTCGTGATTACTCCACTGCACTTTGACATACGGTAAGACCCGATTGCGCAATTCTTTCGCCTCGCGAGCAAGAATCCGCAACGGTCGCTCCTCGTATCGCAGGTCCTCGCCAAGCTCGAGCGGAGTGAAGTCAATCACGTGAGAGGGATCGAAAACATATTTCCTCAATGCCGAGACGTGGAATACATCGTGGTGTCTTGACTAGTCGCGGGGGTAGAGCAATTCGGTAAGCAAGCGCCCAACTCGCTCCAAAACCTCAAAAGGGCCGATGTAGCGTGGGTGAGCTTTCCACGCACTCCAAATCTGCGTATCCCTTGGAGGCGAGACTTTAAGAAATACATGATCTCCAACCTGAAACTCCAAGTCTCGTCTCCTGGTATCAGCGTAGCTCCTCTGGCGGCTCTGGGCTGTCAAAAGGTGTCGTCAAACCACCTTCACCTTTTCCTCAGCCTCTAGCAAAATCTCAGGCCCAAGTGTCTTCCTTTCACCCACGTCGCTCCAAAATAGTGGGTATCGGCATCTGCGTCCATACAACGCCTCAAACGGAGCCATCTGGATGCTCGTTTGATAGCTGTTATTGTACGCAAACTCAACTAATCTCAAATGCTGATGCCATCCTCCTCCAAAATCCAAGACGCATGCTCTCAGCATGTCCTTTAGAGTCTGAATGGTCCTCTCTGACTGACCATCCGTCTGTGGGTGAAACGCTGTGCTTTAATGCAACTGAGTACCCAAGGCCGTCTATAAGCTCCTCCAGAAGTGTGATACAAACCTCGAGTCTCTGTCTGATACAATCGACACTGGCACGCCATGCAGCCTGACGATCTCATCCAGGTAGAGCTGCGCAAGTCTCTCTCTGGGCCAGGTGGTCTGAACCGGTAGGAAGTGAGCAGACTTGGTCAATCTGTCCACTATCACCCAAATGGCATCGAAACCACCCTGCGCTCTAGGTAATCCCACGACAAAGTCCATCGTGATCTGCTCCTATTTCCACTTGGGCACTGGCAGACTCTGAAGCTTGCCAGCAGGCACCTGATGCTCGGCCTTCACATGTTGGCAAGTCAAACACCGAGCCACAAATCTGCCAATGTCTCTTTTCATTCCATTCCACCAGAACTGTGTCTTCATGTCCTTATACATTTTGGTTCCACCAGGGTGCACTGTATAAGGAGAACAGTGAGCCTCTCTCAAGCTGTCTGCTCGGATCTGCGAATCCACGGGTACACACGGTCGGTCCACATGCCTCGGTACTCGAGCGCATCTCTTGTGAAACCCTCTGCCTGTCCCCTCTCCAACTGCTCTCTAATCCTCAACAAGTGTGGGTCCCCACTCTGTTTCTCTCGGATCCTCTCCAACAGAGTGGGCTGCAAAACCATAGACATTAGTATTGCAGTAGACCCAGGGGACACGACCTCTAAACTCAACCGCTGTAGCTCCTCAAGTAACGGCCTGCTGCGTGATCATCAGGCCCGAGCCCCGCTTCGCTTTTCCCGCTCAACGCATCCGCCACCACATTCGCCTTGCCGGATGATGCGAATGCTAATATCATAGTCCTTCAGTAGCTCCAACCACCGGCGTTGCCTCAGGTTCAACTCCTTTTGGGTGAACAGATACTTGAGACTTTTATGATCGGTAAAAATCTCACAGTGCTCGCCATACAAGTAGTGCCGCCACAGTTTCAACGCAAAAACCACTGCGGCGAGCTCCAAATCATGCGTAGGGTAATTCTTCTCGTAATCCTTTAATTATCGCGAAGCATAAGCAATTACCCTACCATGCTGCATCAACACACACCCTAATCCACTGTGTGATGCGTCACTGTAGATCACATATCCTTCCCCCATAATCGAAGGGCAAGGATAGGAGTCGACATCAACCGTCGCAACTCATCGAAGCTCCTCTCGACGTCCTCACTCCTGTGAACTTAATTCCTGTACGAGTCAATCGAGTGAGGGGTGTGGAAAGCTTCGCAAAGCCTTCCACAAACCGACGGTAGTATCCAGCTAATCCAATGAAGCTCCCCACCTCAGTCGCCGTCGTCGGCCTAGGCCAATCCCGAATAGCCTCAATTTTCCTCGGGTCTCTTGCCACTCCATCCTGCGAAATCACGTGGCCCAAGAAAGTAACCTCCCCGCAACGAACTCGCACTTCTTTAACTTGGCATACAACTCATTCTCTCGCAGGAGCTGTAGCACTATCCTCAAGTGCTCCTCGTGCTCGGCGTCGCTACGGGAGTATATCAGAATGTCGTCGATGAAGACTACCACAAATCGGTCCAAGAACGGCTTGAATACTCTATTCATCAAATCCATGGACGCGGCAGGGGCATTCGTCAATCCAAAAGGCATCACAGTAAACTCATAATGCCCGTACCGAGTCCTAAAAGCCGTCTTGGGAACGTCCTCGGCTCTCACCCTCAACTGGTGGTAACCTAACTGGAGATCGATCTTCGAGAAGACACAAGATCCTTGCAGCTGATCAAACAAATCATCAATGCGGGGGGAGGGATACTTGTTCTTGATGGTCACTTTATTCAACTCCCGGTTATCCACACACAACCTGTGTGAACCATCCTTCTTCTTTACAAATAATACCGGCGCTCCCCACGGCGATACACTGGGTCTCACGAACCCCTTATCCATCAAATCCTGGAGCTGCGCCTTTAACTCTCTCAGCTCAGCAGGTGCCATCCTGTAAGGTACCTTCGAGATTGGTGCAGTTCCCGGGACTACATCAATCACGAACTCAACCTCCCTCTCCGGCGGCATAGCTGTCGTCTCAGGGGGAAATACATCCGGAAACTCGCGAACTACAGGGATGTCCTCGAGTCTCGGTGCCGCCGTGGGTACCTCCGCAACCGTCGCCAGAAAAGTGATGCATCCTCTACTCATCAACTGTCGAGCTCTCGCTGAAGAAATCCATGCGGCAAACATCGTGCTCCTGCAGCCTCTGAAAGTGAACACCTCCTGGCCTGGCTCGCGGAGCGTCACCGTTCTCTCTCCGCAGTCGATCGTCGCGTAGTACCGCGTCAGCCAATCCATGCCAAGCACTATGTCGAAGTCATGCAGCTGCCCTAAAACTAGCAAGTCGGCGGGCAAAATCCACGAATCTAGCTGCACTGGACACGACCTACAACGATCTACAACCCGTACTACATGGTCGAACTGGATCTCCGGGTCCGAGGCAACAACCCTAACTCTAGACCATGTAATAATGCAAAAGCTCGACTAATAAAAGAATGCGATGAGCGGTATCAAATAATGTACGCGCTCTAGTACCGAGAAAGTAAAGTGATACACCTGCCACCACACGGTCGGCGTGAAGAGTCCTCCACAGCCGCATATACTCTGCCGTGGGAGCTGCTGCCATTGCTCGCCTGTCGCGGCACGGACGCCTATCCTCACGACGGTGGCTCGACGGTGTCCGTACGATCGCTGGGATCCGGTGCAGGGCGATCTTGTCGATGGTGCGACGTTCGATCTCGGGCAAGTGCCCTAAAATGTCTGGTGTCCGCATCCAGAAACACCGCCTCTCGCTGCTCACACGGTCGCGCCGCGTGCGGTCCTCCGCAGATCACGCCTTCTTGTGTCCCCTATCGTGCCCCGGCCGACGGGTATCCACAGTACGCGGCACCCAGGGACCCACGACCACGAAACGTGATCGTGGAGGTCTCGGCGGACGCCTCTTGCTCGGCGTCCCCGTCGTCGGGAGCGGGCGCTTCATCGACTCGGTCCGGCCGCCCGAGTCCGCTCTCGAAGTGTCGTCTCACTCCTCCTCGAACAGAGCCTGCTCGATAGACGCATCCAGGTCCTCGACCTCCGCGCCCTAACGAACCTGTACAGATCTGGCCTCAAGCCCTGCTCAAATAGATATACCCGGTGTGCCTCATCTCTCGCTGCGTACGGCACACAGTTCAGGAGCCGCGAAAACTCCCGAACGTATTCCTGAACTGTGCGATCCCCCTGCTGGATCTTCTTCAAATCTTCCTCGATCCCCTGCTTCACACTGTTTGGAAAATATGTGCGCACGACATCCATAAAACTCATCCCAACTCGTCTGCGAAGCCACAACTCCCTGGTCGCGCCTCATCCTCGTCCACCAGTCCCGTGCGTCTCCAACTAAACAGTGGACCCCCAAATGAACCTGGTCCCGATCCTCCAGGACGAACATGTCCTCAAATATCCTTTCCATCGCGCGGATCCAACTCTCCAATACCTAAGGCTCGGCGCACACCCCGTCAAACATCGGTGGGTCGAGGCGGCGAAAGCGGAACGATGGCTCGATCGTCCGCTCTGCTCTGCTGCGATCGGGTGATCCGATCCTCTAGCAACTGGCGGTGTTGGAGGTATCTCTCTTGGTGGTACGGCGGTGGCGGGTGCGATGGGTGGAGTAGGGGGTGGCGGAGTACGGTCTCGATGATGCCACTAGCTTCTCGCACATCTCGCCGTAAGAATAAACCCTACGCCTCGTCGCCTCTCGCGCGGCTATCCGGGCGCTCAACTGCGGCGGGCACTCGTCTCGGGTCGAGTGCTCGCTCACTACGGGAGGCATACCCGTCTTGGGTCGGGTGCCCCCGATCCATATGCTCGGTATCCGGGGTGGTAGTGGTGGTAGTGGTGGTGGGCGCGGCCCCGTAGCGGCGATCGTCCTCTGCGAGGCGGCATAGGCGCACACATAGAAACAAGGTCGGATACAAAACACTCGACCCAATCATCGAAAGTCTCGAAGGCGGTCCCTGTTTCTCCTCAAAATTATGTCGTCTGCAGCCAACATAATTTCTCTGAACCGAAACAGACACTCTTTCAGTCACTCACTCTACTCTAGGATGAGTTAGAACAATCAATCATTGACTTTCGCGTTAAATCACGCCTCTCGCGTCAAGCCTTCCTAAGGTTAACCAGCTTAGGTTTCCTAGGTCCCAACGACCTAATACTAAGCTCTGATACCAACTTAATACATCACGCCCGGGTTGCATATTCACCGGCACGCGACAAATCCGCCGTATACAAAAGAATTTCTTCTGTATACGAAGCGTAGCTGTACCTGTAATAACATACAATGCCACAAACAGTAGCATAGAGCTGAAATAAATTATAAACACGCATGTAGGAAAAACAAACTTTATATACATACAAGTGATTAGATACAACGCTACTCGCTCCAGCGAGTTCACAACAGTATGTACAAAAGTAACAAGCCAAAACCACCCAAAAGTGTCACTACCTGCAGGAGGGTCCTCTAACTCGGCACTCGACGGGGAAGGGCTCTAGCTCGCGACGCCCTTGCCGCGATCCAGGCTCGGACGGAGCGGCGGCGCAGCGAAGGCCCTGCAACAACAGTGGAAGAAAGAGGGCGTGAGAACTACTATAAAAATAAGTAGTCCTCAGTGGGTGCCGCCCTAACACATCGGTCCACCCACTAAAACTACAGGGTAAGTAAGAAAGTAAAAGAAGCTGGAAACACTCGACAGCTAACAATCCCTATACTATCATGCTCTAAACCACTCTCTGTAGAACTAGTAAAAGCTGACCCAATCTTACGAGGGACTGTGAAAGCACCCGTCCCGCCTGTCGAAGCAACACTACAACTACCCCCGGGGTAGCTAGCGGAGAGCAACCCACAACGAGGCGCGGCGATACCAACGCAAAAGCACTAAGCCGGACTCGGGAGCGGCACTCGTGGCGCGAACCAGACCGAGTATGCAAGCGTATCTCTGTCGAGCTCAATCGCTCTCACGGGCATAGTCCGATGCTGAGGTCCAAGGACTAACACACCACGTGCCCGCCCTTGGCACAAGCGTAACCACACAAGACACTAGGTCCACCGTCAAACCCCGACGGTGCCGCAACCGACACGACTAGACTGCTAAAAAGTGAGCTCGGCATCCACACGGCGCGAGCGTAAAAGCAACTACACGACCCGGGTATCCACCGCCCTCCCGCGGCGATGATACGGCACAAAACGGCTCCTAGAGCTAAATCCGATAGTGTAGTTAATGACGATCCAAAACGTGGTTTTCTCCTAAGTCAAGTCCAAGTCCACATGTATAATTAAAAGTATACTAAACATGCTTCCAAAATTCAGCTTTAAAGTACTACTAATCATGAATTCGAGCGATCACGAGTTAGTCAAAAACCGGAACTTATACATGTTGAATACTTGAAATAGGCATGATCCGATGAAAACCCACATCGATCGCAATCTCACAGAGCGAAGGAAGTGGCCCGCGTCCAATTGATCCTTCGCTGGTCCGCGAAAGGTCCGAAGTCCCCCGCTGCGAAGAAGTAACCCAACCGTACCCCGTTTCACAGAATCTGCCGGAAAAACAGCGGCTGAGAAAACCTTAATGTTAACCAAGCTAACCTTAACCAAATTCAGCGATTCAGGGCTCGAAATCTTCGTCTCGCAGATCACGAATCCAACGCCGCAAGTTTCGCCGGATTCCGCCTCTCCTACGCGGAGTACGGGCCGAAGCACGAAACGTCGACGCAGAATTCTGCGATTCGACATTTCAGAATTGCTTGCAAAACAGCTCAAGTAATGATGGGTTCCGAGAGCAAACCTTATCCAAATCCAGCAAGTAAGGTGTCGTTGGAATCCTCTTGAAGTCGCGGATCCAACGCCCCAAGTTTCGCCGCGTTTCGACTTTCCTACACAGAGATCTAGTCAAAACCCCTCGGGTCGACGCTGCAGTTAGGAGCAGCAGCAGCAGTCCGAAAATCACGGGATTTAGAAGCAACGGAGGGAAACTCGATGGCCAACTCACCTCGATAACCTCCCTGGGGCAGCACCACGTTGGGGATGGTGAAGATCGGCTGTCGCACGGCCTCCTCGCAGCGTCACGACGTCGGAAACACTCTCGGTCGGCTCCGCGGCGTGTCGTCGACGAAGTTCGGGCTTCTCTCTTAAGCTCCTCCACCACTCTCTCTTCTCAGCCAAGGAAGGAGAAGAAGGAGCACAGCAGCAGCAGTGGAAGGGGAAGAAGGAGCTTCCCCCTCTCTCTCTCTCTGGTGCAAGGTAAGGGCAAAAAGGGGCGATGTGACTAGTGAGGAAAAGTCAAACTGCACCATGCTTTCACTTTGTCTGCGGTACAAATCCTCCTTGTCTTAGGTACAAACGAACCCAGAGCATCTGCGAGGACTATACCGTATAGCTGCGGTGGCTATCTGGGTATAGCAACCGTTGCTATACCGGTATAGCAACCGACTTATCTTCAGACTCACGAGAAAAACACTGCTATTTGCGGATTTTCGTGATACACGCGACTTCGCGTTCCCAGAGAACCGTTCTGCATTTGGCGCTAACGCGACACAGGCTTGCCCCGACACTCTCCAGAGCCGTCGTCAAGCCTCAGGTGCAATCTTCCATGTCTCTACAGTGAATGATTAAAATTTTTAAGTTTAAAAAATTTTAATTAAATTCCTAATTTTAGATAGTTTTAAATTTAAATTAGATAGAGTGAATCATGGAGTATAATTTGAATATAAGTTACCTAATTGAATCAACTTTTATTAGTAACAATAAAAGTTGAAATATAAATGGAGTATTTATATTTCAAATCGTAATTAAGATTTGAAATATAAATAGAGTAAATTTGAATCATAACATATAATTTTGTAAGCTTTAAATTATCAAATATAACCGAATTGGCTCAATATTTACTGGTAATCATGTATACTACTGTAGTAATCCGCACGCGATGCGGCGGATAAATATATTATAATTTTTTAAAATTTATTTTATAAGTTATTTTGTAGAGAGTATAACATATTTTTTAAAATATTTTAGTAATTTTAAAGTATATTGGAAAGTACGAAGAACCTTTTTTTTTTTTGAATATTCTAATTTTTAACACTAAAGCATTATGATAGGTAACGAATCACATTTATTTCCGAAAACTTTATATAGATGTGTTATTATATAGGTAGTGACGTGTAGATTTAATAAGAAACAACAGAAAATATATTTAGCAAATAAATTTCAACATGTCTATTAAATTTCGCTAAGTATAGCATTAAATATAATAATTAGTCATTTTAAAACTTCTAAATCCTAATATAAATAAATCCATCAAAATTTTCAACACAATCAAATTATTATATAATGAAAATAATATGATTTGTAAATAAAAATAAACATAAAAATTTATAACATATAAAATAATGAAAACAAATATTAGAATAAAATATAAAAATTCTAAAAAAAAAATTTACCTCAAATTGGAAGAGTCGAATCCCACGTAATTTAAAATATACTATATAGTAGAAAAATCTGAATAAACAAACAAAGCATCAAATTCAAATCAAAGAATCTGTCTAATATGATTAATCGTTGCAGGCAGATACAGACAATTTTCTTGAGACAAAATAAATAGTACTTAGCATATCATTTCTTATTCATGCAAAATGAATATGAGTGCAATTATTTATATAGACTCTAAAATAACTTTTCATATTTTAAGATGATTTTTTATTTTTCTTCTATTAATATACATGTCTCGAACTTTTTAAATGAGAAAAAAAAATCAATTAATTAAAAAATAAAAAAAATTAATGGGACACGCACTCCCAAATTAAGAGGGTTGTATGAGTGCAACTTTTATAGGCGCTAAAATGATTTTTCATATTCTAAAATGACTTTTTATTTTTTTTTATTAATATATATGACTCTTTCTATTCCAAACTTTTTAAATAAGAAATTTTTTTTTAATTAATTAAAAAAATAAAAAAATTAATGGGACCTACAGTTCTAAATTAAGGAATTACGCCACATCAACTTAAAAATATGGAAATTCATAGGTTTAATATATAAAAAAATATAGATATAGATATATAGATAGACACTAAAATGATCTTTCATATTCTAAAATAACTTTTCATTTTCGTCGATTAATATAAAAGACTCTTTCTAATCCAAGTTTTTCAAAAGAAAAAAAAAAAAATTAATTAATTAAAAAATAAAAAAATTAATAGGACTCATACTCCCAAATTAAGGGTATTGTGCTACATCAACTTAAAAATATAAAAATTTATAGGTTTATATAGATAGATAGACTCTAAAATAATCTTTCATATTCTAAAATGACATTTCATAATTTTTTTTATTAATTTATTAATTTAATATATATGTCTCTTTCTTTTCCAAGCTTTTTAAATGAGAAATTTTTTTAATAAATTAAAAAAATAAAAAAAATTAATTGAACCCACACTTCAAAATAAAGGGGTTTGCGCCACATCAACTTAAAAATATGAAAATTCATAAGTTTATATAGAATAGATATATAGATAGGGCTCGGAGTCTTCTCAACGAGACTTTGTTGGGAAACTTTGTACCGAAGTTTATTTTTGGACCTATATAGACCATGTAAACACGGACTAGTCCGATTCTAACGGTAATCTCAAAAATCGGTCTCTTTGAATAATAGCACTGTATAGTATATAATTTAAAGGGATAATTACCTATATATCTCTTATGCGTTTGAAAATATCCGATCTGTCCCTACTTTTTTTTTCTAAAATGTCCCTCATACGTTCCACGGTTATTGCAAAATACCCCCGCAGTTATCTCCTGTTAAGTTAATCTGGGTTAAACGTTAGTTAAATATCTATCACAGTTAAAAAAAATTAAAATACCAATTTTGTCCTTAACTTAAGGGCAAATAAGAAAACTTGGTGACGGTAGATGGGTATATTGAAAAAGACCAAAAGTCGAAATTCTTTTTGTGCCCCTGATTTTAAGAACAAATAAGAAAGACGATCGATGATAGAAAGATATATTTGAAAAGAGCAAAATAGTAATTTTACGAAATAACGAGTTCTTATGATTTTAATTCTAAGGGTATATTAGAAATAGGTTGGAACGTAGGAGGGGTATTTTTAATATTAGCCTACTAAGAGGGGTAAATATCGAAAATTCGGAAACTTTTCAGAAGCATATAAGCAATTGCCTAATTTAAATTTTGTGCGGTTTATTATGGTTGTATCTACATATTGAGTAGGACCTACATGCGAAGGTCTCACCACTACAACATTTCAACCTACACAAAAGTCACTTTTAGTTGAAAAACATAGTTGGAGAGTAATATTATATTTGGAATAATCTTACTTTGACGCTCACTCCTTGAATAAAAAAAAATTAAGTAAAATAATATAAAACTATATATGCATCACGAATATTTCTATCCGTCTCGTGTGTCCTTGTCAGACGTTCTAGTGTTCGTGCGTTCGTGCCGGACACGTGCCCGGTGTAGACACTTCTTGATTAGATGCGTGTTTAATACTGATTTATAGCGCAAACAATAAAAAAAAAAGGTTATAAGTATTTTTATTTTATTTTTTTGTTCATTACAAATGTAGGATGATAAATATTTTAGATTTTTGATGAATGCATACAAATTTTTTTTTTATTGGTGTTGAATATTTTTCTTAAAAATATATAAATTATCAATAAAAATTTTACAAACTTCCATTCGAACGAGAAATATAATAATATTTTACAAAAATTAATATTTTATATATAATAAATATAGATTATTATATTAATAATATTATATTTTATTAGTGATGTGTCACGTCACGGATTGCACGTTTTCCGGGCACGCCGACAAATCTGCCGTATACAAAGAAATTTTTCCTGTATACGAAGCGTAGCTGTATTTATAAAATGTACAATACTACAACCAGTAGTATAGAGCTACTAGAAAAAGTAAACAGGTAAGAAAACAAGTTCCATATACATACATAGTATCCAGGTACAAAAGTACTCGCACCAGCGAGTTATAACATCTGTATGTACATGAACTCAAAACACTAGCACTGCCTACAGCAGGAAAGCTCACGAACGGCAGCAACGGGGGAGGGCTCTAACTCGCGACACCCTTGCCTCGATCGGTCTCAGAGGGAGCGACGGTCGAAAACGAAGGCTGCAACAACAACGGTAACAAAAGGACGTGAGAACTACGTAAAAATAAGTAGTCCTCGGTGGGTGCCGCCTCAACATCATCGGTCCACCCACTAAGTCTACAAGGGTAAGCAAAGATAGTAATAAATCTTTGGAACATATCTACTTAACTATCACTAACTATCATGCTCTAACCTCAAAAATCTATAAACTCATAATATCTCGGACCCAATATCAAGAGGATCGTAATCATACCCGTCCCTGAGACTGTGAACACACCCGTCCCTGCCTGATTGCGACTGTACAGCTACCTCCACACTAGCCATCAGTAGAGAGCAAGTCCAACTTGCACGCACGACACCAACACGAAAGTACAGCGCCCGTCTCCGGAGTGGCACTCGTGGGAGCTACCCAACCGAGTATGCAGCATATCTCTATCGAGCTCAATCAGGCTCTAGCAAGCCAAACTCAAGTAGCTAGGGTCTAAACATGTAGCACACTGGACCTCCGCAAATTGCGAGGTTCAAGTGTTCGGTTAGGATTCCGAACTTTTCCACACTTAGTGGAGGGTCGTAGAGGGTGTTCAGACCCACGGTTCGAAAATCCTGAATTTTGGCTGAGAGTTTCACTATCGGGGACCGGTCCCTGGGGGGAGAGACCGGTCCCCCTAGGCGATGTTGGCGGCGGACTTGTGGCGGCCGGTCTGCGGCACAGAGAGACCGGTTCCGTACCCTGAGTTTGCGGGAGGGTCCTAAGGGACCGGTCTCGGCTAGCAGAGACCAGTCTCTTCGCCCGAAAACTGCCCAGACTAGCAGTGCACTGTTTGGTTAGTTGAGGGATTTTTTTGGATTTTGTCACATTAGAGGGCCTATATGGCCTCTCCTATCCCTCACTCCCTCATTACTCTCCCTCACACCCTCTACACTCTTGAAAGAGAAGAAGAAGGAGAAGGAAGGAGGAGAAGGAGAAGGAGAAGAAGGAGAGCAAGTATTGGAGGACTTTGGAGCATCTTCCTCTTCCTCTTTTCTCACCATTGGAGACTTGGAGCTTGTTGTTGGAGCTTTGTGGAGGATCAATCTTCAACCCTAGAGCACTTTGAGCTTGGTTTGAAACTTCTAAGAGATTTGTGGCAAATTTCCTTCCTCTAGATTTGAGTTTTGGTGCTTTGATTGAGATGAAATCCTAGAAATGAGATTTAGGATTTATTTTGGGGATTTTTGATTTGAGGGCTTTGGGACCTAATTGATGGGTTTAGAATCTTGGTTTAGGTTGGATTTGAAGAACTCTAACTTCCATTTGGAGATCGAGAGAGTTTCCTTCGCATTCGGTGAGTTTTTCACCATATTCTTGTGATTGTTTATTGATTGAACACATTGTTCATTGTTTCGAGGTTGTTAACTCTTCTAGTCCACATCTTAGGGTGCTAGGAGACTAGATCGAAACTCGTTAGAGGTTCGGAAGGCCGAGCGAAGCACTTGGTGGGTTTGGCTACATGAGAATAAGAGAAAAATTCCTCCTATGTGGTTAATTATTTCGTTTTGCCATTTTGCATGCGTATTCATGCTAGATAGGAATTGTGTGAATTTTAGAATACTTAAAATGCATGTGTTATGTTTCATGAAAATTTACCTCTATATGGTAGAGCATTATGTGTATTGTGCATGCATGTCTAAAGTATTCTCTATTCTAAGTTGGAAAATATATTGCATGTGGTAAAATGGTTAGAATCATGCATTCTTCAACCTTAAACTCATGTTTGGACTTAGAAATATTAAGTGTCATCAATGGGCACTTAACTTAGAAAACTGTAAAACTGCAACATAGAGACTTAACCATAGGCCATTAACTTTGTTATAAATCCCATGTTTTAGACATAATGATATAGTGATAGGCCATCGACATAGTTGCTATATACCCCAAATCGTACATGCCAAGGTCTTCAAACTAGACAAACTTGTACCGAAATTTTCGTTTTGGTTCTGCTGTCTTATCGTATTTAAACTTTAAGTAGTTATCATTTGGACATTGACTAGAATAGTAAACATTGACACTTTACTATTATATTGTGGACATCAGACTAGTTGTTTATTATGCCTATTCATGTATAGAATAGCTCATTACTTATGCAATTTCATGCTAAGTAGAGATATCATATTTCAGCAGCATACCTGTTTATTTACATGTCGTTTACATTGTTTTCACTTACCTGCTTACTTATTTAGTTTTGGGGCCTAGTGGTGCACTCAACTGAAGTCAGTAATTGCCCACTGAGAACTATTATTTAATAGTTCTCACGCCCTCTGTTTTATGTTATGTTTCAGAGTCTTCGGCGCCGGCAGAGGCACGGGATCGCGGCAAGGGAGTCGCGTAGATAGCTAGCTGGAGCTTTACCTTACCTAGGTGGTTTTCTCTCTATTCGTTTTGTTGTAGAGAGAGTGAGAGACTTTTGGGACTATGTATAGAGACCACCTATGTACTCCTTTTAGTATTTGTGTTGGGACTTCTTGATGTATTTCATTTATGGTTCATAGTGGATGTTAGTTCTTTACTTGTTTCCTATTTTAGCTTCTAGTTGTTATTTTCGCTTTGATACTTCTAGATGCTCTACTCTTGTTATTTTATCTATCGTTTTATTGTAGACGCTTTGTCACGCACCGCGACCGCTACCACTTTGGCTCGGTTAGGCGCGCGAAACGATCGCCGAGACGGACGGCACCTCCCCGCCCGCTAACCAACCGGGATGTGTACAACAAGTTTCCGAAACACTTGAATACATACACAATCCAACAACAACGAGAGCGAAATGAAACGGTGCCAATGAACAAGAGCAAGCATCACAAGGTATAAGTGAATAAAAAGAGAGGCCAAACTATTACATTCATGTAATTCCTTTGAATACAACATAAGTGGTCGAGTTATACATTCTCCAAAATGTAATACAAAATGTACGTCATTCAAAACACCTCACCATCTATACACTATCTACTCTCAAAGATAATACAGGGTAACTCTAATATAGTAGGAGAGTAATCTACCACTACCACTAGGGCGCCAAGCCCTTGCTGCGATCCTCAACTAGCGCACTCGTACTTGGTCCTGTAATAAAATGGGGTGCAAACTATCTTCCATAGTTTCCAGTGGATTCGGCCACCGACTCCGCCGATCTCCTCACTAGGTCCAATGAGGCATAGAAAGACAGGTAGATAGATAGATAGACGAAACTGATATTGAAAGCTATACTTTAAGTAAAAATAAAATACTATGCCTCGAATCAATATAGTGAATGCATGAACTCATAATAAAGGCTGGGTACTATACTATCATGCTCAACAAGTTTCATTACTTATTTGTTTACCTAATCGCTTGGCTCGCCCAAAGGCTTGCCCTCAGTCTCGCGTCCCAAATCTTGTCAGCGAGGAGTCAAACTGCTCAACCCGCTCGAGATCGCCTGTGGATAGCTAGCTACTAGCCAAACAGATAGCTACTACCGTCGTGTGTGCCTGATACTCGGAGTGCACAACTTGCGTGGAGCGACCACCACAAGTAAAAACAGACTGCGCGAGCACGATCCAATCCTCGTCAACGGAGGATACCCTACCAACTAGGGACATCATCATTACTTTTATACATAACCTCCTAATGTTTGACTGCACTAAGGTTCTCATGCCACTTGTTCTTGTGTTCACACTAATTAAATACCACTTGTTCTTTGGTTAACATTGACTAGATGCCACTCGTCCTTTGGTTTTCTAATCATGCTCATCATCATATATAGGGTTTAAGCCATGTCATAATATTCTCATGCATACTAGGTTCAAGTGGTATACAGTAAACTACACTATCACAAGCATGCAAGTTTAACCGTTAACATCTAATACCCTATATATATATTATGCTCAATATGCAAGTTGATCGACACTATTACACTTGGACATAGGGAGCAGTTCAACTGCTTCGGGATGGTCACCTCCCACCTCTTAGCGACGCAGCATGGTAGGTAGTCCGACTTTCACGATTACTTGTCGCCGCTTAATTTCTCGAGCAAAAACGGAGAGACGACCTACGCTTGGCGATATCCCCGCACCGACTCGACAAATCGCCGAACGTCGCCGCCGACGCGTTTAAATACCTATCAATTAGGTTTACAATCCATCAAATGAGATCAAAACTCATTATCTATCAAAAACCCATTTTGATGCCCTAGGGTTTCAACACATGGAGAATACCTTATTGGAAACCCTAGATACTTGCGATTAGTGCTTATTAGCACCCCAAAGTCTCATTAAAATCTATTCTAAAGCATCAAAACCCAAACCCTAGAAATCACCATTAAAGGTGTAAGGTACCAAACTTCCGAAATTATGAAGTTGCGGTGAAATGTAGTATACCGAATTCTCAGTTTAAAAATAAATATAGATAAAAATAGTGTGGACACTGCTTCTTATTGGACTTAGAGAAGTATAATATAAGTCCGGAATGACACATCTTTGAAATCGGAGCGAAAACAAGATTTAGAATTTTACGCGAAACGGAGCGATAAATTAGCAAAACATGTACAAAGGTCGAAAATTACGAAATCGGAGAATATATCGGGATTATTTGTAGGAGATTTAAAGTTTCGTGCCGTTCGACACCGGAAGATGAGAAATAAAATCCGAATGCGATCGATAGCGATTATGGTTCTAACGATTTCGGTGACCAAACGGGGTCGAAACTGAAAGATTAAAATTTTTCCCGTTAAGTTAAGTAAAACCGAACATAGCTGTCAAATTTGAGCTCAAACAGATGTTCAGAAAGGCAGGTGAAAATATCTAAGCTTCAGCTGAAAGTTGAAGTGAATAATATGAATAGTGTTTTGGGGTTACTTAATGAAGAAGCTAAGTAGCTTCTTCTCCCTGGCAGCCAACGCACACACACACCCACACACGCATGGAGGGGGGAGGAATACCCTCATTGCTCTCTCTAAAAATCTCTCTCATCTCTCTATATTATCCGCTCGAATTCGCGGTGTTGGTGGAGAACGATCCTGTGAACGCGTTGGAGGCGACGCATCGAGCTTTCGTGTGCCCGTTGGAGCGGCGTATTTTCGTCTCGCGTTCACAATTTGGGTAAAATGCTTAGAAATTGGTTAAATCCTTAATACTTGGCATTCTAGTAACCTCTAGAGCATTGCTAGCATGTTGCTCCATTTAATTTTGGATTATTGGAGGTTAATTTCATGCTAGGGTTCAAAAATACGATTTTTGGAAATATTAGGGTTTGATCTAAATTGATCATGTATAAACCTAATTGATAGGTAACGAAACGCGCTGGTGAAGTCGGTTCGGGGATTCGTCGAGCCAACGCGAAGTTATTAAAGAAACGGGCGTTTAGGCTTCGTTTCCGCCGAGAGGGTCGAGGCGACGTCGTAAAATTGTGGAAATGGAATCGTGGGCTCGTGGCAACAAACCCAAGACCTTTAATTTTCGGATCGCGAATCGGAGGTCGCTCGGTGGTCGCGCGTGGATTAGGTCGAGCCTTACGGCGTGCGCCACGGGAGGCCGATTGCAAGTGTCGACAAGCAATCGGAACGCGATAACAGGTGGGTTGTGCTCACCGAAGCGACTAGGTCGTCTATATGTCTAAGAGTAATGTTTACTATTGACGCATACATGTGTAGCGGTAGGTTGCATGAGATGATATAGATGCATGAATCTTATTATGCTTGATGTTTATTACCTACCATTGAGATATGCAAGTTGATGAATTGAGGAAAATGCTAGATGAATGCATTATGAACATATTGTAGGGGTGCTAAATGAAATGTGTATATGGACATCTATATATTAGATCGAGTGGCATTGAACCTATTGTTGTTGAACATAGGTTGGACATGAACCTAGTGTTGTTGAACATAGGTTGTATATGAACCTAGTGTTGTTGAACATAGGTTGGACTTGAGTGGCATCGAACCTAGTGTCATGAACATAGGTTGATTATGAGTGGCATGTGAACCAAGTATAAACTTGACAAGTGGCATTTGACTTAGTGTAAAGAACACTAGTGATAAGAGAACCAAGTATAAACTTGATGATTGGTATTGAGAGTAGTGTCAGAGAACACTTGTGCATGATGGCCCTAGTTCGTAGGGTATCCTCACGTGGAGAGGATATATCAAGCTCACGGTCTGTATTTGGGGTGGTATAGCCATCCACGTCGTCGAGTACTCCGGAGTGTCGCATGATCGGGACCACATGGAAGTCCACAGACAATCCCGGGTTTGAGTACACATGAAGCCTCCTACCCAAAAAGAGATTTATATGTGAGTCGTAGGCGAACCTTCTGGTTAGCCAATGGATTGGGTGACAAACATATGAGTTGTAGTTGCATCCCAGTTGAGTGGATTTAAGACTGAGGTGGAAGTGAGACATCCTTCACCTTGAGGCTGATTTTGTGCGGTACTCAGAGATGATTGACTCAAGGCGAGTCGGATGGATAGCTTGTAAAGCGAGTTAAACCTTATGAGAAGCTGTAATTGACATGAATCTAAGATAGAGAAAAACTTAGAAGTCAATTGGATGAGTTGTGAATAACAGGAATAAAAGTAGAATCAATTGATCTGCTAGTTGGTTGTCTAGTTGCATAAACTGCAAGAATTTCATATTGCATATTGTGAGGCATAACATGTATTTCAATACTTGAATATATATATATATATCTTTTGGATATCGTTGGACTAACATGTTGCGGTGCATCCTTTGACCTATTGGTCGAGCTTTTCCTTGGGTGGCCGTACCTGGGAACTATGGACAATAGTTCTCACCCCCGTGTTGTTTTTGGGGGTACATGTTGACACGTGAGCAGCGCGGCGGCGCGAGGCGAGGGCGTAGCTCCATAGATAGCGCCATACCACGGAGACCAGAGATAGCGGTACCCTGAGTTGGCTTTGCTTAGGGATGTAATGAATGAAAAGAATCAAGTTGTAATAATCATATTAAATCGGATTGTAGTTCGAAGTTAAGTGAAAGCTAATATAAGAATCAAAGATTGCGATATGTGATATAAAAACTATGAATGTGAATGCTTGTAATAACATAGGATGTATTTATGTTTTTAATACTTCCTTATGCAATCAGTGTATGAATACTGTTCCTGTTTGGAACCATTTGTATTATACCGGTTGTTGTGCCTTGAATGTACAGGGGAGACTCTGTCCGCAGACAGGAAAAACTCTGTCGGATTCGGCGTTGTCGGCGCGCGCGACCTCGGCCAAATTGGCGGGTGGTCGCGGGCTGTGACAAAAGGGGTTCTGGAGCTTACCTCAAAACTAGAGGAAGACGATGAAGAAGATAATGTTCTTCTCTTTGTCCTTCTTCTTCTTCAACTCCTTCTCCTTTTATCCACCTTCAATGCAGAGAGAGAGAGATTCTAGAGAGAGAGAGAATGATTTGGGGGCTTGCAAATAAAACAGATGGAAGCAAATGAGCCCCAGGTGCCCATATAGCCTAATTCATGCTACAATTGCATGATAACCCCTCAACTCTCAACACCATGCACCAGCCCATTTTGGGCAATTTCGGGTGCGGGGACCGGTCCCTCCATGTGAAGACCGGTCCCCGAGGGCACCTCCCCCGGGTTTATGAACACGAAGACCGGTCCCCGTTCCAGGAGACCGGTCCCCGAGAGCGGCAGGCCAATCTCCAACGTACGGGAACCGGTCTCTCTTGCCAGAGACCGGTCCCCGAGAGCATCCTGCACCAATGGACTTACGGGGACCGGACCGGTCCCCGAGAGCACCATTGCACCAACAAACTTACGAGAACCGATCTTTCTTGCCAGAGACCGATCCCCGAGAGTGCCATTTGTGCAGAAGGCCTCCAGGCCATTTTCCACACGTACGGGAACCGGTCCCCCTTGCCAGGGACCGATCCCCAAGAGCACAAATCTGTAATTTTGTGCATATTGCCCAGTTTTCTCTCGAGACAAACTCCGATGCACTTTTTGCCTTCGGATTATCTCCGAACTTTCCAAAGCACATACCCTCGACAACTAGTCGATTCCAGACGAAGTGCAACTCTCAAATTTTGAGAATTCACTTCCTTACATCCTCCCCACCTTAGAAGAGTTTCGTCCTCGAAACGAACTTAATCCTACTAACTTAAATACACCCAACTTTAAATCCATACCTCACTTAATCTTCGAATAGGTAAGGATGGTGCTTTCTTATTTCATCCTCGAGCTCCCAAGTGGCTTCACAATCACCGTGATTGCTCAATCGGACTTTAACGTAGGGAATCTCGCGGTTTCTCAACCTGCACACTTTCTCGAGCCAAAATCTCGACTGGAAACTCCTCGTAGCTCAAATTCTCTTGGAGCTCCGGTGGCTCATACACCATGGCATGCTCGAGGTCGTGAATATACTTTCGGAGATTGGAAACGTGGAATACGTTATGCACGTCCGCGAGTTTCGAAGGTAGTGCAAGTCGGTACGCCATCGTTTCAATCCGCTCAAGTATTTCATAGGGTCCAATATACGGGGGGCTTAGCTTTCCCCGCACCCCGAACCTCTTAACACCTCTCATGGGCGACACCTTCAAAAAGACACGGTCGCCCACCGCGAACTCTAGGTCCCGCCGACGCTTATCTGAATAACTCTTCTGTCGCGATTGCGCTCTAAGTAACCTTTTGCGAGCAAGACGGACCTTCTCTTCCGCCTCTCGCAAAACGTCCAGGCCGAATTCTGTGCGCTCGCCCATATCGCTCCAATGAATGGGAGATCGGCACTTCCGACCATAGAGAGCTTCGAATGATGCCATCCCCGCGCTAGCATGATAACTGTTGTTGTAGACGAACTCGGCCATTGGTAGATGCTTACACCAACTCCCCTTATAGTCAATGACACACACTCGCAGCATATCCTCCAATGTCTGTATGGTTCTCTCTGTCTGCCCATCTGACTGAGTATGAAAAACGGTGCTAAAATCGAGTCGTGTACCAATGCTTCCTGCAGGCTCTTCCAAAAATATGAAGTGAACCGGAGGTCTAGATCCGATACAATAGACTTTGGTACCCCGTGCAACCTCACTATCTCATCAAGATACACCTGCGCCAGCCTGTCACCTGCCCAAGTAATGTGGATCGGCAGAAAGTGTGCTGATTTAGTCAGACGATCCACAATCACCCAAATCGCGTCGTGGCCGCCCATCGAACGAGGCAAGCCGACTACGAAGTCCATCGAAATGTCTTCCTACTTCCAGACAGGAATAGGAAGGCTTTGTAACTTTTCCGCTTGGAATCGGCGCTCCGCTTTCACCTGCTGGCAGGTTAGACACCTCGCCACGAAGCGCCCAACATCGGCTTTCATTCCCGGCCACCAGTAAAGAGCTTTCAATTCATGATACATCTTGGTACCGCCGAGATGATCACTGTAGGCGGACCAATGCGCTTCTTGCAAAATCAGCTTGTGAAGCTCCTCGTTCTCGGGTATACACCACCGGTTTCGAAACCGTACTGTGCCACCAGCATCAATACTGAAATCTCCGGCACGTCCTTCCTCAACGTTGCGCCGCACCTTTTGGAGACTCAAGTTTGCGGGTTGCAATTCTCTAATTCTCTCCAATAGGGTTGGTTGCACAACGAGCGTCATCAGCTTAGTTGGAATCTCCGGGCTACAACCTCGAGATCCATTCGCCCTATTTCCTTCCACAGGGGCATCTGGTTCGTAACCCACAACGCGAGATTCTCCGCCGACTTCCTACTAAGTGTCTCACAGCATGTGTAAAATGTGCAAGACGGACCTTCTCTTTGATATTTTCATCCGAGTCCCTCACAGCATGTGTAAAATGTGCAAAGGCACCTCCACGAGTGATTTCAACGAATTCTACACATAAAATACTGGAACTTCTTAAAAAAATGAGTTTCATGTTTTGACCCTGTCTAGATTTTCACGCTTTTTCGTGCTTATGATGCGCCGAATCCAAAATCAAACTGCACCACAACTTTCGGCACTGCCAAACTATTAAAGCAGTGTTTTTAATTTGTTTTGTCTTAAATAGTCACCAATTCGCGGAGTAAGCCCTCTCTCACTATCTCCAAAATTTCAAAATAATTTCAAAATTCTAATTCTAATTTGAATTTAAATAACTCTAATTCAAAATTTATAGTTATTACACCCATGAACCAGTTTATTTTAATTTGATTTTACCCAAAAAAATATCAAGATCACCTAAAATCTGAAATAATTCTTCTGTTTCTTTTTCTTTTGCCCGAGATCCCTTTTCCTAAATGTGACATGTGCACCTTTTCTAATGAAGGATTCTTCGCGCCTTCGCGCCTTTTCTAATGAAGGATTTTTCACACAAAAAAGATTCTTCCCTCCTATCCCTAAATCTATCATGTGTGTAGCCGGTTCTTACAAACAGCGATAGCTGGAACGATGGCGGTTTGGCATGGAGTTACGTGGCGTTTGAGTACCCTCAACGTTTGACACGCTGGCGATGGACCCGGTCAAGAAGCAGGAGATCGTCGACAACCTCACTCAATTCTTGGACGGCAAGGAGTACTAAGCTCATATCGGCAAGGTGTGGAAGCGCGGGTACCTCCTCCATGGCCCGCCGAGGACGGGCAAGTCGACCATGATCGCCACGATGGCGAACCTCCTTGACTACGACGTCTACGACCTCGAGCTAACCACCATCAAGGACAACACCAAGCTGTGTAGGCTCTTCATCGAAACCACTAGCAAGTCCGTCATCATCATCGAGGACATCGAGCTCGCTCGACCTCGTCGGCAAGCGTAGCAAGCACGGAAAGGAAAAAGACGAAAATCGAATTGGGGGACAAAAAGAATGTGCGACGCCGCGAGAAAGAATGAAAAGGAAGAGGAGTTTATCTTGTTCTACCCGGATTTGGCGAGTTGAAATAATTTTTCGCACAAAAAAGATTTTTCCCTCTTATCCCTAATCTATCATGTGTGTACCTTTTCCGATGAAGGATCAATCCTCCTTGCTTCGCCCGTCCAAATTTCGCCCATTTTAGAATTTTGCTCTAACATTTTTTTCCTATAGATTTTAGGGAATTTTCTTTTTTAATCTGAGTTTTTAACCATTTACCCTTATTTATATGCTTTAATTCTCATAATTATCAGTTAAATTCTAGTCTCATTAAATTTTCGATCTTTAATTTGTTTAATTCTGAATTAAACCCAAATTTAATTTAATTAAATTCATATTGGATCATAATGGATTGGTTATTAAAGCTTAAATTAATATAACTCACACCAAAGAGTGAATATAATTCTGATTGTCACACATTATAAATACACCGTATTAGGAATCGTATTAAACCATACGACTATGCACTACTATCTTTTATTCGACAATTTAAGAAAAAAATTATTCAATGTATATATAATTAAATATAATAGGTTGGAGAAAGACCCCGATTGTTTTGTTTCTTCATTGAGCTTCCAAAATTTTTGGTATTTCAAAAATCAGGATGAGAGGATGGTGAAAATATTGACTTTACGAGCGGAACAAACCTATTACAATTGTTTTCTTCCAATATCTCAGAGATTACTTCGTTTCATTGTATTTCTTTTTTTTTATTTTTGTTAAGATCCTTAGGCTATTCTTAATCTCCGAAGCCTTCTTTTTGAAGCTACATCTGAAATATGCTTTGTGGTTATAACTATATTTTCTTTATCATCATTGCATGTTTCTAACTTTCAACTCAGGAAAAAGAAAAGATCATGCCTTTCGAGGCTTCATGTTCTTTGTTTCGGTGGAATCATCCAATTATAATGCCCTAACTACTTGTGCTCATGCTAATGTACCCTTTGATGGAGTTACTCCAATATCAAAGTAAAATCAGTTATAGTATCACAGCAGCTTAATTCCTCATAAAAATTGAGTCACTAATTGCATGTGGGGGAGATTGTTAGGAATTTATATTGAATTAGTCCCATATGAAATAATAAACAAGAGTTCACGTACATGTTGTTCTACATTATTGGGGTAAAATCCATGGGCTTAGGCTTCTACATTGGAAGAGTTCTACTATGTTCTGGAGCTCATGTGGATTATGTCTAGGATTAGGTTCTCCTTAACACCATTATAGCTAGTGATGGATTTGTTCTTTTCTTATCTTACTAGCTCTTAGGAATTTACGTATGGTTAATCCGACATAAAATAACAACCAGAGGCGGCATGTTTTCTATTCTTATTTTGACATTTAGGTACACCAGTATTATTCCTAATGATACCTTTTCTTTTAGCCTCTCTTATATATTTATTCTCTTTCTTCGTGAGTTCTCGGCATTGCTGCAATATTTGATGTAGAAACTTGAGTTTTTCGAGAGATATAGATTTTAATTTCTACTCCACTTTTACTCGTAGCAAAATCTTTATCTTATCTCAGCAAGTGTTCACCAAACTATGTAAATTTTTCGTGTGCTTTTTTATTAATTTTTCCTCTCTGTTTTGATTTTTTTAGGTGTCTTTTTTTTCCTGATCATGAACTTCTTTTAAAACTTTGTAATAGCAACTTGATATTGTCCTCCATAAAAAGAAAAAAAAGTCAAAATCAGTCTCTCAAAATAGATTGATGCATATGCTGAGAACAGAACAGGACCATATAAACAAAAAAGAAAGGAGTAAAATGGTCCCAAATTACACACACTTATCCATACTTTACATGTCAAAAACTTTGTTGATTACACGGGGCATCGACACTTATCCAGAAGTAGGCCCATGCATCACCTGCTTCAGCTTTACACTTGTGAGGCCCTCGTAAGCCTCAAATTCCTTCAGATTTATCCTTACTCATCCCTCTATGGCAATAGGAAAAAGGTATTGGCTGAGGACCGCTAATTAGCAGGTAATTAGAGTCCGGCTACTGTATTATCGAAATTATCAAGTTTTTGGTACTATTAAATTTTCTACCGTTATCTTACCCTTTAATCGTTTCTATCTATTAGATTATACTATTGAACCAACCACTCACTTAACCCTGTGAGATCACTATCATCCTAACCGCATATCTTTTCATTCAATAAACTCAATTTTCTAGATAATTATGTAGAGAGATCGAAAGTCATGAGTTTCTCTGTTTTAATTTTAAAAGTACATGAGCTTATTTTGTCACGTTTTAGCCATCGGATAGTCTTATTCTTTTCTGTTCTAATAAATAAGGCTTAACGGACTTAACGGGACACATTATTTATAGTGCTACATAGATATTGAGATGATCCTGACTAAAAAAAGTCATTCGTACAATTGCTCCGGTGCTTTTTGAAAGCATAGGAGCTCACCTCTCTCTCTCTCTCTCTCTCTCTCTCTCTCTCTCGTGAAAAGATGTATATATATTTTTTTACTATAATAATTAAGTATAAGGATTGAAGAATAAAATAATTGTTGGCTTAAATGGGCCAAAGCGTTCTGCTGTGGCGTGAAATATGTGTGTCGTATTGACGTGGCGTGGTGGATTGGATCATCATATTCGAAATGGCGTGAGGCTAGGATGTGCGATCCTTCGAGGGGCCGGGGCGGCGTGACGCTTTAAGTGAATTTGTTGCGGATTTCTAATAGTTCGAGCTTTTGAGATAATAGGTTAGCGCCGATGAGACAGTAAATATATTATTAATGCTTTTTTTTTTATGTCATAATAAAAGAATAGGTTCTTTTTCTTAAAACATTATTGTGAGTCGACTCAATTAAGATTTTTTTGAATTATAGATTAGATAATAAATATCAAGAAGCCCGCCATGTCTGTAGTCTCGTTGGGTTTTGGGCCAATCAAAAAACTTTTAGCTTAAACATATATGAGTGATCATTTACAATTGATATGTGTTAAAAAAAAAATTGTGAAACAATTGCATGTATCCAAAAGTTTAAGTTACATTTGGACTTCAGTCATTGTCATAGATATAAAACATAAATTTAAATTAAATTAGAGAAAATTAAATAAGAGTATGGGCGTTATGTGATTCGAACTAAAACCATCTACTCCATATAAAAAAATATGAAAATAATCATATCTATACTACATATAAACACGTATAGAAATTCTTACAATGACAGATAAAATAAAATAAAAAAAGAATATTCGCTACGAACCGTTATAATTGATTTATTAAAAAAATGTCTCAAATAAAAACGAAGGATTATAATCAATCAGTTAAAAAATAACATTCCTATTCATCTATTTTACATTAAAATTAAAATTTGAGATTAAATCGTAAATTAAATTTAATTTTTTATATCAAATTTGAATTAACAATTAAAATACTTTAATTACAGTGGATCAAAATTAAATTTGAAATTTTAAGTTAAATGCAAATTAAATTTTGATTTTTTTTAATAAAACACATATTAAAATTTTAGATTCATCAGAAATAAAAAATATATTAAAAATATTCAATGTATATAAAAAAAATATATAGAATATGGCAAATATTTTGTAATAAAATATAATATATGGATTTATAAAATATAATTTTTATTTTAAATTTTTGAATAAATATGATATACAAATTTATATTAATTTAAAAATAAATTAAAATTATTATTACAAATATTTGTAAGTACATTCAATTACTAGTACTTAAAACATTATTACTAATGAAAAAAATCAACAACAGGGTGGACATGGTCCAGGTGACTGTTTCTGAAAAAGCACAGCTGTCTCCTTGCGGACACTTGTTCAGGAGCCGTTTGGTTGGATATAGTTATAAATGCAGTATATTTAAAAATGTATGTGGTTGAAAATGCGGTAGTTGTAATTATATATAGTTTGTTTGGTTTTGTGTAGATGCAACTATTGCAGTTGTATTTCTTCTTTTTGATAATTTGAAGTTGATAGTTGTATTTATAAATCTTATGATCATTTCTTTAGATAGAGTTGTGAGCTTATCTTCACTATACATAAAATAATCGTATAATTTTATTAATCATTTAAATTTACTATCTTTAAAGAAATAAGTGGATATATATAGTATTTCTATATTTTTCAATAAATCTTCAACTTATCAAACTTTAATATTTTTATATTTTTCAATATTTTTATATTTTTCAATCGACACATTTAAAATTTTTAATTTATTTAATTTTAATATGTAAATCAAATTTTAAAAATTTAAACGATTCTATCATCTTTTTTATCAAATTTAATAATTATAATTAATTAAAACTTATTAATTAAGTTGACATACACAATCATATTCTATGAAAATTTAGGAATAAAATTATTTTCTATATTTTGAATAAAATACATTTAAAAAATTTAATTTTTTGCATGAAACTTGTGTCGCCTAAAAAAATTTATTAGTATGGGCCCTTGGTTGTTAGCGAAATCTCTTTGTCTCATATGGTAAGTCAAGTTACACGTAGCAGTGAAAATATATGCAAAAATAATTTCTAAGAATGCAAAATTATCCGAATATTCAAAAAAATAGTAAATGAACAAATTATATTACAATCTCCCCAACCAAAGGCTAGATCAATGTTTTTAAAACTTCGATTCGATCATGACCCAGCTCAGAAAATTGTTTGATTCAATCTTTTGAATAAGCAAAAAATCCGCTTTGAAACATTCGAACTGACGGTTCAACCAGTGAACCAGTGAGTTAGTTCCGGTCTGTGACGCCCCAATAGTCCCACATCGGATTGGAATGAGGTTGTTATTAGGTTTATATGAGATTTGAACACTAGTAATAATAACTGGGCTTAAGCATTTTGGGTCGGTGGTTGGGCACAACGAGTTATTATTTCTAGTGGGCTCGGTCGTTACATTTGGTATCAGAGCCGGTTCACCAGCCGGACATGTGTGGCGAGTCTCGGCTGAGCCAGGATCTGAATGACGGGCTAACGAGACGAGTCTCATGTCGCCTGGTGATCGTGGGCTGTGTGTGTAATTGGACTAACGAGGACGTCAGGACCTTAACGGGGTGACGGGGTGTGTAATTGGACTGACGAGGACGTCAGGACCTTAACGGGGGGAGTCTGTGACGCCCCAATAGTCCCACATCGGCACATCGGATGGGAATGGAGTTGTCATTGAGTTTATAAGTCTGTGACGCCTCAATAATCCCATCTGCACATCGGATGGGAATGGAGTTGTCATCGACTTTATAAGTCTGTGACGCCTCAATAATCCCATCTGCACATCGGATGGGAATGGAGTTGTCATCGACTTTATAAGTCTGTGACGCCCCAATAATCCCACATCAGATGGGACTGGGCTTAAGCATTTTGGGCCGGTGGTTGGGCCCAACGAATT
This sequence comes from Aechmea fasciata, assembly GCA_025177825.1. Classification (NCBI taxonomy): domain Eukaryota; kingdom Viridiplantae; phylum Streptophyta; class Magnoliopsida; order Poales; family Bromeliaceae; genus Aechmea; species Aechmea fasciata. The sequence goes on along the minus strand of CM045941.1, from coordinate 8,918,905 downwards.
ATTATTGCTAGTGGGCTGGGTCGTTACATGTTGTAAACAAAAAATTAAATTTATTTATGATTGAGTTCTAAGAATTTTATTTTCTATTATGAAAAATGGAACTTAAAAACGCCTTGGTTGGTTGATCATGATTCTTAATACAGTAATAGTTTCACCGGTCGACCTGATTTTTTTAAACATTGGGCTAAACCCAAGCTCCCCCCGCTCCCGCTCACCCAGACCGTCCCCGACTAAACCCTAAACCCCACTCTCTCTCTCTCCTCCCCCCCTCCCTCATCTGAGGGGGTTCCCGCACAGTCGCGTGGAAACCCTAAACGGGCGAACAACCCCACTCTCGCCCTCGACTCCTCGATCGCCATCGTTCACCGCCCTCTCGCGCTCTTCCTCCCTCCTCGCCTTTCGCTCGGTTCCGAGCTCCGAACCTCGCTCGACCCGCTCTCGCGAGGTGGACGACGAGATCGAGGAGGAGGAGTTGGTGGCGATATCTAGGGTTAGCTCTCCTTTTGAGCGCCGGATCTCCAGGTGAATCCTCTCATCCAGTAACAAGCTGTAAATAGAAGTTTCTAATTTGTCACTTTTTTGAGTAGTAGCCGCATCGCATTACTTCTCTCTGATCAAATATTTGTGTCGTAAAAGTGTTGTTAAAAGGTTTTAGATCACAATTCTATGTAAAATGCTCACTTTTGTCTATTTATGACTTTAGTTTGATTAATAGTCATTTATGTGCTTTGTTTGGTTATATTCTCGTAAATCATATTCAGGTTGTACAGTGTTTTACCTTCTCTTTGATTTGATAAACAAAAGTTTTAGATTGCTTGATACAGCTTAATTGCCATTTTTGGGGACATGGGGGAGTTTGATTGCTTTTTGTGGGGGGTTAAGGAGATATTAATATTTATTGTGAGGGATTAAGATGATGTATTGTATTCTTTGTTTATTTTATTGTGAGTTTCGTGTTAAGATTGCATTTACGTTTGTTAAATTTTAGATTTTATTTAGGCCATGGCTACTATACTATTATGAGTATTGGAGCCCTACTACTCATAAGTTGTTTTCGATGATGGAACTTCCGAATCGACGATCTACTCCGTTCAATATGATCTAGAGTATTTGAAACTTCTAGAAAATAAATTTCGTAATTTTTCGAAATCATAATAAAGTCCATCAAGTGGGCATATAATGAACGGTCAAAATCGAACGACGTCCTAAAAAAGGATGATCGGATCCTTCAATTCAAGATCGGAGTTATTGATCTTTATCTATGTAGTGAATCGAATTTTCTATCAAAAATTCAACAAATTTTAATTCTTTTACACCGTTAAACTAGCAAGTATTCCATACCGACCATTAAAAATTGTCAAATTTGTGACCTCTTGATCGTAAGGTAAATGATGTCGAAAAATTATAAAATTTGATTTCTAGAAGTTTTAAATGCTATAAATAACGTTTAACGGTATGGATCGTCGATTCGGAAGCTCTATCGTCGAAACGACTTATGAGTACGAGGGCAATTGTACTCATAATAGTATAGTAGCCGGACCCTTTTATTTAATAAAATATAGGCATATGAAAATTTAAACATGAGTGTGAAACTTCAGTTGTATTGTTGCTAAGTCTAATTCATATTTATATGTGCTTAGTAATATATATTATTATTATTTCAATAGTATCGGAATACAAATCCAATCAACATTTGAATCTAATTTGAATATGTTTTAAGTGGATTTGGTAACCAAAATTTAACATCCGACACATATCCGTATCTGAATTTGTATCCAAAAATAAAATATAGATGCGGGGATATAGTTTCGTCAAATCTCCGACCGTATCTGATTCGTTTTCACCCCAACTTATAAGTTTTGTGTGTATATAAGAATACTCCCTTTTCTTGCAGGAAGAGGAGAAATACAAATAAAAGGATCAGAATCCTCAAAACGTAGTGATCTTCACTCAGTACAATTGTTTGCAGGTGAAATTTCCACTATCGGTGTAGCACTATTCTGATATTTTTCTCATTTTTGCTATTTTCTACTTGAAATTTGATTTAGACTCAAAAACGAGAACAAAATTCTGATTTTTACTGTCACCGCAATAAGAAGAGCAAGAAAAGGAGGTAAAGATGTCAGGAAAATGGCGAGCTTTGCAACATCGCCACCGATACACTTACACGTCGGTCATGTTCCCCAAATCCTTCTTCGAATCCCTTGATCTCGTGCCGCCAGAGATCTTCTCCTCCATCGATTTTTTCCCCCAATTGAAGCGTTTGATCTCCCTTAACTCCACTTACTCCCAAATCTCTGAAGTGAAGAATCTTTCGTTTGCTTTCTCCCGGCTGCTCTCCTCTCCGGAAATGTCCGATCATGTTGTGACAACTGCCACACGGCTTTATCTAGAAATTCTCTTTCTCGAGAACTCTTTGCCCCTCCATCGGACGCTGATTTCTGCTCTCACCAAGAGCCGAAAGTTCCTTCCGATGATTGGTGGCTGCTTTGCCACCCTTTGTGAGGAATACGGAAACCCTAGTAAGAAAGGAAAGAAGAGATTCCTGGTTTCCCGGCAGCATTATCTCTAATTGGGTACCCAAAATTAGGGTTTTTGAATGAGGCTGTGGAGAGGTGTTCGAACATAATAGCAATGGATGTGGCTACTGGCTTGGAAGGAGTTTTATTGGATATACAAAGCGGTTCCCGGCCCTCACCAGTTGTTATGGAGCAGTGCCAAGAGGCTATGTCTTGCTTGTATTACCTGCTTCAGAGGTATCCATTCAAATTTTTGGGGTTGGGAGAGGATTCAAGTGTCTTCAAGAGGGTTATAAGGACCATACTTGGTGTTCTCAAGTCATCGGCTTTTTCGAGAGACTGTTTAGTTGCCTCTGGTGTGGGCTTCTGTGCAGCAATTCAAGTATTTATGAGCCCCATAGAGCTCTCACTTTTTATTTCAAGAGTATTTTTTGGATTTTGCTCTCAAAATGAAGAGATTGTGGATTTGAGTGTGAAGAAAATTCTCCCAGATAGCGATTTAAGTTCAGAAATTGCAGATTTCTCGGTTTTGAGTAGAATTTGTTTGCTCAGAGGGATTCTAACGGCTATACCTAGGAGTGTACTCAATATGCGGCAGGTCCATTCTACTAGTGGATCTTCGTGGACTATGTTATATAGTGGGATCTTGCCCGAGCTCTGTAACTATTGCGAGAATCCCGTTGATAGCCACTTCAATTTCCACGCCCTAACAGTTACCCAGATTTGTTTGCAACAGATAAAAACTTCTAGACTGGCAGACCTGGGCGACTTCTCCGGAGACTGCAATCTTATTTCAGAAGAAGTGATCAGCCGTATTGTGAGGATCATATGGAACAATCTGGAAGACCCTTTGAGTCAGACAGTGAAGCAGGTGCATCTTATCTTTGATCTTCTCTTGGATATCATATCATCCCTTCCATTGGCCAAAGATAATGACGGAAGCAAGCTGTTTCTGTACAAGATTGCAGGGGACCTTCTTGTCCTCGGTCCCCGTTGCAAGGGCAGATACGTTCCTTTGGCTTCTCTCACTAGGCGGTTGGGTGCAAAGTCTCTCCTAAACTTGAATGCTAACCTTCTTTCTGAAACAGTATATGGTTACATAGATGATGATGTTTGCTGTGCTGCCACGTCATTCTTGAAATGCTTCCTCGAGTGCTTGCGTAATGAGTGTTGGAGCGATGACGGTGTTGATAAAGGATACGAATCTTTCAGAGTTCCATGCCTGCCTCCCTTGATGCAGGGACTTGTATCTGGTCATTCGAAACTCCGATCTAACCTGAATACTTATGCTCTTCCTGCTGTTATTGAGACTGACTCCGATAGCATATTCTCAATGCTTGGCTTCATTTCTGTTGGGCCCGGGACCGGAGAGAGTAAATTCAATGCGGATCTGAAGACTGACCAGTGTATAGCTGCACTAGTTTCCCTTCTCAAGGTGTCACGAACCCTTGCTCTTCTTGAAGGGGATATTGATTTGGATAGCGATCCATTATCACAAACATTATCGCAAAAGAAAGATGCAGAAAAGTTTGCTGCTTTATCTATCAAAGGAATTAATGTGAGAGTTCTTGTTGAATGGTTTGTTTTAGCGCTGACCCATTCTGATGAGAGCCTGAGAATAGATGCGGCAGAATCTCTCTTCTTGAACCCCAAGACATCTAGCCTTCCATCCTCCTTTGAGCTCAGGTTGGTGAAAGCAGCGGTGCCTTTGAATATGAGATGTAGCTCAACAGCTTTCCAGATGAAGTGGACTAGCTTATTCAAGAAATTCTTTTCTAGGGTTCGAACGGCATTGGAGAGACAGGTAAAGCAAGGCCTTTGGTTGCCATTTGCAGGTATTGGTGTTAAAAATGGCGGCGATTATGCTAGGAATGGACTGGTCTCTAGAGCAGAGGACCTTTTTCAATTTGTGAGGTGGCTGAGTTGCTTTCTCTTTCAGTCATGCTATCCTTCTGCTCCATATGAGAGGAAAACCATGGCCATGGAACTTATTCTAATAATGCTTGATGTTTGGCCTATAAAACTGCCTCAAGGAAATCACGGGCTCAATCCTTATAGTGAAGTTATTACGTCGCCAGATTCGACATTGTCGTTAGTAGGATCTATTGTAGATAGTTGGGATAGACTAAGGGAAGATTCTTTTCGGATTCTCTCATGCTTTCACACACCACTTCCTGGAATTTCCTCAAATAATTCAGTTAATGATCTGATCAGGTGGGCGAAAACACTGGTTTGCAGTCCACGAGTCCGAGAAAGTGATGCTGGTGCCCTAACTCTGCGGCTTGTATTCAAGAAGTATGTTGTCGAGCTTGGTTGTCTTGTTGATAATTCTGGAAATATTGACCTCCTCAAGACAAGTCAAGCTGAAAATGGATACCCACAAGTTTCTAAATATGGAAACCATATTGTACAGTACATTTCATCACTTGTTGAATGGCTGCGTGCTGTTGTTGAAGAGGGTGAAAGGGATCTTTCTGAAGCATGTAGGAAAAGCTTTGTTCATGGAGTTCTGCTCACACTTCGATACACATTTGAGGAGTTGGATTGGAATTCTGAGGTGCTGTCAAGCAGCTCTGAATTGAGGCGTTTATTGGAGGAGCTTCTTGAGCTTATTGTCCGTATAACTTCTTTAGCCCTATGGGTGGTTTCTGCTGATGCATGGTATATGCCCTATGACATGGATGATATGGTAGATGACACCGCATTTTCCCCAGACGAGCTGATAGAGGAGGACCAAACTGAATCAGAACCATTAGACAAGAATTTGAAATCTGAGGATAATGGAAGACCAGCAGAGCATGTTGTTATGGTTGGCTGCTGGCTTGCTATGAAAGAGGTACAGAACTTCTAGCTAATTTGTTATTTGCCTGCTGTTCCTTAAGCTTACTCCTGTTAGTCATAACAAGCTCTTTTATCTAATTTTTTCCATTTAATTGTTAGGTTTTGTCAAATAAGCTTTTGAGAACTAATCTCCTAAGTTTGCTAACAATTATATGGTATGTTAGAATTGCAATCAAAAGTTTAGCTGACATGTAGCTGATTGGTTTTTATGGGTAATTTGAAGTTTCTGGTTGTTACAAATTTCTCCACATTTAAAGATGTTCACTATGAGAAAATGAACAACAATATATGTTCGATGCGACTTCTTTTCTGTTTTTCAGCATGTAATTAAAGAATATCTTATACTCTTTTTCAGGTAAGTCTTCTTTTTGGAACCATTATTAGGAAAGTTCCACTGCCTAGCTGCACAATTTCAAATTCATCTACAGATGATTGTTCCCTTAATAATGTTGACGAATCTGCAATACATACTGAATTGCTTGACTTGGTACAATTGGAGACAATGGGAAACCATTTCTTGCAAGTTCTTCTTAAAATGAAGCATAATGGTGCAATCGATAAGACAAGAGCTGGATTTACTGCTCTTTGCAATCGACTTCTCTGCTCAAATGATTCAAGGTATCTTTCCCCTGTTTATTGCTGCTGAAAAGAATTTCTATTGGGATTTTATGTTGTTTTGCTGCAGTTTTAATATGATACAATCTATATCTGATACTTAATATCCAACTCATGTGATTCTGTTCAACTAATCACTTACCATGTAAGTTTTTAGAACATGTCTACTTTTCTGATTAAACGGGGGTAATATTTTAGTGCTTGCACAACTATTCTCTTACCTTTTCTTGTCAGGCTTTGCAAAATGACCGAGTTGTGGTTGGAACAACTGATGGATAGGACCATTGCTAAAGGGCAAACAGTGGATGATCTATTAAGGAGGAGTGCAGGAATTCCTGCTGCATTTATTGCTCTTTTTCTAGCAGAGCCGGAAGGAACACCAAAGAAGTTACTTCCTAGGGCATTAGAATGGCTAATAGGCATTGCTAAGAGGTCTTTGTCCCCTATAAATGAAGGCAATAACCAGAAGGCAGAAATTGAAAATGCGTTGATCTCAAAGATCCGAGATGAGGGTGTGGTCCCCACTGTGCATGCATTCAACGTACTTAGGGCCGCCTTTAATGATACAAATTTAGCGGCAGATACATCTGGCTTTTCTGCAGAGGCTATGATACTTTCGATACAGTCATTTTCATCTCCTTACTGGGAAATACGGAATGGTGCTTGTCTTGCATATACTGCATTGGTTCGTCGTATGATAGGATTCTTCAATGTGCAGAAGCGTGAATCAGTGCGGCGTTCGTTGACTGGAGTTGAGTTCTTCCACAGGTAATGCTTTACAACTTAAAAGATCTTTGTGCTTTGATTCTTATGGGTTTTCCCTTCGTACGCCTTATCTGTTCATTAAAGGATATTTAAAACCAACGACAACTATTGCTAGACATTGCTTCTGCAAGTATATGTAACCTGACAAAAGTGTAAGTAGGAGGGCACAAAAGTGATTTCTTTTTAAAGATGAAGAGTCCACTCGTTCTCTGAACATGTTCCTACTTTTTTTTTTTTGTGTGGGCGAAGAGGGGGGGGGGGGGGGGGGGTGTGGGTGGGTGGTTTGTGTTCTTGGTCTCTTTAATACTTCTAAATGCAGGGCAATCATCCTTTTTTTTTTTTTTTTTCTTTTTTCTGGTTTGTGTCCTTGATCTCTTGAATACTGGTTGTTATGATTATCTTGACTCTGAGGGAAACAATGCTTAAATTCTTTTTAAACTGAGATTTGATGATGAGCTCATGTAGGTACCCAGCTCTTCATCCCTTTATTTTTGACGAATTGAAGATCACCACCAAGCTGCTGGACGACGGTATTTCCAGCAATATGGAATCAAACATTGCAAAATCCATACGCCCTAGCTTGTGTCCCATTCTTATTCTTTTATCCAGGCTTAAGCCTTCACCAATCAGTTCTGGAACAGATGATGCTCTCGACCCCTTCTTGCTAGTCCCTTTCATCCAAAAGTGTGCTACCCAAAGCAACCTTCGAATTCGTGTTCTTGCTTCAAGGGCTCTAACTGGTTTGGTATCTAATGAGAAATTACAGTATGTTATTAATGAGGTGGGCCATAGTTTGCCTGTTGGGAAGCATCATTTGGTTTCATTTAATTCGATTCATGGGCTTCTGTTGCAGTTATCTTCTCTGCTTGATGGCAATTTGAGAAATCTAACTGATGTTATTAAGAAAGATCAGATTCTTGGCGAGCTAATCCATGTGCTCTCAGACTGTTTGTGGCTTGGTAGTACTACGTCATGCCCCTGTCCTACCCTAAACAGCTCACTTATCCGGGTACTGGATCTGATGCTTGATGTTGCAAGAATGGCGCCAGCAGGCATGCTGCTGTAATCCAAACTTTGCTTTTTGAGCTAACCTCTCAATGCTTAAACGGTGAAAATTCTTGTGAATTGACTTTTCATGATCCAACTAAAATTGAGCTTCAAAAGCAAGCAGCTTTGTCTTATTTCAGTTGCCTTTTGGGAGGAAATTCTGAAGCCACTGCAGAAGATATCCAGCTACAGAGATTTAATCTGCAATGTCCAAAGGTATCAGAGATGCCTGAAGTGGAAATGTCTGTCACAGAACTTCACGAAAGAACTGCATCTTGTATTTCTAATTCTGCATATGAAGTCAGGACTGCGACAATGAAGAGTCTTCTTAAGCTGGCAAAAACTATGAGACCTGGTGAGGGTGAAGGCGCTATCCACCAGTGGGCGAGGCGTAATCTGCTGTCTGTTCTGATGAACCATTTATTTGTGGAAGAGAACCCAAAATGTGTGTATTACATTCTAAAGGCCATCTTCTCTTGGAGTACTAAACTTGGAGAGCCTGTCAATCGTGGAGGAAATATTGAATTGGTATTTCACTTTTGGGACAGGCTGGTTCATTTGAACAGCATTATGACACAGTCAAAAACCCGCGAAGTTATTATTCGCTGCATGGCTCTTTGTGTGAAGCAGCTTGTGAAGTTGGTTAGGAGCTCTATCTTCATTAACCAACCTCAGCAAGAAGAGATCGCAAATGTCTGTGGCAACGCCAATCAATCTGAGAGATCAGTCGTGGCTATTAAAACCATTAATTCTTTTATCAAGCTAGTTAAAGGTCACAGTGCACCATCTGAACCTGTGAATATGAGAAGGGCTGCTGCAGAAGCCATAAATGCGTCCGGGCTGCTCGAAGAAGCTGCTCATGCTGCTTCTTTTGTGTCGAATAATCAAATTCCATTAGAATCAGATGACTGTGATATTGAGGAGAAATGCACCAAGGCCACTAAAGAGGAAATCATAAACCTCTATGCTTACATGATATTAGATGTATGGTTCACGTGTATTCAATTGTTGGAGGATGAAGATGTAGTGCTTAGGCAAAGACTTGCAAAGGACGTTCAGAAGTGCATCATAATCTCAAGTGGATCGAGCAATAATGACTTGTGTAGCGATGCAGTGCCAACACAAGTGGATAGGGTCATTGAATTAAGTTTCGACTTTTTATCTTCAGTGTTTGGCCACTGGCTCAAGTACCTAAGTTATTTATCGAGGTGGGTTATCGATACTGCCGGTTCTTTGGAGTCCCGTGGAGATTTAGTTCGACAGATATTTGATAAAGAAATCGATAACCATCACGAGGAAAAGCTGTTGATTTGTCAGGTCTGTTGCTCTCACTTACAGAAGCTGTCAGTGTCTAATTATAGAGCAGCTTGCGACCACACAAAAACGGAAGCAATTTTCTTGAATTGGAGACACAAGTTCTTGCAACAATTGATGTCAATTGCGAGTAGCTTTTTAGAGAACGACGGAAGAACGGAGTGGATTGGAGGCATAGGTAACCACAAAGATGCTTTCATATCAGTGTATGCAGGCTTACTCGGCCTTTTTTCGCTAACACAGTACAGAATTGATGGATATTCTTCAGCAGAACAATTAAGTGATGCAGATAAGCTTTATTTATCAGAGTTCTCGGAAGTCGCAGGAATCATCAGACCATTTCTCAGAAACCCATTAATCTCAAACCTATATTATTTAGTGACTCAGTCACATGAGAAGATGCTTGGACCTCTGCGGGCTCCGCAATGTCAACAAGATTGTTTAGTCTGGGATGGTTTTGATCCTTATTTTCTTCTCAGGTGACAGCAAATTTTTTTTTTTGTATCATTAATCTCTGTTGTAATCTTTGAGCCAATTAATCCTCCATGGAGAAATTATAGTGTAGTTCTTTCAGATTATACTAGGCCATTATCTGTATCATATGTTAATAAGTGCTCATTTTACATGTGAAATTAAAATATCAATCAAATGGTAAGGAACCAATTTACTTTGGTTGTGTTACACTATCATTATTAGTGAAATTTGCTTCATCCGTGCACGATATTCGGTTATTTTGACTCAGATGAATCCTACGTAGACCTCTTCGTTCACTCAATCAAATGCTTTTGTTTCTCAAAATCAGGTTTTAGCTTTTATTGGCTCAATTAACTTTTGGATTCTTAGATTTATACTATCATCACCACCAACTAGTAAACCCTAGGAATCCACTAGCTTAAAAGTTAAAAGTATATGCTTCTAAAAGCATAGTAATCACACACACAAAAAAATCATAACAGAGTAATAAAATGGGAAAACTTCAATAAACCTTCCTGTGCTTTCACATTTGTTTAATTTAGGATCTTGTGGTTTAAAATGTATCAAGTTAGTACCCTGTGGTTTCTCACTTTATCACTTTAATACTCTGTGGTTTAAAGTGTATCAAGTTAGTATGATGTGGTTTTGAATTTTATCACTTTAGTACCCTGTGGTTTCATACTTTATCACTTTAGTACCCTATAGTTTAAAAACCACAAGGTACTAACTTGATATAAAATTAAAATCACAGGGTACTAAAGTGATAAAGTGCAAAACTATAGGGTACTAATTTGATACACAACCACACGGTACTAAAGTGATAAAGTGAGAAACTACAGGGTACTAACTTGATACATTTTAAACCACAGGGTACCAAAGTGAAAAAAATTGAAACATAAGGGAGATTTTTGAAGTTTTCCCTAATAAAATTGGAAGAAACTCTAGTAATTACCAGAGTAAATTTCTACATCACGCTTAATTTGGCGATAAATAAACCAGAACTGCTTCAGGTCTCCGTCAACAGTGGCGGAACAAATCTAAAATTTCGGGGAGTCCCTTTTTCAAGTATATGATCGAAAAATTTTGCTGTGTCATACTTGTACTGCATCGGCTATAACAATCCAATAACATCTCTACATTCAAAAATATATATATATATATATATATAATAAAAATAATTTTTTTTTATAATTATGATATGATGGATTAATTCAAAAAAAATTATTTGGTTGGAGACATCACGTCACTAATATAACCGGTGCATTTTAAAATTTTCCGTGTATGACTTACTCTCTCCTATCAAAACACTATGAGCCGCTAACAGTAACCCCGATTTAAATAATAAATAAATGCACGTAGGACATGGAATTTTTTTTTTTAGTAGAAGAGGCTCTCTTACCTCACTAAAACCTAGTTTAGTAATGCGGTGACTGAAATTAGAATTATCCAAGATATTCAATAGTTATTACAATCTTTTCTTATCTAATATTTTAAATTTGTGATTGTAACGGTTAACGGAGAAGCGTATAGTGATATCCTCTGGTAGCGATTGCACTCGTAATTTTTTTAATATAAACAAAGAAAAAATCGATAGTATTTTTAAAATTAAATAATACTTTTAGCTCGCATATTACCAAACAGACCTAAAGAGAGAATTCATCACCCCGCGAGGCCCTTTTGGACAAATCCGCAAGGCGCTACCCGTGCAAGAAGGGACTTTTTTTATAAAGTAACCATCCAAAATTTTAAAATTAGAGAAATAATCCTGTTAAAATTTTATTTAGAAAAATAAACCACCTTTCGCCATGTAGGCGCCACGTGGGATTTTTTATGAAGGGCGGTGAATGATTTACCGTCTCTAGATATATATAATAAAGGATTCACCGGCTTCATTATATAACTAAATAGTATAAATCACACCTTAAACCTACCTCTTGTAATATGGAACTAAGGTTAAATCAAGTACTAAGATCCTTCTCTAATTTTTCCCCAATATTTTAATCACCCATACTTAATTTTGGCCCTTAGACAAAAAAAAAAAGCTATCAAATATGGGGCTTTGGATAAAAAAAATCATCATTCAAAGAATCTCCAAGTGAGAAGCCCAAATATATATACTTTAAAAAATATAGAAATGAGATATTTGACTTCACCAAAATTGTATAGTCTAAATAAAAAGAGCCAAATAACAAATAAGCCCTACATATCTAACTCAATTTTTATTCTATATTAGATACCAAACTAAATCCTAACTTAGTGGTTTTCTTTTTTCTATTTTTATAAAAGAAAGATATCATACTATCCGTTTCGTTTATTTCTTTTAGAAATAAATTTTGCTGAAAATGTGAAGCAACTAGATTTCGAACTTAGGACCTAGGGTAGCAGCCACCAAATTTTTTGTTATTTGCGCGTATTCTTATTTTTAAGCTTAAACTTTTAGAGTAATTGATTGTTTCGTACAAACAAGTTAACACGTAGGGCATGTTTGGATGTTCGGATGGATAAAACTTCAATATGGGTGGATAGAGTGAGGTTTAAGCTTTTAATGTCACTATTTTTATTGTTTGTTTCGATGAATGTTGCAGCTATGTTTCTCGCTGCCAGAATTTGCTTCACCTAATTCTAAAATCTCTTACATACATATATAAATGATTTTAGGTAAAATAATTCTAAACAGATAATAACTTAGCATTTTTTATGACGTTTTGTGGAAAGTAAAATTGGTGTGAAACTAAAAGAGAGTAGATAAAGCAAAACTTATCTCTATCATATACAGTTATAGTTCACTTTTTGGTCTTGTCGCTGCACCAATACAAACATGCCACGAGACAGGACAAAAATTCTACGGGGACCGGTCCCAGATGGGCGCCACATGGCACAAGTGCCACGCGGCGCCCATCGATCACTGCTCTCCCAATAGCGGAAGAGCAATGGAAATTTTGGGTGCGCCTGGTGCATCTATGCTAGATGCACCATAAAATTATTTTTTAATTTTTTTTAAATTATAATTTTATATAATAATTTATTTATTTTTTTAGGAGTTATCATGTAGAAGTTAAAATTTTACATTCTATTTGGTTTCAAAAAAAATTGGAAGTAATAAAAATCAAAAAATAATTTTACGATGAACCTAGTATAGGTGCACGAGCAGAGGAGGATGGACGCTGCGTGGCATCTGTGCCATGCGGCGCCCATCGGGACCGGTCCCAATTTAAATAATTTGGGTCGATGTCCATAAAATTTTTGTTCCCGTGAGTCACCAAACTAGGTTCACACATTAAATGAGTCTAACATTTCCACTTGTTTTCCACCAAACAATAGCTTCATAGGGAAGCTAAGGATTAATTACAACCCCAAGCCTTTACCTAAATTTTCATTTTGGTTCCAACCTTTCCTTAAAATTTTGTACCACTCCTCCCATGTGCGCACATATTTATGTCTAGCCCAATTCTACTACCCTAATAAATGCCCCAATCTACAACTATTTCGATCTTCTACATGATGCCTACGGTCTCTTTTGAAACACTTAATATCTTTAATATCGAGCAAGATACGCTATCAAATTCTTTAAAAAATTAAAAGAGATCAATGATGAAATTGAAGCCGTCAAATCAAGATTGTGATCTATATATGCTTCGTTAGAGTTGATCTGACATATTTTGTAAAGTAAATGAAAAATTAACATTGGAAGGAAACAGAAAAAATAAATAAAAGACAAGGACCTAATAGCGAAGAAAAAGTTTAGGGAGCAAAATGAAAAATTAGAGACCAATGGGGAATGAATGATGCAACAAACCCAGAAAGTAAATTTCACTTCAAAGGTACTTTTTTTTAAGTTGACACCAAAGGTTACATCAGATATGACAAATATGATGCTGTACTTCAATTCTAATCCAAGTTTGTATGATTATTATTAGGAAAAACTTCAAAATCCTCCTCCGTGGTTTCACACTTTTTTATTTTAATACTCTATGATTTAAAGTGTATCAAGTTAATATCATGTGGTTTCTCATTTTATCACTTTAGTAGCCTGTGTTTAAAGTGTATCAAATTAGTACCCTGTGGTTTTGAATTTTATCACTTTAGTACCCTGCGGTTTCATACTTTATCACTTTAGTACCCTGTGATTTTTTTAGTACCTTATAGTTTAAAAAATCACAGGATATTAATTTGATACAAAATTAAAACCACAGGATACTAAAGTGATAAAATGCAAAACCACAGGTACTAATTTAATACACTTTAAACCACAGAGTACTAAAGTGATAAGTGAGAAACCACAGGGTACTAATTTGATACATTTTAAACCACAAGATATTAAAGTGAAAAAAATTAAAACCACAATAGGGGTTTTTGAAGTTTTCCTTATTATTATTCTCATGAATGTGCCAACTTTAAATTTCTTTTCACTAAAAAAATGTATAAAACTTATCTAAACTATTACTTTACTTTTACACTCAAGTACCTAACATTAGAAACTTATATTTTGCTAACCAACTTTTTAATTCATTTGATTTGAAGCAACTTTCTAATTGAATTAATTCAAAGCATTTAATGACTCCTATATTTCAAAATTTGAACGCATTATTTATTTTTACAGGCTTAATTACCGTACTTCACACATAACTTATGCGACTACAATTTTATTAAAAGTAGCAAGCCTAAAATTTGTACCAAAAAATTGAATTCAGATAACTTGCATACATTTTCACCTGTCCTTATCAGAATCAGATTCATGCCTCATACTTTATAAGATAAATAACAAGAAGACCAAAAAAGTAACTGATAAAGAAATTTGATTCTTTACACCAACACCCTCTATGAGCCCTAATTCACCACAGACAAATCAAATTCCCACCCACCACTAGTTGTCATACAAGCAGAATCTGGGTGGTGCCTAAATTAAAGGGTTATTTGCATACAGGTCCCTACAAACATAGTCAATTGCGGATATATCCCTCCAAACGCGAAACTAGGTGAGTTGTCCCTGCAAAAGTCCGAAGTTATGCAGATATGTCCCTACAGTTAACATCCGTTAGTGAACTGTTTGTTTTTTAACAGTGGAGTCGTGAAATGACCATTTTACCCTCACAAATATATCCCTCCAAAAGTTTTCCTCTTTTCCTTCTCCTTCTCTTCCTCTTCGGACCGTCGAAGCGGGCGGCGCGGGGTTCGGTTCGCCGGCGACGAAGAAGAGAGAAGAACGCCGAGGCACCAAAGCTCTACCCGGAGATCGTCGCCCTCAACGCCAGCGACGAGGATGTGGGAAAAAGAAGAGGAAGAAGGAAGAAAAAAGGAGAAGGGAGAAGGGAGAAGAGGGAAGAGGAAAAGGAGGAGGTTCGCCATCGTCGTCGCCGTCGCCGTCGCCGTCGCCGCCACATCTCCTCGCCGGCGACGAAGAAGAAGGAAGAAGAAGAGAGGGAATCTCCGGCGCCCTCAACGCCGGCGACGAGGATGTGGGAAAAAGAAGAGGAAGAAAGAAGAAGGAAGAAGAAAGAAGGAAGAAAAAGGGAAAAGGGAGAAGAGGGAAGAAAAAGGAGGAGGTTCGCCATCGTCGTCGCCGCATCTCCTCGCCGGCGACGACGAAGAAGGAAGAAGAAGAGAGGGAAGAGGAAGAAGGGTAAATACGTCAATTGACACTATAATTAACCATGATTAAGTATTTTAACCGTGGTTAAGGAAAAATTTCTAACAGATCTGGACGGTAGGGACATATCTGCATAACTTCAGACTTTTGCAGGGACAACTTACCTAGTTTCGCGTTTGGAGGGATATATCCGCAATTGACTATGTTTGCAGGGACCTGTACGCATTTAACCCTAAATTAAATTTCCAGAGGATTCCCGTCCATGACACTGCCCCTATTATTAAACTGCAGAAGAGAGGAGGACCACCACAAATTTGGTATCTGCAACAGCTGAGGAAGATCCAACTAACCTTTTTAAAGCTTCATACAGCTAGCTACAGGTCACTAACACTGTCCTCTTGCACTTTATAGGGAGGGATGAACAGTAACAACTAAGCAGGGCCATCTCACTGGGAATGCCTTCTTGGTTGCAGAGGACCTACCAAAAGAACAAACACACATGTTTTCTTTTACTCAAGAATCAAGATACATAAGAATTCTCTAAAGGGATTTTGCATATGCTTAAGACCTACCCATGCTTGATTGGATTTCCCCCGAAATATACAATTTGCGCACGGACCGTTACGCCCAATTTCATACCAGAGCTCATGTTTTCAGAAAAAGCCCTAGAGCGAACGGGCGTGCATGTTTTCTGAGGTATACATTCCCAAATTTGGGCGATTTCTAAGGATATGAACACAAGCTAAAACTTATGATGAGAGGTACACATGCAGATATGTGCATTTTAAGGAGCATATATGCAAAAAAATCCCTTTCCGAACGTGGAAAAAATAACAGAGCACACAAACTATATGAAATATAATTTTGCTGCTAGATCTGTTAGCTGTTGGGCACCAAATTTTGATCAGAGAAAAGGGAAAAATAGGAATAGAAATTTTTTTTCCCTCAACATAATTCCTGTTTCTTTTTGGTTATAATATCGGTATTCGAGAAGATGAATGTGATTCCGGAAAATGATAAGAGGTTATACAGCAGTAAAGTTTGCTTCCGAGGCTATGACAAGAATACTCAACACTAGTGGATTCTTCAGCAATTTGCTAAAGTTGTATGTATATGCATTCTTTTCTTTCAGAAAGGGAAAAGATGTGGCTAAGAATGGACTTCTACTGAGGTCCTTAGCCATCAAAATTTTCTTCTCTAAATTAATTAATATCTTTTTCGAACGAAAAAGACTATTGATGTCGGCCAAACAGCAATCGTTACGGACAACTACTACATGACTTGACATAGCTTGCACACCTTCGATGAGAACTCTAACAATTTGAAAGGGAAAAAATGTAGATAGTCAAGGTTGTCTCTATGTAGCTTATTTAGTCTATGCAATTGATATGGTGCCCTTTTAGGTCATTCGGCACTTCTTCTCATTTGACAATATATGTCATAAGCGACATAGTTTCTTCGAATAAATCTTTTTATCTTCATGCAAACCTAACTTTATTAGAATAAAAATGGAGAGGCTTCTTCGTTTTCCTTTCTCAAGGGTATCAACAACATATGTCTATTACAGCTATAGCAATTTTGAAAAATATAAAGGTCCTAAAATTAGCAAACCAGAACAAAGAAAAGATCAGCTAACATTCACGCGCAACTAATTCAAAAGCAATACCCTCCCAGATGCTATACAATAACATATGCGTATGACAATACTGAATATAACCAAATTGTAGTCATTCAGGAGCCTAACTATTGAAACCTATTGAAGTCGAGGGATATACTGAGCCTATTCAACCTTCTCACCCTTCTCACCCTTCTCCATATGCATCAAAAGTACCAAATGTAGCAAAGGGTACTCATAGAGTAATGAACCAACTCTCCTCCTGTCTCTAGTTACTGCATTCTACAAACTATAGCCGATGTGTGAAGAATCAAAGAGCAAAGCACGAAGCAAATTCCTAAAAAGACCTCAACAAAAAAAAAAAAAAAAACCTCACTTACATACTCATAAGCCAGAAACTATTATCGCCCGTTCTCTCTAACCATATTCACCATTCACCATTTCTTATTACTGCTTCGTGAAAAAGAAGAAAAATCTCCGAAGCAAGTTCCTGTCAGCACCTCCGATAAAGAGGAGAATAAGATATACACTGTTTACCCAGTGTATAGCAATAGCAAAACCACATAAGAGGAAGCTCTTAAGATCCCCAGAAATATCCAATCTCTACGAAATCAACCACACAAACAATTCCGCAAGCTACAAGTCACTGTCGTATCGACCGAATCAAATCGACAAATGCCCCAGAAGAAGATAAAATCTATAGCCTATGCGCCGCAATACGATCAGCAAAACAAAGCATGCATCCAAGTGTAAGTTAACCCATCACTGTCCTTTCCACCATATTAAGACTACAACCCTTAGAATTACTATATTACCTCGCGAGAGAACTCCAATACCAACAAGACTAATAATAGTAAACACATGTAACAATCCACAAGTGGCCAACAGTTATTTTCCCCTTAATCCACATAAAGTCAGAATTTTAAAGCCATTTTTTCACAGCAATCCAAGATTTTCAAACGAAATCGAGGCGTAATTCTCCATTAATCTTATCCAACAGTGAGAAATTATTATTAGTAGTATCTTCAAATACTGCATAACATGTGTTTCTCTAACTTGCATGAAAAACTGTATCATAAATAACAGAGAGGTGAAAAATGGCGCAGGTAAATAGGATTTGGGATCCTCACCTTCATCATCCGTCGCGATCCTTGGCCGGGGCCGGGGACGGTGCCTCGGCTGATCGGTGGTGGTGATGATGATGGTGGTGGCTATGGTGGTTGACCTTCGCGGGACCCCAGCAGCCTCCGCCTTTCCCGGCCTCTAGCTCCGATTCTTCGGACTCGGACTCCGAGCCCGTGGCCGTGGCCTTGGGATCGAGGTAGGCGGCGGAGGCCATGTCGATGTGGGCGATGCGCACGGCGCCGATGAGGCGCTCGGGGAGCTCGTCGTCGGTCTGGGCCTCGACGACGAAGCCCATGTCGATGGCGACGGCGGCGGCGGAGCCGAGGGCGAGGTGGAGGACGGCGGAGGCGAGGGCGGAGCTGCCGATGTCGACGTCGATCTCGAGGTAGCCGTCGCCGCGGTGGTAGCGGCAGGTGAGGGCGCGGCCGAGGAGGCAGGCGGCGTGGTTGCCGACGGCGGCGCGGACGATCCAGGGCCCGCGGACGATGCGGTTGACGATCTTGAAGCGGGCGTTGCGGAAGGCGTCGTCGTCGGCGTGGACGAAGCGGTGGAGGAGGGAGCCCGGGGGAGCGGGGGGGCGGGGGCGAGGTAGAACACGGCGCTGTAGGGGTCGGGGCGGGCGGGGACCTGCAGGTTGACGGCGAGGAGGAAGGGGGGTTTCGAGGGGCCGCGGCGGAGGGCGCGGCGGAGGGCGGCGGCGGCGGCGGGGGCGGAGGCTGGGGGAGGGAGAGGAGGTGGTCGAGGCGGGAGGGGGATCGGAGCCAGTCGACGCCGGCGGGGCGGAGGAGCCAGTCGCCGGAGGGGGCCTTGCGCCGGCGGTGGGACGGGGCGAAGTAGCCGCGCGGCCGCAGCATGAAGAGCTCGCCCGGCGGGGACGCCCACCCGTTCGACCCCGTCTCCAGATCCACGCGCCGCAGCGAGCTCCCCGCCATCGCCTCCTCGATCCAGTCCCTCCCCCGCCGCCGCCTCCGCCGCCGTCGCGGCGCTCCGCAGCCTCTTCCTCCGCCGCGCCGGCGCCGGCGACGACGACCGCGGCGGCGGAGGAGTCGTGCATCGTCGTCGTCGTCGTCGTCGGGCACATCACTCCTCTCTCTCTCTCTCTCTCTCTCCGGGGGAAGGAGGAGGGTATTTATATGCCGCTTTTGGAGCACCCAGTAGTACTCTCTCGATTCTCTCGCAAATGGAAAGAGTCGCGAATAGTGCTTGCTGAGCTAGAAAGGAGAAAAAATAATAATAATAACAAAAAGTTTGCATACGTGGGCCAACAAACAAATAAAATTAAAAAATTAATTTTTTATAGTTTAGTAAATAATAAATATATTTTTATACAGACCGTTCCTCGAATGTTTACAGTGCTAGAATGCAGATCTCAGTTTGAATTCTTGTTGATTTACATTTTTTAAGTTTATTTCTAAATGAAATAAACAAAGCGGGTAGCGTGTGCTGCTACCTATCTCTCAAAAAAAAATATATTTTTATAAAATTTAATTTTTATATGTTGGTTTTGTAAAAATTATAATATTTTCAAATGTATTTCTCGATTTGTTATCGTTAGAGAATCGTTAGTGAATTTATATTTCCAATTGTACCATCACATACGTCCTTTCAAAAGACATAATAATATAATAATATAAGAAAGGTAAAAATGTCAAAAACAAATCAGGATAAAATATTTAACCTATGATCAGCTAAATTTTTCTAATAGATTCTAACGATATGATTTTATTTAAAAATATCAAAACTTTTATAAGGACAATATTTGAAAGTTGAACTTTATAGGGATATATATTTGTCATTTAATATATTTGCAAAACTTATATGAAATTACTCCTAAAATTAATTGCATAATTATCCCTAGGCCAATTTGCATAAAAAATCCACTAATTTTAGACTTTTGCGAAATTGGGCCACCTTTTTAGTTTTTGCATATTCGGTCTGATTGTTCAGCAAACTGACCAAAATGCCCTTATATTTTTTTTCTCTCCTTTTTTTTCCCTCTCGTTCTTTTCTTCTTTCTCTTTCCAGAGAGCGTCGGAGACAGAGGCGGTGGCGTAGGAGCGGAGGCGGCTCGTTTCGATTTTGTCCGCGCATCCTTTACCTCGCCCGCACATCCCCGCCTTCCTCGCCTCTAACACCGCCAAAGTCGCGCTGCAATTTTTTTTTTCTTTCCCCTCTCCGATCCTCCTCCACCGCCTCCGGCGACGGAATACTAAAGTGAGAAAGTACAAAACCACAGGGTACTAACTTGATACACTTTAAACCACAGAATACTAAAGTGAAAAAGTACGAAACCACTGGAGGGTTATTGTAAGTTTTCTCTATTTAAAAAGATACTATCCAAGAGTAGAACGGTTATTTTGTTAAAAAAAATGATTAGTTTTCTACATGTTCCTACAAATATAATGAATGACAAATATATATCTTTATAAAGTTCAATTTTTGTATGTTGTTTCTACAAAAATTTTGATATTTTCAAATATATCTTTTTAGTTTGTTGCTGTCAGAGAACTGTTTATATTTTTAATTTTTCCATCACAAACATGTCGCTCAAAAAATTATAACAGTATAATATAAGAGAGGTAAAAATGTCAAAAACTAATAATGGTTAAGTATTTAACGTATGGTAAACTAAAATTTTCTAATGGATTCTAATGACATAGATATATTAAAAAAATCAGAATTTTTGTAGGATAATTATATAAAAGTTGAACTTTATAGGAATATATTTGCCATTCACTGTAACCTGTATGAAATTAATAAAATAAAAAAAGTGATTAACCAACAGAAAGAAAAATAGTTGCAATTATGATATTTGGGGCCATACATATGCTAACTAAAACTTTGTAAGGATAGATATGTAATTTTATCACTTGTAGGAATAAATAGGCCTTTTTGTATAAAAAATCCACTTATTTTAAACTTTTGCAAAATCGGGCCACCTTTTTCATATTTGCGATTCGGGCGGATTTTCAAAGAACCGACCAAAATACCCTTATTACTTTTTCTCTCTCCTTTTTTTTTCTCTCGTTCTTTTTTTTTCTCTCTCTAAAGAACGCAGCGATGGCGGAGGCGAAACAACCCGCCTCGCTCCGCCCCCGCACGTCGCCGTCGCCGTCGCCGTGCAACCCCACCCTCCTCGCCTCCGACTCTGCCGGCCGCGCCGCCACCGTTCTTCTTCACTAGGGCACGGCGACGTCTAACTCTTCTTCTCTACCGTCGCGTCGAGACGTCGTCGGATGCGCCCGCACGCCGTCGAGGAGGATGAGAGCCCCGCGCGGCGACGGCGGCGGCGGCGGCGCGCGCCCTCCTTCTTGGGCAGAGCGGGGCGCGCAGCGAGGGGTCGGCGGCGAGGCGGTGGTGGTGCGGGCGGGCGGGCGTCGGAGGAGAGAAAGCGGAGGGAAGAAGAAGAGAAAGAAAAAGAAGAAGAAGAGAAAGAAAAAGAAAAAAAAACGCAATATTACACTTTTTAGACTAATAGTGCAAAATATTTAGAACAGTGTAATTTTTTTAGACTAATGGTGCAATATTAGTCTAAAAAGTGTAAAATTTATTTCAAAAGAGTGCAATTTATATATAAAATAGTGTAATTTTCATTAAAAAACGGTGCAATTTTTTTTAAAACTGTAATCTTATTTTAAAAGTGCAATTTTCATCTTTTTCTTTCTTCTTCTATATTTTTTTGATCTTTTCGTAGTAAAAAATAGTTTTTATTTTTATTTTTTATTATTCTTATTTTTTTCGATAATTTTTTTTTTTCACCACATCTTTCTTGCTTTCTATCGCAACCACCGCGACGTCGTCGGGCGATCTCCCCGCCGCCGCATCCGACGACGTCTCGACGTTCCGACGCGCGGTGGAGTGAGAGAAGAGTTAGACGTCGCCGTGCCCTAGTGAAGAAGAACGGTGGCGGCGCGGTCAGCAGAGTCGGAGGCGAGGAGGGTGGGGTTGCACGGGCGACGGCGACGGCAGAACGGCGACGACGTGGGCGGAGGCGAGTTGTTTTCGCCTCCGCCATCGCCGCGTTCTTTAGAGAGAGAAAAAAACGAGAGAAAAAAATGAGAGAGAAAAAGTAATAAGGGTATTTTGGTCGGTTCTTTGAAAATCGACCCGAATCGCAAAAATAAAAAAGATGGCCCGATTTTGCAAAATCTAAAATAAGTGGATTTTTTATGCAAAAATGCCGAATAAATATGCAATGAATATTACATGGGCCATGTAAAGCCCATTAAAATTGCTGGCCCAGGAAGAAAATCCACAGCCCCAAGAAATTGCTGAGAAGCTGCTCCTTCTCTTGCCGTTTCCACAAATGCCCTTTTTTTTTTTCTTTTCTTTTTCTGCCATTCAAATATCAATACAGGGCCGTTTGGGTTAAATTCTGAAAAAATAATTTGTACATAATTGATTTTGATTTAAAAATGTGATTTTAGTTGAAAGCTATCAAACGTTTGGCTGAATTTAGATAAAAGCAATTTTTTAAAATGATTTTATAAAACTGTTTGACAAAATTCTTTTGATATTTGCATAAATTAATACTTTTATTAAATTTTATTTTAAAATAATTTAAATTTGAAATTCAATTAAAATTAAAATTTTTAAATTTCAAAATAGTACAAAATTTAAAATTTGAATATTTCAAATTTAAAATTTAAAATTTCAATATTTAAAATTTAAATTTTAAAAAATTAAAATTTTAATTCTAAAAACTTGGATGTTTTAAAAGATTAAAACTTGTAATTTAAGGCCCCGTTTGGTTGGGGTGATAAGCGGGGATAACTAAAGTTATCCCCGCTATTCTGCCAAACGGGGCGAAATTTGGCCGGGATATTTTATCCCGGTCAAAGCTTGCTATTCCCGATTATTCCGGAATAGCAAGTTTTTCTTATTCCACCATTTTGGTGGAATAGCGCTATTCCAATGCTTAATTTCAAACTTAATTAAAATTATAGATTAAATTAAAATTAAATTATATAAATATAATATGTTATATATTATAATAAATTATTTTTATTATAAAATTTTTAATTGTACTATATTAATACATATTATTTCTATTTAAATATTATAATAAATTATATTTAAATATTATAATAAATTATTTTTATTAAATTTAAGTTTGAGTAGAATTTTTAAAAATTTATTTTAATTAATTGTTCCCACCTCTATTCTTATTTTAAAATTTTAAAAATTTAAAATTTAAAATTTTAAAAATTTAAAATTTAAAATTTTAAAAATTTAAAATTTAAATTTTTAAAAATTTAAATTTATAATTTCAAAATTAAATTTTATAATTATAAATTATAAATTATAAATTTAAATTTTAATATTTTAAATTTTTTAAATTTAAAAATTTAATATTTTATTATTTTCAAATTTAAATTTGATCTTAAATTTAAAGTTTTAAATTTAAAATTAAAAAATTTAAATTTAAAACTTAAGATTTTAAATTTCACTACTTTTTTTATTCTATCTTACCTACCAAACGCTATTTTTTTATTCCCAGGAATAACCCAATTTTCATCCAAACGCAAAATTGATTTAATTCCCGCTTATCCCTCAATTTATACCTATCCCTCGAATAGCCACTTTTTACTTATCCTCGAACCAAACGGTACCTAAAAGAATTAAAATTTTAAAACATCCAAGTTTTTAGAATTAAAATTTTAATTTCTGGTCCTGCATGCAACTTCGACAATATATGCAACCATGTAGTAGGTATGGAGTTTCTTTCCTTTAAACCCCGACGGCACCCAACAGTCCGAAACAGCCTAGACACTACTGTAAAAATAAGCTCAGCATCTCAGCACGAGCGTAAATGCATTTTAAACTACCCTCGATATCCACCATTTTTAAATTGCGGTGATACAAATAAATCACGGCTCCTAGAGCTAAATCTGGTAGTTTAGGCATATGACGGGTTAAAATCGCTGGTTTTCTCCTAAATCAAAGTCCAAGTCCAACATGTATAATTTACTTAACTTACAACTACATGCTTTAATTTCATATTTCAATTAACGTGATGATCAATGAATTCGAGCTAAAGTATACTATACCAATGCTGAATTTTACACATATTGACTACTATACACTTAGGAGTAAAATTCGATGATTAACCCACCTCTAATGCTAAACCTGACAGTAAGGAGATCACGAACCACAGAAAACCCCTGCTGTGATCAACCGAAAACCACCCAAGTTCAGCAACAAAGCTACTCCAAAGTCTAGACACCAAAAGCATAAAAAACTATCAATACACCAACAATTTCAGCACTTAAGCAAATTTCTCCAATTCCAATGTCAAAACTCACCTATTAACCCTCAAGTCCACAATTCAGGTGAAGAATAGCTCCAAAACTAGTAGGAAAATGTAGAGCATCCTCCTCTGGTCGAAAATCCAGCTCCTTCCACGAATTGGTCCATAACAACCAAAGAGAACTCAAATTCAGGACCAGAACATCAGCAGCTCAGTAAAAGTCAAAATCGATTAAGCTAACCTCAACCAAATTCTGTGAAATTGGGCTCCACGGATCCCTCTAGAAGTCTAGATTCCAGCAAACCAAATTTCACCGAAATCCGACCTTTCAACGTCGCACACAAGCCAAAACGTTGCCGATTGCCGCTGAAATTCAGTTGAAACAGAAATCCTCAAGGTTGAAGTAGTGAATTTGAAAGTTGGAGGAACCAAATTGCAAAACCAGCTTCACTGTGAAGGGAGAAGAAGAACCCAGCAAAAACTCTGCCTCTCTCTCTCTACATGTATATAGAGGGAGTAGGTAGGATGAAAACAACGAGATGGCTAAAAGACCAAAAAACTCCTTACCTACCTTGGTGTACCGGTACAACATCAATGTTGTACCGATACAAGCAACAGAGATGACAAACCCGAGAGCAATCTGCACAGGAAAACTGCGTGGGGTACCGGTACACCTCTGATGTTGTACCGGTACAACAAGCAGAAAATCTTAAACTTGTAGATTTTCATGCTAACTTCCTGCTCTCGTGTCGCACTGAGTCCATTTTGCATCTATTCCGTGCCAACGCGATTCGGACTTGTCCCGACACCCTCCCGACGTGTCGACAAGCCTCAGATGCTGTACTTCAGGGATACTATATTTAAAATCTATATTTTAAATTTTTTGAATCCTTTTCACCAGCCCACTAGCAATAATAACTCGTTGGGCCCAGCCAACAGCCCAAAATGCTTAAGCCCAATTATTATTACTAGTGTCTAAGTCTATTATAAACTCAATGACAATTCCTTTTCCATCCGATGTGGGACTATTGGGGTGTCACAGACTTCCCCCGTTAAGGTCCTGACGTCCTCGTCAGTCCAATCACACACACAGCCCAAAATCACTAAGCTATGTCAGACTCGTTTCGCTAGCCCGTCATCTAGACCCTGGCTCAGCCGAGACTCGCCACACATGTCCATCCTGAACCGCTCGATACTAAATGTAACGACCATTACCACTAGCAATAATAACTCGTTGGGCCCACCAACAAAATGCTTAAGCCCAGTTATTATTACTAGTGTCTAAGTCTATTATAAACCCAATGACAATCCCTTTCCCATTCGATGTGGGACTATTGGGGTGTCACACCCAACGAGTTATTATTGCTAGTGGGCTGAGTCGTTACATATAGGTTGGAAATATAGTGGTAGGGTGACCATGTGGATATAAATAACTCAAACCAAAAAAGTTTGACAATATAGGGTAAGGACAATGAACCCTTGTGACTGTGAAAGAAAGAATTTCGAAACTCCTAAAAACCTATGGCCAGGGGTGCGCAAATTGCCACCTAATGCCAAAGGGATGACTCGATGCCTACGAGCCTATGGCCGGAGGTGTGCGGAAAGCCACCTAATGCCAAGGTGAGAGGTGATAAGAATGATCTCGCTACCAACAATTTCAATGGTCATGGGTGTACGGAATGGTACCAATAGTAAGGAATGGAGCGACTTCATAAGTTATGAACTTACGGCTGGGGGGTGGACGATAATCTCGCCACCTAATGCCAAGAAGAGGATGGTGGTCCTTCGCTAATGATTGACTCAAAATTGAGTCGGGTAATATAGCTTGGGTAAGGTAAAAGAATCTTAGGAGCAGACTGGAAATGAGATGAATAGTGAAATAAAAAATAAAAGAGAAATACCTCCTTGTACGAATCTCATTATCGCATTTTATTGAGGCATAAGTTTGATGTTTATTTAAGGGATAATTGCCTATATACCCCTCACGTGTCTGAAAATATTTGATCTACCTTTACATTTTTTTTCTTTCTAAAATGCCCCTCATACGTTCCACCGTTATTGCAAAATACCCCCGCAGTTATCTCCTGTTAAGTTAATCTGGGTTAAACGTAAGTTAAATATCTACCACAGTTAAAAAAAAATTAAAATACCAATTTTGTCCTTAACTTAAGGGCAAATAAGAAAGGTTGGTGACGGTAGAGGAGTATATTGGAAAAAACCAAAAGTCGAAATACTTTTGTGCCTTTGACTTTAAGGGCAAATAAAAAAACAAGATGGTAGAAGGGTATATTTGAAAAGGGCAAAATAGTAATTTTACAGAGATAACAGAGTTACTTAATAGATTTTAACTCTAAGGGTATATTAGAAACAGGTTGGAACGTAGGAGGGGTATTTTCAATATTAGCCTTCTAAGAGGGGTAAATCGGAAAATCGGGAACTTTTCAGGGGCATATAAGCAATTGCCCCTTTATTTAATTGCATAAAGTTGAATTATATATTTATATATTGAACTAACTTTCTTATGTTGTTTCCTTTAGACTTGATAGGTCAAGCTTTTCTCTTGGGTCGCCATATCTATTAGAAACTATATTTATAGTTCTCACCCTCATATTTTTTCAGGTCCACACTTGAGCGGCACGGTGATACGAGGAAATAGCATAACTCAATAGATAGCACCGTACCACTTGTGACCAGAGTAGTTGTACCCCTGAATCTATGTGGCCTAAGGGCTTGAAAACTAATAGATTGAATATGTAATCAAATTTGATTGTATTTGGAAAGAGAAAAAAAATGTAATATATAATTCGGATGAGACGACTGCTTGTGATAGCGTAGCTCTTTATATCCATATATGATGCGTTCCTTATACAAGTTATGTATGAATTTTATTTCGAGTTGGAACATCGTGAATTGTATTGATTGTGACGGGTTGTACGTACTGAAAAAACTCAGTCCGTTCGGTAGGAAAAAATTATAAGTTTTCATTTTCAAATTACAAATTTCTGATTTAAAAATTTTAAAATTTAAAATTTAGAATTTTAAATTTTAAATATTAAATTTTTTAATTTTAAATTTTTAATATTTAAATTTTATTAAATTTGAAATTTAAAATTTTAGATTTATATTTTATAATTAATTTGAAAATTAAAATTTAGATTTAAAAATTAAATTCTAAATTTTCAAATTATATATATATATTTTAAATTAAATATGAAAATTTAAATTTTTGTGCAAATTTAAAATTTAAAATTTAAATTCAAATTTAAGTTTTTAATTTAATTTTAATTTTAATTTTAATTTTAATTTTTAAAAAATAAAAGTTAGTATATTGTATGCCAAACATCAAAAAAATTTTGGCAAACAGTTTTGCTATTTCTCTCTAGAAAAATCGCTTGCTATCTAAACTCAGTCAAATACTTTACAGCTTTTAACCAAATTCAATTCTTCAAATAAAAATCAACTTTGCAAAAATCACTTTTCGAGACCGTAGGCAAACGTCGAAAGGCGAAAAAACTAAGAAATTGGGATTTTGAGAGCACATGTAAGTCATGGCATGACATATATTGCACAACTTTTTTATTAGCTTTTTATTTAGAGCACAATCTGTACCATTTTGGATCCAAAAACGACACCCTAGCCAATAAATAACTTGTCTACAGTGTTGGCTTTTGCTGTTCTCACATGATCAAGAGAACAAAGAAGCACTTGCAGTTGCAGGGTACAAAGATGGCTGCATATCCCAATTTAATATAGCTTAAAGCCATAGTAGTTATAGCTTTTGGAACTGGGGGAAGGACTGCAGCAGTAGCCATCTTTTTTTTTGAGAAGAGGTAGCTTGCTACCGCTTCATTCATTTATAGAGTATGAATTAGGCTACAGAGTGAGGCATCTGGGCCTCGGGAAAACAATCCGGAAGAGGAGCAAACAAGAGCAAAAAAGAGAGGAAAGAAAAAAAGAAAGAAAGAAAAAAGAAAAAAACTAAGATGAGAAAAAACGAACCCAGACTACACCCCCCATTAGGGAGGCACCGCTCCAGACCGTAGCTCTATACCGATGTAGAAGTGTTACGGATATTCCGGACATCCATGGCCAACTGCAGATGCGATCGTTTGAGCTTCTGAAAGATACGCCTGTTCCGTTCAAAGCCTCAGTTCCAAGAAAGCCTCAGTTCCAAGAAGGCCAACTTAAGCTGATATATATAAGCCCTTTACAAAGCCTCAGTTCCATGAAGGCCAACATTTGGATCCATGGTGTTTGAGTTTGTCATTAGCACCGACCAATTTAAAGAATACAGAGTTAAACTTTATAAGAAAGTAAGATCGCTCCTGTATCATGATTTCGATTCCTATACCCCGATTGTAGACGGCGATTCTTACTCGTGATTCGTCCTCGTTCACGATCTGCAAAAGAACAGAATGTTTCGAGTCTAATTCTCTAATCTACGGAGATGAAGGCGCCACAGGAATTAGAATTAGGATTAGACCGGTACTCCCATATGTTATATATTTAACTTGATGTAACGATGTTAAATTATGTCTGCCTATTAAAAACGTGTTCAGATATATTCTAATCGTTGGATCTATCATATTTTTATAAATCGACTTGAATAGATCCATTGTAATTTTATACATCATCTTGAATAAATAATGTGGGCCACATTCAATATATAGAATATGGGGAGAGCTGCCTCTGCGAAATGTAAACTGTCCATGGAGATTCTTCGCCCCATTATTACATTATTATTGAGAAAAAAAAAGAAAACATAAGTAAGAAAAACTGGATTGAAATTTTTTTTTTAAAAAAAATCAAGATTCAATCATGTATCGCACGCGCTGACCGAAAATAAAAAAAAAAAAAAAAAAAAAAAAAAAAAAAAATACATGAGTATACATATATACTCTTTCAAAAAGCCATATCTCACATAACTTCAATATGCCCCATCTTGTTTTGCATATTTTTATTTTATCGTTCCGTGGAACAAATAGTTGCACTTAATAATATTATAATTTTATCTTAATATTAATCTAAAAAATATACTATCAATTATCAAATAGGGCAAAAAAGTAAAACTTTTTGATAATCATAAAATAGCTAAGCCTATAACTTTTAAACCATAATAAGGTGGCAAGTAAAAGACTAGGTAAATCACAAAATAGTTATATACAACTTTTTGAACTAAATAAGCAAAACCACATAAGACAAATTGAAGTTTACCCTTATTATATTTATGATTGTACGTGGTTTGTACGTAATGTGTTCATTGAGGTTTTTTCTCCAAAAGTGTGCAAAACAACTATAATAATTACTGGCCCAACACGCGGAACTAAATATTTATTAATGTCTAAATATAAAGTCTAATCCAATAAAAAAGAAAAGATTATTCCACTCAACCCACCATACCCAGTTCATTTGGCCCGATTACAAACAGGAAAAAAAAAAAAAATCGATTACCATATTCCCTTTTCTCTTCACTCAATCCACTAAAATTCTAGACGAAGAGCTCTTCCCCGTCGTCCTCCTTCACCACCGCAGCCAACGGAATAGAGTTTCGGCGGTTGCTAAATGCTTAAATAAGTGTTGGTAAATTAAAAGCACTCTTTTAGGCTATAGCAACACTCTTTAACTCTCACTATATACCTAGAGATCCCACATATAGCAACTCTTTTTAAAGTATCGGTAATTTAGCTAGCAATATTTTTTTGACCTATACCTATATTTAAAAGTGTCACTATAAACCGTTTTTGTTGTAGTGATTGAATTTAGTTTTATAATTAGGCATTAGTAGATTTTTTTAAAAAAAATTTTGGCATAAATATGACACTTACATAAAAATATCACAAACATGTGTCTCTATACCCTAATTCTGTTGTAGTGTTTGTAAATATTGAATATTTATTTGGAGATGGGTCAAATAGGAAACGACCTAGTAATTGTCTTAAATGTCCTCTCTGATCACATTCATAGATAACCTCTTGGAATGAATATCTACCGTTAATTTTATCCAAAAAATCTATCTAATAGAATAAGGGTAGTGCATAGTTTTAACATACACCAAGTATACCTATCATAGAATATCTATCAATAATATAAATAAAGCAATTTTTAGTATATTTTGTGTACTAATTTTTTTTTTTAATTATATTGATGTATTGAATATATCAAACTTGGGAAACTATTCAAAAATTTAATATTTCTGTCATTACCATGCTAGTATCATTATGCCATATCATTTTGTCATCAAGATACCTAAATTTCCCATTTGTTCTTTAACTAGGTACGGAACCCGCGCGATGCGGCGGGAAGACAATACAACAGCAAATTATTATAACTATTAATATTATTTTTTTATTATGCATTAATATTTTTAAATATTAATATTTTGATATATATATATAGAGAGAGAGAGAGAGAGAGAGAGAGAGTTCAAAAGCACTAAATATTTGGTGCTTGTAAATTTTCTATCATCGATCTCCGTCTTTGATTATTTTTATCAGTTAGATAATACTATTCAACTAACTATCTATTTAATCCTAGAAGGTTCATATCATTCTAATCACATATTTTTTAATTTCATGATCGAAAACTTGTGTGCATCCATGATTTGTATTTTCTTGTTGAGCACAATAGTATTAATGCTGAGAAATTTTGCTATCCGTGAAAGTTTAAAGTCATTTTTCATAAATAGATCCAAAAATAAAGCCTCTTGCTCTCATGACTATCTAAAAGTTTGCATAAAATTTTATTCGTATCGTATTTTTATTTTTTTGTATGTGAGAGATAGAGGGAGAGAGAAAGAGAGAGGATGGGAGTTAGATATATGAATAAAAAATTTGTATTTTGTTGTTTGTGAGAGATAGAGAGAGACAGAAAGAGAGAGGATAGGAGTTAGAAAAGGGAAAAAAAGTTATATTTTAATTTTAATTAAAATTTTTTTTTTTATTTTTTGTATATAAGTTACAATATTATATAAATTTTTTATTTTTTTTGTATGTGAGAGATAGAGAGAGAGAGAAAGAGAGAGGATGGGAGTTAGAAAAGGAAAAAAAATTATATTTTAATTTTAATTAAAATTTTTATTTTTATTTTTTGTATATAAGTCACAATATTATATAAATTTTTTATTTTTTTGTATGTAAGAGAGGGAGAAAGAGAGAGAATGGGAGTTAGATATATAAATAATAAATTTTGTATTTTTTTGTATATGAGAGATAGAGAGAGAGAAAGAGAGAGGATGGAAGTTAGATATATAAATAAAAAAATTTGTATTTTTTTGTATGTGAGAGATAGAGAGAGAGAAAGAGAGAGGATGGGAGTTAGAAAAGAGAAAAAGAATTTTATATTTTAATTTTAATTAAAATTTTTATTTTTATTTTTATTTTTATTTTTTGTATATAAGTCACAATATTATATATATATATATATATATATATATATATATATATATATATATATATATATATATATATATATATATATATATATATTTGTATGTGAGAGAGAGAGAGAGAGAGAGAGAGAGGAGTTAAAGTAAGAAAAAGGAGAGGGAGAGAGAGAGAAGAAAAATCAAAAAAAAAACCCCTCCGCGCCGGCTCCCCGCACCGGCTCGCGGGTCGCGCCCGCACGACCCCGCCGGCGCGCCCCCGCCCGCCCCCCACGCCCATGCGCCCGCCCGCTCGCCCGCGCCCCCGCCCACCCGCCCGCCCGCGCCCCTGCCCGCTCGCCCGCCCGCGACCGCGCCGGCTCGCCCCCGTGCCCACCCGCCCGCGCCCACCCGCGCCGGCTCCCGCGTTTCACGGAGAGGCGTGCCGTACGCCTTTTGGATCCACAATTCAAAGAGAGATATAGATTATCAATAAATCCATGACTTTATATGAAGTGCCTGAATTTTCAGTTCGAAATAATATATTACACGACACATGAAACAGTATTTATTTCACCAAATCAAAACTTCATACAAACATCATCCACTACAATAAAATTAGGTTATAGGGACATATGTTTGGAACATTTTTGTGTAAGTGTCTTATTTATGCTAAAACTTAAAAAAAAAATATCTACTATTGCCTAAATATAAAGCCCAATCTAACAAAAAATAAAAGGTTACTCTACTCAACCCACCACACCCAGTCCATTTTGCTCGATTACAAACAGAAAAGAAAAAAAAAAAAAGAAAATTGATTATCATCTTTCCTTCTCCCTTCACTCAATCCACTGAAATTATAGACGAAAAGCCCTTCTTTGTTGTCCTCCTCCGACACTGCAGCCAACAAGATAGAGTTTCGGCGGTTGCTAAATGCTTAAATAAGTGTTGGTAAATTAGCAGCACTCTTTTAGGTTATAGCGACATTTTTTACTTGTCACTATATACCTAGCGAACATATAAGCAACACTTTATAAAAATGTCGGTAATTTAGCTAGCATCATTTTTTTTGACATGTACCTATATTGAAAAGTGTAACTATAGACCGTATTTGATATAGTGATCAAACAAAAAAGGGGGAATAGGTATTATACAAAAGATCAATCTAGTACAAAACAGTTCAGTAATACTTTTAATCGCTCCGTACAATAAAAAGAATAACAAAATAACAGACAGTAATATATACCATAAAACAGTAAACAATAAATCTCGTGACCTCTTACTGTAGAAAGAGCTTATGCGCGGATTTAACATTATATTACTCAAAATATATGATTCAAAAAATAGCTATAGTAATTAGGGATGTCAAATGGGTATGGATATTCGAAAAATTATCCGAACCCGAATCCGAACGGGACGAGTTTACCTGAGCTAAACGGGTATGGATTCGGTTATGGGTATAAAAAATAAAAGCCCGACGGATATCGATACGGATATGAATTTTATATTTACCCGATCCGAACCGAACCCGACCAGAACCCGAACCCAAATCTGAATAAATTATATATATACATTATTTATTTTTATCCCTTTGATTTTTATTTAACGGTATGAATTTTTAAAATTCGTCGGGTTGGTCCGGGTCCGGGTTCGGATTTCGGATTTTTGGTCGGATATGGATATGGATATGAATTTTTAAAACCCGTCGGACGGGTTCGGGGTCGGGTACGAATTTTAATTTGATTTTCGGATTCAAATTTAGGTTTTTAAAAATCCGACCCAAATCCGACCCGTTGACATCCCTAATAGTAATAAAATTTTGAACCTAGAGTTGCAATTGCTTAGATTAATATATTCTTTCTTTTTTATCCCTGCTGTGCAGTTTTATCAGTTAGCAAAAGTGCTAGCTAGGATGTCACCAAATCAGAATGCATATATCAGTGCTGTCATGTCAAGAACATCATGTTCTTAAATTCCTGTCACAACTGAACTGCAGGAAAAAAAGGTGCCTGTGGAGTCTAGCTTAAAATTTGGGCAATTGGGTGGAGAGGAGGAGTCACACATGCAGCCAAGTTCTTTGGTACTAGAATTGTTCCAATGCTGGATTTATATAAAAACCAGCAGAGATCTTGTCAGCTCTTTAAATTGGCTGCTTCTGCATGCTTCCAAGAAACTACTAGAGAAAGATAATTTGGTAATAATATAATTTTACAGTAGAGAGTACATCAATGCCAACATTGTCCACATCCCAGGAGATCACTTATTATTTATATAGGGTCAAATATATATATAGAGTAGATTTACTATACTATTATGAGTAGTAGAGCCCTACTACTTATAAGTTATTTTCGATGATAGAGCCTTCCGAATCGACGATCCACTCCGTTAAATATGATCTAGAGTATTTAAAACTTCTAGAAAATAAATTTAGTAATTTTTCAAAATCATAATAAAGTCCATCAAATGGGCATAAAATGAACTAGAAATCGAACGATGTCCTAAAAATAGATGATCGGATCCTTCAATTTAAGATCGGAGTTATTGATCTTTATCTAGGTAGTGAATAGAATTTTCTATCAGAAATTCAACCTATTTCAATTCTTTTACACCGTTAAACTACCAAGTATCCCATATCGGCCGTTAAAAATTGTCAATTTTGTGAACTTTTGATCGTAAGGTAAATGATTTCGAAAAATTACGAAATTTAGTTTTTAGAAGTTTCAAATATTCTATATCATATTTAACTGAGTGGATCGTCGATTCGAAAGCTCTATCATCGAAAACAATTTATGAGTAGTAGGGCTCTACTACTCATAATAGTATAGTAGCCCTACTCTCTATATATATATATATATATAATTGAGCTCCTATACTTTTAAAAGTACCAAGTTGCGGTTAGGATGATGTGGGCCCCTTTGGGTTAAGTGGGTAGTTGGTTGAATAGTATAATCAAACGGATGAAAATGATCAAAGTCGTAGATTTAATCTGGTAAAAAATTCACAAGCACCAAGTGCTTTGTGCTTTTACAAGCACCATAGTGGACTCTCTCTCTCTCTCTCTCTCTATCTCTCTCTATACATATATATATATATATATATATATATATATATATATATATATATATATATATATATATATATATATATATATATATGTATAGTAGAGTCACTATCTATTAATAAGATAAGAAGCACTTGTCCTATCAATTTTTTAGCCTTTGGATCAACTATTTTCATAATTTACGACCATTGGATTAAATATTATAACCCTGGGGACCACTCAACCCTAGACCATTCAACTCTAACTCATAACCCTACAATTTCTCATTCAAGGGTTAAAAACTTGATAGGACAAGTGCTCCTATCCTATTAATAGGATAGTAGACCTAGCCTATATATATATATATATATATATATATATATATATATATATATATATATATATATATATATATATATATATATATATATATATATATATATATATATATATAACTAGGCTACTATCTATTAATAGCACTAAGTCATTGGTGCTATCAAGTTTTTAGTTGGATTGAAGATGTGCGGTTAGGATGACGTGGGAAGTAGGTGGTTGGTTGAATAGTATGATCTAACGGGTGAAAATTATTAAAATGGTGGATCTAACGGCGGAAAACTTGGTAGCACCGAGTGCTTAGTGCTATTGATAGCATAGCGTAGGACTCTATGATAGAAACTTCCGAATCGACGATCTACAATTAAAATAGTTATAGAACTAGTATTTGACCCGTGCGATGCACAATATATAATAATATAAAATAACAAAAGTTCTTATGTAATGATAAAAGAAAAACATTCTAATTAATATTATATTTTTTTTAATAAATAAAAAAATATAATATCAATCTTAATTATAGTAAATAATTAAGTACAAAAGCTAGAGAAATCAAATTATAAACCAAAGTATAATAGTTTTAATTTAATTTGAGTTTAACCCCTGGTAAGCATATAGAAAGTCAAGTGTTAATTTCTCACAACGGATTCATAAAAGGTTCTACTTTAGTATATAGTAAAATAATAGGGTTATTTACATACGGGTCCTGCAAACATAGTCAATTACGGAAATATCTGCAAAAGCGAAACTAGGTGAGATGTCCTGCAAAAGTCCAAAAGTAATTGACACGGCGGGGACATATCTGCATACTTTTGGACTTTTGCGGGGACATCTCACCTAGTTTCGCTTTTGCGGGGATATTTCGTAATTGACTATGTTTGCGGGGACTGTATGCATTTGACCCATATATATATATATATATATATATATATATATATATAGAGTATAGCTATGCTATCAATAGCACGAGCACAGTTTTAGTAGTTAGATCCACCCCTTTGATGATTTTATCCGTTAGATCATACTATTCAACCTACTCACTTAAGCCAACTGTTCACATCACATCGCAACCACATCCAATGGCTAAAAATTTGGTATTAATAGCACCAAGTCATTGGTGCTATCAAGTTTTTAGCCATTGGATTGAGAGATGTGTGGTTAGGATGATGTGGGGCCCTATATGGTTAAGTGGGTGGTTAGTTGAATAGTATGATCTAACGGTGAAAATCATTAAAGATGGATCTAACTAAAATTTAGTAACCGAATCTTTTCTTTATTGATAGCATGCGGCAGCTTATATATATATATATATATATATATATATATATATATATATTTATATATTTTGTTTTTTTATACAGATATAAAAGATTTTAGTTATATACGCTTAAACATATCGAATAATATATATATTCTTATAAAGTGATATTCATATTTAACTTTCTAGTTTATTCTTGATAGAGCACTATTTATTTTTTAATAGTCCTCACAAATATATATATATCTTTCGAAAGTTTCAAATATTAGAATTATACAGATATATATGTCTCCCAAAAAAAATAATTTACCCAATAATAATATAATTAAGAAGGATAGAAAAATTAATTTAACGGTTTAAATATTTTAGTCATGATTAATTATATTTTTCTAACGAATTCTAACATTAAAGGTATATTTGAAAATATTGTAGGAATATACAAAGGAGTTGCATGTATGTATACAATTAACCCAATATAAAAAAATATTTTTTTATTATAATTTCTAACTGCATGTAATATAATTTTTTCCAATTCCAAACAAAGCTAAGAACGATTTCTCAAAAAAAAAAAAAAAAAAAAAACAAAGCTAAGAACGATCAGCAAATTGAAGGTGCTTTCGATTTTTTCTACTATAATATATATATATATATATATATATATATATATATATATATATATATATATATATATACTACAAATTTTTGAACTGATATTTGTAGACACCGCAATCCATAGAAACAGAAATAGAGACCATGTAGTAGGATTAACTAATTGTCTAATTTTTATTATAAAAAATGAGCTAAAATTCGCAGAGAATTAACCGTGAATTACAAGCTACATAAAAAAACAATTAATTCTGAGAAACTAAATACCATCTTAATCTTAATTAATTAGAATTCTCTACACGGATCCTCTTCTTGGGGGGAGTGTGGCCTCGAACGCGGCGAGGAGGTTGCGGGGGACGAGGCTGCGGCCGAGTTTCCGCGGCTTCGCGAGGGGGCGGGGGCCGGGGGCACGTCAGCGGCGGCTTGATCTTGTGCTCCTCCGACGTCGGAGTCGCGCATTCGTCGCCGTTGCCATCACCGCCGGCCCCCGCGGTGGCTTTGATCGGCTCGTCGGACATCGCCGTCGTCCGTATCGCGAGGAGAGCCACGAATTGCTCAATTGTCGTCGCCTCCGAGCTCATTGCTAACGTTAGGGTATGAAGAAGAAAAAAACGAAAAAAAGAAGAAGAAGAAGGGGATATAAATTGTAGTAGGAGATTGGAATCCGAATAGGAATTGGAATTGTGGAGAGAGAAAGAGAGAATATTATTATGGAGGCGGTAGCGGCAAAGTTAGTTATATATATATATATATATATATATATATAAAAGAAAGATGGTAGGTTTTATAAAAAAAAATAATGATATTACTTTCTTATTATATTCGAATTTTAAATTTTAGATTTTAGATTTTAGATTTTAGAGAAAATTTAAATTTGAAAAATATAAAATATCAAATTATAAATTTCAAAATTTTAAAATATCAAAATATAAATTTATAATTTATAATTTGTAATTATAAACTTTAATTTTGAGATTATAAATTGTAAATTTAAAAATTCAAAATTTTAATTTTAAAATTTTAAAAAATAAGAAAATGGGGGGGAACAATTAATAATAATAATTTATTATAATAAATTTATAAATTTTTTAAAATTCTACTTAAACTTATTAAATTTATTAAAAGATTTAAATATAATTTATTATAATATTTAAATATAAATAATATGTATTAATACAATTAATAATTTTATAATAAAAATAATACATTATAATATATAACATATTATATTTATATAATTTAGTTTTAATCCAATTTATAATTTTAATTAAGTTTGAAATTAAGCATTAATTGGAATAGCACTATTCCACCAAAATGGTGGAATAGTAAATTTCTTGCTATTAGGAATAATCGGGAATAGCAAGATTTGGCCAGGGATAAAATATTCGACCAAATTTTATTTCGTTTGGTGGAATAGCGGGGATAACTTTTGTTATCCTCATTTATCCTCGAACCAAACGGTGGCTTCGTTTGGTTCGGAGTTAAGTAAAAACTAGTTATTTCAGGAATATGATTAAGTTCAGGGTTAAGATGGGATTAGAGTAATTTTGTATTTGGTTGATAATTGGGTTTAGTCCTAAAATAGTGTTTGGTTAGAATAGATGGGATAAAAAAATTAGTACCTTATTATAAATAGAAAATAATGATTTAACCCCCGGTTACCCTCCTTAACCCCTCCTTAGGGAGGGCCTCCTTAACCCCCCTTTAACCCCCAACCAAACACAAGCCCCCTATTGACCGTTCC
Organism: Aechmea fasciata; assembly: GCA_025177825.1. Taxonomy (NCBI): domain Eukaryota; kingdom Viridiplantae; phylum Streptophyta; class Magnoliopsida; order Poales; family Bromeliaceae; genus Aechmea; species Aechmea fasciata. The sequence goes on along the minus strand of CM045941.1, from coordinate 8,880,412 downwards.
TAGAGCAAGTGGCAAAGGACTTAGTGGTTGGTACCCGAGATCTAAGTTCGATTTCTAGTTGATTCATATTTCTAACTAAGTTTATTTCTAAATGAAATAAACAAAACGGGTAACATGCTACCTATCTCGAAAAAAACACAAGCCCTCTCATCACGGACAAAATATTTTCTGTGCTTCTCCTTGACGGTGGCCCAAATGCAGTGTTAGAGAGACCCAAACCCAACTCGCTTGGAAAACTCAAGGGTTATGAAACTCATGTGAGTTATGGGGTGACTCTTGGGCTTTTGGCTTTTATGAGGGCTCATTATGTGTGCCATAATGAAAGAGTTAGTGTGTGGCTAGGTTCAATGTACGTATCTAGGAGCCTATATATAGTGGGGTTTAGCTAAGGTCAAAACACACAAGAGAGAGTGTATATGTGAGATGTAATTCTCATTTTCTAAGTAATGGAGTACTTAATTTTTTGAGAGAATCTCTGCATCTTTCTCTTTATCATTTTCCTTTGCATACTTAGTCGTAGGACGCGAAGGTCCGAACTAGCAACAGGGACGAAGGCTTGCCTATCTTCGAGCAGGAAGGCAGGTGTCGCACGGCCTTTGCGAACAGAAACGCTATGGCCGTGACAGTTGGTATCAGAGCCGGTTTGAGGAGGAACCATGCCGTCATCGACGAGCTTTCGATGCAAACCGTGTGAGAAAGGAGCAAGGAACCGCAGGCGCTCGCGTAGGAGTCATGAATCCTTGAAGTACCGTGCGGGGCAACAGAAGGATGTTACGACAGGCAGAGTTGGGTTGCGTGTCGCGAAGGACATGCACACCCTGAGCGTTCTGCTGCTTGGCGGAGGGCGCATGCGTGTCGCGGATGACATGCACACTCGGGGATTTCTGCTACTAGGCGGAGAGCACGTGCGTGTCGCGGAGGACATGCACCCCCTAGGAGTTCCGCAGCGTGGCAGAGTGCGCGTGCATGTCGCGGAGGACATGCACCCCCTGGGAGTTCCGCAGCGTGGCGAAGTGCGAGTGCGTGTCGCGGAGGACATGCACCCCCTGAGCGTTCTGCAACGTGGCGGAGTGCGCGTGCGTGTCGCGAAGGACATGCACCCCCTGAGAGTTCTGCAGCTTAGCGGAGTACGCGTGCGTGTCACGGCGGACATGCACACTCGGGCGTTCTACAGCTTGGCAGAGTGCGCATGTGTGTCGTGGAGGACATGCACATCCGGCGAACTCTTCGCACTGCAGGCTCGCTAGTGCACTTGCTCAGAGAGGCAAGATACTAGGTGCTGATGCGGGGACGGATCTGGACACCGGGTGCAAGGCACGGGTCGATCGTGCGCGAAAGCACGGGGCCGATCGCGCGCGAAGGCACGGGGCGGATCGCGCAAGGCTATGCGGACCGGAATGACTCGAGCGCGCAACGAGGGCGTCGCGCGTTAGGTGGGGGAGAATGTTACAGACAAAATATTTCCCGCTGACTTCTCCTTGACAGTGGCCCAAATTTGCTAGCGAAAATGGGTTGAAAACGGGTTGAATCGGGTGTTAGAGAGACCCAAACCCAACCCGCTATGGGAAACTCAAGGGTTATGAAACTCATGGCTTATGGGGTGAGTCTTGGGCTTTTGGCTTTTATGAGGGCTAATTATGTGTGTCATAATGAGAGAGTTAGTGTGTGACTAGGTTCAATGTATCTAGGAGCCTATATATAGTAGAGTTTAGCTAAGGTCAAAACACAAGAGAGAGAGTGTGTATGTGAGTTGTAATTCTCATTTTTTAAGTAGTGTAGTACTAATTAGTTTTTTGAGAGAATCTGCCTCTTTCTCTTTGTCATTTTTCTTTGCATATTAAGTGGACGCGAAAGTCCGGACTAGCAACGAGGACGAATGCTTACCTATCTTCGAGCAGAAGGCGGCGCCGCACGACCTTTGCGAACGGAAACGCTAAGGCCATGACACCTCTCTTTAACCCCCAACCAAACACAAGCTAAGGGATCACTATCATCCTAACCCTATAATTTCATGTTTGAATTTTTGGGTTCAAAATTTGAATATTTGATCGGATTAAAATTTAGATACAAAATTTTAAAATTTGTCAGACTAAGATTCGGGTTCAAATTCGAACTTACTAGTCTGATTTAGGTTCGAACTTTTAAAAATTTGCTCCTAATCCGACCCGCCGTCATTTCATGTAATATATAGTAACAAAGTTTTTATTCAATATATATATATATATATATATATATATATATATATATATATATATATATATATATATATATATATATATATATATATATATATAGCTTTGCTAGAATACTATCGAAGCGGTTTACTACCGATTTATTTTTGATGATAGAACTTCCAAATCGATGATTGGCCGTTAAACATGATCTAAACTATTTAAACTATCGGAAATCAAATTTTACATATTTTTAATATTGTTCTCTTGTCAAGTGAACGAAAAAATGAATATTTGAAAATAAATATTCTTTAAAAAGTGATGATACAATTTTTATATTTGAGATCTAGAGTCTAGATCTTATTTTAAATAGTTTAAAGAGTTTAAAATAAAAATTTAGTTGATTTGATCACTTCTATACCGTTAAACAAGCAAACGCATCATATCGGCCATTAAAATTATAGATTTTGTGACCCTTTGATCGTTCGATTAGTGAAGCGAAAAAATCATAAAATTTTATTTCTAGATAATTTAAATGGTCTAGATCATATTCAACAGTGCCGATCGTCGGTTTGGAAGCTCTATCATAAAAACAAATCGATAGTAAACTAGTCGGTTTACTATTGATAGTATTCTAGCAAAACTCTCTCTCTCTCTCTCTCTCATATATATATATATATATATATATATATATATATATAGAGAGAGAGAGAGAGAGAGAGAAAGTTTAATACGATAGGAGCACTTGTCCTATCAATTTTTTAGCCTTTGGATCAAATTTTTTCATTATTTCTAACCATTGGATTAAATACTATAACCCAAATGGGGACCACTCAACCCTGAGGGACCATTCAACTCTAACCGACTAATATCATCCTAACCCTAGAATTTCTCATCCAAGGGGTTAAAAACTTGATAGGACAAGTGCTCTTATCCTATTAATATGATAGTAGCCCTAGTATATACATATATATATATATATATATATATATATATATATATATATATATATATATATATATATATATATATATATATAGAGTAGAGGCTACTATACTATTATGAGTAGTAGAGCCCTACTACTCATAAGTTGTTTTCGATGATGGAGCTTAGAATCGACGATCCACTCAGATTAAATATGATTTAGAGTATTTAAAACTTCTAGAAAATAAATTTCGTAATTTTTCGAAATCATTTATCTTACGATCAAAAGCTCACAAAATTGACAATTTTTAAGATATGGGATACTTAGTAGTTTAACGGTGTAAAAGAATTGAAATAGGTTGAATTTTTGATAGAAAATTCTATTCACTACCTAGATAAAGATCAATAACTCCGATCTTAAATTGAAGGATCCGATCATCTATTTTTAGGACGTCGTTCAATTTCGGTAGTTCATTTTATGCCCATTTGATGGACTTTATTATGATTTTGAAAAATTATGAAATTTATTTTCTAGAAGTTTTAGATACTCTAGATCATATATTTAACGGAGTGGATCGTCGATTCGGAAGCTCATCATCGAAAACAACTTATGAGTAGTAGTCTACTACTCATAATAGTATAGTAACCTACTATATATATATATATATATATATATATATATATATATATATATATATATATATATATATATATATATATATATATATATATATATATATAGAGTAGAATTTGGTATCTTTATTAATATGGCACGGATTTGGTGCTAGTAAGTTTTCTACCATTGGATTAACCTTTTGATTAATTTTACCCGTTAGATTATCTTATTCAACCAACCACCCACTAAACCCTACGAGGCCCACATCATCCTAGCCACACATCTTTTAATCCAAGGGTAGAAAACTTACTAGCACCAAGTCATTGGTGCTATTAATAGTATTCCAGCTTAGTTCTATATATATATATAGGCCACGGCTACTATACTATTATGAGTATTGGAGCCATCGTACTCATAACTTTTTGACCGTTGAGATGAAAAAATATGAGATGTGATTACGGTTAGATTGATAGTGGGCCCCCTAGGGTTGAGTAGGTGGTTGGTTGAATAGTATAATCTAACGGGTAAAAATGATTAAAGGGTGGATCAAATGGCCAAAAAATTATGAAGATGAGCCTCTATACTCATAAAAGATATAGAAATTTTGACTCTCTCTCTCTCTCTCTCTCTCTCTCTATATATATATATATATATATATATATATATATATATATATATCACAATAAGTTGGAGCCAGGGAGGGGCATTCCCGTAAATTCACAGGATTGGGGTGGTAAAACCGTAAAAGTGAGCTGTCCTTGTAAGCAACGGAAGTTGCCCAACGTTGCACTTCAGCATGTGCCCTTGTCCATCGGAATCTCTCTCTCTCATCCATTTTGTCTCTCTCTCTCTCTCTCATCCTCTTTCTCTCTCTAGCATTTTCTCTCTCAAACAAATATTATATCGCCAAATGGCAACGCACGACAAAGGAGCAAACCCACCTTCTAAATATTTTTCTTTGTTTTTTTTTTTTTTTTTTTTTTTTTTTTTTTTTTTTTAACGCACTTTACAATCCACGCCTTAAGATCCTCCACAAGACTCGATCAACAGCACCCAAAGCTCCAATTCACATATATTTCAAAATGTTAAAATTTTTACCGATTATATCTGCTCTATATTCGATATGTTTATGCAATTAATCCAATATGTAAAAAATATTTTTTATTATATTTTCTAACTGCATGTAATATATTTTTTTCAATTCCAAACCAAGCAAATTGACGATGCTTTCGATTTTTTCTACTATAATATATATATAGAATATAGAACTAGGCTACTATATTATTAATAACACCAAGTCATCGTGCTATAACAAGTTTTTGATCATTGGATTGAGAGATATACGGTTAGAATGACGTGGGCCCCTAGGATTAAGTGGGTGGTTGGTTGAATAAGTATGATCTAACGGGTGAAAATCATCAAAGGGTGGATCTAATCTAAAAACTCAGAAGACCGAGTCTTCGCTATTAATAATATAAAGGAACTCATATATATATATATATATATATATATATATATATATATATATATATATATATATATATATATATATATATATATATATATATATATATATATACTACAAATTATGATTTTTTTTCACCTTTTAAATTATAAATAAATGTCAGAGTTTTAAGATACCACAACGGGGGATCACAATCTTGAGAGAAAGAAAAAGGTGAAACAAATATAGGCTTGGTTTGAGATTTGCGTGGCCAAAAATACATATTTTCATAATTTAAACAGTAAAGATTAACTAATTGTCTAATTTTTTTTATAAAAAATGAGCTAAAATTCGCCAAGAACCGTGAATTACAAGCTACAATATCAAAAACAATTCTCAGAGACTAAATACATCTTAATTAATTAGAATTCTTTAATATTTTACATCAATTTTTTTTTTTGCATCATCGATCATCGTGTGAATTATTCTCTACCAGAAAACATCGAAAGAAAAAAAAAAAAAAAAAAAGTTGAAACAGGGTCAAGAACACAAGATCCATCGCAGATCTTCAGCTATCTAACATGTATTGACCTACACGGATCCTCTTCTTGGGGGGAGGGTGGCGTCGAACGCGGCGAGGAGGTCGCGGGGGGACGCGGCGGCGGCGGAGCAGGTCGTTGCGGCCGAGTTTCCGCGGCTTCGCGGGGAGCGCGGGGCTTGCGGGGGCGGGGGGCAAGTGAGCGGCGGCTTGATCTTGTGCTCCTCCGACGTCGGAGTCGCGCATTCGTCGTCGTCGTTGCCGTCATCCCCGGCCCCCGCGGCGGCTTTGATCGGCTCGTCGGATATCGCCGTCGTCGTCCGTATCGCGGGGAGTGCCGGGAATTGCTCAATTGTTGTCGCCTCCGAGCTCATTGCCAATTAATGTTAGGGTATGAAGATGAAAAAGAACAAGAAAAAGAAGAAGCTAGAATTGGAATTGGAATTGGAATTGAAATTGTGGAGAGAGAAAGAGAGAATTATTGTGGGGGGCGGTAGCGGCAAAGTTAGATATATATAGAGAAGGGAGAGGAGGGTTTGTGGGGGGAGGATGAAACAATGATTGTGTGAGGAAAGAGAGGAGGAGAAAAGGGTGGTGGGAAGGGTACAAAATAGGGGATAAAAAGACCACCAATTTATTATTTTATTTTATTATTTTATTTTTTTTTCTTTTTCTTTTTTTTTTTTTTTTGAGAGATATGTAATATGTTATCCGCTTCGTTAATTTTATTTAAATAAATTTAAATTTGGAAATGTGAATCAACTAGGATTGAACTTGGATCTCATCAACCACCAAACCCTTCGCCACTTTTCTAGGACGGTTGGTTTAATTTGTTTTTTTCTTGCCTGCACCAATTAGTGGGTTTGTGTGAAATTCATAAGTTATTATAAAATTTATTTCGATAGATATGATCTGTAAAGTTTTTAAATTGTTTAGTTACGTATGGCTGTTACTGTACATTGCATATCTAATTATTATATTCGATTCACAACTTATAATTCTCGGTGTGAGATTTTTCTTATATAATTATAATTAAAGAGTTTAATTTTTGTTTCTTCAAAACTTTTGCTGTCCACGAATTAGTAGGATAGTATGCATGGACAATATTTCACCTACGAGACGATTTGTCATATTCTGAAAAAAATGATTTGAAGGCTGAACTACGATATATATAATTAAAGTAATAAAATTTGTAATATATAATTTCAAACTGCGAGCAACCACACAAATCTTTTATAATTACGACAGTTCCATAACATCTAATCAAACAACATATATATAGGCGGCTTATGTGCCTAAAATTTATAAATCCTTGAAATATAAAAACTTTTGAATGCCATAAAATACAATTAATGAATTAAATTTTACTTTTAAAAATTTTATTATTAAATTATAGGAATATGGTGTATGGTGCACCGGTGCATGCAATCGCTTCCACAGAACAAGAACATTGAGAAGCACAAGGAACGACATTTTCATCATACAAAAACGCTTTTGATGCTTCTTTTTTTTTATTATAGTTTTGGTACTTCTTCGTCGGTGTAACGGTTACATGTCACATCACGGGCATGAAACTGACACGTGGGTCCCTCTTGTCGCAACATTCCACGTGTCATCCTCTCAAATATTGCCTTATATATAATTTTTTTTTGTAATAAATAATTATTCGTTTGTGCGGAGCCTATTGGATCTCTCCACGTGGGCCCCGCATAAAGCTTTTAACCGCGCTTTCCATGATACCACACAAGCACAAAAGCTCGTGGTTGGTGGGACCCACATAGCTCTAAATCAATCTCAGCCGTCCATTTTGTTAATATAGATCTCAAAATTTATTTATAATAATATTAATAATTAATTATTATTAAATTCGGTTATAACACTCTATATATATAAAAATAAGTTTACATGTAAAATTTGTCATATCGACTATAATAATTACAATAATACAAAATTGAGAAATTCGTTTCATAATACTAAATTTTTTCTCTACTTTTTTGGTTAAATTTTTAATACGCGAATTAAATAAATATATATTTTGATATGTGGTGTAATGTAATAAAATATGTTAACATATTTCAATAAATGCAATAACAACGAAGGGGGGTAAAATTGTCATTTAACATGGGATTTTGGTAAGATATTAAATGTTTAAATTAAATACGAACATTTAATTCTGCATGCGGGCACGTTCCCTCTTCATTCCAACGCATTAAAAGCCATTAAAAACGATTTTTTAGGAAATTAAAGGCATATATTAATTTGCCCTTGAATTTTGAGAAAATTACGAGGGGTGCCACTAGTTCTTTGCTTTTGTTTCGCGTATAAGTAAAAACTGCTTATTTCAGGAATATATATAAATTTGATTATAAACAGTAACTGGACTAATTTTACATTTGAATGAAAATTAAGTTGTTACTAAAGTAAAATAAATAGTATTTAGTAAAGTCCAAAATATCCGATATACTATACCCGATTAGGATCATACATCCGAATCATTGGACCCGATAAAAAATGGATATTATATGGATAAAAAAAATTATCCATTAACATTTTAGGTATGGGTCCGGATATTTTATATCCATACCCGATTTGGACCCAACCTGAATTCAACTTTCAAATAAGTAGGGTTTGAAATAGTTTTCAAATCCGGATCCGGATCCAGACCTAATAAAATATCCGACAATAAAAAAAAAAAAAAATTGAACATTTAATGAATATTCTATTTAGTAAATTTTTTGATTTCTTTTTATTTTTTTCTTTTTTTGGATGGTAGTATATAATATTAGTAATTACTACAACTTATATTCTCTTTATAGGGGGAAAATTTATAGTTTGTCCACAGACTATTTAATAAAATCTATAAAAAAAAATATATGTATCAGTATCCGTACTCGATTTAGACCCGACCTATAGGTTTTGAATGGGTAGTATATGGGTAGTCACTACCCAGACCCGCTCAAATAGACCCGATGGATATATTAGTAACTTAAGTATCCAGACTATCCAGACCCTTACCGGACCAAAAGTTAAATGGGTAGGATATATATATTTTTCTAACCATTTTTTTTAGAATGCATACGATATATCAACTATCCAAATCCGATCCGGCCCATGGACACTTTTTTAGTATTTAGATGGTTAGATTGGAACAAAGAGAATAAGAATTGTAATTTTAAATTAAAATTATGTTATCTAATTAATTAGCATCAAAATATTACCTAAAATTAATTTAATAATTTAATAAATTTATTAGCTATGAATATTATATAAGATAAAAAAAATATATTTTAATTAATTAAATAAATATAAAAAATTATTTAACTTTTTAATTATTTAGTAAATTATGTTAGTTACAACTAGTAAAAAACAAATTAATTAGATTAATAGAAATATTAATCGCTGAGCAATATATATATATATATATATATATATATATATATATATATATATATATATTTAATGATATCTATTAATAGCCATTTGTTAAATTGATTTCTTGGATTAAGAAATGAATGGTTAGGATGATGTGGGCCCCTAGGGTTGAGTAAGTGGTTGGTTGAATAGTATAATCTAACGGATAAAAATAATCTAAGTGTTAAATCTAATGGAAAACTTGATAAAGACCAAATCCTTATCGATAAGACTCTCTCTCTCTCTCTCTCTCTCTCTCTCTCTCTCTCTCTCTCTCTCTCTCTCTCTCTCTATATATATATATATATATATATATATATATATATATATATATATATATATATATATATATATATATATATATATATATATCATTAATAACAATATATACTATACGATATACTATATTATTTATTCTTTTTATAAATAAAGATTATATATATATAATTAAATATTTTATTTTAATAATTAATATTTCTGACTTTTGGATCGGGATCGGGCTCGGGCTGGGCTTGGACATGCCTAAATAGGGCCATAATTTTTCTGGCCTAAAATTTTGAAGCCCGGCCCGAACCTACAGTTAAGGTTTTAATACCCAAAGCCCGCCCAAACATGGCCCATCGGCCGGGCCTTGTTTAGACCTAGACCGAGTTCCATCCCTAGTTCCAGCCTTACACCAGTTTGTTACAGAAATCTAAAAATTTACTGTTCTTGAATACCAAACGCAGTATAGAAGAATAAAAAAAAAATAAAAGCTTATTTTCTTCTTATTCCCAAACCAAACACTGTCTTATAATTGCTTCTAGGCGAAGCGGGGCGAATCAGCTCAAACCACATGTTTTTTCTTTCTTTCGTCTTTTCGGGTTTGCCGAGTTAAGAGGAGTTAAGCATTTTAAATAGCATTAAATAATCAAAAGGGTTTTTCACATATTAGACCCTCATAACTTACCGTTTTGCACAAATGGTCCCTCACTATTTTATAATTGTATTTAAAAACCTAAATATGGAGCTTTGCTAGAATACTATCGGTTTTGCTAGAATACTATCGGTAGTAAACGGCTCGGTTTACTATCAATTTGTTTTCGATGATAGAGTTTCCAAATTGATGATCGGCACCGTTAAATATTATCTAAACTATTTAAACTATCAGGAAATCAAATTTCACACATTTTCTATATTGTTCTCTTGTCCATCAAGTGAACAAAAAATGAACGACTAGAAATGAATATTCTTTAAAAAGTGATGATACAATTTTTATATTTGAGATCGAGAGTTTAGATCTTATTTTAAATAGTTTAAAGAATTTTCTAACAAAAATTTAGTTGATTTGAACTCTTCTATACCGTTAAACGAGCAAACGCACCATATCGGCCATTAAAATTATAGATTTTGTGACCCTTTGATCGTTCAGTTAGTGATGCCAAAATATCATGAAATTTGATTTCTAAATAATTTAAATGGTCTAGATCATGTTCAACGATGCCGATCATCAATTTGAAAGCTCTATCATTGAAAACAAATCGGTAGTAAACCGCTTTTACTCATCGATAGTATTAAAGCAAAGCTCCCTAAATATGTATATATTAGTATTTTTTAAAAGTCGGGGAGAAGAGAACGAATAGAACGAATTAAGGCTTCATTTGGAATCCTAAAAGAGATACAAAAATACAATAAAAATATATATAGTTCAGATTGTATCGATTTTTATAAGATATAATTTTTTCAGCTCTATTAAGCAAAGAAGAAGTAGAATAAACCTCTAAATGCTTCAAGTTTAGGGAGAAGAGAAGGAGCTGAATGAACTAAGGCTTCATTTGGAATTTTGGGGGGACGTTTGGTTGCGTGTAGCTGTAGTTGGAAATACATGCAGCTTGTAAATGGATTGTAATTACATCTAATGTTTGGTTTGATGCGATTGCAACTATCGCAATTATATTTCTTCATTTGGTTGTGCAGCTTGAGATTTGTATTTATAAATAATGTCACCTTTTAGAGAGGAAGGTGAGATTACCCCTTTTTAAGATAAGAAACTTATGGGATTATATAATTATTAATTAAGACTTATATATATATATATATATATATATATATATATATATATATATATATATATATATATATATATATATATATATATATATATATATATATATTTACATATTATAAAATTACATATGAATTTAATAAATTTTAAATATAAACATATTATAAATTTGATCATAACAAAAATTAAAACATTATTGAACTATAAAACTAAATGTAAATTAATCCATAATAGAGCTAAGAAATAAAATTATGAGTGCTTTTTGTGTGTGTGTGTGAGAGAGGGAGAGAGAATAATGAGTGCTTTTTGTGTGTGTGTGTGTGTGCGTGAGTGAGAGAGAGAGAAGAGAGAGAGAGAGAGAGAGAGAGAGAGAGAGAGACGCACCACGTTGAAGAAGCAGGAGAGATCGAGAGGCAGCCCCGCAAACCCTATACGGCTATACCTATTGTGCATATATATTTTCAGGAAAAAAAAATACAGCAAATAAAAAAAAATTAGAGTCTATTTTTTGGGGGTGAGCCGACTCAAGTTTAACTGCTGCAGTGGTACCAAATTTGATGCAGGATTGGAAAAAATAAAGGATTAAGAGATTAAAAGTATTTGGACCAAATCCTGATCTAATGCAATCGATGCTAGCGACAAATGGGAATTCTATTCGAAATTCAACAAATTAAATAATTTTAAGATTATCCTAGAGAGCGAAGCAAGACAAGGCAAACGTTGAAATTAAATAGGAGTTAGAGATGTTCGATCGAAATCATGGCCTGCAAGAGAGATATTAGTAAGCAAACGCACGAGGGATCCGTAAGATGCTCGATTCATTGTTGGGTCCGTAGTCTATCCGACGATTGCAATCTGTTGGGTTGGGCAAACCAAGCAAAAAGGAGGAGTCAGGGGATTAGAGAAAGAAATGGATCAAAGAAAAGAAGTAGGTTCAGGTTTTGGCAGTTAAGAAGTTGAGGGCGAGTTCTTGACGAATCGATCATGGGAGGCTCAAGCGCAGGCGATCGGACAAAGGTTGGAGGCGATGACAATGGAAGCACTCGACCAACAACGGAAGTGCACGGAATGCGATTCTTTAAGTCTTCGCGGCGACAAGCATTGTCGATGATGCGGCAGATGCGTAAATTCGGCCAGGTGGTGTCGTTGACGCGGCGCAGATGACGGTGATGTTACGCGCAGTACGTCGAGGTGGCTAGCGGCGAGCGCGTGAACTTCGAGTTGGAGAAGGAATTGCACGAGGGAAAGATAAGATAAAGGGACTCGCTCCTACGGACTCGCTCCTGCCGACGCATAAATGCGAAGGGTTAGAGAACACATCTCATAGAAAATAATAAGATTCTTCTTCATTAATTTTTGATCGTTCAATACATAGAATCTTTTAAAGAGCCTTCCCGACAGTGAGAAGCTCAAAACAAATCCTAATAAAATCTCTAACAAAATTAACAACCCTCATAACAACTTCTAGATAAATCCTAACAACCTAAGAAGTTCAAATAATAAAATCCTAACAACTTGATAAGTTCAAACAATAAAATCCTAACAACTTGATAAGTTCAAATAATTGAAAAGTGAGAATCCTAGATGCTTCTAGAAATTCTTATGTTCGATTCAACCCGGACCTAACTCGGGTCGCTCAAGCCATAAGTCCCAATTGCGATTGCGGCGTCGACGACGTTCGTACACACGAAAGGACCGATCCGCATCAGCTCTCTCCGCCTTTGAAAAATTCGACTCCGTCGAATTGTTTGAAATATGCTCTTCATACAAATCAGGAGCCAACTGCTGGAGTTCCTTTTGTGAAATCCAAGTCGCATCCTCGTCCGATATAACCATTTGACCAAATCGCGATCTCCGCCATCCCTCGTCGATACTATATGATCGTCAAGTATTGCCTCGATGTCATTTTTCTTTTCCTGCCATGGGATTCTTGGGACAAGTGGAGATGAAAATGAATGGGGTAACGAATTTTGTATATCTGGATGGTATAAAGTAAGATCCTCAACATTGATAGTAGGATTAATTCCCATGTCAGATGGCAAATCCAACAAATAGGCATTAGACCCAATTTTTTTGAGAACCTTAAATGGACCCATTTTTTTTGCATGTAGCTTTTTAATAGTCCCGTGTGGAAGCCTCCTCCTAATCCGCACCATCACCAAATCTCCTTCTTTAAATTCAACTTCTCGCCTATGAGTATCAGCTTCCCTCTTATAGATTTCATTACTTAAAATTATTTTTCGTCGAATTTCGTGATGTAAATCCCGCATATGCTGTGCAAATGAAGATGCTTGTTCACTAGGTCTTTGTTCTACAGGAATAGGAATTAAATCGATCGGTTTGTTTGGGTCATATCCTGTTACTATTTTAAAAGGACTCATTCCAGTGGTTCGATTGATTGAACTATTATATGCAAATTCAGCTTGCGGTAGAATAAGATCCCAATTTTTTGCATTGTCACCGACTAGACATCGAAGTAGGTTTCCCAAACTTCGATTGACTACCTCGGTTTGACCGTCAGTCTGCGGATGATATGAAGATGAGAAAAGCAATTTCGTGCCCATAGTTTTCCACAATGTTTTCCAAAAATAACTAACAAAACGAACATCCCTATCAGTCACGATTGATTTTGGTAAACCATGAAGACGTACAATTTCAGCCATGAAAAGTTTTGCGATATGGGTAGCATCGGATGTCTTACGGCAAGGAACAAAATGAGCCATTTTAGAAAAACGATCAACTACAACGAGAATAGAATCGTGCCTTCTAATCGTTTTTGGTAGACCTAAAACAAAATCCATGCTTAGATCTTGCCAAGGAGAATGTGGAGCAGGTAAGGGCGTGTATAATCCTGCGTTCTTCCGACCACCTTTGGCCCTTTGACACACCCCACATCGTGCCACAACGCGCGCGACATCTCTTTTGAGGCTCGGCCAATAGAATCGATCCTCAACTATAGAAATAGTTTTGTCTCGACCAAAGTGTCCGGCTAAGCCTCCTGCGTGAAGTTCCCAAATAATGAAATCACGTAATGAGCCATGTGGGATGCACAAACGAACACCCCGAAAAAGGTATCCATCTCGAATGACAAAATCTGGGTTAGTAGAATTGTGCTCTAAAACTGAGGAGTAGATCTCGCTAAAGTCTGGACACGAGGAATATCCCTCTTTAACGCTGTCGAACCCAGTTGCACTCACCCCGAAATTGTTCAAAGTGGCCACGATTCGGCTCAAGGCGTCGGCGGCTTGGTTATCGGTTCCGGATCGATGTTTTAGGACAAAGGTATATTCTTGAAGGTACTCGACCCATTTCGCATGCCGAAAGTTTAGGTTTTTCTGTGAATTGAGGTACCTAAGGGCTTGATGATCGGAAAATAATACAAATTCCTTAGGTAATAAATAGTGTCGCCAATACCTCAATGCTTGAACCACTGCATACAGTTCCTTGTCATAGGTAGAGTACTTCAGTTTAGCCTCGTTTAATTTTTCGCTAAAATAGGCTATCGGGTGGCCTCCTTGGTTCAAAACTCCACCTATGCCTACTCCTGACGCATCACAACAAACCTCGAAAACTTTTTCAACATCTGGCAATTTCAAAGCGGTGCTTCGTCATCAAAGATTTAATTTCCTTAAAAGCTTTAATGGCCGACTGTGTCCAAGTGAATTCTCCCTTTTTTAAACAATTTGTAATTGGGGCCATTATAGTACTAAAGCCTTTAATGAACCTGCGGTAAAAAGTTGCTAAGCCATGAAAGCTCCTAACGTCATGAATATTTTTAGGTTCAGGCCATTCTCTAATTGCTCTCACCTTTTCTGGGTCAACTGATACCCCATCATTGGACACAACAAATCCTAAAAAGGTGACGCGGGGTTGCATGAAAGCGCATTTTTTAATGTGAATGTAAAATTTTTCTTTTCTTAAAATTTCAAAGACTTGGCGGACATGATATAAGTGTTCATCCTCGGCATGGCTATAAATCAAAATATCGTCAAAGTACACAACTAGGAACTTCCCAATGAAAGGCCTAAAAACTTGGTTCATAATCCTTATGAAAGTACTGGGCATTTGTCAAACCGAATGGCATGACTAGCCACTCGTATAATCCTTCTTTCGTCTTAAATGCGCCTTCCACTCATCTCCGTGTCTAACTCGAATCGGTGGTATCCGCTTCGGAGATCAATTTTCGTGAAAATAGATGCACCGCCATCATGTCTAGCATATCATCCAAACGCGAATCGGAAACCGATACTTAATCGTGATTTTGTTAATGGTACGGCTGTCAACACACATACGCCAACTACCGTCCTTTTTAGGTGTGAGTAGTGCCGGTACTGCGCATGGACTCATGCTCTCCCTCACGAAGCCTTTCCTAACTAGATCATCTACCTGACGCTTCAGTTCATAGTGTTCTTTTGGGTTCATCCTATAGTGTGGTAGATTAGGTAAAGACGAACCAGGGACAAGATCAATTGCATGTTGAATATCCCTAAGTGGGGGGAGTTCATCAGGCAATTCTTCTGGGATTAGGCAGTTGAATTCGGAGAGGAGGGGTTTAATGACTAGAGGGGTCTCAATGGGTTCAAGTGGGTCGAAAATTTCTTTGACAATTAAAGCGTACAAAACTTGAGAATCAATTTCTTTACAAAATTCTTTTTTGTTAACAATGTGAACGTGCTTCGTTCTTGAAATTTCTGATGGAGGATTTTTGAACTCTTTAGTGGCGCTTAAACTTGGATCTTTTGGAAATTTGGAGTTTTTTGATGAAAACTTTTGTTGAGAGGGTTTTGTTGGATTCAAAACAATTTTCTTCCCATTGTGAGCAAAAACATAGGTGTTGGATCGACCGTAATGTGTGACGAAAGATCATAAAGCCAAGGTCTACCTAAAAGAACATGAGCGACATCCATAGGAAGGACATCACACCAAATTTTGTCAGATAGGTAGCAAAAATAAGTGGAACCAAACAACGCCTTGTTACGGCATTGTGGTCTTGTCCACCCACGCAACACTATACGGGTTAGGATGGGGTTCGTCTTTAAGGCTTAGGCGACCTATAGCGGCTTTAGAAATCACATTGATACAACTACCACCATCTATGATGACTTTGCAGCTTTTATCTCCACACTTTGTGTAAGTGTGAAAAATAGAAGTGCGCCTCGATCGTCCTCTTCCCTAGGTTGTGTCAAGACACATCGCATGACTTGTAAAGCGGGGTTTTCCCCGAACTCATCTGTTTCTTCCTCATCACTAGGGACTTCCTCGGCAGTGTGTGCGACTTCTTCTAGGTTGTCAAATTCTTCGTCAGTTGGTTGGACAAACATGTTCCGCTTAGGGCAATTATGAGCATAATGTCCGATTTGGCGACAGTTATAACACCTACCTTGTGTGTTTCCTGGTTTGGTTTCGTCAGTAGCTAAACCCTTGCCCTTAGGATCGTAGGTTTGTCGATTTTGAAAACTGTTCGTTTTATTAAAATTCGAGTTGGTGCTCCCTGTGTTCCTATCATCCCATTGCCTAGTGATTCGGCGAGTAGGTGCCTTTAAATACTTTTCATATTCCAAGGCAAGCTGAAAAGCTTGCTCGACTGTGGCGACTCGGTGTGGCGCAATTTCACGCTGCAGTTCCTCGCGCAAGCCATTGCGAAATCGTGAAAGAGTCCGCTCTTCCTCTTCTCGAATGTCACAACGGACATTCATCTCATCAAACTTGGCCATGTATTCGGCAACTGACAGAGAACCTTGCCGAAATGCGTTTAATTGATCGTACAATTGTTGTTTGTACGTGGTCGGCAAATACTTCTCTCTCAATTTAGCCTTCATTTCAGCCCATAAAGTGATAGGCTCTTGGCCAAGTCGCTCGAACTGCCTTTCGACGCCTATCCAATATTGCTTGGCGGCGCCGATGAGTTTCATTTTGGCAAAACGTACTCGACGGTTATCAGACATCTCGTACCAATCAAAATATTGGTCCATATCAATGAGCCAGTCCATAAAAGTTTTAGGATCAAACTTTCCATCATAAGTGGGTGCATCAATTTTTACTTTTCGCGTTATGTCATCTCGAAAAACATAGTTTTCATTTTGAAAAAGTGGATTAAACCTGGGTTGTACTCGAAGAATTTCTTGGGTTTGAGGTGCACGTAACGCCGCTTCTTCTCCACTATCATCGTTTTGTGCAGGTAATCTTTCAGGGTTCGTTTCTAGGGCAGCAACACGGTTTCCTAGATTGTCCAATTTAGTGTTCAAAGCGGTCAATTGTTGTAAAATCTGGTCCATCGTCGCAAAATCAGCAAGGTCTAAAGATTTTGGTAAAGGTGATAGATTTTTCCACTCCTAAGGATCATACATTAACCTAGGCGCTACGATACCAAATTTGATGCGATTGGAAAAAATAAAGGATTAAGAGATTAAAAGTATTTGGACCAAATCGATCTAATGCAATCGATGCTAGCACAATGGGAATTCTATTCGAAATTCAACAAATTAAATAATTTTAAGATTATCCTAGAGAGCGAAGCAGTACAAGGCAAACGTTGAAATTAAATAGGAGTTAGAGATGTTCGGATCGAACCTGCGGGGCTCGGCAAGAGATATTAGTAAGCAAACGCACGAGGGATCCGTAAGATGCTCGATTCATTGTTGGGTCCGTAGTCTATCCGACGATTGCAATCTGTTGGGTTCAAACCAAGCAAAAAGGAGGAGTCGGGGGATTAGAGAAAGAAATGGATCAAAGAAAAGAAGTAGGTTCGAGTTTTGGCGAGTTAAGAAGTTGAGGGCGAGTTCTTGACGACGAATCGATCATGGGAGGCTCAAGCGCGGCGATCGGACAAAGGTTGGAGGCGATGACAATGGAAGCACTCGGCGACAAAGACCAACAACGGGAAGTGCCTGGAATGCGATTCTTTGCCGGTCTCGACAAAAGCATTGTCGATGATGCCCGTGCAGATGCGTAAATTCTTTGGCGGCAGTGGTGTCGTTGACGCGAGATGACGGTGATGTTACGCGGATACGTCGAGGTGGCTAGCGTGAACTTCGAGGTTGGAGAAGGAATTGCACGAGGGAAAGATAAGATAAAGGGACTCGCTCCTACGGACTCGCTCCGATCGACGCATAAATGCGAAGGGTTAGAGAACACATCTCATAGAAAATAATAAGATTCTTCTTCATTAATTTTTGATCGTTCAATACATAGAATCTTTTAAAGAGCCTTCCCGACGTGAGAAGCTCAAAACAAATCCTAATAAAATCTCTAACAAAATTAACAACCCTCATAACAACTTCTAGATAAATCCTAACAACCTAAGAAGTTCAAATAATAAAATCCTAACAACTTGATAAGTTCAAACAATAAAATCCTAACAACTTGATAAGTTCAAATAATTGAAAAGTGAGAATCCTAGATGCTTCTAGAAATTCTTATGTTCGATTCAACCCGGACCTAACTCGGGTCGCTCAAGCCATAAGTCCCAATTGCGATTGCGGCGTCGACGACGTTCGTACACACGAAAGGACCGATCCGCATCAGCTCTCTCCGCCTTTGAAAAATTCGACTCCGTCGAATTGTTTGAAATATGCTCTTCATACAAATCAGGAGCCAACTGCTGGAGTTCCTTTTGTGAAATCCAAGTCGCATCCTCGTCAGGCCGATATAACCATTTGACCAAAAGCTGCGATCTCCGCCATCCCTCGTCGATACTATATGATCGTCAAGTATTGCCTCGATGTCATTTTTCTTTTCCTGCCATGGGATTCTTGGGACAAGTGGAGATGAAAATGAATGGGGTAACGAATTTTGTATATCTGGATGGTATAAAGTAAGATCCTCAACATTGATAGTAGGATTAATTCCCATGTCAGATGGCAAATCCAACAAATAGGCATTAGACCCAATTTTTTTGAGAACCTTAAATGGACCCATTTTTTTGCATGTAGCTTTTTAATAGTCCCGTGTGGAAGCCTCTCCGGTCTAATCCGCACCATCACCAAATCTCCTTCTTTAAATTCAACTTCTCGCCTATGAGTATCAGCTTCCCTCTTATAGATTTCATTACTTAAAATTATTTTTCGTCGAATTTCGTGATGTAAATCCCGCATATGCTGTGCAAATGAAGATGCTTGTTCACTAGGTCTTTGTTCTACAGGAATAGGAATTAAATCGATCGGTTTGTTTGGGTCATATCCTGTTACTATTTTAAAAGGACTCATTCCAGCGGAAATTTTTTTTTTTTTTTAAACCTTGACCCCCAAGGACATGACAGACCTGCCACAAATACAGAGAGACCACTGTACACACGGCCAGAGTCTCCCCTGTATTTGCACGGCATCGCACAAGTACAAGGAGTCTTTTACAATCATACAACCACAACAAAGTGTACAGATATTAATTCCAATCAACATACACATATTCACACCATTCACCACAGGTTCATTCACATTTACCTTTGTATATAAACAACATCTATCTTTTGAAATGTTCCCTACTCGGGAACGGGTTTTGAAACTCTAAGTTATAAAATCTCTTTTGAAAACCTTTTACAAACTGTTTCCACACGGAAACCCTTTCCTTGAAAACACTACCACGAGGGGTAAAAATCATTTTCCTTTGAAATGCTACCACGAAGGGTAGGAGACAGTTTATTTCACAAAACATGAGTTCTTTTATAAACTTCCAAAAACCATTATAAGTCTCAATCCACCATTAAAGTGAAGCTAGAACTGAACCATGATGTACTCTAAGTAATAAAACGAGAAGGGTAAGAAAGTAACCGATACTGGTAGGAGCTAAGCGTACTAGACTCGCTCCTCACCTGCTGTCCCACTATGACCTGTAACGTCACCCGAAAAAGAAGAAGGTGAGGGGTGAGAACATGTAAACATGTCTCCCCCTCCCAGTGGGTATCCACTAGTAACGGAGTAAAGCAAAGGAAGGACTGATAAGTAGATACAGTAGCTAAAGTAAGCAGGAGAGAGATATATGTAATATAAATAAACCGCTACTGTATGTATGCATCGAAAAGTGAGAAAGTAAATACCCAATCCATAACCGCCAATGTTGGTCCGCAGACCTCAGGCAATGCCCCCTGTTTTTAAACCTGCATTTAACCCAAGATAACCTATGGGCTCACGGGTTGGCGTCCCACCACTTTTCCTAAAGAACAACTGGCCGGTGGATCGGGTGTTCGTGATATGCGCTCGAGTCCTGGGCGATCGATGCTGTTATGCTCAAAAACCATACGTCAGCAACTAGCTGACAATCCCGTCCCTAAAGGGACATCGACCCCTTTGGGTCATTAAGTAAACTCGCCGACCACGTAGGTCACGAAGCTCGAAACAAACCGACCGAACAAGCAGTCACCGTAATCGAAGCAAAGCGACCGAATAGGTCATCGAGAAAGCGGAACAAGCCGACCGAATAGGTCGAAAAAGCGTAAACAAGCCGACCGAATAGGTCACTGAAAAACTGTAAACAAGCCGACCGAATAGGTCATCGAAATCGAAGCACACGGACCGAACAGGTCACTGAGAAACTATAAACAAGCCGACCGAATAGGTCACTGAGAAATCAGAAAGGATCGACCAAGTAGGTCGCCAAGAGTCAGAACTCAAACCACTCTACTCCTATCAAATATACTAAGTATGCATATAACTGAGTAGAGAATAGAAATGGCAGTAAGGTGCAAGTAAGAAAAGTAAAGTAGAGTAGAGTAGAGTGAAAGAGTGTCACCAAGCGTGTACCACTGTACGGATGTCAAACCAGGATACCCACCGTACGACCGTAGAAGAATCCGTCATTTGTGGAAGTAAAGCGACTCGACCTACGAGAGGGTCCACCGGGTTAGTATCTAACCCACTAACACAAAACACTAATAGCACAACTCACAACTAATCCCACGGAGATTGGTTTTTCCGAACCAATTACCGTAACTCACCGGAAATCCCGTAAACCACACCGGAACTCCGCCAGGACTCACGAACCGTCCCGAAAAGTACCGACTCGTGTCACGAGTCACCCGCTGCCATAAAACACTCCTAATTGGATGTTTTGGCAGCAAACACAAGATAACACTACAATATTATCGTCGGATAATTGTACGAATACTGAGTTCGAAAGTGTCTATTTCGACACGGAACCAGCAATCGCTCACCGTCATTTCTAATCCCTCGAAATGACGCGGGTGACCAGCCAACAAGGCTCGGCGACACCGTAAATAATCACTAAGAGTTGTCGGAAGAAATCCGAACCGTAAACACGTTTCGTCGGCGAATTTTGCCGAAACGCTCCGAAAATCACTTCGATTTTAGTAAAGTCTGGGGCCTTGGACGATCGGTCCGAGAGGTTACGTACGGTATTTCTACGCTGTCTACGCAACCACAAAAATTAAAATTGCATAAAAGTCACGACTCAATGTAAAATCGCATCATTTCATGCGATTTTATGACTTTATGGACCGTGCACGCAAACCAGTGCACCATAAATTCCGAAATCGCACTCGTCGTAAGTCTTCGATATTCTGAAGACCGTGCTCGCCTTTCGGAGCACTGTCGGGCATCGTAGTGCGCGCACAAGCGACCTTAATTTCTGTAAATACTGCGCACAGCGCGTAAAGTTCACTTTTCCCGCTAACCGAGGCATCAAATGCCTAAGCGGAGGTGAGCATCACGTTCAGCACGAAAAGGCGATGACCGTGCTCACCTCACTTGGTCAGAAAGACCAACCGTGGCCTCGGGAAATGTGTCAGAACCCTAGACTTAGCTTGCTGTAAATAAAACAGCTCACCTTTGGCCGAGGAGAGCTAGGGTTGGCCGGCCGGCGACAAGACGGCGGCGCTCCGGTCGGAGGAGCAAGCCTCGGGTCCTGGAGGTCCAAGGAGGGAGGTAGCCGACGGCGGCGGCGGCCGGAGGTGCGACGGCGGCAATCCAAGCTCCCAACTTGCTCTCGGGTTGGGGTTCTCCGGCGACGGCGCGCGTGTCGGGAAGCTCGGGCCGGGGCTTATCCGGCGGAGGAGGTCGAGGGGAGGCGAGGCTCACCTCCGGAGGCGGCGCAGCGGGCCGGGCGAGGGGCTCGGCCACGCGCCCGCACGGCCCTCGGCGGCCGCAGAGAGCGAGCGGCGGCCGGCGGCGGCGACGACGGCGGGGAGGCGCGCCCTGGGTCGCCGGGGGTCGCCGGGGCCGACGAGAAGGCGTCGAGGGCCCGAGGTGGCGGCGGCCGTGCGCTAGACCCGAGCCCTAGCCCGCTCGGGTCGTGCCGCAGCGGCTTCGACGGTTCGGGGCGGCGCGGCGCGTTGCTCGCGGGTCGCCGAGGAGGCTCGCCGGTGGTCGTCCGTGACGGAGGAGGTAGGGGCACCCGACAGAGCGGCGGCCGCGCGCAGAGTCGGAGGCGATCCGGCTCGGCTCGGGTGTCCGAGAGCGCCCGCAGGAGCAAGGTGGCTCCGGCGGCGGCTCCGACGGCGACGGCGTGGCGACGCGCGCCAGCTTGCTCTTGGCCGTGGCAACTCACCCAAGGATTTCGGGGCCTTCTAGTTCCTTCACTAGGTTGGGTGAAGGAGAGAGTTGTCTGAGGGAGATGGTGGAGGTGGCCGAGGGGACTTTCCGTGGCGGGGAGCCTTGCCGGCGGCGGGGGTGTGAGCTCGGGAGGGCGGAGGAAGGGCGGGGAGGCGGCTGAGGGTTTGGGAGGTGAAGGGGTCACTTAGGGTTAGGGTTTAGTGGGAATGAGCCCTAGAACCCACTATATACACTTAGGGCTTTTTGCACTTTAGCCCACCACAAGCCATTAATCGTATTTCAGCCCCTGCCATTAGTTGAATTACGCACAGAAGTCCCTCCACAATCAAAATCACGCAATTCGGCACATAAAATATAGCGACTCTTTGCATTCCGCCGTTATGCGATCTTTAACCTCTTCGCGTTCTTTTCGCGATTCCCAGAGATCCGTCTGTCGGATTCACGATGGGATCGCTCCAGCGCGTTCAGCGCGTCGAGAACATCGAATCTAGCCTTTTACTTCGTTTGATTTGGTCTCGGATTCGCGAAGTATCCATTCTCTCTCAACAATCCGATTATTACGCATCGACCCCTTTGCGATCATCTTGTAATATCCAACGATCCGTCCGGCGGATTTTCGATCGGATTGCGCCAGCGCGTTCAGTACGATGGAGACATCGAATCTAGCATTTTATTTCATTCGATTTGGTCTCAGATCTGCGATGAACCCATATCTCCATCAATGCCCGTAATAAACCAACATATTAACAGAGATACATTATATAGGGAAAATCGTTCGGGACCCTTTTTCTCGACAACCGTGCAGCGGAATTCGATTCCGTCAGTGCCAACGGTTCTAGTATATCTGAGCCGTTCGAAACGAGCTATTGGAAGCCTATATTTGGAATCCAACACGTACCCGAACCTAACTTCTATTCCCGCTTATCCTAAAACGGAAGTTACTATTCACTTTAAGTCGACTTCCGGTCGCGTAACTTTTCCGTTTTAGCTCGGTTTTGCTCGAAATTTGACGTGTGCTCTTATAATACAATTACGCACACATTCACCGTCTCCAAATATTTTATTTCTTACTATGGAAAAATGTCGGTTATTACAAAAAAAATTCGGCTCGTGTTCGGCTCGTTTATTAAACGAGCCGAACACGAGCTAAACGAGCCGAACACGAGCTGGCTCATTAAAGTATCGAGCCGAAAAATTCGGCTCGTGTTTGGTAAACGAGCCGAACACGAGCTAAACGAGCCGAACACGAGCCGGCTCATGAAAGTATCGAATGAAAAATTCGGCTCGTGTTTGTAAACGAGCCGAACACGAGCCGGGTCACGAGTTGACCAACGAACAATAAATAAATAAAAAATTAGATTAAATATATTAAAAAAATAAATTATAAAATTTTATCCATTAGACTTTGATCTAATAGTTAAAGCGTATATACAAATGAGTCTTTTTATAATTAAGCTCGCATTTATATTTTATTTTACTAAAAATTAAATAATAAAAAATATATTATATATAATTATTTATTTATATATAAAAATATAAATTATATAAATATAAAATATATGTATTCGAGCTGTTATCGAGCCGAACACGAGCGAGCTGACCCCAGCTCGTGTTCGGCTCGTTTATTAAATGAATTTGAAAAATTCATTTCGTGTTCGCTCATTTACTAAACGAGCGAGCCGATCTCGAGCTCATTTCGAGTCGAACACGAGTGGCCAAGAACAATGAATGGATTGCCACCCCTAGTGCTACCTATCTCTCTCTCTCTCAAAAAAGAAAAAGAAAAAAGAGCATTGCCTTTTATTTTAGCATCACATGGCTGGGACTTAAATCTACAGAGAAAAAAAAAAAGAAGGTAGTAACTAAAAAAATGGGATTAAAATCCCCAATGCCATGTGTTCCCCATGTGATGATCAATCAAATTAGTTGAAATTTTTTTCCTTTTCTTGATCACGGATTCAATGTGAAAAGATATGGAAATTATTTATTTCAAATTGGATCCAAAAGTTTATTATTAAATGAAACATTATAGTTATTTCAAGGATACAACCTATTGCTTAATTAGAATAGCTAAAGGGTAACAAATGTAATGTTTTGATATAAGTAAAAAAGTTTGTGGTTAATTTTAGTATAGATATGAAAACACATCGTAACCAAAAAATACTTACGACAGAACTAAATTTTAGCAAAAGAAATAATTCAAGGAAGCAAAGCAGATAAAAAAATATATATATATATATATATATCAAGGAGCAGAACTGTAGAGATCGGGTTTTTTAATACAATAGTCTTCTCCTGAAATTTTATTCTAAAAATGGATATGTTAAATTTTTATTTATAAATATAGTTTTATAAAAATAATGAATGGTTCACCGTTTTTTTTTTCTACTCCATAAATGCGGTGGTGAATCATTCACCGCATTTAGATATTTATTTTTATAATTATTTTTTATAAAAAATTAGTTTTACAATTATAAAAGTCGATAGGATTATTTATAAAAAATTAGTTTTACAATTATAAAAGTCGATAGGATTATTTATAAAAAAATTCGTAGAGATCACTAATCTTATGCTTACACATTTTTGGATAGATGTATCATTTTACTATAACTATATTTTATATATATATATTGAATACCTATATATGTTATTTATTATAAAAAAATATTATATATAGAGAGAGAGATTGAGAGAGTTGGTGGAATACTATTAATAAAACCGATTTTTTTGTTAAATCATGCGACAAAGTTAAACCACTTTGGATATTAAAGTAAAAATTTGATAAAATAGTACAGGATACTAAAGTAATATTTTTTAATTTAAAAACATTATATATATGCGGGTATCAGTGAATATTCGTGGGTTGCCCAAAATACACACCACATAACGGATGCCAACCCATTTTACCCATAACTTTTTATGGATTGGAAAAACAAATACCTATATCCGTAAATTTACAGATAATTAGGCAAATGATATTAAAAAATCGCTAAATTTATTTTCTAAATACTTCAAATACTCTAGATCAAATATAACGGAGCCGAAGGTCGATTCAAAAATCCCAACATCGAAAACAACTTGGAAGCACGGAGTGCTCCGTGCTTCCAAAAGCACCCCGTACGCGCGCACGCACACACACATACTCTCTCTCTCTCTCTCTCTCTCTCTCTCTTTCTATATATATATATATATAGAGAGAGAGAGAGAGAGAGAGAGAGAGTTGAGCTAGAATGCTATCGATAGCAAGCACTTTTGCCACCCATTTGTTTTCGATGATGGAACCTCCAAATCGACGATCGGCGCCGTTGAACATGGTCTATACCATTTGAAGTATTTAGAAATCAAATTTCATACATTTTCGATATTGTTCTCTTATCCATCGAGTGGACATAAAAATGAAGCAGTGAAAATGAATATTCTTAAAAAAATGATAATAGGAATCTTGTAATCAAGATCAAGAGTATAGATCTTGTTTTAAATAGTTTAAAAAATTTTCTAACAAAAATTTAATTGATTTGGATATATTTACGCCATTAAACGAGAAAACAACTCATATCAACCATTAAAATTACAAATTTTGAAACCCTTTGATCATTAGGCAAGTGAAATCGAAAAGATTTGAAATTTAATTTCTAAATACTTTAAGTGGTATAGATCATGTTCAACGGTGCCGATCGTCGATTTGGAGGTTCCATCATCGAAAACAAATAGGTGGCAAAGCTAGGTTTGCTATCGATAGCATTCTAGCTCAACTATATATATATATATATATATATATATATATATATATATATATATATATATATATATATATATATATATATATAGTAGAGCTAGAATACTTTTACAAGTATCACATAGGTGGTGCTTGTGTGTTTTTAGCACTTGGATGGAGATGATGGTGGTAGGTGGTGGTAGGTGGAATAGTGTTTGATCCAAGGACTATTAGTAGTCAAAAAGTAGATCCAATGGCTAAAAACCTAATAAAGACCATGGAGATGATATATATATATATATATATATATATATATATATATATATATATATATATATATATATATAGAGAGAGAGAGAGAGAGAGAGAGAGAGAGAGAGAGAGAGAGAGAGAGAGTGAGTTTTGCTAGAATACTATCGGTAGTAAACGAGCCGTTTTACTACCGATTTGTTTTCGATGATAGAGTTTCCAAATTGACGATCAGCTCCGTTGAACATGATCTATACCATTTGAAGTGTTTAGAAATCAAAATTCAAATCTTTTCGACATCATTTGCCTAATGATCAAAGGGTTTCAAAATTTGTAATTTTAATGGTCGATAAGAAGCGTTTTCTCGTTTAACGGCGTAAAGATATCCAAATCAATTGAATTTTTGTTAGAAAATTCTTTAAACTATTTAAAACAAGATCTAGACTCTTGATCTTGATTACAAGACTAGTATCATCATTTTTTAAAGAGTATTCATTTTCAACCATTCATTTTTCTATTCACTTGATGGATAAAAGAATAATATCGAAAGTGCGTGAAATTTGATTTCTAGATAGTTTAAATGGTTTAGATCATATTTAACGGAGCCGATCGTCAATTTGGAAGCTCTATCATCGAATCGGCTACTATACTATTATGAGTACGATCGCCCTCGTACTCATAAGTTGTTTTCGATGATAGAGCTTTCGAATCGGCGATCCACACCGTTAAACGTTATTTACAACATTTAAAACTTCTAGAAATTAAATTTTATAATTTTTCGACATCATTTACCTTGCGATCAAGAGGTCACAACTTTGACAATTTTTAACGGCCGGTATAGGATACTTGCTAGTTTAACGGTGTAAAAGAATCGAAATTTGTTGAATTTTTGCTAGAAAACTCTATTCACTGTATAGATAAAGATCAATAACTCCGATCTTGAATTGAATGATCCGATCATCGTTTTTTACGACGTCGTTCAATTTTGACCATTCATTTTATGGCCCCTTGATGGATTTTATTATGATTTCGAAAATTTACGAAATTTATTTTCTAGATGTTTCAAATACTCTAGATCATATTTAACGGAGTGGATCGTCGATTCGGAAGCTCCATCATCGAAAACAACTTATCAGTAGTAGGGCTCCACTACTCATAATAGTATAATCTAACGGGTGAAATTAATTAAAGAGTAGATCTAATGGTAAAAAACTTATGAGTACAAGAGGCTCTATACTCATAAAAGTATAGTAGCCGGACTCTATATATAGGCCACGGCTACTATACTATTATGAGTATTGAAGACCTACTACTCATAAGTTTTCAGCCGTTCAGATGAAAAATGAGTGATTAGGATGAGAGTGGTTACGGTTAGATTGATAGTGGACCCCCTAGGGTTGAGTGGATGGTTGGTTGAATAGTATAATTTAACGGGTGAAATTAATTAAAGAGTAGATCTAATGGTAAAAAATTATGAGTACAAGAGGCTCTGTACTCATGAAAGTATAGTAGCCGGACTCTATATATAGGTCACTGTTACGATACTATTATGAGTATTGAAGACCTACTACTCATAAGTTTTCAACCGTTCAGATGAAAAATGAGTGATTAGGATGAGAGTGGTTACGGTTAGATTGATAGTGGACCCCCTAGGGTTGAGTGGGTGGTTGGTTGAATAGTATAATCTAACGGGTGAAATTAATTAAAGAGTAGATCTAATGGTAAAAAACTTATGAGTACAAGAGGCTCTATACTCATAAAAGTATAGTAGCCGGACTCTATATATATATATATATATATATATATATATATATATATATATATATAGAGAGAGAGAGAGAGAGAGAGAGAGAGAGAGAGAGAGAGAGAGTTTTTATGCTATCAATAGCACGGAGGTCTCTCGTGCTACCAAGTTTTCCATCGTTAGATCCATCATTTTGATGATTTTCACCGTTAGATCATACTATTCAACCATCCACCCACTTAACCCTGGGGCCCACATCATCGACCACACATCTCTTAATCCAATGGCTTGGTTCTATTAATAGCATAGTAGCCTAGTTCTATATATATATATATATATATATATATATATATATATAGAGCACCATGGGAGTGGTGCTTTGAAATTTTAGCCTTTGGATGGAGAGATGTAGGGTTGGGATGATGGTGGTAGGTGGTGATAGGTGGAATAGTGTTTGATCCAATGACTATTAGAGGTTGGTGCTTCTAAAAGTATTCTAGCTCCACTATATATATATATATATATATATATATATATATATATATATATATATATATATATATATATATATATATAGGGGCAACTATACTATTATGAGTATAGAGCCCTTTGTACTCATAAGTTTTTAGCCTTCGGATTAAAAAATGTGCGGTTAGGATGAGAGTGGTTATGATTAGGTTGATAGTGGGGCCCCTAGGGTTGAGTGGGTGGTTGGTTGAATAGTATAATCTAACGGGTGAAAATGATTAAAGAGTAGATCTAACTGAAAAAAATTTATGAGTATAAGAGGATCTATACTCATAAGAGTATAGTAGCCGGACTCTATATATATATATGTATATATATATATATAGGAGCTACTATCATATTAATAGGATAGGAGCACTTGTCCTATCAAATTTTTAACCCTTGGATGAAAAATTGTAGGGTTAGGATGATATTAGTCGGTTAGAGTTGAATGATCGCCCTAGGGTTGAGTGGTCTCCACCGGGTTATAGTATTTAATCCAATGGTTAGAAATGATGAAAGAATTGATCCAAAGGCTAAAACACTGATAGGACAAGTGCACCTATCCTATTAAAAGGATAGTAGCTAATATATATATATATATATATATATATATATATATATATATATATATATATATATATATATATATATATAGTTGAGCTATGATACTTTTACAAGTATCACCTCTATGGTGCTATTAGGTTTTTAGCCATTGGATCTACTTTTTGACCACTAATAGTCCTTGGATCAAACACTATTCTACCTACCACCACCTACCACCACCTACCACCATCATCTCAACCTCACATCTCTCCATCCAAGGGTTAAAAACACACAAGCACCACCTAGGTAATACTTGTAAAAGTATTCTATCTCTACTCCATATATATATATATATATATATATATATATATATATATATATATATATATATATATATATATATATATATATATATATATATATATGGAGTAGAGATAGAATACTTTTTACAATATATATATATATATATATATATATATGAGTCCGGCTACTATACTATTATGAGTACGATCGCCCTCCACTACAACAGAATCAGGTTATAGGGACACATGTTTGGGACACTTTTGAGTAAGTGTCTCATTTATACTAAAACTTAAAAAAGCATCTACTAATGCCTGAATATAAAGCCCAATCTAACCAAAAATAAAAGATTACTCTACTCAACCCACCACACCCAGCCCATTTGGCCCGCTTACAAACAAAAAAGGAAAAAAAATTGAAAAATAAATTACCATCTACTCTTCTCTCTTTACTTAATCCACTGAAATTCTAGACGAAGAGCCTTTCCTGTTGTTCTCTTACGCCACTGCAGCCAACAAGATAGAGTTTCGACAGTTGCTAAATGCTTAAATAAGTGTTGGCAAATTAAAGACTCTTTTAGGTTATAGCGACACTCTTTAACTGTCACTATATACCTAGCGACCCCACATATAGCAACACTTTTTAAAAGTGTCGGTAATTTTAGCTAGCAGCACTTTTTTGACATGGACCTAAAGTGTCGCTATAGACCGTTTTTATTGTAGTGCTCGTACTCATAAGTTGTTTTCGATGATAGAGCTTCCGAATCGACGATCCACACCGTTAAACATTATCTAGAGCATTTAAAACTTCTAGAAATAAAATTTTATAATTTTTCGATATCATTTACCTTACGATCAAGAGGTCACAAATTTGACAATTTTTAACTAGGTATGGGATACTTGCTAGTTTAACGGTGTAAAAGAATCGAAATTTGTTGAATTTTTGATAGAAAATTCTATTCACTACATAGATAAAGATCAATAACTCCGATCTTGAATTGAAGGATCTGATCATCCTTTTTTAGGACGTCGTTCGATTTTGACCGTTCATTTTATGCCCGCTTGATGGACTTTATAATGATTTCGAAAAATTACGAAATTTATTTTCTAGTAGTTTCAAATACTCTAGATCATGTTTAACGGTGTGGATCGCCGATTTGAAAATCCCAACACTGAAAACAACTTATGAGTAGTAAGGGCTCTATACTCATAATAGTATAGTAGCCTCTATATATATATATATATATATATATATACATATATATATATATATACATACATATACATATATATATATATATATATACATACATATATATATATATATATATATATATATATATATATATATATATATATATATATATATATATATATATATATATATATATATATAGAGAGAGAGAGAGAGAGAGAGAGAGAGTCTACTATACTATTATGAGTACGATCGCCCTTGTACTCATAAGTTGTTTTCGATGATAGAGCTTCCGAATCGACGATCCACACCGTTAAACGTTATTTACAGCATTTAAAATTTTTAGAAATAAAATTTTATAATTTTTCGACATCATTTACCTTACGATCGTACTCATAATAAGATAGTAAAGCTGACTGATATATATATATATATATGAAACTAGTGGAATACTATTAATAGCACCAAAGCTATTGGTGCTATTAGTTTTTTAACCTTTGAATTGAGAAATATGCGATTAGGATGATGCATGTGGGCTCCCTAGGGTTGAGTGAGTGGTTGGTTAAATAGTATAATCTAACGGATAAAAATAATCAAAGTGTTAAATCTAATGGTGGAAAATACGATAGCACTAAATTCTTGATACTATCAATAGTATCCCAGTCGGACTCTATATATATAGAGAGAGAGAGAGTCTAGTCGCTATGCTATTAATATAATGAAACATTTGGTACTACCAAGTTTTCTGCCTTTTGATCATTTTCACTCGTTAGATCATACTATTCAACCAACCACCCACTCAACCCTAGGGTCCCACATCATCCTAACCGCATATCTTATGGCCAAAAACTTGGTAGCACCAATGGTTTGATGATATTAAGGGCTTGTTTGGTGTATTCATTTTGGATATGGAATCGGAATCAATTTGATCAAATTCGATTAATTTTGTTTGGTTTACAGGAATCAGTTTGGGATTCCTATTCCGGACTGGAATGGGAATGGCCCATCAGCCTTCAAACTGATTCCGGTCTCCAAGCCCGGAATGAGATTTCATTCCCGAAGCCCATTAGGTTCCCGTAGCCCATTGGCTTCCCGAAACACTCCGAAGCCCATTGGGTTGCGATTCAATACCCAAAGCCCAAAAGGTTTTCTGTAATTAATACACTAGAATTGCAATTCCCAATTGGGTTCCCAATTGCGATTCAATACCCAAAAGCCCATTGGGTTCCAAACTGACATGGAAAAAATGTACAGAGACCCCTGTAAAACGACTATCTAATTAATTTTTCTATAATTTTTTTCTTGCATAAAAGTTTTTAAAAATAAATTAGATTTTTTTTTTTGAAAAACTCATTAGAGAATAGTATTATATTTTTCATTAATTTTAAATAATATAAAATTATATTTGAGTGTTAAATTAGTATTATGATATCCTATAATTTTTTAGTTTATATGAACCAAACAATGAAATAAGAATAACTCATTCCAATTCTTAATTCATAAATATACCAAACGTCTTGGAGGAGTGGGCCATTCCAATTCATTTCCATTCCATTATCCATTCCAATTCCATCCTTGAACCAAACAAGCCCTAATAGTATATTAGCCCAGTTCTAAACCCACACACACACACACACACACACACACACACACACACACACAAACACACAAACACACAAACACACACACACACAGGTACCGTGGGTACTTGCAGGTTGGACAAATTGTCAATAACTAATTGTCAATTACCTTTTAGAGCGTTAACCACCCATTTTATCCACAATATTTTGGGTAGGAGAAATTAATATCCATATCCGTATCCATAAATTTGCGAGTACCCACAAATTAGGGCAGAGTTTGCCACGTCAGGTCTAGGCAGAACCCTTCATGTCATGAATTTCGGAACAATTTCTATTTGGATAGACCCTAAGCCCAAAAACCCAGCTCTAAAGGCCAAGATGGAAAAAAAAAAAAAGTACAAAAAAAAGGCCCTAATTGGACTCAGCCCAAACCAAAAGCCGAAGCGAATAAAAGGCTACTTAGAGCCCAAACCCAATATATTTAAACAATGATGCTGTACACACATAAGAAATTATTAATGCTTATTATTATCTCATTGTCTAATTGCTTGCTTAATTTGCCCTGGATCCAGATTTCCTGCATGCCACCATGTATGCCACCAATCAATATTAGTTACATTTAGGGCTTGTTTGGTTCAATAGTGGAATTGGAATAGATAATAGAATGGGAATGGATTGGAATGGTAATCGGATTGCTTCACTCCCCCAAGAAGTTTGGTTCATTTTTAAATTGGAAATCGGAATGAATTATGCCTATTTCACTCTTTAGTTGATACAAAGTAAAAAATAATAGAATAACATAATACTAATTTTATTTTCAAATATAATTTTATAAAACTATCTAAAATTTATATAAACAAAAATTAATACAACTCTCAAGTTAGAGCTATGAAAAAAAATTTTAATTTATTTTAAAAAATTTTATGCAAAAAATTACAAAAAAAATACATAATTTTTTTGAATAAAACTATAATAAAAATAATATATCACGTTTTTTTAATTCTAAGAAAAGAGGGAAGAGAAGAAAAAGGATGGATAAAATAAATAAATATTGCCTAGAAAAGATAAGAGTGGGCTTGGGATTGAAATTTCAATCCGAGCTTGAAGGCCGGCATCAATTTGTAAGCTACTGGACCATTCCCATTCCGATTTGAAATGGGAGTCCCAACCCGATTCCTTTGAACCAAACAAGATTAGTCGGATTTGATCAAACCGATTCCCATTCCGGATCCAAAATATACGAACCAAACATACCCTTAAAGTGATTGCTGACAGTGGTTAAATCTTTACGTGTGTTTTATTAGTGCGCTTTTCATCTGAGTCGACATTTCTTGCGCATTCTATAGAGACATGAATCACCGAGGAGTCGACAAAGGTTGCCAAACCAGTAGTTTACTTAAGACGTACGCCTGACCAACTGAGAAGTAACATTACGAAACAAACACCACAGGTGGACGCATTTCTTAGCTCTATTGCCGAAAAGGAATGATTGTCTGAAATGGTCACCAACTAGCGAATGAGCAACAAATAGGAAGCCGAACCAACTGTCCCTGGAGCAAGTGGCGTTGGCAGTGTGAAGAACTTTGGTGGTACAGTCTTGGCCAGTAGTGATTTGAGACTTATGAATCAACTTAACATTCACATTTTCTAATGCAAGTTTTATTTCTAAATTAAATAAACGAATCTGATAGCATACTACCTATTTCTCCAAAAAAAAAAAAAAAAAAAAAAGAAAGATGTGACACCCCAATAGTCCCACATCGGATGGGAATGGGATTGTCATTGGGTTTATAAGAGACTTAGACACTAGTAATAATAAATAGAACAAGCATTTTGGGGCGGTGGTTGGGCAACGAGTTATTGTTGCTAGTGGGGTGTCGTTATATTTGAATATCGAGGCCGGTTCACGTTTGGACATGTGTGAGTCTCGAGCGAGTTTGGATGATCGCTAGCGAGACGAGTCTCACATCGTCTCAGTGATCTTGGTATATGTGATTGGACTAACGAGGACGTCGATCTTTAACGAAGTCTGTGACACCCTAATAGTCCCACATCGGATGGGAATGGAATTGTCATTGTCTTTATAAGAGACTTAGACACTAGTAATAATAAACTCGAACTTAAACATTTTGGTAGGTGGTTGTAACGAGTTATTGTTCTTAGTGGTATCGTTACAGAAGACGAGAGCTCACTCCAACTTAAACAAACACTTTGAGCAAAAATGGAGCCAAAAGCTTAATTACCATAGCTAGTCCATATTTTGAAGCTAATTTTTAGAACGACTTTCGATTTTACTACCTAATGTTATCATATTTTCAAAATAATTATTTGAACGGTCGACGTTTTAATTCATCATTTAAACTTAATAATATTTGTAATAATTCTATAGAATATTATGTAGTCTTAATTGCCAAATATTTCATTATTCGAAATTCAAATTTTAAGTTTTAATCGTGAACACAAATTTAAAGTTTAAAGTTTTATTCAACTTATAAACTTAGATTTGCAGTTCAAATTAAAATTAAATTTTAATGCAGGTTTTAAATTTCGTACGTTAGCTTTAACTTCAATTTTGGACTTGGACCTCAGTGTAAATGTGACTTGGGTTTCATTTTTTGTTTTTAGTTTCCAAATTGTAATTTGGATTCAAATTTGAATTTAGTTTTTATATCAAGGCTATAAATTTTAAATTTGTGTTCGAACTTGATGTTCAAATTGTGAATTCAAATTGCAATCTTTTTGTTCAAGTGTGAATTAACGTTGTAAACTAGCTAGTTTTATATTTTGAAATGCTAACTAAATTTTACGTTTTAAATTGTAACATGCATTCAAAATACTTCGTTGAAATTTTTTTAATTTCAATTTGAAAACATATTGCGAATTTGATTTGTAACACTTCTGTTACAGCTTATCCATTCCAAAATTTTAAATTTACATATTTGAGCCCAATAGTCCATAAATCAAACAAAAAAATAAACATATAATTAGGTCCAAATGAGACATTAGTAAAACAATAGTAATGAATGAACTACCATTACTACCATAGACATACACAAAGAAATATAACTACTATATCTCAAATGAAATAACTAAGATGCCACAATGATATATATATTATAGTCATTGACCTCATTGACCCACATGATGTGTCGGATCATTAGTGCTATGTGATACCCCTAGGATTTAGAATAGTCGTATATATACGATATAATAAAGCTAAACCTCTTAATCAATCTATAGTATTTTAGGCAATGGTTAGACCTAAGAAGTTAGGATGGTTGAGAGTGCTAGGACTAAAGTAGTTCTAAAATAGAGCCCCCCTAGGAAGCGGAGCGTCACACGCTAAGTATTAATTCCAAAAGCTCAAGCTATTGGAAAGGTGTAGCCGATTTACTTAAAGCGTACACACATAGTACCTACAAGTTTCGATTATGACTGGGTTCAACCAACCTCCTATCACTTCGGATATGATTCAGCCCAATCTAACCTTCCGCCATTTTGAACATGACTGAGCCCAACTTAGCCTCCCGCCACATGGCAGTATGCTGGCCCCTTTATGTTAGTAAATTGTCCCAAATCATTTCTTGTCTCCAACCGTATCTTTGGTTTTGTTCCACTTCTTGTTAAACACTTCGTAAAGAGTTGAAAACAATTGACATTGTTACCATATATATTTCATACCATATATATATTATATATGTTACCATATATAATATATATATATATACTACCATTTATATTGTATATATTACTATATATATTGTTTTCTTATTAGGATAGTTTCTCATTAGGATAGTATTATTTCCTTTTGATTATTTCTTTGTATGACGGGATACAATCTGTACTTCCATGTAAAGTGTTTTTCCTTCTATATAAGAGGATGGATTTAGATGAATAACACACACAAAATTTTCAACTCTCGTGTTACATGATATCAGAGACCTTCTAAGGTTTTATTTTCTTTCGACGACATTTTTGCTCATCTCCTCGGAAAGCGAATTGTCTGTCCAGATCAGCACCACGCCCAAGGACGACACGATCCGGCTCGAGTGGTCAATTGAGGCTGCGATCGTCATCATCACGTCCGTGTGGCTGCGCATCGTACATCGACATACGTCTGACCAAGTCACTTCTTCAGATTTGTCCATTCTATCTCTTTTCTTTATTTATTTAAGTTATGACATCTTCTACCAATCAATTTCCACAACTAGATGTCAAATTATCTGGTTCTAATTACCGGGAGTGGTCGGTGTCTGTAAAACTTTTACTTGATGCCCTAGATTTAACAGATCATATTAATGACACTATCCCTCCTGACGATGACAAGAAACTCAAAGAATGGAAGAATGCTAACAGACGTACTCGTGGAATTATATCCACATCTGTGGAAATTGACATCAGAATGCAGTTGGTGAGTTTCACTACGGCTCAGCAAATGTGGGATCATCTTAAAATACTGTATGAGCAATCCAGGTCATGCTCAATCATATCTTTAATTCCAAGA
This sequence comes from Aechmea fasciata, assembly GCA_025177825.1. Taxonomy (NCBI): domain Eukaryota; kingdom Viridiplantae; phylum Streptophyta; class Magnoliopsida; order Poales; family Bromeliaceae; genus Aechmea; species Aechmea fasciata. The sequence continues at coordinate 8,843,424 of CM045941.1, read as the reverse complement.
GATCACATCGGCCCATCAAGGTGAATGCTCCATTCAGGAGTTTTATAGCTTTATGCAGGCACGGTGGCGTCAACTATCTATCATGGAAGAATCATTATGCAAGACTTGTTTGGCTTGCACTTGTGCTACCAAACAAACGCAAATTCGTGATCAGCAGCGCCTTTTTCAATTTATTATGCGTCTACGGCCAGAGTTCGAGGCCTTACGAGGCCAACTTCTTCATCGATCTCCGCTACCCACCATTGATGCAAAGACTTGCGAGCTTATTGCGAGAGGAAACTCGTCTTCGAGTATTGCATTCCTCCGGTCCCTCAACACCGATCGCCTTGCTGCTCCAAATCAAGCTCCTCCCGTGGTTTCGTCATCTGAGCCTTTTTCTACTTATTCGTTTGTTCCTCGAAAGAACAAATGCAATATCCAATGCAAATATTGCCAACTCTAGGGGCATTCTATTCAAGATTGCAAGAAAAAGAAGTGGGCTGATCAACATCGACATTCTCCACGTGGTTATCCTGCTGCTGCTTTTACTTTGTAGATCGAGCATCCTTCTTCTAACAACACTGTTTCTACTCAACTCAGTTGGCCTCAACTAATGCAGCTACTGCAACAGAGCAACCTGAATAACTCAACTCCAAAAGAGCCAGAATCCAGTCCTCAGACATCATCAGTACCACCAGGTTTTGGTTCCCTTTCAACACCTAGCTTTGGAGGTAATTCTAAGAATTCCTGGATTCTTGACTCAGGTGCTTCTTTTCATATGACTCCACATGATTCATTACTTTCTGCACCTTCTCTATTGTCTTCTCCGCTTAATATTTTTACTGCTGATGGTACACCACTTCCTGTTACTCATTATGGTAACATATCACCTACCATTAGTAATTCCGCCAAATTTTGTGTGCCCTCTGTTTTACACATACCAAACCTTTCTTTAAATCTTTTGTCTGTTAGCCTAATTACTGATCATGATTGTACAGTTACATTTGACTCCTCTTCTTGTCGTGTTCAGGATCGTCGAACAGGGACTTTGATTGGACAGGGCCATAGGCGAGATGGCTTGTACTACATGGATCATCTGCATCTACCATCCAACCATAACTCTGTTAACACCACCACTGCTTCAACCGTCTCTAATACTACTTTATGGCATCGTCGCTTAGGTCACCTTTCTTTTGAACATCTTAATGTTTTAGTTCGTCGTGGTGTTTTAGGCAATTTTTCTGTTTCCAATAATCTTAGTTGTATGGGTTGCAAACTTGCTAAACATACTACTCGACCTTTTCCTGCTAGTAATTCTGTCTCTCATGCTGCTTTTGATTTAATTCATTCTGATGTTTGGGGTCCTGCTCCTATTTCTACACGTATTGGTAATCGATACTATGTGATCTTTGTGGATGACTATTCTCGTTTTACCTGGATATATGTCTGCCACCACGAATGACGTACCTCGCACGGTGAAATTTATCTTGAATTTCCCGTGAGGTAGTATTCATGATTCAGATTAATATTTGTATATATATGGTTATCAGGTATTGCGGATCCATGGCTTCCAATAAACGCAAGCGTCTATTGTTAATTACCCCCATAAATGTTAGGGTACCTTCGATTAAGAGACCTTTGAAATGCTGAAGATGAACTGGAATTGGACAAAAAGAAAATTTATAATTTATTGCTCAATTACATGGCTTTAACCAAGGGCATACCCTCAGTGTACATGAACAGAACATAAAAGAAAATGTTTAATTTCATCTTAGTTATATGTTCTAAGATGGTCAAATTAATTTTGTTGGACTCTATATGTTTTGGAGCTCAACATGGTTCACCCTAAGATGAAAGATTGATTAAATTCCCTGTATATGTATTGGGATTTAATCGATTCAAATTAAACTCTAATTATATGTATTAGAGTTTGATTTGGTTTATTGAACTTTAACTGTATATGATAAAGTCCAATAGAGTTTGATTTGAGCTTTAATCCCAAATATATGTGTCAGGACTAGCTCAAATATTTGAATTAGACTCTAATTTTATATTTTTAGAGTCTGATATAATTAGGCTCTAAGTTTATGTATTAGAGCTTAATCACATTTGATTTTGATTCAACTAAATCCTAATTATATGTATTAGGATTAGTCAAATTTAAATTAGACTCCAAGTATATGTATTAAAGTCCAACAAGTTTAATTTGATTAAATGGTTTGATCAATTCTAAACATATAATTAGAATTTGATCGAATATGATTGTGATCTGGCTCTAGTTTTATATGCTAGAGGATCAGATGATTTGTGAAAAATGGGTTGGGTTTAGTTTAACGACGTTTCGGTCAGTTCAGATTTGGATTTTAGTTTAACGACATTTCGGTCGAAATTGGGTTTAGTTTAACGACGTTTCGGTCGAAATTGGGTTTGGATTTAGTTTAGCGACATTTCGGTCGATTGAGTTTTTGGTTTAGTTTAGCGACGTTTCGGTCAATATCGGGTTTAGGTTTAGTTTAACGACGTTTCGGTCGGAATTGGGTTTAGGTTTAGTTTAGCGACATTTCGGTCAAGGTTTTAGACTTAGGATTAGTTTAATGACGTTTCGGTCGAAGTTAGGATGTAGGTTTAGTTTAACGACGTTTCGGTCGATATTGGGTTTGGCTTTAGTTTAGCGACGTTTCGGTCGATGTTAGGATTTAGGATTAGTTTAACGACATTTCGGTCGATATCGGGTTTAGGTTTAGTTTAGCGACGTTTCGGTCGGAAGTGGGTTTGGGTTTAGTTTAACGACGTTTCGGTCGAAAGTTCTGGACTTAGTTTAACGACTTTACGGTCGAATTTGGGTTTCATTTGGTATATGAGGTTTATGGTATTGGGTATTTGAGATTTGGTTCATGAACTTGGGTTCATAGGTTTATGGATTTATGAACATAGGTTCATAGGTTTATAGATTTATGAACTTGGGTTCATGGGTTTATGAACTCGGTGTATGGGTTGGTCCATGGTTTTGGTTCATAGTTCGTGAACTCGGTGTATGGGTTTATGGTTCATGGTTCATGGACCGGGTGTATGGTTTATGGTTCATGGTTCATGGACCAGGTGTACAGGTTGTGGGCTTTGGTATTGGGCCTCTATTTTGGATTGGGCTTAATGGATGGGCCATTTGAAATGGGCTTTTGGATGTGGACTTCTTTAGGTAAATGGATTTTGGGTATGTGGGTTTTGGATATATGTTAATGGGTTAATGGGTTTATTATAGGTTTATAGATATAATGGTTTTGGTTAAATGGGTTAACGGGTTTATTGGGTTAATGGGTTTGAATATATGGGTTAAATGGGTTTGAATATATGGGTTATAGGTTATATGGGTTACTGGATATATGAGTTATTGGGTTAAATGAGTCCATTTGGGTAAATGGGTATATTTGATTGGGCTTAATGGATATGGGTATATGGGTTAATGTTAATAGGTTAATGATATGGGTTAATGGGTTTATGAAAATGGGTTAAATGGGTATTGGAATCCAAAAGTGAGTTCGGGTCTAATTCAAGCCCTTGAGATTTAAAATGTGAGTTAATTCAAATGAGATTTTGAAATAATCGAAATTGAGAATTTTGATTCAAAACCAAGTGCATTCGATCTTATTCAATTTAACTTGCATCGAATGTAATGATATTTTAATTTGGTTTAATTTGATGAGTCAAAATTTCAACATTCGATTTAAATGTATTTAATATAGTCGTCTCTCTCGCTCGTTGATTTGAGAATTCTCTCTCTTTTTGGTGATGTTTTTGCAAAGAGCACCGTCGAGCGGTTTGTTGACATTCTGTCGAGCACGTGGCTAGCATTCCGTCGAACGGTTTAAACGGCATTCGTCGAACGGTTTGGCTAGCATTCGTCGAGCACATGGCTAGCATTCCGAGTACATGGCTAGCATTCGTCGAACGGTTTAACTAGCATTCCGTCGATGGCTAAGCATCAAACGGAATTTTCGTCGTCGTTCCGTCCACCTCCGTCGATGGCAAAGCATCAGACGGAGATCGCCTTCGTCGTCGTTTCGTCGATTTCGTCATCGCCGTTCACCTCCGTCGATGGCAAAGCATCAGACGGAGATCGCCTTCGTCGTCGTTTCGTCGATTTCGTCATCGCCGTTCACCTCCGTCGATGGCAAAGCATCAGACGGAGATCGCCTTCGTCGTCGCCGTTCACCTCCGTCGATGGCAAAGCATCAGACGGAGATCGCCTTCGTCGTCGTTTCGTCGATTTCGTCGTCGCCGTTCACCTCCGTCGATGGCAAAGCATCAGACGGAGATCGCCTTCGTCGTCGCCGTTCACCTCCGTCGATGGCAAAGCATCAGACGGAGATCGCCTTCGGCTTCGTCGTCTTGGTCATCGCCGGTCGGCTTGGTCGTCGCCGTGAGCAGTGACTCGGGCATTTCATCGAACAGGTGGCGGGGTAGTGGTCGGGCGGCATCGACGAGGTTAGGAGCTCGGCGGCGGCGCGAGTCGCGGCGCGGGCGACAAGGGCACCGCTCGGTGCGAGGCTCGTCGGGTCGGACGAGAGGCGCCGCTCAGCGGTGCGGCTCGTCGGGTCGGAGCGGAGGCGCCGCTCGGCGGCGATGCTCGTCGGGTCGGAGCATAAGGCGCCGCTCGGCGGCTCGGCTCATCGGATCGGAGTAGAGGACACCGCTCGGCGGCGATGCTCGTCGGGTCGGAGCATAAGGCGCCGCTCGGCGGCGCGGCTCGTCGGGTCGGACGAGAAGGCGAAGGCGGTGCGGGTCCGAGTGACGACGGCGACAACGGCGCGGCATCGATGGGGCTGCGGCCTTCAAGGTGGAGTGGCGCGGTGCGGCCGAGGTGGTTCGGGCGAAGGGTGCTCGGGTCCGGCGGTCGAGGCGGCGAGGTCTGCGTGGAGCTCGGGCGCGAGTCGATGAGCTCGGCGTGGGCCTCTTCGCGGGCTTCGGCCATGGAGGAGTTGAGCGGAGGAGTCGAGGGGGCTCGAGGGCGGCTTCAAGGAGACGTCGGCGACGATGGCGGCGCCGATCGAGGCGCGGGTCCGACGCGGGCTCTCGGCGCGGCGACGATGGCTTCAAGGAGGCGGCGGCTTCAAGAGCGGCGGCGGGTCGCACGGCGGAGCGTGGGCTCCGCTAGGCGGATCCAAGTTCGAGCGTGGGCTCCGAGTCCGGCGGGGGCGCGCCGAGCTCCAAGGGTGGCCGGTCATCAAGGCGCGGCTCACGGGTGCGGTGGGCGTGGTCCTCGAGGCGGAGAATGGCGCGGTGAGGGCATAGGGGCTCGGGTCGGCAAGGGCGGCGCGGCTCGAGGAAGCGGCGCGACGGGCACGGTCCTCAAGGCGGCGCGGGCGGCGGGTCTGCGCGCGGGCGAGGTGGGTGGAGTGAGGCGCGGCGTGGGCGGCGACGAGGGTGGTCGAGGGCTCGGCGCGGGCGGTGGCGCGTCGCGGTGCGGCCTGGGAGGTTGAGGACGGCACAAGGGCGGCGGCGCGTTGCGATACGGCGCGAGCCGAGGGCGGCGGCGCTTTGCGATACGGCGCGAGCTGAGGGCGGACGAGGGCTTCACTTCAAGGACAGGAGCGGGAAGGAGTCGCTCCGTCAGGTCAGAGCAGGGGCGGCGGTGCGTCGCGCCGTGCCGCGCGGGTGGCGGAGTCGAGGTGGTGGCGCGCGGCTCATGAACGAGAAGAAGAGAGCTTTTTTATTTTCTCTCTTTTTTTTTTCTTTTGCACCCGAGAGAGAGAGAGAGAGAAGAAGAGAGAGAAAGAGAGAGAAAAAGCTTTGACTCCCTCTCTCTTTCTTTCTTTTTTTATTTTTTTTGGTTTTATCGAGAGAGAGAAAGAGAGAGAGAGAGGGAGATAACTTTGCTGATTTTTGCATTGGGGGGAAACTAATTACCTCTTTTTCTTCTTCTTCTGTGAATAGGAAAATAGGGAATAGGATTTTTTTCTTTTTTGGGATTAGTTAGTAATCAAAAAAAAAAAAGTCGGTTAATTGGGGATTTATAGATTTGGGATTTTTTGCGCAGAGATGCAACCGCATCGTCTGGAAGTGGACAGTTGGTCCTGTGCGTAGTGGGAAGTGGGAGGTTGGTTATGCGGAACGTGGAGGTTAGGAAGGAATCGTGCGATGTAGTGGGGATCGCGTATAGGGATATGGAATACAGTGGTTAGTTGGGGTAGCATTTACAGTTTAGTCCCTCCCTTTTTAATTATTCTCTCTCTCCCCTTTTTATTACGTAGATATTTAAAAATCAGTATCTCTCTCTATCAGTATCTCTCTCTATTTAAAAGATATGATCTGAAAAGAGATATTTGTAGATCTTCTGTTGATCTTAACCAAATCTCTTCTCTCTCTCTCTCTTTTTTTATTATATGAGAGAAATTATTATTCTCTCTCCTCTTTTGATCGGTATCTCTTTTTATTTAAGAGATATTATCTGAAAAGATATTTTTGTGGATCTTTGTAGATCTTAACTAAATACCCTCTCTCTTCTTTTATTATATGAGAAAAAAAAATAATAATATTTTCTTATTATTATTTTTACTCAAACAATATATTTTATGAACAACCGGTCTGAACTGTTGCAAATATATAAAAATTTTACAATTATGATTCAAAACCAATTTGGTACAAATATTAAAATCTTTCGTTCAGACTCTGGTGGTGAATATATCTCTTCTGCATTCAGACAAATTCTTGCAATTCACGGCACCTTACCTCAGCTTTCTTGCCCATATGCTCATCAACAAAATGGGGTTGCTGAAAGAAAGCATCGTCATATCATGGATACTGCTCGATCTCTTCTTTTTGATAGTTCTGTTCCTTCACAATTTTGGTGATCTTTGTCAATACAATTGTTTACTCAACATTATGCCTTCTAGTGTCCTTTTAGGTGTCTCTCCCGGTGAGCGTACTGTTTGCCAAGCCTCCTTCATATGATCACTTGCGAGTCTTCGGTTGCACTTGTCTTGTTTTGCTACCTCCTCACGAACGAAATAAATTGTCTCCTAAATCTGCTATTTGTATCTTTTTCGGGTATAGTCTTGAGCATAAAGGGTATCGTTGTTATGATCCTAACACGAGACGTCTTCGCATTTCTCGTGATGTGATCTTCTTTGAGCATCTTCTCTATTATGCCCAACCCACACCAGCCAATACATCTTCTTCATCCGCCCCTATCGATCTTTCCTTTTTGCATGATTCTTTTTCAGGGCATTCCTCTTCCCCTGAGGACTCTCTCTCTCCTAATACCTCTCCTGCAGATGAAAGTGAAGTTCATGCCTCTCATGATAGCCATGGTCGAAGCTCCAACCGACGTTCCTCCGACATCCGTGCGTCGCTATCCCCTTCGAGAGCGCCGGCCCAAAAGGTTTTTTGGTTGTGTTTCCTCATATTCTCTTTCTCCCCATTTCTATACTTTTCTTTCTACCATTCATACTCACCAGGAACCACGCACTTACCGCCAAGCTGCGGCCATTCCTGAGTGGCAAGATGCTATGTCTGACGAACTTAAGGCTCTTCGTCAGTACTGCAGTAACTGTTCCTCTTCCTCCAGAAAGGTTCCTATCGATTGCAAATGGATCTACAAAGTTAAGACAAAGTCGATGGGTCTATTGATCGATACAAGGCTCGCTTGGTTGCTCGTGGCTTTACTCAAGAGTATGGCATCGATTACGAGGAGACATTTGCTCGGTTGCTAAAATGACCTCATTCGCGTTCTTATTGCGATTCTTTGCCTCTCGTGGTTGGCCGTTATATCAACTTGATGTTAAAAATGCTTTTTTACACGGTGATCTTCACGAAGAAGTTTACATGCAGCCACCTCCTGGTCTTAATCCTCCACCTGATCATGTCTGCTTACTTCGCAAGGCATTGTATGGTCTTAAACAAGCTCCTCGTGCTTGGTTTGAGAAGTTCTCGACTGCTGTTATCTCTGCTGGTTTTCGTCAGAGTGAAAATGATCATGCATTATTCATTCACTCTTACATTCGTGGTATTCTTGTTTTACTTCTCTATGTTGATGATATGATTATCACTGGTGATGATCCCGATTTTATACATTTTATCAAATCCTTCTTTCAACGTCAATTTGAAATGAAGGATCTCGGACTTCTCCGTTATTTTCTAGGAATCGAAGTAGCCTACGGTTCTAAAGGCTATTTACTATCTCAACGGAAGTATACAGCGGATCTCATCTCTCGTGCTGGTCTTACTGACAATGACACGGTCAATACTCCTATGCAACTTCATCAAAAACTAACTCCTGCCATGGGTGAGCCACTTTCAAATCCCACACGCTATCGGGAGTTAGTTGGAGCTCTTATTTATCTCACTATCTCTCGTCCGGATATTGCTTATCGTCCACATAGTAAGCCAATTTGTTCGGGAACCAACTTCATTCACTATCTTTCTTTGTTCTGCGCATTCTCCGCTATCTTCGCGGCACTATTAATCGAGTCTTTTCTTTTCTTCTACCTCGGAACTTGCACTCAGAGCTTATTAAACGATTGATTGGGGTGGGGATCAAGCGATCGTCGATCTACCACGGGTTATTGCGTCTTTCTTGGTGATTCGCTTATTTCTGGCGAGCTAAGAAACGAGAATATTGTCTCCAAATCCGGTCGGAAAGTGAGTATCGTGCTATGTCTGCTACAGCATCTGAGATTGTGTGGCTTCGTCGTCTTCTTGGTGATATCGGCATTACTTGCTCTACTCCGACACCTCTGTATTGTGACAATCAAAGTGCCATCAAGATTGCTAACAATCCGGTTTTTCATGAACGCACTAAACATATTGAAATTGATTGTCACTTCGTTCGGCATCATTTTCTTCAAGGCACACTGACCTTACCTTATATATCTTCTCGTCTTGACTTGACTTCTTCACAAAGTCTCATACCACGCAACGTCATCGGTTTTGTTATCCAAACTCTCGGTGTTTATCCCACCTTGAGTTTGCGGAGGGGTGTTACCATATATATTTCATACCATATATATATTATATATGTTACCATATATAATATATATATATATACTACCATTTATATTGTATATATTACTATACATATTGTTTTCTTATTAGGATAGTTTCTCATTAGGATAGTATTATTTCCTTTTGATTATTTCTTTGTATGACAGGATACAATCCTGTACTTCCATGTAAAGTGTTTTTCCTTCTCTATATAAGAGGATGGATTTAGATGAATAACACACACAAAATTTCCAACTCTCGTGTTACAGACATCTCTATAATTAATCAGTAGGCACTTGGAGCTAAAGAAAATCGACATCTCCAAATACACCATAGGAAGTCGAGAGTAATCAGCATCTCCCAATACTGAGTAAAGAGTCGAGAAAAATCTGCATCTCCTAATATATTACTTCTAGAAGGTTACGACTTGTATCTTAATTCACACCCTACGCTTTCATGACTTCTGGGGTTATCCACTAAGTTAATTTACAAGTTTTCTTATTTTCTAATTCACGTTCACATAGTTGTATATATTTTATTATGTTTCACACCCTAGGTTCCTTCCTTGTTTCGTATCACTACTATGTCATCTAAGTTCCAAGTTCATATAATATTTTATATACATATAACATATACTTTTCTTTTAACATAACAAAGGGATTAAATATCTTATTTTTCAAGGTCAAATGCAATTAAGCTCTCCTATCCTTTTAAACATATTTTATCTATTCTTTACTTTGTATATGGATATATAGAATACTTGAGACAAATGGGAGATCAAACTCATTTCAATGATATTCTCTACCTTCTCTTGGTTCCTACGAGTAGGGATGTCAATGGGTATGGATACCCGAAAAATTACCCGAATCCGAATCCGAACGGGGCGGGTATACCCGAGCTAAACGGATATGGATTTGGTTATGGATATAAAAAATAAAAAACCGATGGATATGGATACGGATATGGATTTTGTGTATACCCGAACCCGAACCCGAACACGAACCCGAACCGAAAAAATTATATATATATATTATTTATTTATTTATATAAAATATAAAATATATAAAATATTATAGTAAAATATTTAATTATGTTTATTTATATAATATGAATGTATTTTGATTGTATTTTATTGTGTTTTAAAATTTTGATTTTACTAGAATATTTTTTAAAATTTGATAAAAATATTTATTATTTTGTTTTTGGGTTTTCGGGTTCGGATTTTCGGGTTCGGGTTCGGATTTCGAGTTTTTGGTCGGGTCCGGATATGGGTATGGATTTTTAAAACCCGTCGGGATCGGATTCGGATTCGGGTATTAACTTCGGGTTCGGGTTCGGGTTCGGGTTTTTGAAAACCCGACCCAAATCCGACCAGTTGACATCCCTACCTACGAGATACTTTTTGGTCTCTCTACTCTCTAGAATCTAAAGAAATCCTAATAAAGAAGTCTTAATTAATTAGTTAGAACTTGTAAATTTCCTATTCGGAAAATTTTGTAAACACAAATACTGAAAATTTCAACTCATCACTTCTCCTTCAAACAAGAGAAACGTGGGTTGAAATGGTCGTCTTCTTCCTCTTAGAGCTTTTCATTAAATTAGATTCAATTCATAATTTGAATTAGCTCTATTATATCTTATATATAGGACTATCTGAAGTCTCACAATCTCCCCCTATTTAAGACCTCACGTACTCGTTAGGTTCAGACTTACAAGTATCAGACGATATGATACTCGTCTTGTTAGTCTAAACTGACTTTGTGGTGAGCTACGCTCTACCCACATCAGTCAATAGCATGAGAGCATCACTCTCCCCGCTATACAATACTACCTCAGTCAAAACTCATCTCATACTTTCGCTTGGTAATTAGCTCTGATACCAACTGTGACGCCTCAACTTTTCAAGGGATCACCCATTTTAGGACTACTTCTATTCTAACACGCTTAACTTTCTTAACCTCTTAAGTTTAGCCACCATCCAAAATAATTAAGCCGGGTTAAGAGTTTTAGTTCTATTATATCTTATATATAGGATTATCTGGGGTCTCACAAAAGTGACTTTCAAATTTACTTTCGCAAATTAAACAACCGATAAAATGTCACTTTTCAAAATTACCATTTTCGATCCCCCCGTTAAGGCCTTATATATAGGATTATCTGGGGTCTCACAAAAATGACTTTCAAATTTACTTTCGCAAATTAAACAACCAATAAAATGTCACTTTTCAAAATTACCATTTTCAATCCCCCTGTTAAGGTCCTGACGTTTTTGTCAGTTTAATCACACACACAACCCACGATCACCAGGCGATGTGAGACTCGTCTCACTAGCCCATCATCCAGACCTTGGCTCAACCGAGACTCGCCACATATGTCCAGCTGGTGAATCGGCTCTGATACCAAATATAACAACCCAGTCCACTAGCATCAATAACTCGTTGGGCCCAACCACTGATCCAAAATACCTAAGTCCAGTTATTATTACTAGTGTCTAAGTCTATTATAAACCCAATAACAATCCTATTCTCATCCGATGTGGGACTATTAGGGTGTCACAGTACGAGATAGGATTGTATATAGAAGTGGCATAATTGAAACTAAACCATCTAATTATTTATATTTGCAACTAGCCAAGACCTACTGTCGGTACAATTGTGTACCGGTACGCAGGTTTTAATACTAGTACGCTTTTCAGTACTCTGGGCCAGTTCCGCAGAATATGAATGTTAGATTTCTGTGTACTCTACTGTGTATCGGCCGTATGTGCTGGTTAATTTTTGTACCGGTACTTAGCAAATCAAAACTGATACTCGAAAAAGTTCCGCAAAACCCGAGAGCTCAACAAGCTTCCTCATAGTTAAATACCAGTACTCTACGCCAGTACCGGTACTAAATGAAAATATGCAATTTTACAGATTTAGCTTTTTTAAAGTTTATTTTCATGTCGTTTTCATGCTGAATAGACTTGAATGCTTCCCAGGTACATTCAAGTAGCCTAATAAAAGTGTTCATTACTATTTCTCAATAAAACTTCGCTCTTTGTGAAAACTCAGTGCATTACATTCGATTCATTATTCAAAATGTGAAATTGAGTTGGCAATTTAATTCAAATTTAATAGTTTGAAACTTAATTTAAAATTCAATCCTAAATTGAAGCTGACAAGTCCAAATTTGAAAAAATAAAATAAAATAAAATCTATTACAAATTGCAGTGAAAATTCAAAATTAAAATTAAATTTACTAAACAAATTTAGCTTTGCATTATCATTTAATCAAAAGTCCTGATTTTTTAAATATATATTTCTATCATTAGAATTCGATAGAAAATTTTAGTTAACCATAGGTTAATATTTAATTCTGGTTAGATTTTAACATTTTTATCTCTTTTATGTTATACTGTTATAATTTCTGAAGGGATATATTTGTGATGGTAAAAAGATTATTTAATTTATAAAATAGATGTGGCTTTAACAATAAAAAATCAGAAAGATATATATTTAAAAATATTAAGATTTTTGTAATAACAACAAATAAAAGTTAAATTTTATAGATATATATATTTATAATTTACTATGTTTGTAAGACCCATATGAAATTAACTTTTGTATTTATTTAGGGGCCGTTTGGTTGCATGTAGCTGCAACTACAGTGCAGTTGCAATTACATGTAAATACAAATTTTGTGTTTGGTTTGATATATTTAACTCCAAGCTATGATAGGAGCTGAGGAGAATGCCAAAGAAGCAATTCGAACTACGCCTAAATTAGCCGCAATTCGAACTCCGTGATTGGAGAGAGTAACTTTTATATAAAAGATATGCTTACTTTCTCAATACTTTTTAAAAAATATTATTTTTCTTTCCTACATCGGAGGTAATCTCACTATTATATATATAAAATGATAAAATTTTAAAAATTAATTTTCAACTGTATACAACCAAATAAATTATTTATACTTGCAGCAGCGCTTTCTACTACATCCAATCAAACAGTATTCATGTAGTTATAACTATTGTATTTTCAACTGCATGTATCTCTAACTATACTGTATTTATAATTACATCTAATCAAACAACCCCTTAATGATTATGAGGAAATTGCTGAAGAGTTCTTAATCCTTTTTTTTTTTTTTTTTTTTTAAGAAAAAAGGGAATGCACTACTCTTTCTTTAAAGGCGACGACTTTTGGACCCCTCCCTATTCTTTAGTCAATGTACTATTTTGTTCGGTTGTAATTACATTATTGATTATTGATATTGATGATCCCCAACCTTCCCATTATTCTTTATTACTTATTAAAGTTTCCAACCTTTTCTTTTATTTGTAATCAAATTTTTAATTTCTTGATTTTATTGTAATTACATCCCAATCGTTAAAAAATAATAAAATTAATGGAATCTCCGTATCCGCGTTTACTTGACTTTTTTTACCTGTCAATTTTAGTTTCTAAACTTTGCCTTTTTTCACTTTAGTTCGGATAAATAAGAATTCAAATTATTGAATTTAAATTCAAAATTAATATTACAATTAAAATTTAGAAGTGATCAGAAACTAGAATTTTGAATTCGTAAATTATTTAAAACTAAAAATTTGATTTAAAGTTGAATTAAATTTTAAATTTTAAATTAAATATAAATTTTGATTCAAACGTAAGTTTTTTTCATTTTGATTTTGATATTTGAATTTGCATTTAAAACCAACATTTGGAAACTAAAATTTAAATTTAAAATTTTAATTTGAATTTAAAATCTAATTCAAAATATTGATTTTAAATTTTAAATTTGAATTTAAAATTTAAGTTTGAATTTGAGATTTGATTTCAATTCTAAATTTGAATTTAAACTTGAATTCAAATTTACATTTTGAATTTGAAATTTCAAATCAAAGTTTGAAATTAATTACGAATTAGAATTCAAGATGTAAATTTGAATTTAAAATTAAATATAAAAATTAAAATTTGAATTCGAATTTAAATTTGAATCTAATATCAATAAAATTTAAATCTTGATTAAAAAACTTTGCTTTAAATATATAATTTTAATTTATAATATGAAATTAAAATTATATAGTTAACTTGATATAAGCGATTTAAGTGATGCGATCACGGTCTTGACGTGGTCTTGTGATATTTTCACCTTAACACCGGTCAAACTAATTGTAATAAAATCAAAACGATGTAGTTTTCATTTATAAAAAAAAAAATTTATAAAAAAAAAAATTAAGTACCAAAGTGAAAAAGTGTGTAAGCGTTGGGGAGTAATTAACGGTGTTTCGTTACTCTTTCTTAATTAGCCGTCCGATATTACGGTCTGAGATCGTACGGTCGAGATCGGTTACCGGCTACGCCCAGTGAGTCCCGGTAAGCGTAGGGATTGGGTCAACCGCTTCACGACAAAAAGCCAAAACGTCCCGGTGGGTCCCACCACTACGTCAAATTATGCGCACTCTCGAACTACACCCGTAGAAAGTACTCGCCAATGATATCCTTCTATTCGGTGACGTGGCAAGTGAGTCACTATTTTGTGGTACGATATGCCGTGGGCGTAGGGTTTGGGGTATCCGCAGGGTACGCGAAAGTGCGTTTCTCGTGAACTATCGGTCACCACTCACCACCACGCAACAAATCCACACGCTTTAATCGTGTGGAGTCCTCCACTAAGCATTGGCTATGGTCGCTCTAGAATGTACCCAAAAGTGGTCCTTACACTGAATTAATCCATTCACTTAATTTTGGGGCAATTGCTTATATACTCTGAAAAGTTTCCGATTTTCCGATTTACCCCTCTTATAAGGCTAATATTGAAAATACTCCTACTACGTTCCAACCTATTTCTAATATACCCTTAGAGTTAAAATCGGTTAAGTAACTCTGTTATCTCTATAAAATTACAATTTTGCCCTTTTCAAATATACCCTTCTACCATCACTGTCTTTCTTATTTGCCCTTAAAGTCAGGGGCGCAAAAGTATTTCGACTTTTGGTCTTTTCCAATATGCCCCTCTACCGTCACCAACCTTTCTTATTTGCCCTTAAGTTAAGGGCAAAATTGGTATTTTAATTTTTTTTAACTGTGATAGATATTTAACTCGCGTTTAACCTAGATTAACTTAACAGGAGATAACTGCGGGGTATTTTGTAATAACGGTGGAACGTATGAGGGGCATTTTAGAAAGAAAAAAAGAAGAAGAATAGATCGAATATTTTCAGACGCATGAGGGGTATATAGGCAATTATCCTTTTAATTTTATGGGGTAAACTTAAACTACCACCTCCTATAATTTTGTACTTTCTCACTCTAGTATCTTATGATTTAAATTGTATCAATTTAGTATCCTATAGTTTCATTTGTTTTCTTTTCGTCAGTTCCTTCGTTAATTTTTTGTTAAATCATATATAAAAAACTTTAGATATACCTCACCTATCATTTATCGAATATATTCACTTTAGTATTCTTTACATATTCTTTAGCTTTAACTTTGTTACTGATTTGATGAAAAAAAAAATAGTAAATAGGATAACAAAAAGAAAAAAAATAAAACCATATGATACAAAACTCATACACTTTAAACCACAAGATATAAAAGTGAGCAAGTGCGAAACCACATGTGTGTTATTTGAAGTTTTTCCTAATTTTATTCCTCAATAAATATTAAATATCTACCGTTAAATAAGATACTAAAACAATAATTTTTTATACAAAAAATTTCAAATATCATCCCTATAGTTTTGCACTATCTCGCTTTAGTATAAAATGTATCACTTTCGTACCATGTGATTTTATTTTTCTCTTTTTGTTATTCTCTCACTATATATATTTTTTTCATTAAATCAGTGACAAAGTTAACACTATAGGTACTAAAGTGAATATTCGATAAATTATAGATAAGATATCTGAAGTTTTTATAAAAAATTTAAAAAAAAATTATTGGGGGAACCGGGGAAAAAAAAAAAAAAAAAAGAATCCACAGGATTTTACATTGATATATTTTAAACCAGAGAATATTAGGGGCCGTTTGGTTGAATGTAGTTGCAGAAACAGTGTAGTTAGAAATACATGCAGTTGCAAATGCTGCAGTTGTAACTACACCTAGTCTGTTTGGTTATACGCGATTATGCTGCTATGATTATATTTTTTTTGTTTGGTAATATGGTGATAGTTGTATTTGTGAATTTTGTCACCTATTCAGATAGAGTGGTGAGATTACCTTCACTAAACATAAAATAATTATATAAGTTTATTAATCATTTAAATTTGCTACTTATAAATAAATAAGTAGATATATAATATTTTTATATTTTTCAACAATTCTTCAACTTATTAATCGACACATTTAAAAATTTTAATTTATTTAATTTTAATATGTAAATCAAACTTTAAAAATTTAAACGATTCTCTCTTTTTTTTTTATCAAATTTAATAATTATAATAAATTAAAACTTATTAAATTAACATATATACATGATTACATTCTATAAAAATTTAGAAAAAAAAAATTATATTTATATTTTAAATAAAATAAATTTAAAAAAATTAATGTTTTGCACAAAGCTTGTATTGTCTAAAATTTTTTATTATTATGAGTTTATTTACAAGTATTTTTATTTACCTATATACATCTATTATTTATTTATTTAACTATTTATTTATTATTAATTTATGGGTGATTCTATCCCTCACCAACTGCGATTGGAACTACGACCAATTTGGATGTAGTTCCAATGATTTGACACTCTTGTCTGATTGGCTAATGAGTTGAACTATTCTACACTATACCAAACAAAGGAATTGAGGTGCACGTATTTGCAATCATTTTGCAAATGCAACCAAAACACTTAAAGTATACAAGTGCAAAACCACATAGAAGTCATTTGAAGTTACCTTATTTTATATAAACTAAGTAAAAGCGAAGAACAAATTATAACCAATATATAAATATATAGCAATTGAGTAAAATTAAATATTGAAAGATTAGATAATAAAATTTTAAAATCTTGAAATATTAGAAAGATCAAAATAAATCATATTTGCCCATAAAATTCATATTGAATTGTTATTTTAAAAAAAGCGAAGAAAAAGAAGTAATTGCTAAAAGTTGCAAATCTCTTTCCCTTTTTTTTTTTTTTTCCTTCCTCAATTAAATGAAATTTGTAGGAATAATATTCTAATTAGGGGCAAGTTCATTTAAAATTTAAAAGTATCATAAATTTTTTTAAAAATTTTAAAATATCATCAATACTCTCTTAAACCTCATAAATTATTATGAATACCCTTGCTATCATCCTCTATTTTTGTTAATTTTTATAAAATAAAATAATATTTCTGTTCCTAATTAATTGTTGGTGAGTAAAATTGTATAGAGACCCCTCACCTATTGGTCTATTACAAAATAGACCCCTTACACTTTTTTTTTTATTAGAAACTCTTAAACTTTCAATATTTTTTATTATTAGGTTTTTGCATGTTGTAAAATTTTAATGGAGATATCTCTTTCATTAATCTACTAATTTTTTTTAAAAAAATTAGCTAATAAAAATCACTCAATTGTAAAAATAAAAAAAAAAAAATTGGGAAGGTGTAAAAAAAAAAAAAAAATTAAAGTAGGTCGTTCGGATGGCCTATAGGTGAAAGAAATTTTAATCACTTTTATTTTATTAAAGAAAATGAATTTTATACGAATGTCATATGAAAAATACTTTATTATCAATGATTTTGGCTATCTAATTTTTTTTTGGGATAATTGCCTATATACCCCTCATGCGTCTGAAAATATCCGATCTACCCCTACTTTTTTTTTCTTTCTAAAATGCCCCTCATTCGTTCCACCGTTATTGTAAAATACCCCGCGTTATCTCTGTTAAGTTAATGCGGGTTAAACATGGGGTAAATATCTACCACAGTTAAAAAAAATTAAAATACCAATTTTGCCCTTAACTTAAGGGCAAATAAGAAAGGTTGGTGACGGTAGAGGGGTATATTGGAAAAAACCAAAAGTCGAAATACTTTTTGTGCCCCTGACTTTAAGGGCAAATAAGAAAGACAGTAATAGTAGAAGGGTATATTTGAAAAGGACAAAATAGTAATTTTACGAGAGATAACGAGTTACTTATGATTTTAACTCTAAGGGTATATTAGAAATAGGTTGGAGCACGTAGGAGGGGTATTTTCAATATTAGCCTTCTAAGAGGGTAATCGAAAAATCGGGAACTTTTCAGGGTATATAAGCAATTGCCCTTTTTTTTGTGTGTAATGTATGTAATTATTATATTTAAATAGAATTAAAAAAATAAAGTTTAGTTATATGTCATAATAAACTGTGTAATCTCATAGCAAAAACTAAAAAAGGAGCATGAGTATTATATTAGCAAACTGTATATATTTTACTAAAATTTTAGAAAGTAAAGTTTAGTTAGTACACAATCAAAATTTAGAAACAATCATCTAAATAATTTTAAATTTTTATACTTTGTCAAATTGATATTATTGGCAAAAATGGTGTTTAAAAAATAGTGGATGATGTTGTTCATGAAGTTTTTGCCTAAGGGGTATTTATAAGTATTTTTGATCTTTAGAGAAATTTTGATGATATTTTTGTAAGATAAATTAGGTTAATTAGAATCTTGATCAAATTGATTGTGAAACAGGGAATAGGGATAGGAATGGGCCCTTATCCCCCCTTTATACCCAAACGCTAATTTTTTACCCGAGAATAGTAGTTCTCAGTTATCCCGACCAACACATTCATTTTCTATATAAAACTATCTAATATTTTTCTTATCCTCGGGAACAACCTAATTTTCATCCAAACGCTATTTTCTATATAAAAACTTAAACTATTAGTGAACAATATTTAAATATTTGTATATTTAACACTCTCCCTCGGTGCTGGGTTTGAGACTTCTTGTAAGACTGTAACAACCCAGCCCACTAGCAACAATAACTCGTTGGGCCCAACCACTGGCCCAAAATGCTTAAGCCCAGTTATTATTACTAGTGTCTAAGTCTCTTATAAATCTAATGACAACTCCATTTTCATCCGATGTGAGACTATTGGGGTGTCACAAACTGCCCCTGTTAAGGCCCTGACGTTCTCGTCAGTCCAATCACACACACAGCCCACGATCACCAAGCGATGTCAGACTCGTCTCGCTAGCTCGTTATCCAGACCCTAGCTCAGCCGAGACTCGCCACACATGTCCAGCTGGTGAACATGGCTCTGATATCAAATGTAACGACCCAGCCCACTAGCAACAATAACTCGTTGGGCCTAACCACCGGCCCAAAATGCTTAAGCCATGTTATTATTACTAGTGTCTAAGTCTCTCATAAACCATATGACAATCCCATTCTCATTCGATGTGGGACTATTGGGGTGTCACAAAGACCCATGAAGTGGACTTGAATTAAATGGGAGAAAATTAATTAATAATGTCAGTAGCTTGGCATAACTCAAACTCAGGTCCTGCTCTGATACCATATGAAATAATTGTTGTACTTAAAAAATTATACTGTTATAAAACGGTATTTAAGTATTTTTATATTTAATAAATTTTAACTTCAGATGAGCATTTATGATATTTTCTTCTAGGGATAATTGCCTAAAAATATCTCATTTATTCATACTTTTTTTCTTTCCAATATACCCTCATATGTTTCTCCATTATTCCAAAATATCCCAACAGTTATCATATGTTAAATTAACTTAGGTTAAATATGAGTTAAATATCTACCACAGTTAAAAAAAAATTAAAATGCCACTTTTGTCCTTAACTTAGTGGCAAATAAGAAATATTGGTGATGAAAGCACGGTATATTTGAAAAGACCAAAAAACAAAATACTTTTTGTGCCCATAACTTAAGGGCAAATAGGAAAAGTCGGTGGTGGTAGAAGGGTATATTTGAAAGGGCAAAATAGTAATTTTATAGAGATAACTGAGTTCATTAACAAATTTTAATTTTAGGGGTATATTTGAAATATGTTGAAACCAAGAATTTAAGTGCCATGGCACGTGGGTAAATCTTAGGAAACTCGTAAACGCGACGGTGCGATATATCTTGGCCGTTGCATGTCGGTCAAAAAAATTCTTGTGTGCCGATACATAATAGCATGAAATATTTATTTTCTTTAGTAACAAAATATTATAACTATTTATTATATCTTTTTATCACATCTTTTAAATTTTATTGAGAAAATTACTTACTAATTTAAAAAATAGAGGGTTTTGAGATATGCAATTGGCACGGGGTCTGTATCGTGCCGCTATCTTATTGACATGATAGAGTACGGTGGATACGACTTGTGCCGATAGGCACTTAAGATCTTAGTTAGAACGTAAAAAAAATATTTTTAATATTAATATTCTAAGAAAAATAAATTAGAAAGCCGAAAATTTTTCAAAAGTATATAAGTAATTGTCGCTTCTTCTAATTAATATATCCCAACTATTATCTACTTTTTCTCACACATGTGAAAAAAAAAAAAAAAATTAAGAACCTTGTCCTAAATTTTTGTAAGGTTGACTTTAATGGCCCGAATTAGATGGCACGTTATGGTGTTTGACTTTTGGGGAGTTCGCATGAAAAGTCGTGGAGACCCCCTCGTAGAAAATAACACTCTCCCTAGACCAGGTCTACTGGTCGCGAGAAGTGAAAGATCCCTACTCCTTATTTACTATTCAAATATCTTAATAAATACTTTATATACGTTTATTTACTGTGTTTTTTTTTTTTTTTATTGTTATGTGTTTACTTATTCTTAATTTTCATCATAAATTACGAGTTTATAGGATTAATATGAAGTACATCCAGGAAAGTAAAATTTACTATAAATTAAGAACAGTAATATTTTGGTCCAATTTATGCATTGACGAGGAAAAATTAGTAGAAATATGTACTGCTTTAAAATTCGTGCAATTCATATGTTTAATGGGAACGTTGATAGTTACATTTTTTTTTTTTTTTTTTTTTTTTTTCTAGAAACGGCCCCCACCACTTTTTTATTTCCCCTGATGACTCGGTGGAGCCTAGTCAATGTATAAACTGATGCAGTTCAAATATACTTCTTTTTTTTTTTAAGATTAATTTTATGTAGATTCTTGTAAAGTTGAATTTTTATATAATATTTTTATAAAAGTTCTGATGTTTTAAATATGTTCCTGCAATTATAATCTATTAAAAAAATTTAATTAATCCTACGTTAAATATTTTACCATGATTATTTATTGACATTTTTATCCTTTTATTTTTATTTATTTATTTATTTATTTTTTGAGAGATAGGTAGCGCGCTTTCATTTTGTTTATTTCGTTAAGAAATAAAACATTAAAATGTGAATCATTTAGAATTCGAACTACAGTTCTGGATCATGCAAAACTTTCTTTATTTGCTATAGGGACGATCGGCTTTTATCCTTTTATATTATACTAATTTTTGGAGTGATATATTTGTGATGACAAGATGAAAAAAATATAAAGCAGGTTATTTGAAAGTTTTGTAAGCGTAAATTAGAAAAACGTATTTAAAAATATTAAATTTTTTACAAAAATAAAATATAAAAATTAAATTTTATAAAAATATATTTATCATTCACTGTATATATATTTTTTATCTCCTCAATTTTGAAAATATATTATTGTTTCTAGAAGATCGGGTAGTCAACAAAAAAAAAAAAAAAACACTAAAAAAAAAAAAAAAAAAAAAGAAAGTCCACTGTGAGGTGAAGCTTCCCGTCACTCCCCACCACCACCCACCCGCGTGGAAACTCGCATCATTTCTCCTCATCCGTCCCGCATCACGAGGACGACCGATCTCAGCCGTCCGATCAAAACCCACCCCTTTGACCCGCTTCCCCTACAATCTCCCCGATTCCCCACGCTCACCCCGTTCAGTGGGGCCCACTACAAACGGGTGGTTAATTGCACCTTTGGTCCCTAAACTTTACCCATTTTTCATTTAGATCTCTAATCTTTTTGTTTTGCTATTGAGTTTCTGGGCCGTGTACTAGATACTAGTTTCTCTCGGTATTGGTTTGAAAAGGTTTGTCGAAAAGAGTATAAATAAAAAAAAGTTAAGAATCAAATTATAAATATGATAAATGGCAGGGACTTATATGCAATTAATTCTTAAGCTTTACTTTCGTTGGGGTCAAGGAGTTAGGAGTGGAATAACTCTTTAACCCCCCGTATTATTCCAAACATCTCAAAAAATGAGTGGGGTTAGCTAATCCTACTTAATCCGGAATCGCTCATTTAGGATGGGATTAGCTAACATCTAATCCCAAATAAATCTTATTTTTATTCATAATAACGTATTATCTTTTTTATCCCATCTATTCCAATCAAATATTATTTTTTACTATCCCGGATTAACTCTAATTCCCAACCAAACACAAAAATATTCTAACCCCATTTTAATCGCAACTTAACATTATTCCCTAAATAACTAGTTTTTTTCTTAACCCCAAACCAAAAAAAAAAAAAAAAAAAAAGTTAAGAAGCGGAATAATAAATAAACGAAAGGTTAGGGAGCAATGTTGCAATTTACCTTTCTATAAGAGGGAAACCCCCCTTGTTCTGACACACTCTTCTCCGTCACCTCTCTCCTCTCACCGCCTCAGTCGATCTAGGGTTTCAAACCTCTGCTATAGAGCTTCGATTCGGAGTGGGGTGTGGGTGTGTGTGTGTTGGGGCGGAGCGGGGGGTGGGGAGGAGGCGATCATGGCCGTTGATTTGGCGGGGTACGGGAGGATGGAGGAGGGGATGGCGATCCAGGAGGCGGCGGCGGCGGGGATCCGGAGCGTGGAGCGGCTGATCGCGCAGATCTCGAGGCAGCAGGATTCGCCGCCTGCGCCGGCGCCGGCGCCGGCGCCGGTCGACTGCCGCGAGATCGCCGACTTCACCGTCTCCAAGTTCCGGAAGCTCATCTCCGTCCTCAACCGCACCGGCCACGCCCGCTTCCGCCGCGGCCCCGTGGAGGAGGAGCCGCCGCTGCAAACCCTAACCCTAGCCCCGAACCCGCCGAAGCCCTGGCCGTCGCCGGGGAAGGGTCCGGCCACGGGGATCGCCCTAAGCCTAGATTTCGGGAAGGCGATCGGGATCGGGATCGGGGCCGGGGAGGAGAGCTTCAGCATCTCGTCGGCGAACTCCTCGTTCCTCTCGTCGATCACCGGGGACGGGAGCGTCTCCAACGGTAGGCAAGGGGGCGCCGCGGCCTCGTCGTCGTCTCTCCTCTTCGCCCCTCCTTCCTCCGCCCCCGCCTCCGCCGCCGCCGCCGCCGGGAAGCTTCCGCTCATGTCGTCGTCGCCGCCGCTTATCAAGAAGAGGTGCCACGGCCACGGCCACGGCCACGCACACTCCGAGGACGTTGCTGGGAAGTACGGCGTTAATGGCGGACGATGCCACTGTTCGAAGAGAAGGTAACAGCAACATCCCCAAACCCTCTTCCTCTTCCTCTTCCTCTTTCCCCGGCGTTAACTCGCGCACCTACCCACGCATGGTCTTGCACGAACCCCTCTACTAATTTATTTATTTATTATTTGTATTTATTATTTGTTTAATATTTTTTTTTTGGGGGAAAAAATGAAAAAAAAAAAAAAGGAAGTTGAGGGTGAAGACGACGATACGCGTACCGGCGATAAGCTCGAAGGTAGCGGACATACCCCCCGACGAATACTCGTGGCGCAAGTACGGCCAGAAGCCCATCAAGGGCTCTCCTTACCCCCGGTACCTTCTTCTCCCCTCCTCCCCACCGTCCGATCTCCATTCACTCTGTTTTTACCGGAATACCGTCCGATCTCCAAATTAACGATCAACACGGTTGAATGTGTGATCTAAATTACTTAAATTACTTACAAACTAAATTTTATAAATTTTAATTTATTTTTTGTTATAAATTTTTTTAAAATTTTAAAATAAAATCTAGATTATAGATGCTGAATATAAAAACTATATTATTTTTTTTTATGTTTTTAATAAATTATATGTTAATAATATATTATTGATTTGATAGGGATGTGATATTTTAATTATTATGGTCCCTTGTGTTAGGGACTGCTAAATATCTAGGTAGCCAAATTAGCTGAATTTGGCCAGAAGATTTCACTGTAATAATTTAAAAATTTTACTAACAAATTATAATAAATTAAAATTTAAGAAACAAATTGTATACCGCCTCATACAGTTTGGTTCAGGGATAAGCAAGAACTAGTTATTACAGAAATAGATATAAAAATAGGGATAAGAAAAATAGTGTTTGAATGTAAATTGAATTATTCTCGAGGATAAGAAAAATGTTAGACAGTTTTATATAAAAAAATAAAGGTGTTGGTGGAGATAACCGAGAATTATTATTCTCAGATAAAAAATTAGCGTTTGGATATAAAGGCGGATAAGGGTCTATTCCTATTTCTATCTCATAACCAAACGGTAAAGTATAATTTGGCCCATCACCTTAATTATAAGAAGTAATGCGCGGACTATTTTAATTTAAATAGTTGAATTAAAATTCTCAGTTCACAATAAATTTAATTGCAAAGTAAGATTTAAATTTTAATTTTGTAATTATAATGAATCCGGACTATAAAGTTTTGGTATATTTAGACAATTGTTTTTTAATCTTGGAATAAATCTGAGTTGATTACATGTTGGAAAATATTATTTTTATTTATTTATTTATTTATATTTTAACAGGGGATATTACAAGTGTAGTACGCTGAGGGGATGCCCGCGCGGAAGCACGTGGAGAGGGCGCCGGACGATCCCGCCATGCTCATAGTTACGTACGAGGGCGAGCATCACCACACGAGCGACCCCTCTCACCCCCTCAACGCTTGAGATCCCATCTCAGCCGTCCCTTTTTATTTTTCCTTTTACTTTTTTTTTTTATTTTTTTGGTCTTTTTTTTAGAAATGTGTAAATGGGGTTTGGAGAAGTTAGTGGAAAACGAAAAAAGGGGACGGTTTTGGTGATATTTTACTGGTTGTGATAAGTGTGGTGGTTTGGGTGATGAGTAGGTTTCCATATATTAAATGTGGTGATGATAATATAATAATGGGGGCATTTAATGGGTTAGGTCAACTAGTATCTAACTCAAATATATATATATATATATATATATATATATATATATAGAATTTGGAATACTATTAATAGCAATGACTTAGTCTTAGTAAGTTCTATCTTGGATTAAAAGATGTCTTGGCTAGGATGATGTGGGCCCCTGGGTTTAGTGGGTGGTTGGTTGAATAGTATAATCTAACGGGTAAAATTAATCAAAGGGGTTAATCCAAGGATAGAAAATTTACTAGCATCAAATTCGTCGTACTATTAATAGCATACCAGCCGGACTCTATATATATATATATATATATATATATATATATATATAGTCCGACTATGGTTAACCGCATTTGGTGTTTATGAATTTTCTTTATTAGATCTACGATTTTGGTCATTTTCATCCGTTAGATTATACTATTCAACCAATCACCCACTTAACCAAGGGGATCCATATAATTCTAACCGCACATCTATTAATCAAAGTTAAAAATTTACAAGACCAATGACGATATTTTTAAAAACATAGGAGCTCAATTCTATATATATATATATATATATATAGAGAGAGAGAGAGAGAGAGAGAGAGAGAGAGAGTTGTGTTGGTATGTTTATGGAAGCACGGAGGCTTCCGTGCTTCAATTGCTTAGTAATCAAAGATGCTCAAAATCAAATATTTTAACGGCCGTGGTGAGCTGGTTGCAAGTTTAACGGTGTATAAATATTCAAATCACGTGAAATTTTGATAGAAAATTTTTTATACCATATAAAATAAGATTAATTACTTTGATTTAAAATTTTAATGTCATATCATCATATTTTATAAGATTTTTATTTTCAGTTTATTTTGAGCCATTTCGATCACTAGGCAAATGATATTGAAAAATCGTAAAATTTATTTTTTAGATACTTCAAATACTCTAGATCAAGTATAACGGAGCCGATCATCGATTCGAAAGTCCGAACATCGAAAATAAAGTGGAAGCACAATCCCTTCGTACTTTCATAAGCATCCTAGCTAAATGCACAGGAGATTTCTCAATTTAGTCTTAGTTTAATTTTCAGACCTAAAAGTCTGAACATTTGTAAAAGCTTTATTTGTTTATGCAAATTCAAAATGGGTTCATCAAAGGAATTGAGAGTCTAAAAAATAAAAATTTCAAAATAAGATGTCAATATTAAAGTGTGTATATATATATATATATATATATATATATATATATATATATATATATATATATATATGTATATGGCCCCATTCCCAATATTTATGGCACAAACCAATAATACTATGCTTGCATACTAAATTTATAATTCTTAGTAACTTATGCAATTTAATGGTTGAATTTTTAGTCTTAAGTTTTTAAATTGAACAATACTACTAGTATATCTAAAAGTGGGGCGTATATCTTACACCGATTTTATTTAAAGACCAAAATTTTTTTTGCTTGTTAAGTCGACTTTTTTTATTATTATTATTTTCATTAAATTTTATTTAAATTTTTATAAATTTTGGGATAGAGGGTTTAAGATCTACCCCTCTCATTTGGGATATATAATCAAACCAACACCTTTGGGTTGAGTTGGCTTAGTAGATAAAAATTTTGGCTTAATTTTGTGTAATGAAAATTAGAAATGGGACGAAGCAACTAAAAACTAAGCATTCTAGGGATAATTGCTTGTACACTTCTGAAAAGTTTTTGACTTTTCGATTGATCTTTTTTGGAAAGATAATATTGAAAATACTCTTTCTATATTCCAACCTATTTCTAATATATCGTTAAAGTTAAAATATGTTAATTAACTTTGGTAACTCTTAAAATTACTATTTTTCTTTTCAAATATACCCTTTCATTATTACTTGTCTTTCTTATTTACTCTTAAAATCGAGGCACAAAAAGTATTTTGACTTTTGGTCTTTTTCAATATATCCCTTTATCTTCACCAACATTTTTTATTTGTTCTTAATTTAAGGGCAAAATTGACAATTTAATTTTTTTATAACTTTGGTAGATATTTAACTCACATTTAACCTAAGTTAACTTAACAGTGGATAAGCTATGGGGTATTTTACAATAACGGTGGAATATATAAAGATTATTTTAGAAAGAAAAAAAAGTAAGAATAAATTGAATATTTTCAAACGCATAAGGAGTATATAGGCAATTATCCCAGCATTCTATAACATAGTAACTACTAGATATTTAACTTAATATCTATTATTATTATTATTATATTGTTTGCCCTAGCTAGAAGAGTCCAGGGATGCAAACGGGGCGGATACGGGGCGGAGCCCGCCCGCCTCCCGCCCCGATTAGCAAAAACCCGCCCCGCATCCCGCCCCGAATCCGTGACGGGTTAAAAAATACATCCCATAACCCGCCCCGCGTCGCAACCCGCCTCCCGCCAGCGCCCCGAATCCGCCCCGCCAACTAATATTTTTTATAAAATTATAATATTATTAATTATTAATATTTTGTAAAATATAAAATAATAATT
Organism: Aechmea fasciata; assembly: GCA_025177825.1. NCBI lineage: Eukaryota > Viridiplantae > Streptophyta > Magnoliopsida > Poales > Bromeliaceae > Aechmea > Aechmea fasciata. The sequence goes on along the minus strand of CM045941.1, from coordinate 8,815,919 downwards.
TATAATAATATTATATATATATATTAACAATATTAATTATAAAAATAAAAAATATAAATCACAATTCAAAATAAAATTAAAAATTTCAAATACATTCGAAATAAGAGTACTAACTTACTTGTATTTTAAACTTTTTGTAAACATATTATTTTTTAAAAATATATATTTAAAATAAAAATAATTTCGGGGGCGGATTCGGGGCGGATTCGGGTCGGGGCGGATCGGGGCGGATCGAAAATTTCCTTTTCTGCGAATCGCATAGGATCGTAAAAGCTACCGTTTATAAGAATCAGTTTATTTATAAGATTTCTCATTTGCATTTCAGGGTCAGTTGCATCCCTAGAAGAGTCCACTAAATTGAGAAGCATCAAACTCATTAAATTGTCACTATCAGGGTAAGGGACTAATTCAGTGTAGCACTTTGAATCTATTCTATTGTAGTGGGCCATATTTTGACTTGCACACATGGTGGGAAGGGTAAAAGTCCCCTCTCTACTTTTCTTTTTCTTTTTTCTTTTTTCTTTTTTTTTTTTTTTTTTTTTTTAACAAAATGACATGTCACACTCCAACAAAACCCAAACCAAAACCATTTTAAGTTGGGGTTTTTTTGATATGCCACCCACTGAGCACTTTGACTTGTAGCTTGGGCCAATAACATGACAACAACATCATGTGGTGTGGACAGGTATCTTATTCTCCATTTTCCCATCTTGATACCAAATATGTACACTATGTTTGGTTGATCCCCATATATGTGTATATGCTTGTCACCTTTTATTATTTTTGTATTGGGAGCATAATTTAGCCCTAGTTGGTGGAGATATGACTAAGGAGGATAATCTTAATATAAATTTCTAACTTTCTAGATATTTTACAAAAAAAGAAAAAAAAAAAAATCTTACTTCTATACCTATGCATATCAATTTCTAAGTTTGTTTTTTATTTTTTTCCAAAAAAAATCTCTGCTTAAGAATTATCCTAAATTTTTTTTTTCCCGTAAAGATCACGACGCACTTTTTTATTATCATCTTTTGAGTAATATTTAGGGTAAACTTTAAATACCACTTCTATAGTTTCACACTTTCTCATTTTAGTACCTTGTGATTTAAAGTATATTAATTTAGTACCCTGTGCTTTTATTTAATTTTTTCTTTTCGTCAATCCCTCCGCTAACTTTTTGTTAAATCATACATAAAAAACTTCAAATATCCCATCTATAGTTTATCGAATATTCACTTAAGTACCCTATAGTTTTACCTTCATTATTGATTTAACAAAAAAAATTAGTAGAGAGATAACAAAAAGAAAAAAAAAATTCACAGAATTATGAAAATAATACACTTTAAACCATAGAATACTAAAATTAATGAAGGAAAAACTAATCATATTTTTTATTTTGAAAAAAATATATAATAAAAATATTTTTTAAAATCATGATGGGACGAGTGAATGCCGGAGCTATTTTTATTGATTGGGAACACCGTATCAGCGATGTGATAGTTGTATTCTAGATTTTTTTTTATTTTTTTTATTTTGTGGAGGGTAAGGCAATTCCACTTTGCCTACTTTAAAGAGTACTCACAAGTGGGACATGAATGCTGTGTCATTTTCATCCTCAATTTGAACAGTCCTCATTTCTGTTTGGGGTAGGACTATTATATTTTTGTAAGTATAGAGGTCTTCGTATTTATAAGTCGTTTCAATAATAGAAATTTCGAATTAACGATTAAATGCGATATAGAGTATTTGACATATTGAAAAACTAAATTTCGTAATTTTTCGAATTTATAATAAAGTCTATCAAATAAGTATAAAATTAACGATCAGAATCGAACGATCACATAAAAATAGGGGGATAGAGTTCTTAAATTCAAAATCATAGTTATGGATCTTGATATATATATGGTGAACATAATTTTCTATTAAAAATTCAACCGATTCCGACTTTCTACACAATTAACTAGGAAGCGCTCCATATGGACAGTTAAAAATAATAATTTTTAGGCCCTTTATTGTAAGGTATATGACGTTAAAAAATTATGAAATTCAATTTCTATAAATTTTAATATTTTAATATATGTTTTTAATGGATCTTTAGTTTGGAAGCTTTTTTTTTTTTTTTCAAAACCGACTTATAAGTATGGAGGTGATCGTATTCATATTAATATAATAGTCGGATTCTTCTATTTGTGTCAATTATTCCCTAGTTTTTCTTGTAACAATATTTTTTAAATCTTTTAAATGTTCGAGCATAATCTACAAATTAAGCATATTATTCAAGTTGAGGTAGAAAACTTCAAAAGTTCCAATTTCAGCATCATAATTATGATAGAACATCTGATGATTAATACTGTTAAATATGATCGACATCTTTTGAACTTCTTAAATTAATTTTATAATTTTTCAACATTATTTACCTATCGTTCAAATAGTTTTAAAATAAAAAAAATTTCGAAGATATATATAAAGTGTACTCGAGACTGCTTGGTTAGTAAATAAGTAATATTTAAAATTATAAAATTTTGTTTCTAGAAAGTTTATAAAACTGATATAATATACGTATAATGGTGTTGATCATTGATTCGAAGATTATCATCGTCACAAAATAACATAAAAGTAGTAAATAGTTGAGTATTTCTAGAAGTATTGTAGCTAAATTCCATATTGCCCTATGATATAAAATGTCATTTTGAAAATCATATTAACTAAACTTTTTGACCAAAATTGTAACAGTCATGTCCTAGAAAATAGTTCTATATATGAGATATAATATGATTAAATTTTTTAACTCAAGTACAACATTTTGGGTGGTTACTAACTGACTTCAAGAAACTAAAAAAGTTAAGCGTACTAGAGTTAGAGTAGTTTTAGAATGGATGACCCTTTAGAAAGTGGGGCGTCACAGTTGGTTCAGAACCAATTACCAGTTAGAAGTGAGAGATAAGTCTCGGCTAAGCTTAGGTCGTGCATGTAAGAAAAGTGTGAGATAAATCTCAGCTTTTAGGGTTATTCAATGAATAGAGCACGACTCCCCGACTGACAAATATTGTGGGTGGAGCGTTGCTCTCTTACAAGGTGTGAGATAAAGGGGGTTTTATGGAACACACTGTTGATGGTGTTGCACGAATCGTCTAAAAAGTCACAAGCACAAGTTCATTGAGAATATTTTCAGGAATATTTTTGAGTACATCTAAATATAAATTTATAGTTGTTGCAGCTTATATCAGGAGTGTATCTTTTTTTCCGAAAAATAATAATAATAGATTTATTTCTTGAACGTTACGTATCGGTCTTACTAATTAGTGATAGAATTTTTTAATTTGGAAAAACTTCAGAAACCCCCTTGTGGTTTTGTATTTTTTTATTTTAGTATCATATGATTTAAAGTGTATCAAGTTAGTACCTGAGGTTTCGCACTTTTTCACTTTAGTACCCTGTGATTTAAAGTGTATCAAGTTAGTATTCTGTGGTTTTATTTTTGTATCAAGTTAGAAAGTGCGAAACCACAAGATACTAAAGTGAGAAAGTGTGAAACCACAGGGTACTAATTTGATACATTTTAAATCATAAGATACAAAAGTGAAAAAGTGCAAAATTATATAATCTTAACGATACTTTAAATCTTAAAAATAAAGTGAAACAACAAGGGGTATTTGTAGTTTTCCCTTTGAATTTTGAAGGGACTAGATTTAATTGGTCGCTTCCAATTGGTCAAAAGTAGTGGCAAAGAGTCAATGTCTTTTATGTAATTTGTCAAAAAAAAAAAAAATTCAAAAGTTTGTAAGTCGCTTTTAGATTAGGGTGGGGCCCACTCGGGGCCGGAAGTCGTGACATGTGACTCAGCTGCCAGCTGCGCCCATTGACTGGGGTTCGTGGGAGGAGAAAATGAGGATGGTCCTGACAGTCCAGTGAGTGGCCTACGACCCACCCCAGTGGAGAAGTAAGACAGCCGCCTGCTAACGTATAAGAACACAAATTGGCAAAGGAAATTACTAAAATAGGGCGCATACTATCTTCTTCACATTTCTAGACTAGATGTAGTACATCGATCGCGACACTTTCGTGAGCCTTTTTTTTTTTTAAATAAAATAAAAATAAAAAAAAGAGGGAGGCAGAATGTTATCCGTTCTCAAAACTTAAATGAAAAATGTGAAGTAATTAAATTTTAAATTTTAGACCTCAGATATCAATCACTAACTAAGCATGTTCTATTTTATCACTTGCGCTAAGGACGGTCGGTCTCTGGTGACTTTTTGATCTCGTTTAGACCTAGTGATAGTGTAAGTATGTCATACACTATATTAGAACTCGATCCCCGGCCGAAATAGTTCGTAAATATTTTTTTTCTGAAGTTTTCAGGTTGTCGGGTTTTGAAACCTGATGCCAGATTCTGAAATCGCTCCACACGTTCTGGAACCTAAATTTAAGTTCCTCAAAACTAGAGTAGTTTAAGGTTTAGGAGGGGCTTTTTATATAAAATGATTCTATAAAAATTCAAAATTGGCAAACTAATCCTGTCAAAATTTTATTTGGAAGTCTAGCCCTTTTTTCGCCACGTAGGTGCCACGTTGAAATCTTGCTATAAATGATTCACCGTCTTCATAATATGTATGTGAAGGCGGTGAATCATTCACCGTCTTATTTGTGATCCACTCCAGGACTTAGACAAATTTTAATTAATTTGGAGTGTTTTACGCTAAAGGCCGTGAATGATTCACCGCTTTTACATATATATTACCGCCTTCATAGCAAAATTCCGACGTGGTGCCCACGTGGCGAAAAGAGGGTTAATTTTCCAAATAAAATTTTGATACGATCATTTTCTAATTTTAAAATTTTGGAGGGTCATTTTATAAAAAAGCCCGTTTAGGAGCTTGGCCTCCTAGCCCCCCTCCGATAATGGCCCACAAATTTCGCGGGATCGCAACATCGATGGGCTAGTGGCCCATCTCTTTGCACTAATTCAATGGGCCTTTATCCTATTGGGCTCCAATTAGCAAGTAATAAGTGGGCCTAATAAGGACATATCATATAAAGCAACAATAGTACTGGCTCACAAGAGGCCACACACATTTTTGGTTTGTAATTATAAATTTCTATTTGGATAATATGCAAGCTATAACTAGCAAAAATTCTAAGCCGTGTTTGGATGTATGAATATCTTATTCGGTAAAATATGATGGATGAGATGTATGAGCAAATGCCAAGAATAGATATTATATTCCGACATCAAGTTAGTTTTCGGAGTGACATAAATCACCTCCGAGGTAAAATAAGAGATCCTATCAAATCATTTATGTCAAAATCTTTCAATAAGTAAAATAAAAAATAAATAAATAAATAAAAAGAAATCAATCTCTTAGTTTTCAATTATACAAAAAAAAAAAACATCATACTAAAAAAGATATTATTAAATTTGTTATTTTGACAAATGAGCTTGATTTTGGATGTTGAAATAAGTTATATAATCAATAGTCTGCATGAGAATTTTCTTACGCAATTAGAAGCAAAATGTACAACTTTTTTTTCTTTGAAAAGTCTTGGTATTGACGTTGTAACGACCAGCCCACTAGCAACAATAACTCGTTGGGCCCAACCACCGGCCCAAAATGCTTAAGCCCAGTTATTATTACCCATTCTCATCCGATGTGGGACTATTGGGGTCCTCCCGATGTGGGACTATTGGGGTGTCACAGACTCCCCCCGTTAAGGTCCTGACGTCCTCGTCAGTCCAATCACACACACAGCCCAAGATCACCAGGCTATGTGAGACTCGTCTCGCTAGCACGTCATCCAGACCCTGGCTCAGCCAAGATTCGCCACACATGTCCAGCTGGTGAACCGGCTCTGATACCAAATGTAACGACCCAGCCCACTAGCAACAATAACTCGTTTGGCTCAACCACCTGCCCAAAATGCTTAAGCCCAGTTATTATTACTAGTGTCTAAGTCTCATATAAACCCAATGACAATCCCATTCCCATCCGTTAAAATAGATGTGGAGTTATGTACGTGAATAGCATGGCATATTTCTTGTAAAAGGTGATTTATTATATTGCTTAAAAGATAACTTGGAAGTTGAATATTATACTTTATTCTAGTTATTTGCTTACACTTTGTATCCGGCAAAGACTACAAATTTGAATAAGAGAGATAGATCGAATAAGATATTCGTGTGTCCAAACAACAACATCAACATTATACTCAGTTAGTAATAATGTAGTTGGGATACTATTATTACACCCTATACTCATACAAATTTTCAAGTTAACTTTAATGTTTGGGGCATTTTCTTCATTCAATTTGATTGGAGCAGCATGTGTCGGAAAGGGTTGTCAATATACTCGCTCTTTCGAGTATCTGAACCTGAACAGAGCAGATTTATTCAATGCTAAATGAACGTAATTTTGGTACGAGTATAAAAGTAAAAATTTGAAATGCGGCGGATTCCAGTATATATACATATTTTTTACACAATTCGAATCTAAATCTGACCCAAACCCAAATAGACTTATATAATAAATATAAATATTTGATAGTATATTTAAATTTGTATTTTTAAATTTTAAATTTTAATATATGTTTTGATAATGGTAAAGAGAAGTGATTGCGTGGGTTCAGATTTTTGGGTTCCAGCTCGGGTTTGGCTGTCAAGTCGAAGTTCAATTTTTTTTTTTTAGAAAAAACACGCACCCAAAATTTGACTTGTTGACATTCTTAGCGTCGGAGGGATAAAGTGAATATCCAGTAGAGGGCTCATTTAGACCTCGCAAAACAGGCAAATTAGATAATTCATGAATGGATCATTATACATGCCAGCCATTTGGTCATGTATAGACTTTGTTTATAAACTTTTGGATAGCTAACATCCTTACCTATATACGACCCGGGGGGAGGGGAGGGTTACATAATTTAGCACGTACACATCTGTTTTATCTGCGACTTTTTGGATAAAAAGAACCGGTGGTGTGAGACCCCAGATAGTCCTATATATGAGATATAATAGGGCTAAACTCTTAACCCGGCTTAAGCATTTTGGGTGGTGGCAAGACCCAAGAGGTTAAGAGAGTTAAGTGTGCTAGGACGGGAGTAGTCCTAGGATGGGTGACCCCCTGGAAAGTTGGGGCGTCACAGATGGTATCAGAGCCAATTACCAGCCGGAAGCGCGAGATGAGTCTCGGCTGAGCCGAGTCCGGATGACGGGCTAGCGAGACGAGTCTCACATCGCACAGTACTTGTGAGTCGAGCACGACGAGGACGTCGAGGGGCTTAAGGTGGGGAGATTGTGAGACCCCAGATAGTCCTATATATGAGATATAATAGAGCTAAACTCTTAACCCGGCTTAAGCATTTTGGGTGGTGGCAAGACCCAAGAGGTTAAGAGAGTTAAGTGTGCTAGGACGGGAGTAGTCCTAGGATGGGTGACCCCCTGGGAAGTTGGGGCGTCACAGGTGGCTATACCTACAAATTTATGGATAATTCACGGATATGGATAGAGATTGCCAGGTTTACTCCCATTCCATTCCCAAATCTGTTTTATCTGCGACTTTTTGGGTAAAAAGAACCGGTGGCTATACCTACAAATTTATGGATAATTCACAGATATGAATAGAGATGGCCAGGTTTACTCCCATTCCATTCCCAAACCTGTTTTATCCGCGACTTTTTGGGTAAAAAGAACCGGTGACTATACCTACAAATTTACAGATAATTCACAGATATGAATAGAGATTGCCAGGTTTACTCCCGTTCCATTTCCAAACCTGTTTTATCTTACGACTTTTTGGGTAAAAAAAACTGGTGGCTATACTTACAAATTTATGGATAATTCACAGATATGAATAGAGAGATTGCCAGGTTTACTCTCATTCCATTCCCAAACCCGTTTTATCCGCGACTTTTTGGGTAAAAAGAACCGGTGACTATACCTACAAATTTATGGATAATTCACGGATATGGATAGAGATTGCCAGTACTATAGTGGTTCGCTTCTTGCGGCCCAAAATGCAGTTCGGGCCGCGATAATTCATTTTCGAGCCGAAAGATGTTGGGCTTATTCGATTCCGGGCCGGAAAAGTTGCGATAAGGGGTCTGTTTGCGAAAGCCCAAAAGCCTGCCCACTTTTCCATTAACTTCAAACTTTCTTAAAGTTAAATTATTTTTACTACTTATGTTACAAATTTCTTTAATTCTTATAATTTTTATTAACAGTCAATCAATTATTTTAATTTTATTTACTGAACTATAATATAGCAATTTTTAATTTTTATGGAATTTTTAAAATTTTATTTAACTAAAATTAGTAAATAAAAATAAAAAAAGGAAAGGCAATCAATCTACTGTTCATCCTCATATTTTTTTTGTATAGAGATTTTATTTTAAAAAATAAGAAAATAAACACATCAGAAATGAGGACTTTGGTTTTTTTTTTTTTTTTTTTTTTTTTGAGAGAGACAGAGAGATAGTGGACGCACGCTTCGTTTATTTCGTTAAATAAACTTAGCTAGAAATAGGAATCAACTAGAAATCAAACTCGGGTCTCGGGTATCAACCATCGCCCCTTGCCACTTGCTTTAAATGGTTTTTTTACTTATATAAGATATATATAATGGGCATATAGGTAGTATTAGTATATATATTCTACATAAAGTGGCAGTATTTTATCAGAATATTTACTAAATAGTTTTTTACAGTCTACAACACTTTTGTAATAGAATGAGTTAAACAATCTATAAAATTTTTCTACAGTTGGTTACTATTTAAAATAGTTTCACTATTTAAAATTGTTATGTCTAAGAATACTCTGAGTTGAGTTTTATTTTTGAGTGCTGAATGGTTAGAGCGATTCAAAAATCACCATCTCCTTGGGTTTTCTTATTTAATCCTATAATATCTTCCTACATAGAATTAGACAGAAATGCTTCTAATAACACTAAGTCATTAGTACTAATAAATTTTTCGATCCTTGGAGGAAGGAATTTCGGTTAACGATAGTAATTCTCTTGGATTGACTGAGTATTTGATTGAGTAGTATGATTTAATGGATAGAAATGATCAAAGAATAAATTTAACGATAAAAAACTTGGTAGCTCCAAAGTGCTTGGTGCTATTACCTTGGACGGACTCTTCTATTTATATATACACACACTCTTTGACTAGTTCCAATCGTTAGAACATATACTAGTAAACCATCCACCCTACATCCTTTTCATCCGAGGGCCAAAACCCGACTTCGTGCTTCTAAAAATATTCCAAATTTAATTTTATATATATATATATATATATATATATATATATATATATAGAGAGAGAGAGAGAGAGAGAGAGAGAGAGAGAGAGAGAGAGTATGGTCTTGTAAAAGCACCAAGCGCTAACTTGTAAATTTTTTTTATCGTTAAATTTACGATTTTGATCATTTTCATCCGTTAAATTATACTATTCAACCAACCACCCACTTAACCCAAGGAGCCCACATCATCCTAACCGTACATCTATTAATCCAAGCTAAAAACTTACAAACACTAATGAATTGGTACTTTTAAAAGCATAGGAGTTCAATTCTACATATATATATATATGAAATTTATTTTCAAGAAGTTTTAAATGTTTTAGATTAGGGTTTTTTAGTGCAATAGTCTTCTCTTAAAATTTTATTTTAAAAATAAACTTATTAAATTTTTATTTATAAATATAGTCTTATAAAATCGGAGAATGATTTACCGCTTTTAAAAGCGGTGAATCATTCACCGCTTTTTTTGTTTTTCTCATTTATTTTTATATTTTTTTAATAGTAAAAGTGGTGAATGGTTCACCGCTTTTATTTTTTTTCTACTCCTTATAAGTAGTGATGAATGCGGTGAATGATTCACCGCATTTAGAAGTTTATTTTTATAATTATTTTTTTAAGAAAATTACTTTTATAATTATAAAAATCGATAGGATTATTTATAACAAAAATTCTTTTAGATTATATTTAACGGCGTGGATTGATTCGGAACCTCTATTATTAAAAATATATAACTTATGCGTACAAAAAAACTCTATATATATTCATTAAAAGAGTGCAGTAACCCTACTCTATATTTATATATATTATTTGTGACATATATTTCTTTTATGCTTTTTTTGGCATAAAGTTATAAGTTGTTTTTAGATGCAGCACAAGAATGAAAAGGACAAATAACAGTAACCAACATTATGGCCTTCTAAGTGGTTCAAAGGTTTCCAATACATTATTGCTAATGCTACCAACTCATTCCAATCTAAGGTAACATTGGACTATAAATATTTTATAATTACTAAGCATTTCCAAGTCAAATTAAATTTGTTTTATCATTCCTGGCTTTGGACAGGTATGAATGCCTTTTGAGTTGTTTTTGTCTTTGTTTTTGTTTAACAGGTCAAATGCATGGTTGGAACCATGTGAGGTAGATGCATGTGGTATGTGGTAGAAACTTGTTGGCAGCTGTTGTTCACCAAATTGTCAAGTAACTTTTTTTTTTTTTTTTTTTTTTGGGAAACTTCAAAAACTCCGACTGTAGTTTCACATTTTTTTATTTTAAGACTCGCGTGGTTTAAAGTGTATCGAGTTAGTACCCGTGGTTTCTCACTTTATCACTTTAGTACTCGTGGTTTGAAGTGTATCAAGTTAGTGCCCCCCGTGGTTTTGAACTTTATCACTTTACTACCCTGTGGTTTCACACTTTATCACTTTAGTACCTTGTAGTTTAAAAAACCACAGGTACTAACTTGATACGAAATTAAAACCACAGGGTGCTAAAGTGATAAAGTGCAAAACCACAGAGTACTATTTTGATACTCTTTAAACCACAGGGTACTAAAGTGATAAGATGAGAAACCACATGGTACTAACTTGATACATTTTAAACCACAGGGTACTAAAGTGAAAAAAATTGAAACCATAAGGGGGTTCTTTGAAGTTTTCCCCTTTTTTTTTGAGTAATGCTAGATGTACACCCAAAAAGGGGTGTACATCTTACAACCCACCCATCCCTGGGTGGGAATCTGCTCACCTGTCACAACAGTCACATTATGTGACTGGTGAATTACACCCCACCCATAGATGGATGGGGTTGTAAGGTGTACACCCTTTTGAGGTGTACATCTAGCATTTTTCTTTTTTTTTATAGAAAGTAGAAATTGTTTATGTATTCTTACAAAGTTCTCGACTTAATTTCATATTTATCCTTCTTAGGAGACTAATATAAAAATTACTTTTCTAAACTTTTGCTATTCTAAAAATACTATTATAAAATTTCAAGCTCTTTCAAATATAACTTGGAATTAGATTAGTACACTGGTAAAAAAATTGTTATCCCTAATGAAATAACTATTTTGCCTATTTAAATATATATTCTATTGTTACTAATTATTATTTTTATTTATTCTTAACAGTATCCTACTTTTTTATTTGCTCTTAAATGGTCTCCTACTTATGTTATTTACTCTTGCAATGGCCATCTTTTTTCTCAATCTAAAGAAGAAGAGCTTCATCTTGTTCTAAAAAATTCTCTTCTCTCAAAAAGTCTACTTAGACTTCGTTTGGTTCGGGTATAAATAAGAAGCTAGTTGTTCAGGATATAGGTATAAGATGAGATATAAGATGGGTATAGAGTAATTTTGTGTTTGGTTGAGTATTAGGTTTAGTCCAGATATAAGCAAAATAGTGTTTGGTTGGAGTAAGTGGAATAAGAAGGATAGTGGGTAGTTCTAAATAAAAAATAATAATATTGCCCTCTTTATTATATTTAAATTAAAATTTTTAAATTTATATTTATAATTTTAAATTTAGATATATAACTCTTAAATTTCAAAAATATATAATTAAAATTTAAATTTAAAAATCTCAAATTCAAAAATTCTAAATTCTAAATTCTAAATTTTAAATTTTAAATTTACGATCAAATCTAAATTTCAAAAATATAAAATATCAAATTTAAAATTTAAAATTTTAAAAATAATAATTTAAAATTTAAAACTATAAATATTAGTTTTAAAATTTTAAATTTTAAATTTTAAAATTTTAAAATTCAAAATTTAGTTTAAATTAAAAAATTAGCTAATCCCACCCCAATTCCCACTCAAGGGGTGGGTTTGCTATCCCACCCCTTAATGGGTTATCTTAACGGGTTATCTGATAACCCGTTATACATATACATATATATATATATATATATATATATATATGTATATATATATACATATATATATATATATATATACATATATATATGTATATATATATACATATATATATATATATATATATATATATATATATGTATATATATATATGTATATATATATATATATATATATATATATGTATATATATATGTATATGTATATATATATATATATGTATATATATATATATATATATATATATATATATATATATATATATATATATATATATATATATATATATATATATATATATATATATATATATATATATATATATATATATATATATATATATATATATATATATATATATATATATATATATGTATATATATATATATATTTATATATATATATACATATATATATATATATATATATATATATATATATATATATATATATATATATATATACATATATATATATATATAGAGAGAGTGAGCTGAGAATACTATCAAAAGCACCACCCCTTGGTGCTTTTGAGTCTATATAAATTTCTTGATTACTAATAACCTTTGGATTGAACACTATTCCACCTACCACCATCCACCACCACCTACCACCATCATCTCAACCCTACATCTCTCCAACCAATGGCTAAAAACTCAAAAGCACCAAGCCTTTGGTGCTTTTGAGAGTATTCTATCTCAACTATATATATATATATATATATATATATATATATATATATATATATATATATATATATATATATATATATATATATATATATGTATATATATATATATATATATATATATATATATATATATATATATATATATATATATATGTATATATATATATATATATATATATATATATATATATATATATATATATATATATATATATATATATATATATATGTATATATATATATATATATATATATATATATATATATATATATATATATATATATATATATATATATATATATATATATATATATATATATATATATATATATATACTATCGATAGATCTATACTATTAAAAGTATTTAGAAACTAAATTTCATAATTTTTCGATATCATTTACCTATCAAACAAGTAGCCTAAAATTGAACAGCTGAAAATAAAAATCTCATAAAAAATGATGATAAAATATTTAAATTCAAGATCAGATATACTGATCTTACTCTAAATAGTAAAAAAAAAATCTATAAATTTTTTATCGGATTTGAATTGTTTTATACCGTTAAACTCACAAACACACCACATCGGCCATTAAAATTATCAATTTTGAGATCTTTTAATCACTAGTCAAATCATGTCGAAAAAATCAAATTTAGTTTTCAAATACTTTCAATAGTTTAGATCAAGTAGTCTAACGACCAGGTCGTCGATTTAGGTTTAGGATGAAAGTGGTCCCCTAGGGTTTAGAAGGTGATTGGTGGAATAATATGATTTAAGGGCCGGAGATGGTCAAAGGGATAGATCTAACAGCGAAAAGCTTAGTAATCTAAGAGGTGGAAATGATCAGAGTGATAGACCCAACTAAAAATGTAGTAGCACCAAGTGCATGTTTGTCGCTATTGATAGCATTATAGCCGGACTACATACGACCTAGGATAGAATTACTATTAATAGGACTAAGTCATCTTGAATATGTGCATAACACTTCATTCCTCTAAGTACTAATATTGTTGGCACGATCATTTGGATTGGGGTACTCGGATTATATATGTCAATTATATATATATATATATATATATATATATATAGAGAGAGAGAGAGAGAGAGAGAGAGAGAGAGAGAGAGAGAGTTGAACTAGAATACTATCGGTAGTAAACGAGTTTTACTACCAATTTGTTTTCGATGATAGAGCTTCCAAATTGACGATCGGCTCCGTTAAATATGATCTTAACCATTTAAACTATCTAGAAATCAAATTTCACGCACTTTCGATATTGTTCTTTTATCCATCAAGTGAACAAAAAAATGAATGGCTGAAAATTAATACTCTTTAAAAAATGATGATATGAGTCTTGTAATCAAGATCAAGAGTATAGATCTTGTTTTAAATAGTTTAAAGAATTTTCTCGACAAAAATTCAATTGATTTAGATATCTTTACGCCGTTAAACGAGAAAACGCCTATTATCGACCATTAAAATTACAAATTTTGAAACATTTTGATTATTAGGCAAATGATGTCGAAAAGATTTGAAAATTGATTTCTAAACACTTAAAATGGTATACATCATGTTCAACGGAGCCGATCGTGAATTTGGAAGTTCTATCATCGAAAACAAGTCGGTAGTAAAACGGTTCGTTTACTACCGATAGTATTCTAGTAAAACTCCTATATATATATATATATATATATATATATATATATATATATATATATATATATATATATATATGAAGAATTGAGCTCCTATGCTTTTAAAAGTATCAAATCATTGACGCTTGTAAGTTTTTAGCCATTGGATTGATAGATGTGCGGTTAGAATGATGTGGGCCCCCTTGGGTTAAGTGGGTGGTTGGTTGTGTAACACGAGAGTTGGAAATTTTGTGTGTATTATTCATCTAAATCCATTCTCTTATATAGAGAAGGAAAAACACTTTACATGGAAGTACAGGATTGTATCCTGTTATACAAAGAAATAATCAAAAGGAAATAATGCTATCCTAATGAGAAACTATCCTAATAAGAAAACAATATATGTATAGTAATATATATAATATAAATGGTAGTATATATATATTATATATGGTAACATATATAATATATATATGGTATGAAATATATATGGTAACACCCCTCCGCAAACTCAAGGTGGGTTAAACACCGAGAGTTTGGATAACAAAAACTGATGACGTTGCGTGGTATGAGACTTTGTGAAGAAGTCGGCAAGCTGAAGACGAGAAGATATATAAGGTAAGGTCAGTGTGCCTTGAAGAAAATGATGCCGAACGAAGTGACAATCAATTTCAATATGTTTAGTGCGTTCATGAAAAATCGGATTATTAGCAATCTTGATGGCACTTTGATTGTCACAATACAGAGGTGTCGGAGTAGAGCAAGTAATGCCAATATCACTAAGAAGACGACGAAACCAAACAATCTCAGATGCTGTAGCAGACATAGCACAATACTCAGCTTCTGCACTGGATTTGGAGACAATATTCTGTTTCTTAGCTCGCCAGGAAATAAGCGAATCACCAAGAAAGACGCAATAACCCGTGGTAGATCGACGATCAGTTTGATCCCCATCCCAATCAGCGTCAGAATAAGCTCGGAGTGCAAGTTCCGAGGTAGAAGAAAAGAAAAGACTCTGGTTAATAGTGCCACGAAGATAGCGGAGAATGCGCAGAACAGCAGCATAGTGAACAGAAGTTGGTTCCTGAACAAATTGGCTTACTATGTGGACAGCATAAGCAATATCTGGACGAGAGATAGTAAGATAAATAAGAGCTCCAACTAACTCCCGATAGCGTGTGGGATTTGAAAGTGGCTCACCCATGGTAGGAGTTAGTTTTTGATGAAGTTGCATAGGAGTATTGACCGTGTCATTGTCAGTAAGACCAGCACGAGAGATGAGATCCGCTGTATACTTCCGTTGAGATAGCAAATAGCCTTTAGAACCGTAGGCTACTTCTATACCTAGAAAATAACGGAGAAGTCCGAGATCCTTCATTTCAAATTGACGTTGAAAGAAGGATTTGATAAAATGTATAAAATCGGGATCATCACCAGTGATAATCATATCATCAACATAGAGAAGTAAAACAGTAATACCACGAGCAGAAGAGTGAATGAATAATGCATGATCATTTTCACTCTGACGAAAACCAGCAGAGATAACAGCAGTCGAGAACTTCTCAAACCAAGCACGAGGAGCTTGTTTAAGACCATACAACGCCTTGCGAAGTAAGCAGACATGATCAGGCGGATGATTAAGACCAGGAGGTGGCTGCATGTAAACTTCTTCGTGAAGATCACCGTGTAAAAAAAGTATTTTTAACATCAAGTTGATATAACGGCCAACCACGAGAGGCAGCAACTGCAATAAGAACGCGAACAGAGGTCATTTTAGCAACCGGAGCAAATGTCTCCTCGTAATCGATGCCATATTCTTGAGTAAAGCCACGAGCAACCAAGCGAGCCTTGTATCGATCAATAGACCCATCAGACTTTGTCTTAACTTTGTAGATCCATTTGCAGCTGATTGGAACCTTTCCTGGAGGAAGAGGAACAAGCGTCCAAGTACCGGTGTGATGAAGAGCCTTAAGTTCGTCAGACATAGCATCTTGCCACTCAGGAATGGCCGCAGCTTGGCGGTATGTTCGTGGTTTCTGGTGAGTATGAATGGTAGAAAGAAAAGTATAGAAATGGGGAGAAAGAGAGTATGAGGAAACACAACCAAAAAACCTTTTGGGCTGGCGCTCTCGAAGGGGATAGCGACGCACGGATGTCGGAGGAACGTCGGTTGGAGCTTCGACGGAAGGGCTATCATGAGAGGCATGAACTTCACTGTCATCTGCAGGAGAGGTATTATGAGAGAGAGTCCTCAGGGGAAGAGGAATGCCCTGAAAAAGAATCATGCAAAAAGAAAAGATCGATAGGGACAGATGAAGAAGATGTATTGGCTGGTGTGGGTTGGGTATAATAGAGAAGATGCTCATAGAAGATCACATCACGAGAAATGCGAAGACGTCTCGTGTTAGGATCATAGCAACGATACCCTTTATGCTCAAGACTATAGCCTAAAAAGATACAAATAGCAGATTTAGGAGACAATTTATTTCGTTCGTGAGGAGGTAGCAAAACAAGACAAGTGCGAAGACTCGCAAGTGATCATATGAAGGAGGCTTGGCAAACAGCCGTTCACTGGGAGAGACACCTGAAAGGACACTAGAAGACATAATGTTGATTAAGTAAGCAATTTGTATTGACAATGACATCCAAAATTGTGAAGGGACAGAACAAACAAAGAGAAGAGATCGAGCAGTATCCATGATTTGACAATGCTTTCTTTCAGCAACCCCATTTTGTTGATGAGCATATGGGCAAGAAAGCTGAGGTAAGGTGCCGTGACTTGCAAGAATTTGTCTGAATGCAGAAGAGATATATCCACCACCAGAGTCTGAACGAAAGATTTTAATATTTGTACCAAATTGGTTTTGAATCATAATTGTAAAATTTTTATATATTTGCAACAGTTCAGACCGGTTGTTCATAAAATATATCCAGGTAAAACGAGAATAATCATCCACAAAGATCACATAGTATCGATTACCAATACGTGTAGAAATAGGAGCAGGACCCCAAACATCAGAATGAATTAAATCAAAAGCAGCATGAGAGACAGAATTACGAGCAGGAAAAGGTCGAGTAGTATGTTTAGCAAGTTTGCAACCCATACAACTAAGATTATTGGAAACATAAAAATTGCCTAAAACACCACGACGAACTAAAACATTAAGATTTTCAAAAGAAAGGTGACCTAAGCGACGATGCCATAAAGTAGTATTAGAGACGGTTGAAGCAGTGGTGGTGTTAACAGAGTTATGGTTGGATGGTAGATGCAGATGATCCATGTAGTACAAGCCATCTCGCCTATGGCCCTGTCCAATCAAAGTCCCTGTTCGACGATCCTGAACACGACAAGTAGATGAGTCAAATGTAACTGTACAATCATGATCAGTAATTTGGCTAACAGACAAAAGATTTAAAGAAAGGTTTGGTATGTGTAAAACAGAGGGCACACAAAATTTGGCGGAATTACTAATGGTAGGTGATATGTTACCATAATGAGTAACAAGTGGTGTACCATGAAAAATATTGAGCGGAGAAGACAATAAAGAAGGTGAAGAAAGTAATGAATCATGTGGAGTCATATGAAAAGAAGCACGAGTCAAGAATCCAGAATTCTTAGAATTACCTCCAAAGCTAGGTGTTGAAAGGGAACCAAAACACGGTGGTACCGATGATGTCCGAGGACCGGATTAGCTCTTTTGGAGTTGAGTTATTCAGTTGCTCATTGCAGCGGTTTGCATTAGTTGAGGCCAACCGAGTTGAGTAGAAAGCAGATCTTTGTTAGGAGAAGGATGCTCGATCTGCAAAGTAGAAGCAGCAGCAGGATAACCACGTGGAGAATGTCGATGTTGATCAGCCCACTTCTTTTTCCTGCAATCTTGAATGGAATGCCCCCAGAGTTGGCAATATTTGCATTGGATATTGCGTTTGTTCTTTCGAGGAACAAACGAATTAGTAGAAAAAGGCTCAGATGACGAAACAACGGGAGAAGCTTGATTTGGAGCAGCAAGTACAGTCGGTGTTGAAGGACTGGAGGAATGCAATACTCGAAGACGAGTTTCCTCTGCAATAAGCTCTGCAAGTGCTGCATCAATGGTGGGTAGCGGAGATCGATGAAGAAGTTGGCCTCGTAAGGCCTCGAACTCTGGCCGTAGACGCATAATAAATTGAAAAAGGAGGCTGCGATCACGAATTTGCGTTTGTTTGGTAGCACAAGTGCAAGCCAAACAAGTCTTGCATAATGATTCTTCCATGATAGACAGTTGACGCCACCGTGCCTGCATAAAGCTATAAAACTCCTGAATGGAGCGTTCACCTTGATGGGCCGATGTGATCTCTTGGAATTCAGCATATGATTGAGCATGACTGGATTGCTCATACAGTTTTTTAAGATGATCCCACATTTGCTGAGCCGTAGTGAAACTCACCAACTGCATTCTGATGTCAATTTCCACAGACGTGGAGATAAGTCCACGAGTACGTCTGTTAGTATTCTTCCACTCTTTGTGTTTCTTTTCATCGTCAGGAGGGCTAGCGTCATTAATATGATCTGTTAAATCTAGGGCATCAAGTAAAAGTTTTACAGACACCGACCACTCCCGGTAATTAGAACCGGATAATTTGACATCTAGTTGTGGAAATTGATTGGTAGAAGGTGTCATAACTTTAATAAATAAAGAAAAGAGATAGAATGGACAAATCTGAAGAAGTGACTTGGTCAGACGTATGTCGATGTACGATGCGCAGCCACACGGACGTGATGATGACGATCACAGCCTTAATTGACCACTCGAGCCGGATCGTGTCGTCCTTGGGCGTGGTGCTGATCTGGACAGACAATTCGCTTTCCGAGGAGATGAGCAAAAATGTCGTCGGAAGAAAATAAAACCCTAGAAGGGCTCTGATACCATGTAACACGAGAGTTGGAAATTTTGTGTGTATTATTCATCTAAATCCATTCTCTTATATAGAGAAGGAAAAACACTTTACATGGAAGTACAGGATTGTATCCTGTTATACAAAGAAATAATCAAAAGGAAATAATGCTATCCTAATGAGAAACTATCCTAATAAGAAAACAATATATGTATAGTAATATATATAATATAAATGGTAGTATATATATATTATATATGGTAACATATATAATATATATATGGTATGAAATATATATGGTAACAGGTTGAATAGTATAATCTAACGGATAAAAATGATCAAAGGTGTACATAGATCTAACGGTAAAAAATTTACAAGCACCAAATGCTTGGTGCTTTTACAAGCACCATAGCCGGACTCTATAAATGAGATAGTCGGATTATGTATAGTATACATGAGGTAGATGTTGGGTCTAGTATTCATAGTCGACGACCAACTGGGACATTTTACGTGACATTGGGTTGATTTAGTCTGTCCCAGTTAGAGCGATGTATTGTAGTTATTGTTATTGTCAATAGCAGATTGGATTTCCCCACGTGAAGGCTGCAGGACATACATGTGGGCGACGATGATATATGGTATAGCTATCCGGGCAAACAACCAAGGTTTTATGTGCCTGAGACTCGGATGACCAAGTAGAGAACTCGAGACAGAAAGTTATATGATTATATACGGTCGTGCGAGCCAAGGGGTCTCAATTTAGTAAGCCTGGTAGTCCTCTTCAATCGGCATCCTACAACCGTCGCATCAGATCCGCATCCGATCCGTGGCGTAAGACGTACGCGTGGGAGAAGGCGAGAAACGTGGAAGATCCAGAAGCATCGAGACAGAACGATCCAAGAAGACTAGTAAAACAAGCAGACCGATCCGATTTGAGATTCCGGATACGTTGGCTATCCGGTTTGTATGTTTTCGCTGCCCTAATATTTCCAACAATTATATATGGTCGTGCGAGCCAAGGGGTCTCAATTTAGTGTTTACTAGTGACATTCCCGATGCCATGGTCGACTATGGAGTGGTGATTTGCACTAGAATATATTGCGGGTGATCGATCGATGTACGCGCAGGACATGACCTAACATTGCCATTGAAATAGGATTAGATATGATCCTAGCGTCCGTCCGCACGCGTATAGTATATGTTGTATCCATGAGGATGAATAATATACACCTGATGCTCGGATATGTTATCAATGGCAATTTCGGAATGACATGCATATATATATATACTTGGAGGTTGGCGGAATAAATTTGGCAGATTTTGTAGTGGTCGATCTATATATGTTGGCAATACGGGAGGTATCTGTATATTGCATTTATTTTCACCGCATCTTTATATGGACTAATTCAGCGCATTGAAAAATTATTATATCTATGTATAACTATTGAGTACTTAAATTGACTAGTTAAAATATTAACCATTTGATACTGTATCCTAATCCCAAGTACCGTTTGGTTCGGGTATAAGTAAGAACTAGCTATTACAGGGATATGTACAAGTATGGGGATAAGAAAAATAGTGTTTGGATGAAAATTGGGTTGTTCCCGGGAATAAGAAAAATATTAGGTAGTTTTATATAGAAAATGGAGGTATTGGTGGGGATAATCGAGAACTACTATTCTCGAGTAAAAAATTAACGTTTGGGTATAAAGATGGGGATAAAGGCCTATTCATATTCCTATCCCCTAACCAAATTAAACAAAGGGACATGTACGTTTAATTTACTTTGTCCTAAAATTAATTGGATAGTGTGTTCATGAGAGTGGTGTAACGATAGCCTACTATTAATAATAATTCGTTGGGCCCAAAATGTTTAAGACCAATTTCCATCCGATGTGGAACTATAATAAGTACTCGTTGGGTCCAAAATAATTAAGTTCAATTTCCATCCGATGTGAGACTATTGGGGTGTCCGTTTAGGCCTGATATCCTCGTCAGTCCTAAACACACACAATCCAAGATCATCAGGCGATGTGAGATTTGTCTCACTAGTCTTTGTCATTCCGACCTTAATTTAGCCTGTCAATCACCGACCCTAATTTAGTATGTCATTCCGATCCTGGCTCAGCAAAAACTCATCTCACACTTCTGATCGGTGAACTGGCTCTGATACCAAATGTAACGACCCAATCTACTAGCAATAATAACTCGTTCGGCTAAAACCACCGGTCCAAAATGTTTAAGCACATTTATTATTATTAGGGCGGAGTCCTTTTATATATCCAATAACAATCCCTTCCCATCCGATGTGGAACTATTGGGGTATTGTCACAAGTGGTCTGCACGCTGAGCCGTCACGGATGATAGGAGAGTATATATATTGTATTATTCTCGCACACTTTACGTTATTCTTTTTGATAGATATTTAGCGCATTCCTTCTGTATTCTAGAATAATACCACTCTGATTTACTCGTCAATTAGAGACAGTGTCACGCCCCGGGGTATCTTTTAGGAAAAAAAACACAGCGAAATTCTTTTTTTTTTTTTGAAAACCTAACCCCCAGGGTATGCCAGATCCGCCACAAATACAGAGAGTCCACTGTTCACACGGACAGAGTCTCCCCTGTATTTGCACGGCGTCGCACAAGTACAAAGTAACACAGTACAACCAGGAAACAACCACAACTGAATATAAAGACATTTTACATCTACATATCCATACACCATTCACCACAGGTTTATTCACATTTGTGTTTAACATAAATCCACAGAAAAACCTTTTAAAACTGTTTTCCACATGAATACTTTTATCTTTTAAAAACGCTACCACGAGGGGTAGAAAACTTTTCCATTTTACAAAATCCAGAAATTCTTTTTATTACATTCATGAAAATCCACATATTCAAATATAATAAAAACACTGAACCATATAACTAACTAAGCTATATCAACTGAAATAATAGGAGTAGAAACTAAACCGAATAACCTGGGTCGAAAGCTCTATCGACCGCTACGAACGTGTCTCCTGTCTCGTCTCAACTCTCACCGCCCGCAATACCTGAAGAATGGTAGGGGGGTGAGAACATGTAAACATGTCTCCCCCTCCCAGTGGGTACCGCAAGCCGATGAAGGCGAGTACTCACCGGATCGGGGAAGAGATAAACAATAATATGGGTAAGTGAAATACTAGATACAGTAGCAACAATATACATGAATAAGATGTAGAAGAACAACTACTGCTACTGTAAAGAATAACTGAAAGTATACCTGCAACAACACTATAGTAGCAGGACAAGTAAAAGGAAAGAACTGTAAGTACATATATAAATGCAACCAATGCTACTATAGACTTATGCGTCAACCGGACGTATAGACCAAATATACCCAATCTGGAATCTGCTGCTCTGTTGGTCCGCAGACCTCAAGCTTGTGCCACAACTGCTCAACTAGTAAATGACTCTCGCATATAGCACCCAAGTATGAACGTACATGATCCTCGCATATAGCACCCGGATCTCAAAGCATATAACCCTCGCATATAGCACCCGGGTCTCACGGGTTGGCACTCCCAACCACTTTTCCGGAAAAGAACACCCTCTTGCGGTGGCCAAACCGCTGGTGTTCGTGAAATGCGTACGAATAGTGGCGATCAATGATGATATGTTCAATAGATAACCGTCGGCAACTAGCCGACAATCACTGCCCCTCAGGGCTAACCGACAAATAGGTCATCACACTGTAAGGAAGCACAAGAACTGACCACTCAGGTCAACTAGGATGGACAACTCAACATCCTCTCAACTGTATGCAAGTACTGCTCAAGGAAACACAAGAACTGACCACTCAGGTCAACTAGCTAGGATGGAACAACTCTACATCCTACCAAAGGTACACAAGTACTGACTACTCAAGTCAACTAGGATATATGTACAACGAACAAACGAACAGGTCACTGGAGGGTATCAACATAATTCAGAACTACCGTCAGCCACTAGCTGACAATCCAACCCCTTAGGGTACACCAACCTCAAAGGTCATCAACAACAGAAGTCAAGAAAACGACTCATAGATACAAGGTACCAGAACTGACCAACTAGGTCACAGATACGAAGTACGAGAACCGACCAACCAGGTCATAGGTATCACATATAGATGACCGACTCTACTCCTACACATGATACTAAGCATGGAAATATCTGAGTAGAGAATAACAGAATAATATCGGTGCAAGGCTCCACATATAGTATAAGCACGAATAGTAATAACAGAGCAAGGGTAAGAAACCATCACGGAA
Organism: Aechmea fasciata; assembly: GCA_025177825.1. Lineage (NCBI taxonomy): Eukaryota > Viridiplantae > Streptophyta > Magnoliopsida > Poales > Bromeliaceae > Aechmea > Aechmea fasciata. The sequence goes on along the minus strand of CM045941.1, from coordinate 8,792,263 downwards.
TGTGCACTACACTGTGCCAACGTCGGATCGAAGTACCCACCTGTACAAATATGGCGTCTGTCTTTCATCTGAGGAAGAAGCATCAACCGGACCTACGGAGGGTCCACCGGGTTAGTGTCCAAACCATAAATAACAAACACTAAACCCACCACTAAGAAATACTAAGAGCACAACTCCACAATCAAACCCACGGAGATCGGTTTTCCGAAACCAATTACCGTAACTCGCCGGAAGTCCCGAAAACCGCACCGGGACTCCGCCGGGACCCATGAACTGTCCCGAAGTGCACCGACTCGTGTCACGAGTCACCCGCTGCCACAAAACACTCCCATTTGAATGTTTTGGCAGCAAACACAAGTTAGCTCTACAACACAATTATCGTCGGATAATTGTACGAATACGGGTTCCCGGAAGTGTCTATTTCGACACCGGAACCCACCGTCGCTCACCCGTCATTTCTAAACTCTCGAAATGACCCGAGTGACCAGCCAACAAGGCTCAGCGACTACACAAAGTTCACAAAGTACCATCGGAATAATTCCGAACCAAACCCGCGTTCCGTCGGCGGATTTCGCCGAGAAACGCGCCGGAAATCAATTTCCGGTCTCCACGAGAGCTTGGGACCTTGGACGATCAGTCCATAGGTTACCCACAACTCACACATGCTGTCAACAGCAGCCACTACAAGCACAAATGCATAAAAGCCCTCCCGATTATCCGAAATCGCACTATTTTATGTGATTTCGGGGCTTTTATGGTCCGACTACTCTAACCAGAACTCATTCAGCCAAACCAAGACACCCGCTGATAGGTCTCGGCGTGCCGGAGGCCGTGCTCACCCTTCGGAGCACTGCCGGCCACTGTGGAGAGCGCGGGAGCAACCCGAAGTTCAGCGAACTGCGCGCACTGCATGAAAAACATGCATATCTCACTAACCAGGGACTCGTTGACCCTAAATGAGGTGACCACTGTGATCGTCACTGACAGACGATAACCGTGCTCACCTCCGGAGGCATCGGAACAGCCTCGGGTCTCCGGAACAGCGCGCGCAAGCCGAGACAGCAGCCAAAAAGGCTCGAAAATGGCCGACATCGCCAAATCAGCGAAACGAAGCTTCTCCGACAGAAACGAAGGTGAGCACGGTGATCAGCGATGTGTCCTGATCATCGTGCTGCCTTCCGTTGGGATCGAGGAGCTCCGGATTGCCCGGAATAGTGAAACACCCAGAATAAAGCCATATTTCAATGCTTACCGGAGCTGGGCAGAACACAGGCGGCCGGCGGCGGTCGGAAGGCGGGATGGCCGGCCAGGGGCAGGTACGGGAGGTCAGAGAAGGCCGGGGCTCGCGTCGGCGGCGGCGAGGAGGCGACGACGACGACGGGCCATGATGCCCTAGGCATCCAAACCCGAGAAGAACAAAGCTCGGGTCCGGCCGGCGGGAGCTCCGGCGGCGGTTCCGCCGGCGGACGGGCAGTGCCGGCCAGGCGGAGCCGATGCTCACGCCGGCCGGCGGCGGTAGGCGGCGGCGGCGGCGCTGGTCATCCCGAGCCCGCACGAGGCTCGCTCGGCCTTCAATGGCCGCTGCCGCGCGCGGCGGCGGGCCGGACTCCACGGGACGACGGGGTCGCGTGCGGGAGGGTCGCCGAAGTCCTCCAAGGGTGGCTCGGTCATCCCAAGGTGGCGACGGCCGCGCAAACGAGGAGTTGAAGCTCCTCGGCCGGATCTACCCGGATCCGGCCGCGATCTGCTGGCGGCCACGGCGGCGCGCATGGCCGGCGGGGCCGGCCGGGGAACCTCCGGTGGGTCGGGAGCGACGCAGTTGAAGGGCCTGGAGGCATTACTGCCTCGGCCTGGCTCTAACTCGAGAGAAAGGAGAGAGATGGAGAGGGAGACATGGAGAGGGAGGAGGAGCTACTAGCTCCGGCGGCGCTTCCAGTGGCGGGCGCGACCATGGAGAGCAGGGAGAAGATGAGGAGGCGGCTGGGTGCAATAGAGGCTAGGGTTAGGGTTTTCCATGGTGAAACCCTAAGTTGTCTCATTTATGCAATTTGCCTAATTACAGAAAGGTCCTCCGAAGATGAAAATTATGAACCCAATCCTTCACGGCGAGTGTATTATATGCATACGCACCTCTACGATCGGCTCCACGCGATTTGATACATGAAATATTGGGACTTTTGCAAAAATACCCATTTGTCCATACCGACCATTACTCGATCAACGCGCAATATCCGTAGATCCGTCCGTCCGATGATGAACGGATCGCACCATGTCGAAGACATCAAACTCACAATTTTGGTTCGCCTTGATCGGTCACGGATTCACGAAGAAACCCGTCCGTTCTCCAACGACCCGATTTTGCCAACATCGACCCCTTTGCGATCATCTTGCAAGTTCCGACGATCCGTCCGTCGGATTTGCAAACGGACCGTGCCATCGCGTTCAGCACGTCGAGGACATTGAAACTAGCATTTTGTCTCGCTCGATTTGATCTCTGTTTCGCGACGAACTCATCTCTCCATCATTCCTTTAATAAACCAACTTATTAACATATATACCTTATATATGTAATATCGTTCGGGACCCTTTTTCTCGACAACCGTGCATCGGAATTCAATTCTGTCAGTGCCAACGGTTCCTTACATCTGAGCCGTTCGAAACGAGCTATTGGAAGCCCATATTTGGAATCTGACACGTACCCGAACCTAACTTCTATTCCCGGCTTATCCGAAAAACTGAAGTTACTATTCACTTAAGTCAGACTTCCGGGTCGCGTAACTTTTTCGTTTTAGCTCATTTTCTCCTGAAACTTGACCAGTGTTTATGTAATTAAATTACACACATAAACATCGTCAACAGAGAGTTTAGTTGCTCTGTCAAAAATCTCAGTCTTCACAGACAGATAAGGTCTTATTTTGTCTTTTTAAGCCTTACGTTTCTCTAGTTTTAAATTTAGATCGATTTTGACTCTTGTAGAAGTTGCCACAATTACTATCTGAATAGATTGGATAGCGACGCATATTTATTTTTTATATATGAAATTAAGATTTTATTTTGTATTCAAGAGGAAATTGTATATATTATTCTTATTTCTTAGCACCTTTAATTTTTTGTCTTTTATTGTGATTGACATGTAAGTAATTCCAAATATTAAGTCAAACTTTTTAATAGTAAGTCAAACTTTTTTTTTTCTTTTTATATGCATGTATGGCAATTAATCTCGAGGTAACCAGTCCATAGTGTACCTTTTTGTCCAAATAAATATTGATAAAATATGGTATCTCTTCCAAAAACACACCAAAAAAAAAAAAAGATATAGAAAAGTCATCAATCACTTAAATTATAAATTTTATTAGAATAAGTACACAACAACATTGTATGGTAGCTTCTTAGATTCAACAAGTAATATTTCCTCCAATGGGCATGCTTAGATTCATACCCTACTATATAAGTGTCTATGTTACATTTAACCCAATTATCTTAAGATATTGTCATTTGTTGCTTCTGTATCTTGTAAAGTTGAACAAAGTATCCAAAGTGATTGGTGCTGAATGTTAAAATAAGGTTTTGTTTGATTAGAATATAAATAAGAACTGACTACTCAGAGATAGATATAAGTTTAGATATAAATCTATAATAGATCAATTTTGCGTTTAGATGGAAATTGAATTGTTTCCCGTAAATAAGAGATCGAATTAGTGTTTTGAAGGATAAAATGAAATAAAAAACATAATGGATACTTATAAATAAAAATTAATGATATTGCCCCTTATATTATATTTAAATTTAAAATTTTAAATTGTATAGTTAAATTTTTAAATTTAAATATATAACTTTTAAATAAATTTTAAATTTAAATTTTTAAATATCAAATTCAAAAATATAAAGAACTAAATTTTAAATTTAGGATTAAATCTAAATTTTAAAATTAAAATTTTAAATTTAAATTTAAATTTTTAAAATATCAATTTAAAAATTACAGATTATAAATTTTTAAATTTAAATTTTTAAATATAAATATTTTAAAAAATTAAATTGGGGGGGGGGGGGGGGTATATAAATGTCATTCTCTAACAATCTCTTCTTCCTCTTTTTTTTTTTTTGAGAAAAAGACGTTCCGTTTATTAAGCAAATGAAATTAGCTTTATGGAATAAGACACGAGAAGGGCGGAAAAGTAGAAGAAAAGAGGTTCGCAAAAAAGAAAAATATTCACCACTTTTTCTCAAAAAAAAGAAGAGATTGTTAGAGAACGGCGTTTATAATATATATTCAAAGATTTTTTCTTACGTCGAACTCAAAATATTTTTATTCCCAAGACATGGACTTGCCTTAAATGAGAGAAAATAAAGCGAAGTTAGAATTCTAAGTAAGATTTGAATTGAAAACTTTTACTCTAACATCCTATTAAGTAATAAAAAAATAATATTTTATCTCCAAAAACTAGAGAACAGTGCTTATGTTATACAAGGGCCTCTTGGACTCTACGATACAATATTACTTATAAATTATGTGGGAGCTAGATCCCAACATTATAAAAATAGTCGAATACGATCGGATTTTTGACAAAACTATATCTACATTCATATTTCTTTTGGGACGTGAATTCGATGCGGATATGTGTCGGATGCTAAATTTTCGTTATTATATTCATTTTATTTAGAAATAAATTTAGTGAAAATGTAAATCAACTAGAATTCGAATTCGAGTTTCGGATACCAACCACAAAGTCCTTTGCCACTTGCTCTAGGGACGGTCGGTGATATACTAATATGCATATATAAATATAGACTAACAATAGCTTAAACAACCGACCGTCCCTAGAGCAAGTGGCAAAGCAGTGGTTTGGTGACCAGTTCGAATCCTGATTCATATTTATAGCTAAGTTTATTTCTAAATGAAATAAACGAAGCGGGTAGCGTCTTTACCTAATTCTCAAAAAAAAAAAAAAAACAATAGCTTAAACAAAATATACAATTCAATTAAAGGTTCACATGCGCATTAAAACTTCGTATACTTTTAGTTTATTCAATAAAATTTAACATATTAATAAATATAAATACATTTTTAGTATAGAGTTTGTAGTAAAATAAATAAAAAAATACAATGGAAAACCACTTTATCCCCCTTACAATATATATTAATATTCCTCTTATCTCTTTAAAGATGAAAACGGTCGGATTTTCAGAAAATCATATTTGCGTCCATATTTTCTTATACTTTCGAATACGAATACGTATCGAATACTAAATTTTGATAACCATATTCGTATCCTATCAAATCCGGTGTTGGATTCCATGGGACTTTATCTAGATACTACAAATAGATCCTTAATCTATATAACATGATTAGCTTCATTGATAAGATTATTGAAATCATGATATTAGGAGGCAAAATGGATAACCTTTTTATACATTCCTTGGAAGTAAAGGCACTTCTTCTAAAGGTGCATATGTGTTTCTCAACTTTTTTATGTGTGCATTCCTTGTAAGCAAAAGCATTTCTATAGGTCGCATTAGTACATGATGTTCCACTTTTTGTCTTTTTATTAGGTAATTGCTTATATATTTTTGAAAAGTTTCTGACTTTTGATTTACTTTTCTTAGAAGGTTAATATTATTATTATTTTTTTTTGAGAAATAGATAGCACGCTATCCGCTTCGTTTATTTCGTTAAAAAATCAATTTAGCTCGAAATGTGAATCAACTAGCATTTGAACTTGAATTTCGGGTATCAACCATCAAATCCTTTGCCACTTGCTCTAAGGACGGTCGATCTTAGAAGGCTAATATTGAAAATATCTTTTTACGTTTCAATCTGTTTCTAATATACCCCTAAAGTTAAAATCTATTAATAAAGTCTGTTATTTTAATAAAATTACTATTTTGCCTTTTCAAATATATCCTTCTATCATCATACTTTTCTTATTTGCTCTTAAGTAAGGGGCAAAATAAGTATTTTGTTCTTTGGTCTTTTCAAATATACCCTTCTACCATCACGAATATTTCTTATTTGCCCTTAAGTTAAGGGTAAAAGTGGCATTGTAATTTTTTTTAACTGTGTTATATATTTAACTCACGTTTAACCCAAGTTAACTTAATGGATGGTAACTGCGGAGGTATTTTGAAATAACGGAGGAACATATGATGGGCATATTAAAAAGAAAGAAAGAAAAAAAGAATAAATGAGATATTTTTAAAGTTTTGAGGGGTATATATAGGTAATTATCCCCTTTTTATTTTATTACACCAATAGTCCTTAAATTATAAAAAAGATGATATTTTAATTAGTTCTCCAACTTAAATTTATTAGATTGACCGTCTCTCTGGTGCAGATGTAAAAGTGCTTCATTGCTGGTATCCCGAAGCCGATACCAAGTTAAACATCTTGTTGCTTCTAACTTTCAGCTAAGTTTGTTTATAAATATTGTTTATAAATAAAATAAACGAACCGGATAGTAGGCTATTTTTTGCTAAAAAAACAACTTTAATTTATTGAATAATGATGTGCAATATTGATATGAGAGCAACAAAACATACTAATCATTGCCGTAATATTAATTACAGGCACGGTAAATGACATGCCCATCATATGGTATTTTATCAACTATAACATTATCGCTGCATCACCGACCGTCCCTAGAGTAGGGATGCCAATGGGTATGAATACCCGAAAAATTATCCGAACCCGAATCCGAACGGGACGAGTTTATCCGAGCTAAACGGGTATGGATTCGGTTATGGGCATAAAAAATAAAAACCCGACGGATATAGATACGGGTATGAATTTTGTATTTACCTGACCCGAACCCGAACCAGAATAAATTATATATATACATAATTTATTTTTATTTATTTATATTTATATAATATATAAAATATTTAATAATTTTCATCAATTTGATCATCATTTAACGGTATGGATTTTTAAAACCCGCCGGGTTCGGGTTTCGGGTGTTTGGTCGGGTAAGGATATGGATATGGATTTTTAAAACCCGTCGGGTTCAGGCCTGGATACGGGTTTTAATTTAATTTTCGGGTTCGGGTTCGAATTTTTAAAAATCCGACCCAAACCCGACCCGTTGACATCCCTACCCTAGAGCAAGTAGCAAAGGGTTTGGTGGTTGGTACCCGAGACCCAAATTCTAAATGAAATAAATGAAACAGATAGCGTCTATCTATTTACGAAAAAAAAAAAAAAAAAAACATTATTGCTGCATCATTTGAAGAACGGAAGGAGAAAAATGAAAAAAATATTACACCACAAACCAGAAAAATATATAGCTCCAATATATATAGTTCAGCAAAAGTGTTTTTAATAACACTAAGTATTTGGTGTTATCAAAATTTTCACCATTAAATCTACTCTTTGATTATTTTCACCGCTTAATTTATGTTATTTTATCAACCAACCGCTCACTAAACCTTATGGGCTGGGACCACTATTGTAACTACGGAAACGTTAATCGAGGGGCCAAAATATTTCTACTATTTGTATTCTAGGCCAAAGCAAATGTAAAAAAACCAATATTTTGTGAATTTCAATTATTTGAATTAAGATTCCAATTTTCTAATTTTTTTTAACATTTCATCCTGTATTCGAGCTGATCATTTAACTTTTTGTTCGTGAGCCAACTTATGTTCAACTCGCTAATAAACAAGCTTAGCATGAACTAAACTTTTCATCTCGATATTTTAACGAGTCGGCTCATACTCAACTTGTTTACTAACGAACAAACACGAACCGACCCTGAGTCGCTTTTGTTCGGTTTGTTGACAACCCTACTTTGGACTCGTTATATGCATGTACACTTGCCATGCAATACTTTGGTTTGATTATATAATATTTAATTTATTTAATTTAAATTATTTAATGATTTTTTTGATATAAAATTTTAACTATTTGGATTTTTTTTTAAAAGTAGCGGGCTATCTGTTTTTTTTATTTCTTTTAAAAATAAATTTAGATAGAAATGTTAAGTAACTTGGCTTCGGACTTGAAACTTTTCGATATCATTCATTAAGAACGGTTGATTACTTGCATAATTTATTGAATTCATAGTTAGATGACTTATATAAAGTATACTAATTAAGCTTACAAAGAAAAATTAAAATTTTTAGAAATTAAGTAATCAGATCATATTGAATAAGAGTTAAAATAAGTTGTGAGCATTTACCTACTCGTAACACAACAAACCTCCTCCAAGGTAGATAGGATGTCGAAAAAGTCATATATGAGCTAAAAGCACAACCAACAAAAGCCGCAACACTTAGGCTTCGTTTGGAATTGTAGAGAAATTACGTTACGTGCGGTAAAAAGTACGTTGAAAAAATATTCTATTTATTTTCATACGTAATATTACGTTCCGCATATCGCAATGAATCGATTACAATATATTTTCTGCGGTCTCACCGGAGAACGCAGAAATATATCCCTACATATTTTTTTCACAACTCAATTTTATCTAATAGCCTTAGATAGATCTCAATACTAAACTAAGCCTAAGACTGATACGAAATATGTTAGAAATTCGCAACTTACACTGGTATCAGGATTTTTTTGATATCACTCAATTTGTTATGATAAAAATGAAAAAGATCTAATTCGTTAGGCGGAAAAAATATCAAAAAACAGAGAAGTAAAATAAAACACACAAAATGTTAAAATCGGAACAGCGAAAAATAAATTTAGAAAAATAATTTAATACAAGAAAAGAAAAGATAAGCGGAAAGAAAGCGCGATAGTTTACGTGGTTCGGCCAACGACCTACGTCCACGGGCGAAAACGGAACAAATATTTTATTAATACCGAAAAGGCGGAGTACAAAGAAATCTCTCCAAAGACCAAAACTTAATTAGACCCGAAACGCCGGAATCCTCATTCGTCGAAGCGAGAGGGACCAATGAATCCGCACCATGACGCCGCAGCCACCGGCACAATCTCTAGGCCCTTTAATTTAAGCTCCTTGTTAATTAGAGCATGGCCTAATTTCAGTGCATGGCTAGATTGTGTCGTGGCGAGATTAATTTGACTGTAGCATGTATTTAACAAAAAAACTGAGTGGAACCGATAATAAAAGAGATAAAAATGAAACTACAATAATATTAAAATGAAAAAGTGTGAAACCACATAGGGGTATTTGAAGTTTTTCCTAAAGTTTTGGAAAAACTTCAAATATCCCTCCGGTGGTTTCGCACTTTTTTACTTTAGTACCCTGTGATTTAAACTGTATCAAGTTAGTACCCTATGGTTATGCACTTTCTCATATCTTGTGGCCTAAAGTATATCAAGTTAGTATCCTGTGGTTCGCACTTTCTCACTGTGGTTTAATATTTCGTTAAATTATATATAAAAAACTTCAGAAACCCTACCTAGGCTTTTCGAATATTTATTTTAGTACCCTTTAGTTTTAACTTTATTACTAATTTAACGAAAAAATACCCCGAGATGGATAATTAAAAAAAAAAAAAAATGAAACCATGTAATACTAATTTGATACAAAAATAAAACCACAGAATACTAATTTGATACATTTTAAACCATATGATACTAAAGTGAGAAAGTGCGAAACCACATGACACTAACTTGATACACCTTAAATCACAGAATACTGAAGTGAGAAATTGTAAAACTATAGGGGGGTATTTGAAGTTTTCTCTAAAGTTTTTAATAAATTAGATGGGATGACTTTGTCAAGTTGCTTCCATTATTTCAAACTATATGGCTTGGCAAGCTGTCAATGCTTATTAAAATTCCCACACATCTGGAATGTTCTGGAGCGCCTCAACATTAGACTTCGTAGAACAACAAAGTTTCCAATTAAGAAAAACAAATATAAAAATATATATATATATATTATTATTATCTTCAATGGAAAACCACGTCCCAGATCAGATCCCCTGTCCATTTCTTTTATATCCCCATCCAAATTCCCACCGCCCAGTACACCACCAGCTATGTCTAATAAGCAATAACTCACCAACAAACCATCTAAAAAGGACAATGATAGAAACGTATGGAGGCCCCCTTACTTACCAATGTGGGGCTATTGGGTGTATGATCAAGTTAAGCACTCGACGTTCGGGGTCCAAGATTAGACGATATGAGACTCGTCTCGCTAACCCGTCATCCGCACTTAGCTCAGAGACTCGCCACATATGTCCAGAACCTACGATACCAAATGTAACGACCCAGCCCACTAGCAATAATAACTCGTTAAGCCCAACCACTGGTCCAAAATACTTAAGTCTAGTTATTATTACTAGTGTCGAAATCTCATATAAATCCAATAACAACCCCATTCCCATCCGATGTGGAACTATTGGGGTGTCAAAGTAACACTCCCTCTGCACTAGTAAATTTTTAGGAAAACTTCAAACACCCTTCCTTCCTGTGGTTTCGCACTTTCTCACTGTAGTACCTTGTGGTTTCAAGTGTATCAAGTTAGTACCATGTAGTTTCACAATTTCTCACTTTAGTACCCTGTGGTTTCAAGTGTATCAAGTTACTACCCTGTGATTTTATTTTTGTATCAAGTTAGTACCACGTGGTTTCAATTTTTTCTTTTTATTATCCGATTGGGGTATATAATTTAACGAAATATTAAACCACATGGTACTAAAGTGAGAAAGTGCGAAACCATAGGATACTAACTTAATACGCTTAAAACCATAGGGTATTAAAGTGAGAATATGCGCAACCACAGGGTACTAACTTGATATACTTGAAATCACATGATACTAAAGTGAGAAAGTGCGAAACACAGGCGGTATTTGAAGTTTCCCTAATTTTTTTTGAAGATTTAAATTTTTTTTATTCTTTTTTAGCTGGGAATGTTTTCTCTTAACTCAGTTGGGTATTCATTAGTTATATCTAGTTATATCTATTTAAACCTATAACCTTAGTTAAACAAAAATTCAGAAAAGTTCATCTTTTAAATTGTAATTTAGAAGATAAAAAGTTTAAGAAAGCAAAAGCGTACAAACCTTTCTAAACCATTGTTCAGTCTGAAATATATTTATATATATATATATATATATATATTAAAAATTTTATAGAATTTTTTTTCTCATTTATTATGACTACTCTAATGTTAGATAGTAACATTAGAAGTTTTAGAGTTCAAATAGCCTAAGAAAAAAAGATTATTAAGAGTAAATTTTATCTAGAAAAAAATTTCAAATACCACTTATGTGATTTCACACTGTCTCACTTTAGTACCCTATAATTTAAAGTGTATCAATTTAATATCCTATAATGTTATTTTTATTTTTTTATTATCGATTTTACTAATTTTTTTTGGTAAATTAGTGAGAAAAAGTAAAACTAAAGGGTGCTAAAGTGAATATTCGATAAATCTAGGTGGAGTATACGAAGTTTTTTTTGTATATAATTTAACAAAATATTGATATAAAAAATTGACGAAAGATAACAATAAAATTACAGGGCACTAATTTGATATACCTTAAACTATAAAGAACTAAAGTGAAAAAATAGAGAACCAGTATTTAAATACCCTTTGGAAAATGCTAGATGTACACCCAAAAAAGGTGTACATCTTACAACCCCATCCATCCTTGGGTGGGGTGTAATTCACCGGTCACATCATGTGAATGGTGAGCAAATTTTCACCAAGAATGGGTGGGGTTGTAAGATGTATAATCCTTTTGGGGTGTACAACTAGCATTACTCTTATCCTTTAGAACTATTTACCTATCTAGCCTCTTTACAAAAAAAATATTTTCTATCTAGCCTTCTTTTAAAAAATATTCCCTATCTAGTCTCATTTTTAAAGATTAGAGAAAAAAAGAGAAATTAATACCTTTAATATATATTAAGAGATTAAGTGGGAGAGATTATCTTTTTCTTCCCACCCACTCTCTCTCTCTCTTCAATATGTATTTTAATAATAATTAATTTTTATTATAATATTAATAAAAAATTTATTTATGAATAATAATAAATAATATTACTATATTTTTATTAAGTAATAATAAAAATATATAATTTAGTAATAATATTATTTATTATTATTAATAAATAAATTTTTTATGTGCATGTGTGTGTTGGTGGGGAAAGAAAAGATGGTCTTTCTAGGGAGGAAAAATTCTAGAATATAACGGGTATATTGGTGATATAGCATAACAAACCAATCAAATATCCTCTTTTAAAGATATATGTCCCATCATGATTACAAAAAAAATTTGTATTATACTTTTGTTTGAAAAGAAAAAATGTGATTAACTTATTATTAATAATGTAGTGCAAGTGTGATAGTGTAGAATTTTTCGTTAGAGAGGGTCTGAGAGATAGAGGTGTGGAGTTGGAGAAGAGAGAGAAAGAGAGTGAGAAAGGATTTCGGGAAATGGGAGAGGAGAGAGAAAAATAATCTCTCACTTAATTCCTTAATAATATATATTAAATGTATTAAATTTTTTTCTCTAATTTTTAAAAATAAGATTAGACGAAATATTTTTCAAAAGAAGACTGAATAGGAAAATTTTTTCGTAAAGAGCCAGATAGATAAATAGATCTATCCTTTATCTAACATTTAAGCATTAAAATAAAAAAAAAATCAAAATTCACTGAAATATCAATTTCAGAATAATCTATAGTTGACGGATCTGCAAAATGGTCTCCAGCTTGTCGAGCGATCGCTAATTACTGTCTCAAACCCCTCCAAAATCCAAAAAGGAGAGCGAGCCTCCCCAGTCCCCCCCCCTCTGCCCTCTCTCTCTCTCTCTCTCTCTCTCTCTCTCTCTCTCTCAGATTCCGCCCCTTTCGCACAAATCACAACCCAACAAAATATTAAAACACTTGATAGAACCAACCCCACCCCGGTGTCCTCCCCAACACCTCACCAAACCCCTTCCTCTTCCCCCTTTCCCTTCTTCTTTCCTTTTCAATTCAACACTTTCGCTTCTCAAAGTCTCAACACCACCACCACCACCACCACCCTCCCCTTTTTTTTTTTTTTCCCACCAAAAACACATCCTCTTCCCCTCCCTGCTACTACTACCATTCCCCGGTCAACATTAGCTAGTCCACTTCCCACCGAATAAAGGGGAAAAAAACACTGGATGTGTATTAATGTGTTGAAGAAGAAGTGAAGGTGAAGGTGAATCGAATCGAAGGGATGATGCGGGACGACGACGAGGATGCGGCGGCGGTGGCGAGCCTGAAGGCGGCGCGGCGGTCGCTGGGGGCGGGGCGGGAGAAGTCGCGGGCGCTGTCGGCGGGGCTGTCGCGGGCGGGGCCGCGGCTGGGGGAGATCCGGCAGCGGCTGCCGTCCCTGGAGGCGGCCGTCCGCCCGATCCGGGCCCGCCGCGAGGCGCTGTCGGCCGTGGGGGGACACATCGACCGCGCAGTCGGCCCCGCCGCCGCCGTGCTGAAGGTGTTCGACGCGGTGCACGGGCTCGAGCCGTCGCTGCTCTCCGACCCCCGCCACGACCTCCCCGGCTACCTCGCCGTCCTCGCCCGCCTCGAGGAGGCCCTCCGCTTCCTCTCCGAGAACTGCGGCCTCGCCCTCCAGTGGCTCGACGACATCCTCGACTTCCTAGCCGACCACTCCCTCGCCGACCCCCGCTTCCTCGCCGACCTCAAGTCCACCCTCTCCTCCCTCTCCGCCGACTCCCTCGACGGCGGCCTCCTCTCCGCCGCCCTCGACAAGCTCGAGTCCGAGTTCCGCCGCCTCCTCGCCGACAACTCCGCCCCTCTCCCGGCGCCCGCTCCCGCGCCCGCCGGCTCGGGCGACGCCGGCGCCGGCGCCGCCGCCATCGCCCCGTCCCCGATCCCCGTCCCGGCGGTCCAGAAGCTGCTCGCCATCCTCGGCCGCATGGCCGCCAACGGGCGCCTCGACCGCTGCGTGGCCGCCTACGTCGACGTGCGCGGGTCCAACATCCGCGCCGGGCTCGCCGGGCTCGGGCTCGGCTACCTCGACGAGGCCTCCGACGCCGACGACGCGCAGGCCCTCGGCCCGCACGTGGAGCGCTGGGGCCGGCACCTGGAATTCGCCGTCAAGCACCTCTTCGAGCCCGAGTACAAGCTCTGCGCCGAGGTGTTCGAGCCCGACGCGGCCGCCGCGTGCTTCGCCGACATCGCCGCCGACGCCGGCATCCTCGGCTTCCTCCGGTTCGGGCGCGCCGTGACGGAGACCAAGAAGGACCCCATCAAGCTCCTCCGCTGCCTCGAGATCTTCAACTCGCTGAACAAGCTGCGGCTCGACTTCAACCGCCTGTTCGGGGGCAGGGCCTGCGCCGAGATCCAGAACCAGACGCGCGACCTCATCAAGCGGGTCGTCGAGGGGGCGTGCGAGATCTTCTGGGAGCTGCTCGTGCAGGTGGAGCTGCAGAGCTACACGCCGCCCCCGGCCGACGGCGCCGTCCCGAAGCTCGTGAGCTTCATTACCGACTACCTCGGCCGCCTGCTCGGCGACGAGTACCGCCCGGTGCTCACCCAAGTGCTGGTCATACACCGGAGCTGGAAACGCGAGAAGTTTCACGACAAGTTGTTGTCCGAAGCGATCTTGAAGATCGTCGCCGCCCTCGAGACCAACTTCGATAATTGGTCCAAAGGCTACGACGTTGACGATGCGGTGCTCTCCTACCTCTTCATGATGAACACGCATTGGCATTTCTTCAAGCACCTGAAGGGCACCAAGCTCGGGGAGTTGCTGGGCGATCCGTGGCTGAGGGAGCACGAGCAGTACAAGGAGTATTATGCCGCCATGTTCTTGAGGGAGAGCTGGGGGAAGCTCCCGTCTTTGTTGAGCAGGGAAGGCCTCATCCTGTTCTCGGGAGGAAGGGCCACGGCTCGAGACTTGGTGAAGAGGAGGCTAAAATCATTCAACGAGAGCTTCGACGAGATGTATCAGAAGCAATCGAATTGGGTCATATCGGACAAGGACTTGAGAGAGAAGACGTGCCTTTTGGTCGTGCAGGCGATCGTGCCCGTGTACCGGAGCTACATGCAAAATTACGGGCCTTTGGTCGAGCAGGATGCGAGTGCGAGCAAGTATGCAAAGTACACGGCCCAGGACTTGGAGAAGATGCTCGGGTCGCTCTTTCAGCATAGGCCTGGTAAATCCGGAAGCTTTAGGGTCAGACACTCGAATGGCAAGGTTAATAGCATGGTATCGAGCCCGTACCGATCTGCTCCTCCGGCGGTGGTTTGAGCAAAAAACTTTCAAGAGGAACAAACATTTCCCTCTAGTCCAAAATTTCAATTATGGGTCTTGCAGAAATTGAATGCTGGGCTTATGCATTATGTTTAAATTCAAGAGGAATCAAGGGTTGCCACCTTTATGTCAAAATGATTTCAAATGGTTAATGCTGAGCCAGAAGGTAAGAAAGCTACAACATTGGGCGCAAAACTTAGCGTCGCCGATTATAAGAGAAGTTGTGGAATGTTCATAAGCTTCTTAGGAAAGGCAAGGCTGGCATTGACGATAAGATTGGTTCCCCCAGACATTCCCGGTAGAGGTTTCTTTCCCTCCTCAAACTGTGCTCTTTCCCTTCTGTAGGGTTAACTTTCGTATTATACTTATCATGTTAGGCTTTTAGGTGGGGAAAACCTACATGTATTATGTGCTCCTGTATGTCAAATTCATTGTTTTAGGTGGGTATGGAAGTCTTACAATTCATTTTTTTTTCTTTTTGTACCTCGATGTGTAGTTTCATGAAGATATAATGAATTTTAGGAGCTGACAAAGTACATGCTTTAGTTGGTAAGAGAACTTTGATTTTTAGATATACCATTAGATGATCATACATTTTCTTATTATTGGGTGGAAATTCTGTTGCTAGCATGAAGTAGCTCGTGTCGTCAACATACAGTTGTTATATCCTTTACTGCCGGTATATTGATATTCATTCTATTTTGGTGTCGATCTGGTTTTTCACAGTAACGTACTTAATCACATGAAAGTGGTATTGTGGACTTGTGGAATTCTAGGCAAGAGGGAGCGAACAGCTCAGCTAAGCTATATGGGATTGAGATGTTACCTTAGAATATAACCTGTAGGCTCAAATGCAGGAAATCCCTGTAAATATTATACTCCTGAAAGCTTAACATTTACACCTTTGGCCTATGAATCAAGTGATAAATATAACCTGACAGAACACTGGCGAAGGAGATATGGTCATGAAACCTTATAGTTAAACCTTTCAGGCGATAATTATTGGTTTTAGCATGTCAGGAAGATGAGGGGGAAGCGGGCAAAATGAAAACTGTTATATTTGTAGTCAGCTTTCCTGCAATTAAGCAAAAGCAAATCCACTAATGAAAAGAACCTCCTTTTTCTGGTTCAGACTTGAGCTCCACTTTACTGATTTGCACATGTATCAAGATATATTTCAACTTTCTAATACCAAAACTTGGACTCCTGTCAAACCATTTGAGGAGGTGATCGAGAATCGAGATTAGTGCTGGGCCCTTTGGACTGGTGCACTAAAAAGCATGAACAGTTCTCGACTTGAGGGCCAGCATATCACTTCCAAATGTCACCATATCTTCTTTTATTAGGTATGGATGTTGCTCTTGGCTTGTCTCAAACTTGTCTTAGGCATAGTGGCTCTTTCCCTATGATTCTGTCTTTTCTGCATCTTTCACTGGTTTTTAAATTCAATAGATAGAGGCTATGTGAGCAGTTTTCTATTTCAGTTGTAGCGATTTACAAACTTTGCTCTTGAGCCTCTTAAAACTCTTTTCCATAACAAGGGGATTGGGGATTAGCTGCACAGTTCTGAACATAAGCATCTCTCGAGTCCTTGATGTTAGCGTGCCTCAGGAGCTTGACTTTGGCTTTTAGATTAGCATGATAAAGATATTCTATCCTCTTATGGCTCATTATATTGTTCTAATAGCTATCTTATTAGTTGCACAATGTAAACTTTGCTTACCGAGTCATCCTTAGGGAAATAGGCATCAACATGTGGAACTCCTTGTTGCAGGCTTCAGTTCATGATGAAACAATGAGTTGCTGATTACACTCATGACAAAGTGCAATAATTGTCTCAAAAACAAGGTTTAAAGTGCCGTGGCACGGGAGCGTTCCGCTATCTGCCTGGCATGGTATGGTACCAGCACGCTTGCGTGCCGACACATGGTACGTTTGCGTGCCAATGGATACACATGACCTCCATCGGCACGCTTTGACACAGACTTATTTCAAATTTTTTGTTTTAATAAGCTATTATAATGTTTTGAAAAATTTAATCAAATAATTATAAATATTTGCGATGTATAGTTTATTATACTCATCAATTGACATACTTGTAAATTTTTTTGTATATAAAGTACAACTATACCTGATTTAGAATAGAAATTTTTACAGGTTAGAATTTTTAAAATGCAAAGACATTTTTCTTTTCTTTTTTTACCATATTACTGTTTTTCTCTTATAAAATCTAAAAAATAATTTTTTAAATTATTTTAAAAATTATTGGAAATATTATTTAAATTTTTTTTTAATTAATTTTTTTTAAAAATTATAAATCTATCAAAAAAAATTAAACAATAAATTATATGACAAATAAATTATGTTTGGCGTGTTTCAAAATTTTATGTTTGGCGTGTTTCAAAATTTGTTTATTGATTTCGATTTTATTTCCCTAATTCGCCAATAATTTTGCGGTACAACAAATTTTGATAAAATTGTGAAGAAAATGATGTCTGTGCCTGCAGCCCACCACCGACATCCAAGGGGGAGGGGGAGGGAGCGGCCCGAGTCCTTCTCTTCCACCACCGACATCCGGGGGGGTGCGGGGGCTTCGCTACCCGCGGTATGGATCGAATATGTAAATTAAAAATTTGCCTGTATATTGATAAACAAAAAAATTTAAATTATAATTTTTTTGACTTACCTAATAAGTAGATCTTCGATTTGCAATGTCTTTGGGGGATGTGGGGTATCTCTATGTTCTTGGTATTCCAAAGAACAAAACAATAAGAAAAAAAAAATAGCAAAAAGCAAAAAAAAAATGCACACAGTGCCGCGGCACGGAGCGGGGGGTCCAAGACACCCCCTGTACGGTACGTGCTGCCCCATGCTGTACGTTACGGGGCGGCACTTTAATCCTTGCTCAACAATATACTCGTATATTATCGTGAAGCCTGAGGCTAGGACAGCCAAATCCAGACATGAGACATGGGGATGCGATAAGTAACTCTGTAGAGGTAGGAAAATGAGACTCCTATTATATGATTTTGGGTTGTGGGGGGGGGGAGTAGGAACTATGGCCCCTCGTCAGCACCATGTAGCTAGCTAGTGCCGTAGGGTTTCTATCTGCTTTCCTTATATCATGGATTTATATGAACTTTCCAGTTCCTTTTCTGCTACCTGCTAAGATCATTGTATTAAAATGTTCACAATTATTCTTCTTGATCCATTATGAGGAGTTGAGATGATGACATTCAGCCTTTCAGTATTGAACTTTTGTGTAAAAAACCATAGATTCTAGTGAGGATCTCAATTTCCACATTGTGAATCCTATTTTGTCTGTATTATTATAGGTCAGAGTGCGCTCAAAATGTCAAATCTTTATTTACCGTCATGACAAGTTTTATTCGACATTTAACACATGCACTGTGGACGCAAACTGCAAAGTGACTTAATTGATATTTTGGCATGCATTGTTTGGATCTTTATTTTGGAATTCTTTTTGTTTTTTTGGACAAATGAATAGTATGTTGCAGGTCAGTCTGTCACCTCCTGTCTTAAATGTCAAATATTAAGTAGGTGTGGTGCACCTACTCATACGCAAAAACGCTTTGAAGTATGGTAGATAAGATGTCTTTTTTTGGGGCAAATGCTGTCTGTTTTTGTATTTAATTTAGCTACTAAGAATACTGTGTTTATTCTGCTTTATTCAATTTCTTCTAGAATGTAAGAAAAGAATATCAAGAAGAAATATGAGGGTGAGCAGCATATGCGAGTCTGTTTACTAATCCAAAACTATTTTTGTAGGGCATTGTGTATCAACAACGATAATTAACAGATATAATCAACAACATGAAGACAGAATACACAAATTTTAGTGAAAGAATATCAAGAAGAAATATGAGGGTTTAGCAGAATATGCAAGTCTGTTATTAATCAGAAGCTATTTTTGTAGGACGTTGTGTATCAACAGTTAGAATCAACAAAACTAAAACAGAATACAGAATTTCAAGTGATATACTCAAAAATATCATGGGGCACATCGTGTATCACCGTTTCTAGTAAAATTGTGTGGAAAAATTGCGGAAATGATTTGTCGAAATACCAATGAAGTTCTATATATCAAATTTCATATTTAACTGCTCAAGTGGCTAATCTTAGCCATGCAGTGTTGAATCTTCTTATATTGTCTTAAATGCATGATACTTGGCAGCTTGCACATCTTCTTATTATATGGAACTTATGCCATTTGTAAATGCTTCTAACATCGGGTGGTCAAACAACTGCATCCCCTTGTAGGAGCTCATATGTGATTACATGCATTGTCTTTTAGAACACTGGTTTGGAATCAAATAGAGTAGAATGGATTTATTAAAACTCAATAATTAAGTGATTTCAGTTGGAAATGTTTTTATTATTGGAATACTGTTGAACTTACTAAAATCTTCTTTCTCATGTGCACCCTACTTGTTTGTTGTAATCAAATAGAAATGTTTTTTTTTTTGAGAGAAAGGTACCATGCTACCCGCTTCGTTTATTCCATTTAGAAATAAGCTTAGGAAATATGAATCAACTAGGATTCGAACTTGGGTCTCGGATACCAACCACCAAACCTTTTTGCCACTTGCGCTAGAGATGGTCAGTAATCAAATAGAAATGTTGCAATTTAAAAGTGTAGGTTTTTAGTGTAGTTTAACTCTCCTTCCTGTCACTGTTATTGTCAAGTTGAGGCTACTGTCCTTTTTAGGGTTGTGAGGCAGCCTTGAGTGCCTTATTAGTTGGTGGTCACTGATCCTAAGAAGTACAGAACTGCACTCTTCCCCTTTGGCACTTTGAATGTTTTTTTAATAAGTTTGAACAATATTTGTTGGCCTTGATATATTGTCTGAAGTGGATAGATTGGAGAAAGATAATGGCAGCATGTCATATACCAGTTGACTTGTTATATATTATTAAATTCTGTTACACGGTGATTCTGTCTTCTTTACTGCAAATGGGATAGATTACCAAACCCACATTCACCTAGCATACTGCATTTCCTTGTCAATGGGCTAACTAATACCATCCCTTTCTTCGCATTGGCTATTTAATACCATCAATTTCCTCATCATTTTTTATATGTTCGAATTACAATTAAAAGATTATATAATCTTATTGAGTCAAGTAACAAATGAAGAATTGTTTCTCATTGTTTCATATTACTTGCCATGCTATAATCGCATGGTGGTGTCTTCAAAACCTTTATTTTTTCAAGGTGAATGTTAATGCTTGGACCTTGCAATTGAAGGTTACTTTCTGATGAGCTGGAACCTAATCCTCATAAAATTGTATCGCTGTCTACGATCTATCAACTGCACTTGAAGTGATATTGTGATCTTTTATAAACTGTGAAGCACAAACTGAGAATACTGTTCATGTATATGCTGTCATGACTGTATGCTGTGCTCAAGTGGTAGACATGTTTATCATCTATTGCAGATTTTTGGCAGGTTTATTTTAGTTGATTGTAGTCCCTTATATCGAAAACATTATATGCTTTGCAAATTGTTTTAATTGTCCTGAAATAGGTAAAACTTACATCTATTTTGCCTTTTAATTATCTTTATTTGCTTTGTTGCCAGACCAAAATCTCAGTCATATGTATGCTGCTTTTCATTCCCATCACTTTCTTTCTTACATTAATGTCATCTTTTCTTCACACGACATATGTAGAAGTTATGCAGCCCGAGTCCTTTGCTAGTCTTGGTATTTGTTTATTGATACTAGAATTTTAACCAGCATCCAAGTTCTCTATTATGAGAAATTGTTGCTTGCGCTAGACAGGTTTTCTGTATTTCAGAGAGGAATCAGTTCTGTAGACTCTAGCTGTGTCCGAGCTATCGAAAATCCTGTTCATTTTGTTGTAAAAGTTTCTCTTCTTAAAACAGCTTTTGACTTCAATTTTCAGAGGCATCAATTCTAGGGTTGCCGAAGTAGGACACGAGTTTCTGATTAAACGTGTCATCTGACCGTTCGTATATAAATTGGTTTCGCTGCTCGAACTACAGAGAATCTTTCTAGCATGTCAACCCCTTATTTAGTAACCATTTGTTTCTTTAGTTTGCCCCACCTAATGAAGCATGCAACATGTCAATCAGAAACAATTTACCTTTGGGGCAAGTGTTACTGGTAGAACTAAATGGTTTATTGCATTGTTATACACTCCTTGCTGTCGCAACATATCTTTTATCAATGCAGGTTTAAATGTTTCAGTGCTGTAACATTAATGTGAGAAAACGTAGGTCAGAGTCCTTGAAGTATGTCTCCATCACAAATGTAATTTCTGAAGAGTCAGTAGTCAGTACCGTTTTATATCTACGCGAATTTCTTGACTTGATTTTGTCAATAATATTTTTTTCTCATGAATCAATGATAATATGCTGTTGCAGACTGATACTTCCGGTTTCAAAGGTGATGTCTAATTCTTTGGGAAACTAAAAGGACCACATATTAGCGAGCTAAGGTCAAATTCTACTATATTGTTATTTGTTCTTTTAGATTTATCTTACAATAATTTTCTCTTTTTCTTGCCCATAAACTAAGCATAATCCTTTAGAGGGTGGATACTGCTAGTCAGACCTGCTGTATCTGTTCTCTGCCTTAAAATTTTAGGTGGGTTCGTCCTGATTATGTAATTTATTTATGTTGCATGACATACTAAAATTTGCTGTATTGCTTGTAATATCTCGGCAAGTTTGTTACTTGACAGTTAACATACATTACATTAGTTTTCCTCGTTAAACCTTCCCATACTCGTAAATTATTCAGCTAAAACTTCTGTAAAACTTAGGGCTTTCAACTTGTATATGCTTCAACAGTTTTATGCTTGTTGGCACGTACCTTTTTGAGTGCCGCCACATGTGCGCGCACATGTGGTAGTCATTGTGAATGAATCATCCTCCATACTAGAAGAAGATTTTAGAATTTAGATTTTATTTAGGTTCTTGTAGCTGCTTTCTAGTGCTCGTATAACTGTGCCTCTTCTAATCCTTTATTGCAAACTCAATGCAAGTCAAAATTTTCTTGATTTGTTCTGTATAGCAATAAAGTAAATCTCTCTCTCTCTCTCTCTCTCTCTCTCTCTACTTTCTTTGTGGTCACCTGACACTTGACCTATAAGAACTTCTGTATTTCGGATTCAGATTGGATAGGATAAAATAAGAGAGAAATGCTTGCAACAGAGAAGAAGTTAGCAATTTGAAGTTATCAGCAGTTGCAAAACGAATCTAATTAGGTCAAATAATCCCGGTGGAATAAGGCTATGAAAACCCAACGAAAATCCTTCTCCTTTCCACTGGCTTCGCCCATTGCCAATCGTGAACTCTTGCGTCTCCTTGTTGCTAAATCTTTCCTATCGCTCTGCAAGATATTCCAGATTATGTAAAATCGTTGTGTTAGCTGATATTTCTATATCAGAAGAACTTAGAAGTGACTACTACTTGAGTATCAACAAATACAAAACCCTAATATTAAGGTGGGTACTTCTCTTTTGGATTACTTAATGCAAATATCTGAGGAGTGTGAGGATTCTGTGCAGAAAACACTTAAATCTATTGAAGATTGGTCAGCATAACATGTACCTCACTTGATTGCTGCAGGTACCTTTCTTGTTCATTTTGTGGTTATATTCAGATTCTGCTGCTGCCTGCTGAGAACTTCGGCAAGCATATGACTGCAAATTGCATGGCGTCATCGGGGCATCTTTGGTTTGGCGTAACTCATGGCGAAGAACTCTTGAAGTTTCAGTGTAACTAGGTACTTTTATTATTTGTTTCGGTAAAAAGTAGAAAGAATCATATATTTGCAGATCTGCCAATACATCAATCTTGGTGTAATAAGATGACTTGCTTTCGGTTGGAGGGAAGTTAGGTTATGAAGATAGTAGATACTATTAGAAAGTGCCGAAAAATTGGTGACTTGGGTCTAAACAAATGCTGAAAATGCTTGAAATTATTGTTAATGCCAGTGTAAATTTGGTGATTTTGAGTTGCAGTAAAAGAGAAATCTCTAATGTTTCCTTGTTTAACTTGTAGATCAGATATATAGTTTGGCTTGGGTGGATCATATTTGGGCCAAAGTAATATTGGGCCTAATTCGTGTATCCAAACTACTTGGTCCAAAATGCTTAAGTCTAATTATTAGAATTAGTGTAATCGTCACAATCATCATGTGTAATTCTTTTACTCTTTTTCACTTTATCCGATGTGGGATTATAGGAGATTATAGGAGTGTGACATAATGTTTCTGGTTCTAAGCTTTGACGTCCTCGTCAGCTCAATCGCATATATAGTTCAAGATCATCAGACGATGTGGGGCCTATCTCATATTTTTTGCTGGTGAATCAGGCTCAGATAGAAACTATAATTATTCAGTCTACTAGTATTAATAATGCGTTTATACTGTTTGGTTCGGGTATAAGCAAGAATTAGCTATTACAGGGTTAGGTACAAGTATGGGGATAAGAAAAATAGCATTTGGATGAAAATTGGGTTGTTCCGAGGATAAGAAAAATATTAGGTAGTTTTATATAAAAAATAGAGATGTTGGTGGGGATAATCGAGAACTACTATTCTCGAATAAAAAATTAGCGTTTGGGTATAAAGGGGGGATAAGGGTCTATTCCTATTTCTATCCCCTAACCAAACATTTTGGGAAATCAGACTGAAAATTTTAGTATTATTATTTTGGGTTAATTGCATACACCTTTCTATAAACATATCGAATAGAAATTATATTCTTATAAAGTTTAACTTTTTTACTTTTATCTGTGCAAAAATCTAGTGATATTTATATTTGTATGCCCCTCTGGTTTGTCAGAGAACGGTTTACTTTTCAACAGCAGATAAGAAAAATAATATTTTTATCCTTACAAATATATTTTTTCTAAAAAATTATTTTATCTAATAATATAAAAAGGGTAAATATGTGAATTTAACTCATTCACTAATTAAGGTTAAGTATTTTACTTACGATTAACTATATTTTTCTAACGGATTATAACGGTAGGAATATATTTGAATACGTTAGGATTTTTGCAGAATAAAAATAAAAAAATTGAATTTTTATAGAGATATATCTACTATTCGATACGTTGACAGGAAGTTGTATGCAATTAACCCTATTATGTTTTAGAAAACTTCACCTCAGTACTTTTGTGTTATTTAATACATCAGAAGAGTATACATTGGACCTATCCTTTACTGCAACCACTTATATATATTCAACCAAACACTCTCTTTTAGAGGTGATAGAGTACCCTTTACCACCTCCAATAACTCTATATTTGCATTATGGAAATAACTATTATCAGATGCATGTAATACTATCCCTACCATGAGATAGGGATGTCAACGGGTCGGGTTTGGGTCGGGGTTTCAAAAACCCGAACCCGAACCCAAAGCTAATATCCGAACCCGACGGGTTTTAAAAATTCATACCCATATTCAAACCCGACCAAAAACCCGAAACCCGAACCCGAACCCGAACCCGAACCCGAACCCGAAATAATGAATTTTTTTTATCATATTTTAAAATATATTATAGTAAAATTAAAATTTTAAAACACAATAAAATACAATCAAAATACATTCACGTTATATAAATAAACATAATTAAATATTTTACATAAATAAATAAATAATATATATATAATTTTTTCGGGTTCGGGTTCGGGTTCGGGTTCGGGTTCGGGTCGGGTATACACAAAATCCATATCCGTACCCATATCTGTCGGGTTTTTTATTTTTTATATCCATAACCAAATTCATATCCGTTTAGCTCGGATATACCCGCCACCCCGTTCGGATTCGGGTTCGGGTAATTTTTCAGGTATCCATACCCATTGACATCCCTACCCTGAGAGTTGATAGGCTTTTTACTACCTCCAATGACTCTCTATCTGCATTAAGAAAAAAAAAAAATAAAGAAAAAAGTGGGGGCAAGAACATTTTGTACTCCTTTCCAAGGAAATATTTTAGTATGAAATCCTATCCAAAACACTAAAAAATATATATATTTCTTTTGAATAGAAAATTAGCAAATCATCCATCTTTGTTCCCCTTTCTCTTTCCACAATATCCTTGCTTTTTTGACTAGATTAGATAATGCAAAAATTTATCTACAAGAAAAAGATTTTGGTGGCACCTTTTTGCCTCTTGCATGACAAGCTGTGACTAAAATAAATAGAAATTTATGGATGCATTATGCCCATACACTTTTGACTGGTTATATAATAATGAGAGGGCTTTTTTTATAAAATAATCCTCCAAAATTTTAAAATTAGAGAAATAATCCTGTCAAAATTTTATTTGAAAAAATAATCCTACTTTCGCCACGTAGGCACCACGTGAGATTTTTACTATAAAGGCGGCGAATCATTTACCGTCTTTAGGTATATATAATAAAGGCGGTAAATGATTCACCGCCTTTATAATATATATGTAAATGTGATAAATAATCTATCGCCTTTAGTGCAAAATATTTTAAATTTATCAAAATTTATCTAAGTCCTGAAGATAAATATAGATAAGACGGTGAATGATTCACCGTCTTTATAGTAAAAATTCAACGTGGCGAAAGGAGGATTAGTTTTCCAAATAAAACTTTGATAAGGTTATTTTGCCAATTCAAATTTTTGGAGGGTCATTTTATAAAAAGCCCTAATGAGATCTGAGATACTTTATATCTGATATTTTATTTTATTTTATAATAGTAGATAATGTTGGGAATAAATAATGAACCATGAAGTGGGCCCTTTTATATAGCTGTAGCGCCACATCATCTATGTCTCAACCAATCAAATTATTATTTTTTTAAAAAAATATAATTTTTTTGAAAGAAATTTTGATGGGATGGATGGATGAACTCCAAGGAGTATAGTTTGATTGGTTGGAAAATATAGACAATGTGGTGTCAATGTTGTATTTTAGATATTTTTTTATTATTTAGAGACTGATAATCATGGCATATAGAGTTTCTGTAAAAATATTATTTCAACAGATTTTGCAGAAATACTTAAACTTTTTTTTTTTTTTTTAATGAAAAGCTAACTCTGTAGAAAAAATATATGATTGATGATAAAAAAAAAGGAAATTGAACCATTAGTTATTGTTTATCTGTGAGTGGAAGCCATTATGTTTTGAGGATACTGTAGAGAAGCTTTAAATTAGATATTTTATTTTGAGAATCCAAATTAGATAAACTTATCTATTTTAATCCGACACGACAACGGAATTAGGTTATAGGAACACATGTTTGGGACGTTTTTAAATAAGTGTCCCATTTATACTAAAATTTAAAGAAACATCTACTAATGTCTAAATATAAAGCTCAATTCAACCAAAAATAAAAGATTACTCTATTCAACCCATCACATCCAGTCTATTTGGTCCGATTACAAACATGAAAGAAAAAAAAAGAAAAAGAAAAATTAATTACCATCTTCTCTTCTCTCTTCTCACTCAATCGACTGAAATTCTAGACGAAGAGCCTTTCCTGTCGTCCTCCTCCGCCACTGCAGCCAACGAGATAGAGTTTCGGCGGTTGCTAAATGCTTAAATAAGTATTGGTAAAATAACAGTATTCTTTTAGGTTATAACGACACTCTTTAACTGTCACTATATACCTAGCGACCCCACATATAGCAACACTTTTCAAAAGTATCGATAATTTTAATAAGAACACTTTTTTGACATGTACATACATTTAAAAGTGTCGTCATAGACCGTTTTTATTATAGTGCGATTATTTAATTTTTAATCATTTTTATTTTAGTAACTTACCTTTATTTGTTTGATTTAAGTTATTTGTTATCTTTTTTTGTTGTAAAATTGGATGCATTGCAACCTTAAATGGGAATGTCATAATTAGGCCAATTACATAAAATATTCTAACCAATTTTTTAAAAAATAATACATCTAAATTTTGAAGAGATAGAATTATCAAATAGCTCAAATTAAATGTATTGAAAGATTAGGTAGAAAAATTAAAATTTTTAAATATGTTTTTACCTAAGGGAGTGTTTGCTTCATCAAAAAATAGTGAAAAATTATTTTTTGGAAATTTTTTTTTCTAAGGAAAACATTATTTTGTATTTTTTATCCTCCAAATAAAAATAAACCTAGAAAATTGAAAGAAGACTTTTTCATAAATTCATAAAAATTGACTTTTTAAGAAAATCTATATTTTTTAAAAACCAAACAGACAAAAAATATTTTTTCAATTAAAAAATTATTGTCTAAGATACTGTTAAGAACTCAACACCCTCAATATTAAAGGGAATTAATATATGTACAAAGCAAAAAAATCTAAATAATGATCAAGATAAAATGAATCTGTACTGACAACATCAAATTTAGTTTTAAAAATATTAATTCTCTAATATAAAAGATGTTATTGATTGATGGTAGGTGCCTAGGCCAAAGAGGCACAATGCTCAATGATATGTGGTTAGTACTTAGTAAGGACAATTGAGTCACATGTGGGCTCCTTATAATTAACTTTACACAAGATATAACAAAAATATTTTACTTATACTTTGTCTCCCAATACCTAAAAGAGACCCCCATTAATTCAAATTGTTATATTCCCCCCTTTTGGCCTTTCCCAAAAGGAGTGTGAAAGGTTTTACTCTCCTGTTTGAAACAAAATTAGCTATTGACCAATCCCAGGTGAGAACAAGAGAAAGATATATATATATATATATATATATATATATATATATATATATATATATATATATATATATATATATATATATATATATATATATATAGAGTTGAACTAGAATACTATCGGTAGTAAACGAAATTTGTTTACTATCGAGTTGTTTTCGATGATAGAGCTTTCAAATTGACGATCGGCTTCGTTAAATATGATCTAAACCATTTAAACTACCCAGAAATCAAATTTCACGCATTTTCGATATTGTTCTTTTATCCATCAAGTGAACAAAAAAACGAATGGCTGAAAATGAATACTCTTTAAAAAATGATGATAGGAGTCTTGTAATCAAGATCAAGAGTATAGATCTTGTTTTAAATAGTTTAAAGAATTTTCTAATAAAAATTCAATTGATTTGGATACCTTTACGCGTTAAACGAGAAAACGCCTCTTATCGACCATTAAAATTATAAATTTTGAAACCTTTTGATCATTAGGCAAATGATGTCGAAAAGATTTGAAATTTGATTTCTAAACACTTCAAATGGTATAGATCATGTTCAACACGATCGTCAATTTGGAAGCTCTATCATCGAAAATAAATTGGTAGTAAAACGGCTCGTTTACTACCGATAGTATTCTAGTAAAACTCATATATATATATATATATATATATATATATATATATATATATATATATATAGAGTCCGGCTATGGTGCTTGTAAAAGCACCAAGCATTTGGTGCTTGTGATTTTTTTACCGTTAGATCTACGTCTTTGATCATTTTCATCCGTTAGATTATACTATTCAACCAACCACCCACTTAACCTAAGGGGCACACATCATCCTAACCACACATCTATTAATCCAAGGGCTAAAAACTTACAAGCACCAATGACTTGATACTTTTAAAAGCATAGGAGCTCAATTATATATATATATATATATATATATATATATATATATATATATATATAGTAGGCTATCTATTAGAGCACAAGCACTTCTTGTGCTCCTAAGTTTTAACCACCCATCAAATTTGATGGATGGTTAGGATGAATGGTAGAAGAGAAATTAAAGAAAAATTCAAAGCGAAGAGAAATTGAGAAACGCAATTTCTCTCCAATTACTCTTCTCCCTTTCATCCAACCACCCATCAAATTTGATGGGTGGTTAAACTTAGGAGCACAAGTGGTCATTGTACTCCTGTCAAAGACAAGAGTTCTCATTTATATATATATATATATATATATATATATATATATATATATATATATATATATATATATATATATATATAGCACTAAGTCATTTGTCTTTCTTAAGTTTTAGTAATTGAATTGAGAGATGTATGGTTAGGATGATGTGGCCCAATAGGGTTAAGTGGTAAGTGGGTGGTTGGTTGAATAGTATGATCTAACGGTGAAAATCATTAGTGGGTGGATGGCAGCGGAAAACTTGGTAGCACAAAATGCATGGTGCTATCGATAGTACTATCCCAGTAGGACTCTCTCTCTCTCTCTCTCTCTCTCTCTATATATATATATATATATAGGGTTATTTACATACAGTCCCCGCAAACATAGTCAATTACGGAAATACCCCCGCAAAAGCGAAACTAGGTGAGATGTCCCCGCAAAAGTCCAAAAGTATGCGAGATATGTCCCCGCCGTGCCTTTTGCGGGACATATCTCAAAATATGTCCTGCAGATATGTCCCCGCAAAAGGCACAGTGGGACATATCTCGCATATTTTTGGACTTTTGCGAGGACATCTCACCTACTTTCGCGAGGATATTTCCGCAATTGACTATGTTTCAGGACTGTATGCATTTGACACACACATATATATATATATATATATATATATATATATATATATATATATATATATATATATATATATATATATATATATATATATACTAGTAAAATGTACGTGCAAATGCACATAATAATTATTAGAATAAGGTATAATTTTTTTTAAAAAGAAAAAAATGTATAATTTTGAAATTCGGAAATATATATAGAAAAGAATCTTTTATAGGATTTTCAAAATATTTAAAAAAGATATTTTAAAGCTAAATAGGAAAATATCTTTTATAGGATTTTCACACCCGTAATGTCTGTTATAGAAAACTTACTATTAAAATTTCAAATAGAAAAAATCCGAAAAAAAAAAAAAAAGATATTTTGAAATTCGGAAATATATATAGAAAAGAATTTTTTATAGGATAAAATATATTTTTTAGGATTTTCACAAAAATTACGTATTCATTACGGTTTCTATTTCTATTCTTATTCTTATATTTAAAATTTTACGTACGGAAAGAGAAAAATAAGCGCTAATAAAATGGGCGCTAATTTTTTCGTCGAAAAATAGGTCCGTCAGCACCCAAATTTAAATATACGTACTTTTATATATAGCATAGATATATATATAGAGTTGAGGTAGAATACTTCTAAAAACACTATGGGAGTGATGCTTTTGAATTTTTAGCCTTTGGATGGAGAGATGTAGGGTTGAGATGATGATGGTAGGTGGAATAGTGTTTGATCCAAGTACTATTAGTAATCAAGGAGTAGATCCAAGGGCAACAAACTTAGAGTCACCAAGGGCTTGGTGCTTCTAAAAGTATTCTAGCTCCACTCTCTCTCTCTCTCTCTCTCTCTCTCTCTCTCTATATATATATATATATAGAGTTGAGCTAGAATACTATCGATAGTAAATGGGCTCCTTGCTATCCATTTGTTTTTTATGATGGAGCCTTCAAATCGACGATCGCAAGACTGTTGAACATGATCTATATCACTTGAAGTATCTAGAAATCGACGATCGACCGTTGCAAAATACTATCGATAGCATTCCAAACTCAACTCTCTCTCTCTCTATATATATATATATATATATATATATATGAGAGAGAGATAGTACAGCCTTTCCGTGGTACCGACTCTCTCCCTCTCTCTCTCTCTCTCTCTCTCTCTCTCTCTCTCTATATATATATATATATATATATATATATATATATATATATATAGTGCTATTAATAGCACAGCAGCCCTTGTGCTCCTAAGTTTCTAACCATCCATCAATTTTGATGGATGGTTAGAAGAGAGAGAAGAGAATTTGGAGAGAAATTAAGGTTCTCAATTTCTCATCTTTTTGAATATCTCATCAATTTCTCTTCTCTCTCTCATCTTAGCTATCCATCAAAATTGATGGATGATTAAAAACTTAGGAGCACAAGAGTCATTGCTATTAATAGCACAGAGTTCTACTCTATATATATATATATATATATATATATATATATATATATATATATAGGCCACGGCTACTATACTATTATGAGTATTGAAGACCTAATACTCATAAGTTGTTTTCGATAATGGAGTTTTCGAATCAACGATCCACTCCGTTAAATATGATCTACAGTATTTGAAACTTCTAAAAAATAAATTTCTTAAATTTTCGAAATCATAATAATGTCCATCAAGCGGGCATAAAATGAACGGTCAAAATCGAATGACGTCCTAAAAAAGGATGCTCTGATCGTTCAATTCAAGATCGGAGTTATTGATCTTTATCTATGTAGTGAATAGAATTTTCTATCAAAAATTTCAACAAATTCTAATTCTTTTACACCGTTAAACTAGCAAGTATCTTATACCGTCCATTAAAAATTGTCAAATTTGTGACCTCTTGATCGTAAGGTAAATGATATCGAAAAATTATAAAATTTTATTTCTAGAAGTTTTAAATGTAAATAACGTTTAATCGGTGTGGATCGTCGATTCGAAAGCTCTATCATCGAAAACAACTTATGAGTATGAGGCGATCGTACTCATAATAGTATAGCCTTAACTATATATATATATATATATAGTGTGAGGCTACTATGCTATCTAAGCATGGAGCCTTCCGTGCTTTCACGTCGTTTTCGATGATGCGGCTTTCGAATCATCGATCGGCTCCGTTAAACTTGATCTAGAGTATTTGAAGTATCTAGAAAATAAATTTTATAATTTTTCGATATCATTTGCCTAGCGATCGAAGGGGCACAAAATCAAATAATTTTAATGGTCATAGTGAGCCGTTTGAAAGTTTAACGGTGTAGAAAAATCCAAATTACATGAAATTTTGATAGAAAATTCTTTATACTATATAAAACAAGATCAATATCTTTGATCTAAATTTTTAATGCTATATTATCGCGTTTTGTAAGATTTTTATTTTCAGCCGTTGATTTTTAGCCCCTTCGTTCGCTAGGCAAATAATATCGAAAAATCGCAAAATTTATTTTCTAGGTACTTCAAATACTCTAGATCAAGTTTAACGGAGCCGATCGACGATTTGGAAGCCACAACATCGAAACGACGTGGAAGCACGGAGCCCTCCGTGCTTCCAAGATAGTAGCCTTACTCTCTCTCTCTCTCTCTCTCTCTTTCTCTCTCTCTCTCTCTCTCTCTATATATATATATATATATATATATATATATATATATATATATATATATATATATAGTCGTTAATTGGAGAGGTCCAAATCACCTTCTTAAATTTTTTTCTTTTTTTTTTTTTGCCCCCACATAGATAAGAACAAACGTAATAACTGAAGGAAACACACTAGCTAACATTTGTGACTGTTGAATTAATCACCTTCTTAATTTCTTTTGTCCCCATGTTCGTGTCTCACATCAACGTACGTACGATGGAGATCGACCCTGTCCCCATGCAATGCGTTCATATATACTCTTCCTCGCTGTATCTCTCTCTCATGGGTGGTCCACGGATATCTCTTGTGGATTTGGATTAGACCTCTCTAAGCACGTTATCTATACAATGGGGCCCCATCACAACACACACACTCTCTCTCTCTCTACGTAGTAAATTACATGGGCTACATATATCATATATATGTGATCGAGATACGTATGTACGTACGTACGTATATGAAGACGGCGACTGCACATGCATGCGACATTTCCAAGCTGCCGCTGCTGCGGAGACCGATCAGAGATCGAAGACGGGGACTACGCATGCAGGCGACATTCCCAAGCTGCCGCTGTTGCGGAGACTGATCGGAGCTTGTGCCAGAAAGTTTTTTCTATAACAGATATTTATTTTTCTCCTTAAATCCAACCAATTTCATTGAGAAATACACGACAGGTGCATGGGATGGGAAAATATCATGATGAAGGGGCGATATGGTGAATTTTGGAGCTGAAATAATGATTCCAATTATTATTAAATTTGTTCTGATCCTTTCATGCAAGATGGAAAGAGTAGGTTGAATCTGACTACATATGTTTCAGGTGCGGATCGGAGAGGGAAAAATGTAGCTGATGGTTACAATCTTCAAGAGATGGTTTCGAGGTCTTAAAAAACTAGCCGATGCTTGGAGGCTTCGGCTTCTCAGTGTTCGGTAGGGACGCAAACGGATCCGGGTTTCGGTGGAGCTACAGTCCCGATCCGCCCGAATGGAATAGCGAACGGGAAGAAATAAACGGATTTGGGGCGAAAAAGGGAGTAAATTTTATAAATCGAGACGAATTCGGAGCAGAAAATAGGAAAAATTTTGACCCGTTTCAAATCCGCTCCGAATTCGCTCCGAATTCGCCCTGCCCATGATCCGCCCCAAAAACGATTTATATTTTTTAAAAAATATTCATAAAAAATAAAATATTCACAAAAAAAAAAAATTCAAAATACAAATAAATTGGTGCTCTTATTTCTCATGTATTTGAAAATTTTGAATTTTTTTTCGAATTGTGATTGATATTTTCGATTTTTATAATTGATGTTGTTAATTTTATATATTAATTAGTAATATTATTTATTATTATAAAAAATTATTGATTTATATTTAACAAAATATTAATAATATTATACATTTTTTTTAAAAAATATTAATTGGCGGAATAGATTAAGGTGCCGTGAGAGGTGAGTTATAAGGTTGGACGGATTATGAGATATATTCTTTAACCCGTCACGAATTCGGGACGGGGGAGCGGGCGGGATTTTGGTAGTCAGGACGCGCGGGAGGTGTGGCGGGGCTCCTACCCCCATATCCGCCCCATTTGCATCCCTACTAGTGTTCGGCCATTGGATCTATATCGAAGCTTAGCGACAAAGGACTACTACATAGTAACATCACTTGAAATGAAGTACTAAATGGAGCCAAAGTACCAAGCTTTTGGTCTCTCAAATCTTAGCCATCGGTACAGGATAGGATTGAACCAAGGTTTTAAGTGCCGCCCGTGTCGTATGACACGGGAGCGTGTTACCGCGCCCCCAAGAAGGGGCACGTTACAATGGGGGGGTCTCGAAACCCCTCTCTGTCTCGAGCACGCACATTGTGCGTGCGGTGCACATACGTGCGTCCGTCCGTCTTTTTTTGGTTTTTTTTTCTTTTGTTCTGCGGGGTATCGAGCCCCCTTGGGCCACCTATCTTGTCTTCTTTTTTTTTTTTTTTTAACTTTGTTGTCTTTTTTTCAACCTTTTCTTTTGCTTTTTGGCGGATATTTTTTTTAAAATTTCTTATTTATCAATATAGGAGTAAATTTTTAATTGACATATCCGATCAATATCGTGGGGGTGAAGTCCCCGCACCCATCTCGGATGTCAATGGTAGGATACGGGCTCGGGCCCGTCGGCACAGAGCCTCTACTTTCACCTGAGACATATATTTTTCTTTGCAAAATATTTTGTCAAAAATTATTATAAAGCTTTACGTGAATTAAGAAAACAAAAATCGATCTCCTCAACAAATTTTGATTAGATATTTTTAAAAAGAATCAAAGAATAAAAAATATAGATGTAATTTCGGAAATATATGACTTTCTCACAATACCAGCAATACTTATATCAACATTATTAAATAAATCTAGTGTCTGTAGATGACAATATGCCATATGATCAAGCGTAACGATCTATGTCGAATGCAATCACCGATCTTAGTGGGAAAAGTAGGATCGAACCAAGGTTCACACTCATGTTATGTGAGACCCCGAGATAGTCCTATGTATGAGATATAATAGAAATTTGAACTCTTAACCGCTTAGCATTTTGGGTGGTGGCAAGGCCCGAAGTTAAGAGAGTTAAGCGTCTTTGGGACGGGAGTAGTCTTAGGATGGGTGACCCACTGGGAAGTTGGGCGTCACGGTTGGTATCGAGCCAATTACCGGTAGGAAGTGTGAGATGAGTCTCGGCTGAGCCAGGGTCTAGATGACGGGCTAGCGAGACGAGTCTCACATCGCCTGGTATTTGTGAGTCTGAGCCTGACGAGAACGTCATGGCATAAAGGAGGGAAGATTGTGAGACCCCAGATAGTATTATATATGAGATATAATAGGGCTAAACTCTTAACCCGACTTAAGCATTTTGGGTGGTGGCAAGGCCCAAGAGGTTAAGAGAGTTAAGCGTCTTTGAGGCGGGAGTAGTCCTAGGATGGGTGACCACGGGAAGTTGGGGCATCACGTATGTCGGTATTCGTGGTGTCCTTAATCCTTCCTTACAGGCCGCCTTGTTCCACGTCTAGTTAGGAGTCTTGCTATTCACCTAAGCCTCATCTTTGTTGGTTTTTGATGCTCTACAGGCCCCGCAATGTCTAGCCCTCAAGCTTTCAGCTCCCTTCGCTAATTTAGAGATTCATTCTTGGACCAGCCTTTTATCTTTCGAGCGGCTATTCACGATCGTGATTTCTAGTCTCTTCTTTCAAAGATATATATATATATATATATATATATATATATATATATATATATATATATATATATATATATATATATATATATATATATATATATATATGGGTCCGGCTACTATGCCTATTATGAAATACGATGCCCTCGTGCTCGCCGTATTTTTCGATGATAGAGCTTAGTATCGACGATCCCGCGTTAAACTTATTTACAACATTTAAAATATCTAGAAATAAAAGTTTATAATTTTTCGACATCATTTACCTTAGGATCAAGAGGTCACAAATTTGACCATTATTAACTGGTATGGAATACTTGCTAGTTTAACGGTGTAAAAGAATCGAAATTTGTTGAATTTTTGATAGAAAATTCTATTCACTACATAGATAAAGATCAATAACTCGATCTTGAATTGAAGGATCCGATCATCCTTTTTTAAGACGTCGTTCGATTTTGACCGTTCATTTTATGCCCCACTTGATGGACTTTATTATGATTTAGAAAATTTACGAAATTTATTTTCTAGAAGTTTCAAATACTCTAGATCATATTTAACGGAGTGGATCGTTGATTCGAAAGCTCCACCATCGAAAACAACTTATGAGTAGTAGAGCTCCAATACTCATAATAATATAGTAGCCATGGCCTATATATATATATATATATATATATATATATATATATATATATATATATATGGGTTAAATGCATACGAGTCCTGCAAACATAGTCAATTGCGGATATATCCCTTCAAACGCGTAACTAGGTGAGTTGTCCCGCAAAAGTTCGAAGTTATGCGAGATATGTCCCTACGATTAACATCCAGTTAGTGAACGGTTTGTTTTTTAACGGTGGAGACGTGAAATGACCATTTTACCCTCACAAAAATATCCCTCCAAAAGTTTCTCTTTCCATTCTCCTTCTCTTCCTCTTCGGACCTTGAAGCGGGGCTGCGGCGGCGCGGAGTTGGGCTCGCCGCGACGAAGAAGAGAGAAGAATCTTGCGGCACAGCTCTACCGGAGATCGTCGCCCTCAGCCGCGGCGACGAGGAAGTGGGAAAAAGAAAAGGAAGAAGGAAGAAGGAAGAAGAAAAAAATGAAGAAGGGATAAGGGATAAGGGAGAAGGGAGAAGAGGGAAGAGGAAAAGAAAGAGGTTCGCCATCGTCCTCGCCGTCGCCGCCGGATCTCGTCGCCGTCGCCATCAGATCTCCTCGCCGGCGACGAAGAAGAAGGAAGAAGAAGAGAGGGAAGAGGGAGAAGGATAAATACGTCAATTTACACTATAATTAACCATAGTTAAGTATTTTAACCGTGGTTAACGAAAATTTTCTAACGGATACGAACGGTAGGGATATATACGCATAACCGGACTTTTGTAGGACAACTCACCTAGTTTCGCGTTTGGAGGGATATATCCGCAATTGACTATGTTTGCGGGGACACAGTATGCAAATAACCCTATATATATATATATATATATATATATATATATATATATATATATATATACACACACACACACACACACACACACACACACACACACATACATAGAATTGAGGTAGAATACTTTTAGAATCACCAACCCCTTGGTGCTTCTAAGTTCTAGCCCTTGGATCTACTCCTTGATTACTAATAGCCTTTAGATCAAACACTATTCCACCTACCACCATCTACTACCATCATCTCAACCCTACATCTCTCGATCCAATGGCTAAAAACTCAAAAACACCACTCTATTGGTGCTTTTGAAAGTATTCTAGCTCAACTCTATATATCTCAACCCTACATCTCTCCATCTATTGGTTAAAAACTCAAAACACCACTCTCTTGGTGCTTTTTGAAGTATTCTAGGTCTACTCTCTCTCTATATATATAGAGAGAGTTGAGCTAGAATATTCTCAAAAGTACCAATGAGGTGGTGCTTTTGAGTTTTTAGACATCGGATAGAGAGATATGGAAATTTGAGATAATGGTGATAGGTGGTGGTTGGTGGTGGTAAGTAGAATAGTGTTAGATCTAAAGGCTATTAGTAATCAAAGAGTAGATTCAAGGGCTTGAAACGTAGAAGAACCAGGGGGTTGGTGCTTTTAAAAGTATTCTAGCTCAATTATATATATATATATATATATATATATATATATATATATATATATATATATATATATATATATATAAATAGCTACTATACTATTATGAGTATAGAGCCCTTTGTACTCATAAGTTCTTAGCCTTCGGATGAAAAAATGTGCGGTTAGGATGAGAGTGGTTATGGTTAGGTTGATAGTGGGGCCCCTAGGGTTGAGTGGGTGGTTGGTTGAATAGTATAATCTAATGGGTGAAAATGATTAAAGAGTAGATCTAACGGCAAAAAATTTATGAGTATAAGAGGCTCTATACTCATAAAAGTATAACGTAGAATATATATATATATATATATATATATATATATATATATATATATATATATATATATATATATATATATATATATATATATATATATATATTCATGCCCGGGGTCCCTTTTTAAAAATCGACACCCGGGATATGCCGGATCCGCCACAAATATAGAGTTCTTCATTCACACAGACAAAGTCTCCCCTATATTTGTTTGGCGTCGCACAAGTACAAGATACAATTTTAATATACCAAATACAACCACACATATGAACATCCACAGATAATCATATACCATTCACAAGCACATCAACAACCGAGTTACTTATAAATCTACACCTATTAGTTTAGAATGTTTCTTATCCAGGAAACTCATTTTAAATTAAACACCAAGTCATGAAAATGAAAAAATCATTTTAAAAATTTGTTTCCCACACGAAAATATTTTCCTTTTAAAACCAGCTACCACGACGGGTAGAAAACCATTTTCATTTATCAAAATCCACAATTCCTTTATTACATTCATGAAATCTCAAATATTCAAATATAATAAGATACTTGAACCATATTTCTTTGTCTAAGTTAATTATTGAAGGAAAGAGTTTGAGAAATAACCAAACAACAGGACGGTAGCACTATCGATCTCTAGACTCGCTCTTCACGAACTGTCCCACTAGGACTCGCGACGTCACTTCTAATGGGGGGTGGGGGGTGAGAACATGTAAACATGTCTTCCCTCCCAGTGGGTACCGCAACCCGACGAGGGCGAGAGGTACTCACCAATCAAAGAGGATAAACAACAATATGGGTACGTGAAATATAGTAGCAACGATAATAAATGAACAGGATATATAAATGCACAACTACCGCTATTGTATGTACGCATCGACGGACGACAAGTCCAAAATACCTAATTTGGAACAGCCATATTGGTCCGCAACATCTCATGCCTGTGCCACGGCTGCTCTAAACAGAAACAAGCCATATTAGTCCGCAACACCTCAGGCCTGCAACCCCCGGCATAAGCTCTTGGGTCTGAAAGCATATAACCCCTCTTGGGCTCACGGGCTGGCACTCTCAACCACTTTTTCGAAAAAGAACACCTTCTTGCGGTGAATCAGATCGTTGGTGTTCATGAAATACGTACGAGCAATGGTGATCGATTCTGATATGCTCAATAACCAAACATCGGCAACTAGCCGACAATCCAACCTCTCAGGGTAAACTGGCCGTATAGGTCATCAAACCGTAAGGAACACAAGTACCGACCACTCAGGTCAACTAGAATGGAACAACTCAATATCTTTAGAAGGTATATAAGTAGACCACTCGGGTCAACTAATATATATGCACAAGAACAAGAACGACAATAGGTCACAAAGATATCACGTCATGCGGCGGTATAATCCGAACTAGCAGTCGACCACTAGTCGACAATCTGCCCATGGGCACACCCACCATATAGGTCATCAAGTAGTCCAACCGACCAAGTAAGTCACGATAAAAATGCAGTAAACCGACCGAACATGTCACAGACACAGAATATAACAACCGGCCAACTAGGTCACAAAACAGATGCAACGCACTGACCGACTAAGTCACAATCTCACAAATAATCACGAAATAGCTCTACTCTAAATATGATACATGATATGCAAAACAGCTAAGTAGAGCAACAAAAAAACATGGTATAGGTGCTAGGCTCAACATATAATATATGCATGTAGAGTAACAACGGGAGAACAAGGGTAAGAAGATATCACCAAGCGTGCACCACTGTACCGACTTCGGATCGAAGTACCTACCTGTACGTATCTAGCACTGGTCTCTCGACTGCGGAGACGAAACAACTAGACCTAGGAAGGGTCCACTGGGTTAAAATCCAACCCACCAACATGTACTACCAATTCACAATCCCTACTAATAACTCTACGAGAATCGATTTCCCAAAATCGACTGCCATAATACGTCGGGAGTCCCGAAAGCTGCACGGGACTCCACCGGGACCCACGAACTGTCACGAAACTCACTGACTCATGCTACGAGTCACCCGCTGCCACTAAACACATAATTTCATATGACTTGACAGCAAAAACACTATCTCACTTCGAAACGATTATCATCAGATAATCGTTCCGGTCCAGATTCCTAGAAGTGTCCAATTCTACACTGGAACCCACCATCGCTCACCGTCACTTTTGAACCCGCTAAGCGATGCGGGTGACCAGCCAACAAGGCTCAATAGTGATACAACTTATCGTGAGGCACCGTCGAAATAATTTCGAACCGAAAACACGTTCTATCGGCGGATTTTGCCGACGAACACACATGAAATCAATTTTCGACCTCTTGAAAGGCCTGGGGCCTTGGACAATCAGTCCAGAGATCACCCGCTGCCCACACACGTTGCCAACAACAACCACAACAAGCACAATTGCGTAAAAACCCTCCCGATTACATAAAATTGTATTATTTTATGGAATTTTCGGGGTTTTATGGCCCGACAGTGCAAACCGAGGGTCATTCAGCTGAGCCGAAACGAGACACCCGCTGACAGGTCTCGGTATGCCGAAGGTCATGCTCATGATTCGGAGCATGGCCGGCTATTGTGGAAAACGCGAAAGCGACGCAAAAATCTGTGAACTGTGTGCACAGCATGAAAATCATGCTTATCTCGCAAACCAGGGACTCACTGACCCTAACAAAGGTGGCCACGATGATCGGCACTGATCAAGGATCATCGTACTCACCTTTGAAAGCCTCGGGGTGCCCTCGGATCACCGGAACAGTGACCCAAACCCGAGACAGTGCACGAAACAGCTACAATATAGCTTACCAGAGCATGTGGAGCTCGGGCATGGCCGGCGGCGGCCGGGAGGCGAGCATGCCGGTGGCAGGAAGGTACAGGCGATGGACAGAGGCCGGGGTGCGCGTCGGCCGACAACATAAGCGACGGCGGCAGCAGACGCGATGCCCCGACCACACTAACCCGTGGAGAGCATGGGCCCGATCTCGCCGATAGGGAGCTCCGTGCGGTGGCGGCGGCGGCTGGAGCATCCGAGCACCTGTATGTGCTCGGCTCGGGCTCGGCTTGTCACAACAACCAAGATGGTGGTCGAGGAGCTACGGGACGACGGCGGGAGTCACGGAGGAAGGCAACTCTGTAGGCCAAAGCGTGAGCGCACGAGGACAATACGGGCCAATGCTCGGCCCGAGCTTGTGTAGGGCGGGCGTAGGGAGCAAAGAGGCGGCGGCGCCCTCGGGGGCAACGAGGCGGTGCGCGGAGGCTCGCAGGATGGCCAGGAGGGCTGCGCGGCCGGTTTCAGGCTGCTGTGGCGTGCAAGTTGAGGGCTGGCCTTGGCTCAGCCCGAGCTGGCTCGAGGCAGCCGTAGGAATCTAGCGGCAGCGGCGCACACGGTGAGTCGTCGGAGATCGAGGGCCGGTGTGCAGGGTGAGGATCACCTGGGCGGTCACGGGTAGGGATGGAGGGTGATTTGGTGGAGAAGACAATGGAGGAGAGGGAAGAGCAACCTGTTCGGTGGTCGGCGACAAGCGCAAGTTGCTGGGGCGCACGCGGCAAGGGCAGAGGGAGGTGCTGAGGGTGGTAGAGAGGTTGGCTGAGGGAAGAGGGCCTCTAGGGTTAGGGTTTCCAATTGAAAACCCTAAATGCTATATATACAATATGGTTATTTTGCAAAATAGTCCCCCGATATTTATTATTTTCATTTGAGTCCCTCATAGTGCATGTAAAATATGGGTACGCATCTCCATATTCGATCTCACGCGATTCGGTACATAAAATATTATGACTTTTGCAAAGTTTTCGATTTACCACTTTTGATCCCTTCCCGATCATTATGCAATATCTAGCGATCCGTTCGTCGGATTTGCGAACGGACCACACCAGTGCGATCAGCACGACAGAGACAACAAACTCAAAACTTTGTTTTGCCTTGTTTGGTCATGGATTTGCAACAAAACCTATCCTTTCTCCAACTTTCCAAAACCACACCTAAAAATAAGTGTAAATCTAATAAACTCCTTTTTTTCTCGAAAACCATTCATCAAACCTAAAATCCATTAGCGCCTTTGGTTCCAGAATAGCTAAACCGTTCAAAACGAGCTATTGGATCCCTATGAACGGAGTCT
Organism: Aechmea fasciata; assembly: GCA_025177825.1. Taxonomy (NCBI): domain Eukaryota; kingdom Viridiplantae; phylum Streptophyta; class Magnoliopsida; order Poales; family Bromeliaceae; genus Aechmea; species Aechmea fasciata. The sequence continues at coordinate 8,750,153 of CM045941.1, read as the reverse complement.
GATACGCGCCATAAGCCAACTCTACTCTGTGGCCTCTTCGAAAAACCAGGTTACTATTCACTTTAAGTGAAAACTAAAGATCGCATAAAATTTCTGTTCTAACTCGTTTTCTCTCGAAACTTGACGAGTGCTGTTGTAATTAAATTACACACAAAATATCGTCAACAGAGAGTTTAGCTACACTGTCAAAATTTTAGTCCTCACATTGTTATAGTGACCTACTTGGTCGATTGGACTACTTGGTGACCTATACGGTCAGTATACACTGAAGGGCAGGATTGTCGGCTAGTTGCCGATATTTGGCTATTGAGCATATCAGCATTGATCGCCCGAGACTCGTATGTATTTCACGAACACCGACAGCCTGATCCTCCGCAAGAGGGTGTTCTTTTTCGGAAAATTGGTTGGACATGCCAACCCGTGAACTCAGAGGCCTAGTCTGGGTTATATGCATCCTGTGAGTCCAGAGGTCTGTGGACTAATAGGGCAGTTTTCAGATTGGACATTTTTGGACTTGTCGTCCGGTTGATGCATTCATACAGTAGCGGTTGTTGTTCTTATACATCCGTTCATATATTATTGTTGCTCTTGTATTACACTTATCCATATCTTTATTTATTCTTTGTGACTGGTGAGTACTTGCCTCGATGGCTTGTTTACATGTTCTTACCCTCCGCCCCTATTACATGTGACGTTGCGGGTCCTAGTGGGACGGTTCGTGAGGAGCACGCCTAGTGATTGATAGAGCCACCATCCTGTTGTTGGTTAATTCTCTAAGCTAGCTTCTTTAAATAAATGACTTAGACAGTTTACTTGGTTCAGTTGCTATTACTTTGAATTCATCTAGTTTTATAAATGTAATAATGGAATTGGGATTTCTGTGAAATGGAAATAATTTTCTATCTCTCGTGGTAGCGAGTTTTAAAAAAAAAAGGGTTTCCGTGTGGGAAATAGTTTTAAAAGGTTTCCTCGTAGTTTTCATGACGTAGTATTTCAAAACAAGTTTTCGAGTAGGAAACATTTTAAACTAATAGTTGTGGATTTATGAATAACTCTGTTTATAGATGTGATTGTGAATGGTTTGTGATTATGTGTATGTGCATATGTGTCGTTGTATCCTGTTGGCAAATCTTGTATATTGTACTTGCAACGCCGTGCAAATATAGAGGAGACTCTGTCTGTGTGAACAGTGGATTTTCTGTTTTTGTGACGGCTCTAGCATACCCTGAGGGTCAGGTTTTCAAACAAAAAAAAATTTTGGCCCTTCTGCTTTGTTTTTAACCAAATTGGGATCCGGGCGTGACGGAAAACCTACAAGCACTAATGGTTTGGTAGTTTTAAAAGTATAGGAACTCAATTTGATATTACATTTGAATTTGTATTTTTAAAATTTAGATATATGTTTTGAAATATTGTAGTTTTTTAGTTTGAATTTGGGTTCGGGTCTCTAATTTTTGGTCGAGTTCGTGTTTGGATATAGATTGTTAAAATCCATCGAATTCAGGTTCGGATTCAAATTTCGAGTTTGGTGGTTGGGTTTGGGTTCAGGTTTTTGAAAACCAGCCCCGAATCCTTTCTAACTACCATGACGACCTCTCCAAATTAAACCTGATCTACCTGATAGAGAATATGATTTGTGTTTTTTTTTTGTTTGGAGAGATAGGCAACATGCTATCCGCTTCGTTTTTTTCCTTTAGAAATAAACTTAGCTAGAAATGTGAATCAACTAGAATTCGAACTTGGGACCTTGGGTACCAACCATCGTGTACTTTGCCACTTGTGTGTTTTAATCATAGTAAAGAAATACTACTTGTACATTCAAAAGTTGGGTATGAATTTTACACCGGACCAATCCAAAGAATTCGATAATTCTTTTGGATTTTTAATATTAAGAAATACAGTGTGATAAGATTAGAATGAAAACATGGGTTTTTGGATGGAGAAGGTATAAGATTTACTTGTACGTAATATATTTGGATATGTAGGTAGCGTTATGTCACGGACAAAATATTTTCCGTCGACTTCTCCTTGATGGCCCAAATGCCTTGACGGGTTGAATCGGGTGTTAAAGAGACCCAAACCCAACCCGCTATGGAAAACTCAAGGGTTATGAAACTCATGAGAGTTATGAGGTGACTCTTGGGCTTTTGAATTTTATGAGGGCTCATTATGTGTGTCATAATGAGAGAGTTAATGTGTGAGTTAGTGTGTGTCTAGGTTCATTGTATCTAGGAGCCTATATGTAGTGGGTTTGGCTAAGACCAAAACACACAAGAGAAGAGTGAGTATGTGGGTTGTAATTCTCATTTTCTAAGTAGTATAGTACTTAGCTTTTTGAGAGAACATCTGTCTCTTTCTTTTTGTCATTTCCCTTTGCATACTTAGTCGTAGGACGCGAAGGTCGGGACTAGCAACAGGGACTAAGGCTTGCCCATCTTCAAGCAAGGAAGGCGGGCGCCGCACGACCTTTGCGAACAGAAACGCTAAGGCCGTGATAGTTGGTATCAGAGCCGGTTCGAGGAGGAACCATGCTGTCATCGACGAGCCTTCGATGCAAACCGTGCGAGAAAGGAGCAAGGAACCGCAGGCGCTCGCGTAGGAGTCCTGAATCCTTGAAGTACCGTGCGGGACGACAGAAGGATGTTACGACGGGCAGAGTTGGGTGTGAGTGTCGCGGAGGACATGCACCCCCTGGGAGTCCCGCAGCGTGGCGGAGTGCGAGTGCGTGTCGCGGAGGACATGCACCCGGCGGCGTTCTGCAGCATGGCGGAGTGCGCGTGCATGTCGCGGAGGACATGCACCCCCTGGGAGTTCCGCAGCGTGGCGGAGTGCGCGTGTGTGTCGTGGCGGACATACACATCCGGCGAACTCTTCGCACAGCAGGCTCGCCGGTGCACTTGCTCAGAGGGGCAAGACACTAGGTGCTGGTGCGGGGACAGATGCAGAAATTGGGAGCAAGGCACGGGGCCGATCGCGCGCGAAGGCACGACGGACCGCGCGGAAGGCTATGGGGACCGGGAGCGACTCGGCGCGCGACGAGGGCGTCTGCGCGTTAGGTGGGGGAGAATGTCACGAACAAAATATTTCTCGCTGACTTCTCATTGACAGTGGCCCAAATCTGCTAGCGAAAACGGTTGAATCGGATGTTAAAGAGACCCAAACCCAACCCGCTATGGAAAACTCAAGGGTTATGAAACTCAGAGTTATGAGGTGACTCTTGGGCTTTTGGATTTTATGAGGGCTCATTATGTGTGTCATAATGAGAGAGTTAATGTGTGAGTTAGTGTGTGTCTAGATTCATTGTATCTAGGAGCATATATGTAGTGGGTTTGGCTAAGACCAAAACACACAAGAGAAGAGTGAGTATGTGGGTTGTAATTCTCATTTTCAAGTAGTGTAGTACTTAGCCTTTTGAGAGAACATCTGTCTCTTTCTCTTTGTCATTTCCCTTTGCATACTTAGTCGTAGGACGCGAAGGTCCGGACTAGCAACAGGGACGAAGGCTTGCCCATCTTCGAGCAAGGAAGGCGGGCGCCGCACGGCCTTTACGAACAAAAACGCCAAGGCCATGACAGTTAGCTCATTATAATATTTAGGAAAAAAACGTATAAAACTTAACTAATTAACCATAGCTAGACTATTTTAAATCTACTATCTGAGCTCTCAAACATTTCGCTCAACCAACCAACCTTCCAATTTGATCGATTCAAGACGGTCAATGGTACTTTGACTTGAAAATTTTTAAAATAATTTATAATTCAAATCAAATAAATTCAAATTTTGATTCTAAAATCAAAATTTTCAAAGTTGAGTAGTCGATTTAAAATAATCTATAATTCAGAAAATATTTCTACATTTTTACTGCAAATATTCACTTTCCTAAAGCATCCTTTACTTGAAACTTTATATGGTGGATTTGGTGTTAAAAAATTCCATGCTGTTTAACCAAAGTCATGCGTGTTCCCCTTTCTATCAACTAATCAATAATTGAACATAGCCCAAACCTACCTTGTTAGGTTTTTTTTCCAATGTTTGTCTAAAGGTTAAGGTCAATTTGCATAAAAAATTCACTAATTTTGGGTTTTTGCAAAAGTGGGCCACTTTTTTCGAATTTGTAGATTCGGTTCGAATTTTCAGCAAACTAATTAAAATATCTTTATTACTTTTTCTCTTTCCTCTTTCTCTCTCCTCTTCTTTTCTCTTGTTTTTTTTTTCTCTCGCCGAAAAAAGAGGTGGAAATAGCACACTCGCCTTACCCTCATGCTCTCGGCGTCGCCCTCTCCCTCGCATCCCCCACCTTCCTCGCCTCCGACCCCGCTGAGGCCGCACTGCGACTCTTTTTTTTTTCTCTCTCTAACTCTCCTCCATCGTCTCCGACGACGATGCCTCTCTCGCCCTTCCCCGCCCTTCTCGTCCTCTCCCTCTCCTTCCTCTGCCACCTCCGACAACGACACATTTTCGTCGACGCCGATAACGTAAAAGTCGCTGTAGCGTTGCGTCGGGGAATATTTAGTGACGTCATCGCCGGCACCGTGTCAGTTGGCAGAGATGGGTGACAAAAAAAAATTATAGAAATAATAAGAAAAAAAATAAAGATAAAATATTATAGAAAAATAAAGATGAAGATGAAATTGCACCGTTAAAATAAAATTACACTGATTTAAAAGAACGTTGCACTATTATGGATATAAGTTGTATTACTTAAGATGTAAATTGTGCCTTTAAGATGAAAATTATACTTTTTAAATAAAAATTATACTTTTTTGGCGATATTTACACTATTTCTTCTCTTATTGCACTATTTAGGATATAAACATGTACTGCATCAATTAAAATGAAAGTTATACCTTTTAAACAAAATTTGTACTATTTGAGAGATATTTATACTGTTTTTTCTCTTCTTACACCCTTTGAGATGTAAACTGTATCCCTTTAAAATATATTTATACTGTTTCTCCTCTTGTTGTATTGTTTTTTCTTTTGTTGTATTATTTCTCCCTATGTTACACTCTTTCTCCTCTTAAATGATTTTCGTGAAATTTTCTTGCATTGTGAGTTCAACACGTAGCAGGAGTAAAAACTAAACTTTCTACTCCCACTAAAAGTTTCTGCTAAACAATTATCTTCTACTTCTCAAACAAAGAAAAATGTTCAAAAACAAACCCTATCTATCTAATGGAAAACAGTCAAAGAATCGGGTCTAGAAACATCGTATGCAAACATTTGTAGACAACTGATTAATAATGATAAAAACGTAGAAAAACACAAAGCATTCTCAGCCTCTGCTGTTTTTTTCTTTCCTGTCACTATAATGCATGTGTATTCTTCCTATACTTTGCCTCCATTATTAGGCACTGGTCAAATTATGCATGCTGCGTGGAATCAATATTCGCCACTTCATCTTGCTCCCCCCAGAGGATAAATCATCTTAGAAGATTATATCATGCACTGAGAATGGATCATATTTTGACTACAAAGATCCCCTCTCTCTCTCTCTCTCTCTCTCTAGATCTCTAGATCTCTCTCTCTCTCTCTCTCTCTTTATTATTGTCTACATCAGCCGATGTATAAGTACATATATATCTCCCATACACTGCACCTTTATTAAAATCCTATTATACAGGTTTGAAACATTTGATCAGTTTGCGCTATATACAGTAGGTTTCAAAGTATACGATGAAAAAAAAAAGCTAAGTGAGGAGAAATTATTCGGTGTAACCAATAATTCTTTTATACACATATATATAGAAGTGAGCTGGTGTGCTTTCTAAAATACCACTGCAGTCTTAATTATATATATATATATATATATATAGAGTTGAGCTAGAATACTTTCAAAAGTACCATTGAGGTGGTGCTTTTGAATTTTTAATCATTGGATGGAGAGATGTAAGGTTGAGATGATGGTGGTAGGTGGTGGTTGATAGGATAGGTGGTGGTAGGTGGAATAGTGTTAGATCCAAAGACTAAAAATATATAGAAGCACCAAAAGTTGAGTACTTCCAAAAGTATTCTAGCTCAATTCTATATATATATATATATATATATATATATATATATATATATATATATATATATATATATAGAGTCATTCTTATCTTTATCAATAGCACGAAGCACTCTTCTACCAAGTTTTCCGCCGTTAGATCCATCATTTTGATGATTTCCACCCGTTAGATCATACTATTCAACCAACCACCCACTTAACACTAGGGGCCCACATCATCCTAAACGCACATCTCACAATCCAATGGCTAAAAACTTGATAACTTGGTGCTATTAATAGCATAGTAGCCTATATATATATATATATATATATATATATATATATATATAAATCCATTTGGTATGCTATTAATAAGACGAACTTGGTGCTAGTAAGTTTTCTACCCTTGGATTAACCACTTTGATTAATTTTATCCATTAGATTATACTATTCAACCAACCACCCACTCAACCCTAGGGGGCCCACATCATCCTAGCATATCTTTTAATCCAAGGGTAGAAAACTTACTAGCACCAAGTCATTGGTGCTATTAATAGTATTCCAACCTAGTTCTATATATATATATATATATATATATATATATATATATATATATATATATATATATATATATATATATATATATATATATATATATATATAGGGAGTTGAGCTAGAATACTCTCAAAAGCACCAATAGGGTGGTGCTTTTGAGTTTTTATCCATTGGATTGGAAGATGTAGGGTTGAGATGATGATGGTAGGTGGTGGTTGATGTGATAGGTGGTGGTAGGTGGAATAGTGTTAGATCTAAAGGTTATTAGTAATCAAAAAAGTAGATCTAAGGGTTAAAAACTTAGAAGCACCAACTTTTGGTACTTCTAAAAGTATTCTAGCCCAATTCTATAGAGAGGCGGCTAGAGCTAATATCTTATTAATAGGATAGAGGCTAGAGTTACTATTCTATTAATTAATAGAATAGTACGTAGCACTTGTCCTATCAAATTGTTTTTGATGATAGAGATTAGAATCAATAATCAGCGGTTGAAATTGATCTAGAGTATTTGAAATATCTTGAAACTAAATTTTATAAATTTAAAAAATTATTTACATGGTGATCAAAGTGTCGTAAAATCGACAATTTTTTGACCTATATGAAGCGGTTGCTTGTTTAACGGTGTAGAGTAATCCAAATTGCTTGAATTTTTGATAGAAAATTTTTTATACTATTTAGATGAATTGAAAAAGTCTAACCTCTAGTTTAAGAAGGTTATTTGTTTATAACTCATTTTTCAACTCTTAAGATAAAATTGATAATGATTTTTAAATATCATAAAATTTGGTTTCTAAACATTTCTAATTGTGTAGATCAATTTCAACGGTGTCGATTATTAATTTGAAGTTCCGATCATTCAAATTGACTTAATAGGACAATGTCCTCAATCCTATTAATAGGATAGTTGATGGACTCATATATATATATATATATATATATATATATATATATATATATATATAATAGAGCTAGAATATTTTTAGAAGCACCAACTCATTGGTGCATGCTTCTAAATTTCTAGCCCTTGATCTACACCCTAATTACTAATACCCTTTGAATCAAACACTATTCCACCTACCACCACCTAGCACCATCATCTTAACCATACAACTCTCCATCCAAGTATATATATATATATAGTTGAGCTAGAATACTATCGATAGCAAACGGGCTCCGTTGCCACCCATTTGTTTTCTATGATAGAGCCTACAAATCGACGATCGACACCGTTGAACATGATCTATACCACTTGAAGTATCTAAAAATCAAATTTCATACTTTTTCGATATTGTTCTCTTATTCATCAAGTGGGCGAAAAATGAACTGCTGAAAATAAATATCCTCTAAAAAGTGATGATAGGAATTTTAGAATCAAGATCGAGAATATAGATCCTGTTCTAAATAGTTTAAAAAATTTTATAACCAAAATTAAATTGATTTGGATAGATTTATACCGTTAAACAAGAAAACGCATCATATCGACCATTAGAATTACAAATTTTGAAAGCCTTTGATCATTAGGTTAATGATGTCGAAAAGATTTGAAATTTGACCATATATAGATATAAGCAGGCTGGAATGCTTTTAATAGCATCAAATCGTTGGTGCTATTAGATTTTTGACCTTTCGATGAAAAAATGTGCGATTAGGAATCTTCTAGAATTGAGTGGGTGGTTGATTGAATAGTATGATCTAACGGATAGAAATAACCAAAAGAATAAATCTAACGGTGAAACACTTTTGTAGCACGAAATGTTTAGTGCTATTAGAAACATTCCAGTCATGCTTTCTCTCTATTTCTATATAGAATAATGAAAGGGAATTCAGTACGGCGCTCTCCCCGCGTTTCGCGGGGAACTTCGCAGGACCCACAAATTTTTTTTTTTTCTCGACTCTCTCTCTCTCTCTCTCTCTCTCTCTCGCGCGCGCGCGCGGGCTTCGGTGGGAGGTATTTTACACTGTCACACTTACACCACATCATCAATAACAAGCCAATCACATTCCTTCTTTCCAAACAAAAGTACAATAAAAATACTTTTTTACAATCATGATGTGACATATATTCTTAAAAAGAATATTTTGAATGGTTTGTTACGCCACGTCATATATATACCCGTTGCATTCTAGAATTTTTCCTTCGGTGGGCCCCCCTCCCCCACCTGGCTCTCTCACTCTCTCACTCTCTCCCCCCACTCCCTCTCTCTCTCCCTCTCCCCCCAGCTCTCTCTCTCTCTCTCTCTCTCTCTCTCTCTCCTTGCTTTTTACTTTCCAAATTTTATATTTTTGTATTTAAATTTTAAATTTAAATATTAATATATAATATTTATTTCAAATTTAAAACTTCAAAGTTTAAATTTTTAACTTTTTAAACTCTATAAAATTAATTAATTAATTAAATTTATTAATAATATTATATATAATATAATTAATTCGTTTATTAATAATACATATAATAAATGGCACTTCAAATTTTAATTTTTTTTTATCCCTTTTTATTTAAATTATTTTTTTTTATTTTCTCTCTCTCTCTTCAATTTTTTAAAATTTATTATTTTAAATTAGATTTAAAAATTAAAAAATTAAAAAATTTATTCAAAATATTTTAAAAATTACGTAAATTTTTAAAATGAAGCGCAGTCCTTTACTAGTATATATAATTAAAAGACATGTACTAGAGTGAGAAAATATCTCTACGCTACGTTGGAAAATGACAACTACTAGAAACCTAGAAAGAAACATAAATGTGGTAGGCACAACAACACAGTAAAGAATATCCTGTGCAAGATTCCACTTAACACCCCTCTTCCTCCCCATGTGGAGACCACGTGCAATTAAAGGACATTATCTGAATAAGCCTTAAAAAAAAAAATAATGATAATAATAATAATAATAATAATAATAATAATAATAATAATAATACCCTTATCTTATCCTCCCTCATCCACTGGAGTACATATAATTACAAGGTGAAACTATTGCCTACACCAGGTGTATAACTACATCACATACACTGTATCTCTAAAACTCTATTCACTACAACAAAACATATTTTAGACGACGCTTTCTTCTAGTATCTTTAATATTTAGTATTTCACTATGATTAAACGTCGTCAATAAACATATTTTTATCAAATATTTATATACATTTTTCGACGCTATTTTAAAACGTCGGTATATTTATCTCGACATGTTTATTTAACGACTCTTTACCCGACGCTTTTATAAGCGTCGGATTATTTTTGACGCTTTAAAGCGTCGCTAATTATGATTTACAGTACCCTTAAATGCAAGATGTTTTATAGTGAATCCAAATTAAATCAGAATTTATTTCATCAAACACATATATTCTAAGGCATGCAAAATGTCTATGTATAAAAAATTATAAATTTTTAGTATGATTTATTACTATTATAAATTGAAAATTGGTATGTCCTATACTGTTGAATTTTCGAACAACATTTTATGTACTGGTATTCTAAAATTCCATCTTAGATGGATATTATCATATTTGAAAGGCTAGATAAAAAATTATAAATTTTGGATATTGGATTTTTTACAATTGATTAATTGCCCTTTCTACATGTTAGATCTTAAGACTACTCGATACTTAGGTAATAAAGTTTTTTAAACTTATAACTTCTATATACGAATTTAAACTTATAAATTCTATATACTGTAATGGCGGAACTCTGAAGAAGATGATGAGCACGAGCGGTGAAGGCGAAGTAGTAGTGATAGGTTTAATCTGATAACGGGTCGGGCAATGGAACCACCATCCGCAAGGGCCAAGGGTTGAGCTGAGGGTTACTTAGATGCTGAATCTAAGCCATCCATCTCAGATCTGACCCAAGCCCAGGGATGATGGGGTTCCATTGATCCCCATTAATACCCATTTCCCTTCTTACCCCCTTCTTTCTAGATAATTACAAACTAGTCCCTGTATACACTATAAATAGGGCGAGGACCATGTGAGCAGTTATGAATAAAGTACCCAATTGCTTCGAGCAGTTTCTCTCCTCTATTCCCTCTCTTCCTCAGCTCTTCTTCCTCGGTACCCTCAGATTTAGATCTCAGTCTCCTATTGTTAGATCTCAATCTCCATTAATGGAGGTTCCTGATCAGTGATAGACGCATGATCCATCATCTCCGCTCAACTTCGTGAATCCTCATCATCATCGAGTGAGAAGATCCGGTCACTACAACTTGGTATCGGAGCGGCTTCGATCAGAAGGATAGTAGTGGTTCTATCATTGGATCCAGATCTTAGATCTGTTGAACCAATACCAGACGCATAGCCTGCAATCGAATTCCTCTTGCAAAAGTGGGATTAGATTACAAAGGCTAGCTACTATCCTAAGGATCTGTGAAAGGGAAAGCATACCATCAGAGTTTATAGCGCCATCAGAGATCTGAGATAGATTCATCATTGGGTCGAGTAGAAACAATCGATTCAAATTTGTTACCAAAACCGCTGCGACGATGGCCGAGGGGACACGATTCAGAGTGCTCGATGAGCATGTGCAATCCCTGGAGCAAAATCTGCAAGAACTAGCCACTGGGAGCCACAGAAGGTTTGAAGAACTTCATCTCAAAATTGAAGTGATGAGGAAGGAAGAACAGAGCCACTATGAAGCTCTGCGCAAGGATTCCGCGGCTACTACCAAAAAACTAGAACAGTTGATGGAGTTTATGATGAACCAACAACCACTGACACCATCCAAGGATGCCTCAGAGTCGATCACTCAGGATAGAGGTATCCTTTCAACTCCCATGAATGCAATTAAAGAAGATAACAGTTCAAATCAGGTGATTAATAGAGCTAGTCATCACTTACCTTTACCGCGATTAGAATTTCCTCGTTTTAATGGTGATAATCCTCAAAAGCGGGTAAGGAGGTGCGAGAAGTATTTTGAGATATATGGAGTAAAGGAGCCACAGAAACTGGAAATCGCTACTATGCATATGGAATCCAAAGTAGACATCTGGTTCCATGGATACTTGTCTGAGAACAGTGTGGTTAGTTGGGAAGTATTTGCCAAAGAGGTGTGCAAGCGCTTTGATTCCAATGGTCTCCGAGATGTAGTTGAAGAGTTTGGCAAGTTAACCCAACAGGGCACTGTCGAAGATTATCAAGAACAATTAGAATACCTTAGATCGAGGCTGTTACAAACAACTTCACAATTCGCCCCAGAAATTTTTCTTATCCGAGTTTCTTAAGTGGGTTGAAGGAAGAATTAAAGACCGATGAAGATGATGTATCCTAAATCCCTTGCTCAAGCCTTCGAGTTAGCTAGGTTGCGGGAATTGCATCGCGACCATATGGAGGAAGAATAAAGTGTGGCTTAAAAATCAAGGAGTAGCAACACTTTCTGACAACAACAAGGGCAACAGTTCGGCAACAACCACTAAAGGAGTGGATACCACCAAGAACTATGCCAGCAAGTCTAATGTTGAAAGGTCACAATCAAATAGACAATTATGGGAACAAAGGAAGGCTGCGGGGCTTTGTTTTAAATGTGGCGACAAATACTCGTATGGACATCAATGTAAGCAACAAACAGTGAGTGTGATGAATGCTGTTGGTGAAGTAACTGAGATTTATGACGAAGAATATCTGAAGGAAGTGGATGAGGTATATGATCAGGAGGTAGAGGAAAAAGAGGAAATTGGGGTCTCTGTGCATGCATTAAGCGCGAGAGAATTTGGAGAGGAGACCATTAAGATCCCGGGGGAAGCAAAAGGGAAGGACTTAGTCATATTGGTGGACACGGGAGCACTCACGGCTTCATTGACATCAACATGGCCAAGGACATCAAAGCCCCTATAACTACCACAACCCCTACGGTGGTGACGGTCGCGAATGGGCAAAAAGTTCGAGTAAGCTTAAGTGCCTTGGATTTGTGTGGAAGATGAATGGAGAAGTATACACTGCCAGACTTAAGAGTGATCCGATTAGAGGGGTCAAGCATGTTATTGGGCATTGGTAGTTAAAGGGTCATGGACCGGTCACATTCGACTATGAGCAAAACATAGTGTTCATCATGAAAGAGGGAAAGAAGGCTGGAGCTTAAGGGAATGGCAGCAAAAGCAAAACTTCGGAGTATTACTGCCCGACAGTGGCATCAGGAATATTTAGAAGGGAATTGCTGTGCAGTGGCTCAATTGTCTAACAAGAGTGGAGAGCAAGTACCTCCTCCTGTAGAAATTCAAGGCATCTTACAACAATTTGAAGATGTCTTTCAAGAGCCTCAGGATCTGCCCCCTGCTCGGCTACAGGATCATCAGATACCTCTCCAATTGGGAGCGCAACCTGTGAATATCAGGCCATACCGATATAGCTATGAGCAGAAGAATGAAATAGAGAAATTAATCAAAGAAATGCTCACCTCCAAGGCAATTCAGCCAAGCAACAGTCCCTACGCGTCGCCGGTGTTGCTAGTTAAAAAGAATGACGGAAGCCGGAGGTTTTGTGTGGATTGCAGAGCAATTAAACAAGTTGGTTTGTCAAGGACAAGTACCCGATACCCATAATCGAGGATTTATTGGATGAGCTGGGAGGGTCAATACTCTTTTCAAAAATTGACTTAAGGTCGGGTTATCATCAAATAAGAATGCATCCGAGATGACATTTCGAAAACGGCATTCAGCTCACGAAGGCCACTATGAGTTCGAGTTATGCCCTTGACCTCACTAATGCACCCGCCACCTTCCAAGCAATTATGAATGAGGTATTTGCCCCTTTACTTCGTAAATACGTTCTCGTATTCTTTGATGATATCTTGGTTTCTGACAAGTCACTTAAAGAGCATGTCATTCATCATTGTGGTACTCAATATTTTGAGAAATAACCAACTATATGCGAAGAGGTCAAAATGCTTCTTTGGACAACAACAGATAGAATACCTTGGATATATTATCACACCTCAGGGTATAGCTACTGATCCGAGTAAAATTGAAGCCATGAAACAATGGCCCCAGCCTGCTTCAACAAAGGAACTAAGAGGGTTCTTGGGGTTGACGGGTTACTATAGAAAATTTATCAAGGGGTATGGGACTATTAGTAAGCCGTTGACAGAACTTTTGAAGAAGAATGGGTTTGAATGGAATAGAGCTGCTCAAGAGGCCTTTAAGTATTTGAAGGAATTGATGACCAGGGCCCCTGTGCTAGCCATGCCCGATTACGACAAGACGTTTGTTATAGAGGTTGATGCATGTGATGAGGGCATAGGCGCATCTTGATGCAAGAGAAGCCCATAGCTTACCTCGGTAAAGCTATAAGCAAGAAAAATAAAGAATTTGTCCACATATGAGAAGGAACTCTTGGGAGTATTACTAGCGGTGACAAAATGGCGACATTATACGAGTCGAAACGGTTCATCGTAAAGGCAGACCATGAAAGCCTCAAATATTTGCTAGAGCAACGAATTTCCACTACTTTGCAACGAGAAAGGGATGCTCAAATTGCTAGGGCTGGATTATGTAATACGGTATAAAAGGGAAGAGAAAATAAAGCGTGATGCTTTATCTCGTAGAAGGGTGGAGGAGGGCAGCACTCAGGCAATTTCTGCAGTCGTACCAGAGTGGGCCACGGATATTATCACCAGTTATAAAGGAGATGAGGTTTGCCAAAGGCTAGTAGCTCAACTAACTGCACAACCTGATAGTTTGCTCAACTATTCCTTGATGCATGGAATATTACGCTACAAGAAGAGACTTTATGTGGGGTACGGAGGGAGTTAAGACGAAGTTACTTGTGCGGTTGCATAGTTCGTGATGAGGGGACATTCGGGACGACAAATGACGTATAAGCGCATTAAGCGATTTTCTTTTGGCACAGGCTTAAAAGAAGTAGAAGAGTTGGTAAAGAATTGTACCATATGCATTAGGAATAAATCGGATAATCGACCATATCTTGGGATTGCTACGGTAGTTACCAATTCTGACAAATGCGGCGAGAAGTTAGCATGGACTTCATAGAAGGTCTACCTAGATCGGAAGGCAAAAACTCTATTATGGTGGTTGTCGATCGGTTGACTAAGTATGGACATTTTATCTCATTATCGCATCCGTATCTTTATCGTGATGTGGCTAAGGCATTTTTTGATTATGTGTACAAAGCGCATGGCCTTAGGAGAAGATTATATCGGATCGGGACAAGATCTTTACCGATGACTTATGGAAGGAATTGTTAGAATGCGGGAACGAAACTCATATGTGCATATCACCCCAGACGAGATGGACAAGCGAGAGGTTAAAGCGTTGTTTGGAAACTTATCTCGGTGTATGTGTTCCCGGAGAGCCGCATAGTTGGCGAGAAATGGCTTTCCCATGCTGAGTGGTGGTACAATACTAACTACCATTCTTCCTTAGGGACGTCACCATACCACGCTCTCTATGGATGTGATCCCCCAAACTATATAGTGGCCAACTTGGGACTAGGAGCGAGGCACGGTGTGAAGGAATGGGGCAAGGAAAGGGAGAGTGTAACTCGGGACTTAAGAGAACTTACTAAAAGCACAAAATCGCATGAAGCAATTTGCGATCGCCGTCGAGTAGACGAGAGAATTTCGAAGTGGGTGACTACTGTTTTTACGAAGTTGCGGCCCTATAGGCGATGTACGGTGGCGGAAAGAAGGAATTTGAAGCTTTCTTCTCGATATTTTGGGCCCTTCAAGATCTTAGAGAAGATTGGGGCGGTAGCATACCGATTACAACTTCGAAGGATCGCGGGTACATCCGTTTTCATGTATCCTTGTTAAAAAGAGTCCCCCAAGCGGACAAGATTCGGTAACATCTGCACCTCCCGATGGTGGGGAAGAAGAAGCGTATGTGGAGCGGTGGAGATCTTTGGAGCGCCGCGCTATACGCGAGGTAATAAGGCGGTTACCCAAGTTACGGTCAAGTGGAGTATTAGGGCGACAGAACAACAGGAGGATTATTGGTCGCTAAAAGAACAATTTCCCAACTTCGATCCTTGAGGACAAGGATTGCTTTGATGGGGAAGGGATTGTAATGGCGGAACTCTGAAGAAGATGATGAGCACGAGCGGTGAAGGCGAAGTAGTAGTGATAGGTTTAATCGATAACGGGTCGGGCAATGGAACCACCGTCGCAAGGGCCAAGGGTTGGTGAGGTTACTTAGATCTTTGAATCTAAGCCATCCGTCTCGAGATCGACCCAAGCCCGGGGATGATGGGGTTCCATTGATCCCCATTAATACCCATTTCACTTCTTACCCCCCATAATTACAAACTAGTCCCTGTATACACTCTATAAATAGGCGAGGACCATGTGACGATTATGAATAAAGTACCCAATTGCTTCGAGCGGTTTCTCTCCTCTATTCCTCTCTTCCTCGACTCTTCTTATTCCTCGGTACCCTCGGATTTAGATCTCGTTCTCACTGTTAGATCTCAATCTCCATTAATGGAGGTTCGATCGATGATAGACGCATGATCCATCATCTCGCTCGGCCACTCGTGAATCCTCATCATCATCGAGCTGAGAAGATCCGGTCACTACATATACGAATTTTATATGCCGATGATTATATCTATCTTATTAAATTTCTTTGCATATATATGACATATATGGATACTAGTATTAAATTTCTCTCTCTCTCTCTCTATATATATATATATATATATATATATATATATATATATATATATATATATATATATATATATATATATATATATAGAGAGAGAGAGAGAAAGAGAGAGAGAGAGTCCTACTATCTTATTATGATACGATCGCCTCGTACTCATAAGTTGTTTTTCGATGATAGAGCTTAGAATCGACGATCCACAGTTAAACATTATCTAGAGCATTTAAAACTTCTAGAAATAAAATTTTATAATTTTTCGATATCATTTACCTTACGATCAAGAGGTCACAAATTTGACAATTTTTAACGTAGGTATGGGATACTTGATAGTTTAACGGTGTAAAAGAATCGAAATTTGTTGAATTTTTGATAGAAAATTCTATTCACTACATAGATAAAGATCAATAACTCCGATCTTGAATTGAAGGATCCGATCATCCTTTTTTACGACGTCGTTCGATTTTGACCGTTCATTTATATGCTTGATGGACTTTATAATGATTTCGAAAAATTACGAAATTTATTTTCTAGAAGTTTCAAATACTCTAGATCATGTTTAGCGGTGTGGATCGCCGATTCGAAAACCCCAACATTGAAAACAACTTATGAGTAGTAAGGGCTCTATACTCGTAATAGTATAGTAACCCTACTATATATATATATATATATATATATATATATATATATATATATATATATATATATATATATATATATATATATATATATATATATATATATATAGATAAAATTTCTTATCTTTTATGAGTATAAAGAAATTTCTTTATGCTAATAAGGTGACGCCGCTTTTGATCACGCTTCGATTTTGCGTTCGGACTTTTAGATAACCATGATCACCCTCATTGAGAGTTGATGCATGGGGGCCACTCTCCAGTCTATTCTTGATAAATCTAAGAAAATAAATTTGTGATTTTGATATCATTTGCCTAGTGATCGAAGTAGCTCAAAATCAAGCATTTGAAAATAAAAATCTTACAAAATATGATGATATGACATTAAAATATATATATATATATATATATATATATATATATATATATATATATATATATGACATATACAGATACTCCTGGTGTAGGCAAAATTTTCTCGATTTTGAGCCCTACAAGCATCATCCATGATCCATTCATTTATTCCACTCTCTTGCCCTCTCTTTGACTAATCAAATTGGAGCAATTTACAACCCACAAGCAAAAGATAATGTAATTTCCTTCTTTTTCATGGAAATGCAGAGTCCATATGCATGCATTAAATAATAGCGTACTATGGGCTAATTAGATACAAAAAGATCTTAAATAATATATATATATATATATATATATATATATATATATATATATATATATATATATATATATATATATATATATATATATATATATATATATACATATAGAGTAAAACTATCGGAAGCGGAGCGCTCGTGCTTCCACTTTGTTTTCTTGTTGGACTTTCGAATCGACGATCGCTCAGATTAGACTTGATCTAGAGTATTTGAAGTATCTAGAAAATAAATTTAGCGATTTTTCGATATCATTTGCCTAGTGATCGAAGGGACTCAAAATCAAATTTGAAAATAAAAATCTTACAAAATATGATGATATGACATTAAAATTTTAGATCAAAGTTATTGATCTTGTTTTATATGGTATAAAGAATTTTCTATCAAAATTTCATGTGATTTGAATATTTCTACAGTTAAACTTGCAAAACTCACCAGTAGTTAAAATTATCGATTTTGAGCCCCTTGATCACTAGGCAAATGATATCGAAAAATCATAAAATTTATTTTCTAGGTACTTCAAATACTCTAGATAAGTTTTAGGGTTATATATATATATATATATATATATATATATATATATATATATATATATATATATAGAAGATATAAGTAGCTATATATATATATATATATATATATATATATATATATATATATATATATATATATATATATAATGCGTGCAGGGTGCTTATGGAAGCACGGAGGCCTCCGTGCTTCACTTTTGTTTCGATGTTCGGACTTTCGAATCGACGATCGGCTCACTGGAGTTGATCTAAAGTATTTGAAGTATCTAGAAAATAAATTTCGCGATTTTTCGATATCATTTGCCTAGTGATCGAAGTGGCTCAAAATCAACGGTGAAAATAAAAATCTTACAAAATATGATGATATGACATTAAAATTTTAGATCAAAGTTATTGATCTTGTTTTATATGGTATAAAGAATTTTCTATCAAAATTTCATATGATTTAAATATTTCTACACCGTTAAACTTGCAACCGGCTCACCACGACCATTAAAATTAGTGATTTTGAGCCCCTTCGATCACTAGGCAAATGATATCGAAAAATTGCAAAATTTAATTTCTAGGTACTTCAAGTACTCTAGATCAAGCCTAACGGAGCGATCGTCGATTCGAAAAGTCCGAACATCGAAAATAAAGTGGAAGCACGAAAGTCTCCGTCTTATATTTTTAACGGATGAAAATAATTAAAAAGATAAATTTAACGGTAAAAATTTTGATAACACCAAATACTTTGTATCATTAAAAGCATTCCAAACTCTCTCTCACACTCTCTCTCTCTCTCTCTCTCTCTCTCTCTCTCTCCTATGTATACATACATATTATACAATATAAGGTTTGGAGTGGAATATATATCTAGATGATGGTGGTGGTGGTGGTGGTGATGATGATGACGATGATGTTAATGTGGTTGTCCCTATTGGTTCTATTCCTTTGACTAATTAACCAATTAACCACCTACTTGCTTTTTCACTATTATTTATAAAAAAAGGTTTTAGTTTTTTACTCCCCAAGTCCCTTCTTCTAACTTAGAGTAAAATAATCACCTAAAGTTGTGATGATTTGCAATTTAATTAGTAATTTTTTACTTAAATAGTTTACTTTTTGAACTTACCTAATTTGTGCAAATTGTATACTTGGAGATAACTTTTTCCCAGAATGTGACTAATTTATGCTAGGAGCTATGTATCTAAGATATATATATATATATATATATATATATATATATATATATATATATATATATAGCCAATGATATGGAGATTTTTTGGGGGGCAAATAATTAAGAAGGATATATAAAATGAACTTGACCCTCTCAACTATAGGCATTTTGAAAAAAACCCTGAACTTCACTTTTTTGTTTATTAATTAACACTCCTTCAATTTTTAACTCGTTTTAGTTTTTACTAATAAAAGTTAAGGATTTTGTTTAATAGTAATTACACTTACTTAATTATTCGAAAATACTTTTTCAGCTGACAAAATCACTGACTTGAATAACCATTAATGCATGATTAGTAACTATGTGAGTAGCTCATTTTAATTAGCTAATTAACCCTCATATCAATTTAGACAAAAAGTTAAATCAAGGTAATTCCTAGCTTTAGAAATTAATAACCCTGTTGACAACAAAAAGGAGCATGGATAAGTTCAAAGCTTTGATATTTTGATTGGGGAAATAGTAATTAATCCCTGCAGCCTCCATGTTAGGGATTCATTGTTATTGATTTCGACTTTGTTTGAGACTATGAGGAAATTAGATTACGTCCAGTGTAAAAGTATGATAGAAAAATATTTTATTCGTTTTCACGCGAATTATTATATTGTGCATGTTGCGATCTGTTAGATATGACCGGTATATTTTCTACAATCTTACTAAGAAACGGGAAATTATGGGTTTTGATTAATTATTTGCTCGGAGTTTGACGCTTAAACAAGGAAATTGTGCAAGTGCAAAGAAAATGAATCCAAGTTCAAGCGAATTGAGTGACGTAACAATATTATATATATATAGAGAGAGAGAGAGAGAGAGATAGAGTCCGGCTATGGTGCTTATAAAAGCACCAAACATTTTGTGCTTATAATTTTTTTACCGTTAAATCCACCTCTTTGATCATTTTTACCTGTTAGATCATACTATTCAACCAAGCACTCATTCAACCCTAGAGCTTTCATATCCTCATAACCACACATTCCTTAATTCAATGGTAAAAAATCTACAAGTATCAATAACTTGATACTTTTAAAACTATAGAAACTTATTCTTAAAAAAAAAAAAAAAAGTATAGGAGCTCAATTAATTCTATATAAACACACACACACACACACATGTGAGCAACTCTTTGAACCCCAAATCAGGTTTATAATATACCAATTCCCTCGGGATTTTCTCTCTTACTTCCTCGTCGTTTCCATATTTATATATGTGCCAATAAAATGCTACTGAAAAAAAAAAATAAAGAGCTAGGATTTTAAATTGTTATGTGGTTTATAAAGGATGATAAAACTTAATTTAGAAAATTCCGCGTACCGCTATTCGTATGGAACTATTCCATCTCTCTTCATACAGATCTCATAATCGTCATCTAAAGTTTTACTTACGTTTAGAATTACGGAAAGACTGAGTTATATGCGGTAAGAATTAAAGTATATATGATAGAAAATTTCTATATGCATACATTCTCATTTATTTCTGTATGCAATATCATGTTGTACATATTACAGTAAATTAGTTATAATAGTGTTCTATGTATAATCTTATAACTCATCTATCACACTCTTTATCCAGTCTTATAATTTTCATCCATTTCTCTTCATCCAGTCTCATAATCACCCATCTTATTCCTTCATCCAATTTCATAATCTCCATCCATCTCCCTTTATTCTTTCTCGTAAGTACCGATCTTTCTTCATCCAATTTCGTAATCTTCATCTATCTCCCTTCGTCCATTCTCATAATCGCCGATCTTCCTTCATTCAATTTCATAATACCTATCCATCTTCCTTCATCCAGTCTCATAATCATATTTGATTAAATTTAAAAATATAAAAAAATACTTTAAAATTTTTAGAATAAAATTATAATTCAATGAAAAACAACGAAAGATAAAAAAAAAATTATAGAAAAAAAAATTTGTTATATAGAAATCGGACCCCTTTGTATCCTCATTTAGGAAATTCTTTACTATATAACACTGATGATTTTGTGAAATATCATAGCGCCTTCAACCCTTTTTCGGCAAGTCCTATACATTACAAATATAAGTGGTCGATATCGAGGGAGAAAGGTTCGAGGCTAGGGTTAGAGTTCGACTCACTCGACGTTGATGGCGAGAGCGAGGGCCGTGCGCTTGCGGGGCTTGAGGGGGAGCAGACGTAGTAGGCGAGGTCATTGTTGATGACGCCATATGCCATGCCCACGGGCTTCTTGGGCAATACTTCTTAGAAAATAAAAACTAATGAGAAGGAAGTCGAAGTAGCGACGTTATAAAGAAAGAATTATGAGATGGGAAGTCGAAGAGACATACGTTATGGAAAAGAAATCAATAAGACGGAAAGCGAAAAGATAAACGTTAGAGACGGAAAGCGAAAAGGCTAACTTAGCCGTTTGGTTCAAAAGAGAGGCAAGTGAGGGTGAGAGATAGGTTACACGTGGCAAGATTAGGGAAAATGGTGAAAATAGACGGTCATGTAGCAAAATTAGGAAAAATAATATTAAGGCATATATAGATTATGAATTGACAACCTTATAGAATCTTCCCCAGATTTGGAAGAGTTAGTGGTATTTTTTCTCTCTCACTCTCTCTCTCTCTTTCTTTATTTTAAAATTTAAATTTAAATTTGAATTAAAATTAAAATTTTTAAATTCCAAAATTGTACAAAATTTAAAATTTTTATTTTTACATTTAAATTTTAAAATCTAAAATGTTAAATTTGAAATTAAAAATTGAAAATTGAAAATTGAAAATTGAAAATTGAAAATTAAAATTTAAAATTTGAAATTTGAAATTTGAAAATTAAAAATTGAAAAGTGAAAATTGAAAATTGTATTTTGAAATTTAAAATTTGAAATTTGAAATTTGAAATTTAAAATTTTGAAATTTGAATTTGAAATTTCAATTTTGAATTTTGAAATTTGAAATTTAAAATTTCAATTTGAATTTTGAATTTTGAATTTTGAATTTTGAAAATTGAATTCTAAAATTTGAAATTTGAAATTTGAAATCAAAAATTTGAAATTTGAAATTTAAATTTTGAAATCTATTTTTCAAAATTTAAAATTTTAAAGTTAAAATTTAAAATTTAAAAAATTAATGTGAAAATTAAAATTTAAAATTAAATTTAAATTTAAATATTGAAATTAAAATAAAAATATAAATATAAAGTTTAAATCCAAAATCGAATCGATTTCAAAAAGCGATTTTTTACATGATTCGAGCCTTCAAAATTAGTTTTCCGATTCTATATAAAAGCGAGAATCAGATTTTAAAAATTAATTGCAAAACGCTCTATTGAACCGAAAATCACTTTTCGGCCCAAAAGCGTTTTTTTAAAAGCTAGGCCAAACACCCCATAAAGTAAATTTTTATTTAGATAAAAATTGAATTATTTTTAGAATAAAATAAATAGTATTTAAATAATTAGATTTGAATAATAAAAATAATTTAAATTAGTTATGTTTTATCTAATTAAAATAAAATTTAATAAAAATATTTATGCAAAACATTATAAAAAAGTTGCCAAATAGCTTTGTAAAATCACTTTAGAAAAATGATTTTTAATCTAAAGCTACGTGTGCAGCAACCAGAACTTTTACAACGACTTCTGGCCAAGATTACTTTTCTAAACCAAAATTATTTTTTCAAAAATCAATTTTCAGAAACTAGACCAAAACTAAGCCAAACAGGCGCTTAGTTCTACTTATAATGAAACTTATATCTATCACTAAAATAAGCAATTTTTATTTAAACTCTGTACTAAACGAAACCTTTCTAGTGCTTTAATTTCGATGAAACAAACATGGTATTACCAACCCAAATAGATGAGGTCCACCAAAAGAAATTTCCAAGAAAAGCCATGGGGGACTGACCAATCACCATCCTGCAGATCCATAAATACAGCTAATCACACCCTCTTTCTATGCACAAACATATTATTATTAAGGGCAATTGCTTATATACCCCTGAAAAGTTCCGAATTTTTCGATTTACCTCTTGAAAGGTAATATTGAAAATCATATATACGTTAAACCTATTTCTAATATCTGTAGAGTTAAAATCATTAAGTAACTCCGTTATCTCTGTAAAATTACTATTTTGCCCTTTTCAAATATCTTCTACCATCATGTTTTTTTTATTTGCCCTTAAAGTCGAGGGCGAAGTATTTCGACTTTTGGTTTTCAATATACCTCTCTCTCTAAATACCTTATTTGCCCTTAAGTTGAGGGCAAAATTGGTATTTTAATTTTTTTTAACTGTGGTAGATATTTAACTCACGTTTAACCAAGATTAACTTAACAGGAGATAACTGCGCGAGTATTTTGCAATAACGGTGGAACGTATGAGGGGCATTTTAGAAAGAAAAAAAAAAGTAGGGGTAGATCGGATATTTTCAGACGCATGAGGAGTATATAGGCAATTATCCCTTATTATTATTAATTATTAATTATTATTATTATAAGTTGAGCTAGAATACTATCAGTAGCAAATGGAATCTGTTTGCCATCAATTTATTTTGATGATAAAGCCTCCAAATCCACGATCTATATAATATATACCACTTGAAGCATCTAGAAATCAAATTTTGTGTTTTTCGATATTGTTTTCATGTCTATCACCATATGGATACGAAAATGAACGGTTGAAAATGAATATCTTCTAAAAAGTGATGATAAAAATCTTGCAATTAAGATCAAGGTTATAGATCTTGTTCTAAATAGTTTAAAAAATTTTCTAATCAAAATTCAATTGATTTGGATATCTTAACACCGTTAAACGAAAAACAACATCTGGTATCGATCATTACAATAATAAATTTTAAAACATTTTGATCATTAGGTCAATGGTATCAAAATGATTTGAAATTTGGTTTCTGTATACTTCAAGTGGTATAAATCATGTTCAATGATATCGATCGTCGATTTGCTGATCTTATCATCAAAAATAGATAGATGGTATCGGAACCTATTTACTACTAATAACGTTCCAGCTCAACCTTTATTCTTATTATTATTATTATAAACATTATCGTCTTGCGTGTCCAAGAAACACATGAAAACGGAAATAATAATTAAAAAAAGGAGAAAAGATTAAAAAAAGAGAGACAGGATAAGGTTAGGGATATAGAGGGATAAAACTGGATAAGATGGAGAGGGGAATAACTATTCCTATTTCTTTTATCCCACAAAATTATTGCCCACACCCTGTGTACACAGACTCTGTAGACCACAGCTACCTAGCTAATAGCCAATATTTAATAATATAAAATAAAAAAATAAATAAATTTGATGGATTTGATTTGTAATATCTAAAGGGGTGTCGATAAAAATCATTATGTCTTTTAAAAATCTATTATATAACCATCAAATAATTTAAAAAATATATTTTTTAGTTTCTAATAACTTGGTCATTAACTAAAAAATTTATACCTTTTTTTTATCGAACTTAAATATCATAAAACTTATTGAATAAATATATACCACCTCCCGAATTAAAGCCCTATTTAATTTATTTGCTTTTTCTCTGATTCATTTTGACTTAAAATGAAAATTTCTCAATTTGCATTTTTTTTTTAAAATAAAGTTTCATATAATTTGAAATATGTACTAGTAAAAGAAATCTAATCCTATAACTCAGTTCAGCGTACTAAATATTAATATATTAGTAACGTAAAAGTGACATAGTAATATTGTGATTGAAAATGAGCCAATTAACCAAATAAATTGAATTGTGAAATCTAATTGCAAATATTATAATAAATTAAAATTTAAGAATCAAAATATTAATTATCTTTGTAGTTTGAGGACCAAACATATAATTCATCTTAAAAAAATTTGGATCATATAATATGAATTGAGGTCCTATGTTTTTAAAAATTCGAAGTAATTGAGGTGGGATTTCGATCTTTAGATTAAGAAATGTGCGGTTAGAATAATAACCATTCGCTAGAGTTGAGTGGATAGTTGGATGAATAGTATGATCTAACGTGTGAAAATAGTCAAATTGATAGATCTAACGGTGAAAAACATACAAACATAAAGTGGTTAAAAACACCTAGTCGGACTCTACATATATAGTCTCTAATAAGTAAGAAAACTTCAAATACAATCTACGTGATTTAGTCTTTTTTATTTTAAATCTTTGTGGTTTAAAGTATATCGAGTTTAGTACCCGTGGTTTCAATTTTTTTTTTTTTATTTTCTCCCCCACTAATTTTGTTTTCGTTAAATCAGTAACAAAGTTAAAACTAAAAGGTACTAAAATAAATATTTGACAAATCTAGATGAGGTGTCTGAAGTTTTTTTTGTATATAATTTAACGAAATATTAACGGAGGAGCTAACGAAAAGAAATAAATGAAACCGCGGGGTACTAAATTGATACAGTTTAAACCACAGAGTACTAAGTGAGAAAATGCGAAACCACAGGATTAGTATTTGAAGAGTATATAGGCAATATTATTAATTAGAACTAGGCTGGAATACTATGAATAGCACCAAGTTATTGATGTTATTAGTTTTTTAGCTGTTGAATTGAAAAATGTGCGGTTAGGATGATGTGGACCTTCTGGAGTTGAGTGAGTGGTTAATTGAATAATATAATTTGACGGTGGAAAACTCGATAGCATTACAAATTTTTGATGCTATCGATAGTGTCCGGCCATACTCTTATTATTATAGTACTGAATAAATTGCACATGCATCGAAACAGTGTCAAATGGAGAAAAAAAAAAAAAAAAAAAAAAAAAAAAAAATTTTTTTTTTTTTCTTTTTAATTAAGGTTTTAATCCCCGGTCTACGGTTTCCGTCGCAGTCGCAAACCGGGACACGTTTGCCACCCCCTCTCAGCGAACGTGTCAAAGCGCGTTTCCCTTCTCCTTCTCCCTCTCCCTCTTCTTATACCCCACCCCACACCACACCACACCCCTCTCTCTCTCTCTCTCTCTCTCTCTCTCTCTCTCTCTACACATCCCTGTGAGCAAAAAAAAAAAAAAAAAAAAAAAAAAAAGAAAGGAAAGAGAAAAATCTCCATAGGAGAAGCGATCGACGAGGGGATCCATCGCCCCCGATTCATGAGAGAAGAAGCGGCGGCGGCGCCGGCGCGAATTAGGTGTCGGAATTGTAAGAGGAGGCGGCGATGTCGGTGGCGTGCTCCGGAGCAGCGGACGTGGTCGGGTTGAAGGATCGCGTCGCCGGGATTGCTGCTGCGTACGCGAAATCGGAGGAGAATGAGAATGAGAATGAGAATGAGAATGAGAAGAAGAGGAGGAATGGGTTTTTCTTAGAAGAAGACGATGATGATGGTGCAGAGGAGGAGGAGGAGGAGGAGGAGGAGAAGACGAGGGGGGAGGATCCATCGGAGAGCTCGACGTCGACGATCGGAGTCGAATCCTCGCCTTCTTCATTGTCATCATCATTATCGGAGGAGGAGGGCGAAAAAGATGGCGATGAGGAGGAGGTGCAAAGCAAGAAGATGGAGGGATTGGGATCTTTCGATTCTTTGGAAGAATCACTTCCCATCAAGTAATTAAACTCTCCTTTCCTTTTCTTTCCTTTTCCCCTTTTTTTTTTTTTTATGTTTTTTGAATTCAAAATTTGGTGGTGATCGAGGAGGTGGGTTTGAAGGAATTAATTTGATGATCCTTTCATAGTTTAATTTAAATTGTTTTAGGGGTAAAAAAAAAAAAAAAAGGGAAAAATAAGTTGGGTGGTGAGGAGATGGATTAATTTGGATTTGGTTGATATGTGGATGTGATGGATAATTTTTGTTTGATTTGCAATTAAAAGTTTTCGTTACATTCTACCTTTCTATATGTTGTGCAAGAATCTCATTAATTTCAATTAAATTGGGTGTAAATTTCTTATTATTATTTATCTAGTATAGTATAGTCCCATCAATTGATGAAGAAATTTATGAGAGTAAAAAAAAAAATTGATCTTTTGTATGTAGGAGGGGTTGTCTAATTTCTTCTCCGGAAAATCGAAATCGTTTGCGAGCCTCTCAGACGTAGCCACCGCCACCGCCACCACCGTGAGCGCGAAGGATCTGGCGAAGCCAGAGAACCCCTTCAACAAACGAAGGCGAATTCTCATGGCTTGCGCCAGAAGAGCTTCCTACAGTTCACTCATTATATCGTCACTACCCCTCTCTTATCTCCGGAGCACACCGTAGAGGAGGAGGAGGACGAGGAGGACGAGGACGACGAGAAAAAGAGGAGAATGGTAAACTACCCACATTGACTAGTCCTCTCCTGCACCAACATCGCCAACAACAACTGCAAAATCATGAGAAAAATGGGAGGAGGAAAATGACCAGATCTTTTAGATCTCCTAGGTCTTTCTCTCTTTCTGATCTACAACATGCTTAGCTCCTCTTTAGCCCCAGATAAAAAATTCAATCTCTCTCTCTCTCTCTTATATATATATATATATAACAAGTGTTCTTGTGTTCATCACTTGTACTTTTCAAATATATCTATATATAAATATAAATTACTTTGTTAGTGAAAAATAGACAATGTGCAACCAAGCTAACCCATCAAAATGACCACCTAAGTTGTTGTATATAAGCACAATTTTTTGGGGCTTTGTTCCAAACATTTGAAAATGATCTATCTATGTATGGTTGGGGTAGTACCCTATGCTCTTTATTAATCATATAAAATTGTGGGAGACCTTGTTATAAAATGAGCAGGTGTGGGGATAAGATAAGGTGGGTAATGTGTAATGTGGGGAAAAAGGGGTGAGAGGGACAAGGGGGGGTTGGAGTGGTGATCTTATCCAATTGTACCATGGCATTAAAATATTGGCCACTCTATATTGTGTTTATCTCCATTGGTTTCCACCTCATTTAAAGCTTTGTGTCTACTTGTTTCTCTCTCTATGGGGTGAAAAATTGGGGGTAGGTTGACATGGACCTGGAAAATTGGTTGAGGGTGGGGGGTGAGCTCATCAGACTCTTTTTTTTTTTTTTTTTTTTTTTTTGTTGCTTTTTTCTTGTTTTATTAAGTATTATTTTAATTTTGATTCCCTGATATTATTATTATTATTATTATTACATTAATGTGTAAACCACTAATGAAGTTTTTTATTATTATTATTTTACGTTAAGGCCTCGTTTGGTATTGCTGTCGTTTCATTATACTTTGTAAATAAAAATTTAATATGAATAATGGATGTTCAGACAAGTAAGTTCTCTTTCTGATGTTATTGTTTGCTAGCTTGCAATACAACTTAGCCAGATTCCAAGAAGATCCATCGTTTGGTTAGAGGATAGGAGCAGAAATAGCGCTTATCACTCTTTTTATATCTAGCGTTAATTTTTTATCAGAAAATAGTAATTAGGTTATCCACAGCCGTTTTTATATAAAACTACATAATATTTTTCTTATCATAAACAATCCAATTTTTATTAAACGCTATTTTTCTTATCCCCATATTTGTACCTATCCCTTTAATCACTAGTTTTTGTTTATACCCGAATCAAACGATACCTTAAGTTGCGTCTGGTTCAAGTATAAGTAAGGAGTAAGAACGGTTTATTTTAAGAATAGATATAAGCTCAGATATAAGTGAGAATTAAATTAATTTTACGTCTGGTTGAAAATTGAATTGTTCTTAAAAATAAGGTAAATAATATTTTGATAATTAAATTGGAACAAAAGGAATAAAAGTTATAATTTTAAATTAAATTATTTTATTTAATTAATTAACCTCAAAATATTATGTAAAAGTAATTTAACAAATTAATAAATTTATTCGCTGTGAATATTGTATAAGATAATAAAAACATATTAATTAATTAATTAATTGAATATAAAAAATAATTTAATTTTTTAATTAGTTAGTAAATTATTTTAGCCAGATAACGAGTAAAAAAAATAATTAAATTAATATAAATATTAATGGTTGATCAATATAAATATTAGTTATGCATAAATATATTAAATTATTAATAATTAATTATAAATAATAAATTAATAAATTATTTTATTATTCAAGTAATAAATAATAATTTAAATATATTAATTAGATTAATTAATAATTTAATACCATAATTAAAATTAATTTTAAACTTTAATTAAGTTTGTTTCCATATGCGAACAAGCTAACTCCAGGAAAAATGATAGAACAACAGTTTCAGCCTTATATGTCACGCCCTGGGTCATTTTAGAGTATAAAAACAGCGGAATTTTTTTTTTAACTTTGAACCTTGACCCCCGAGGACATGACAGACCTGCCACAAATACAGGGAGGTCACTGTACACACGGACAGAGTCTCCCCTGTATTTGCACGGCATCGCACAAGTACAGAGTATATACAATCATCCAGGAACACAACCACAACGTATGAACAATAAGTAATAATCGTATACACGAGTTCATTCACCATTCACCACATTCATCACTTTTACTTATTCAAAAACCACCGAAAACCTTTTTAAAACCACTTCCTTTGAGAAGCTACCACGAGGGTAGAAAACGGTTTATTTCACAAAATATAAGTCCTTTATCACATTCCCAAAAACATCATAAGTTTCAAACCACCACAAAGTATTTCCAAAGTATAATCGAATCGAACGAATATACACTAAGTAAATAAAACAGGTAAAGTAGAGAAGTAACCGATACGGGTAGGAGCTACAAGCGCACTAGACTCGCTCCTCACCAGCTGTCCCACTAAGACCTGCAACGTCACCTGAAAAAGAAGGCGAGGGGTGAGAACATGTAAACATGTCTCCCCCTCCCAGTGGATACCACGCGGAGATAGACACAATAGGAGATAATAGTAGTAGTACAGTAGCTATGATAAACAAGTAAATGGAGAGAGATATATAGATATGAAACAACAGCTACTGTAAGTATGCATCGAAAAGCTGATAAAGTAAAATACCCAATATGGAATCTGCTGCTCTGTTGGTCCTCAGACCTCAAGCACCGCCCTGTGCCCCGTATCTCAAAACACGCATTCTACCCATATCAACCAATGGTCTATGGGCTCACGGGTTGGCTCGTCCAACCACCTTTCCTAAAAGAACACATCATGGTACGGTGGATCAGACCGCCCGTGTTCGTGAACTGCACTCAAATCCTGGGCAATCGATGCTGTTATGCTCAAAAACCATACGTCAGCAACTGGCTGACAATCCCGTCCCTAAAGGGACATCGACCCCTTTGGGTCATTAAGTAAACTCGCCGACCACGTAGGTCACAGAAGCACTGAAACAAACCGACCGAACAGGTCACTGTAAAACTGAAACAAGCCGACCGAATAGGTCACTGAAAAACTGTAAGAAAGTACCAGAATCGACCAATCAGGTCAACTAGGATGGAACAACTCAACATCCTCTCAACTGTATGCAAGTACTACTGAAGGAAACACGAGAACTGACCAACTGAACAACAAGGTCACTGAGTATACTGAAGTAGACTGACCGAACAGGTCACTGATGTCATAGGCTGACAAGAAGCAAACTACTCTACTCCTACACATGGTACTAAGCATGGAAATACTGAGTAGAGTAAAACTGTAACACAAAGGTGCAAGATATATCAACGATAAAAGATATGAATAGTAAGGTGGAAGGAACGTCACCAGCGTGTACCACTGTACGGACGTCGGATCGAAGTACCCACCTGTAAGACTGTAGAAGAATCTGTCGACTGTGGAAGTAAAGCGGCTGGACCTACGAGAGGGTCCACCGGGTTAGTATCTAACCCACTAACACGAAACACTAATAGCACAACTCACAACTAATCCCAAGGAGATTGGTTTTCCGAAACCAATTACCGTAACTCGCCGGAAGTCCCGTAAACCACACCAGGACTCCGCCGGGACCCACGAACCGTCCCGAAAAGCACCGACTCGTGTCACGAGTCACCCGCTGCCATAAAACACTCCCATTTGGATATTTTGGCAGCAAACACAAGCTAACACTACAATACAATTATCGTCGGATAATTGTACGAATACGGGTTCCCGAAAGTGTCTATTTCGACACCGGAACCAACCGTCGCTCACCCGTCATTTCTAAACCCTCGAAATGACGCGGGTGACCAGCCAACAAGGCTCAGCGACACCGTAAATAACCACTAAGAGTTGTCGGAAGAAATCCGAACCGTAAACACGTTTCCGTCGGCGAATTTTGCCGAAAAACGCTCCGAAGATCACTTCTGATTTTTCGTAAATATTTAGGACCTTGGACGATCAGTCCAGAGGTTACCCGCAACATTCCTACGCTGTCTACAGTGACCACGAAATTCTAAATTGCATAAAAGTCCCTCACGTTACACGAAATCGCATTATTTCATGCGTTTTAGGGCTAATATTAGTCGTGCACGCAAACCAGTGCACCATAAATTCTGAAATCGCACTCTCTGTAAGTCTTCGAGATGCTGAAGACCGTGCTCGCCTTTCGGAGCACTTTCGGTCACTGTGGAACTCACACGAGTGACACGAAGTTCCACAAACACTGCGCACGGCGCGTAAAGTACTATTTTCCCGCTAAACGAGGCATCGTAAATCTAAACGGAGGTGAGCATCGCGTTCGAAAAGGCGATGACCGTGCTCACCTCACTTGGTCAAAAAGACCAAGTACAGCCTCGGGAAACGTGCCCAAACCCTAGACTTAGCTTGCTGTAATTAAAACAGCTCACCTTTGGCCGAGGAGAGCTAGGGTTGGCCGCCGGCGGCACGGCGGCGGTCGGTCCGGCCGAGTCGGGGCGCCGGGTCGGAGATGTCCCGGAAGTGGTTGGCCGGCGCAGAGGGTGGCCGGAGCGCGGCGGCGCAGATCAACTCCTTCTCGCTCTCGGGTTAGATGGCGCCGGCGACACGGCGGCGCGGCGGACGCCGGACGGCCACGGGACGGCGGCGGAGGTCGAGGGAAGCCGATGCTCCCTCGGTTGGGCGGCGACGATGCCGAACCCGAGGAGACCCTCCTCGATGCCGCACTAGATCCGAGCGGCGGCGGCGGCGACCGGCGGCGGCGATGTACGGTGCCGGAAGCGCGCGCCGGAGGTTGCTTAGGGCCGAGAAGGGACAGTGGAACCCTCCTTAGGCGATGGTGGCGCTTGGATCACCACTTCACCCGAGCTCGGCCCGGGTGCAACAACAATGGCCGCAGCGGCTCTTCTTGCTCCGGCGGCTCACGGCGACGGCGGGGTGGCCGGAGGTGTGAGCCCCTGGACTTGATCCGGTCCCGGGAAGCTTCTCCGAGAGGTTGCGGCCTTCCCGAGCTCGTTGGTCCATTAAGAAGGTGGTGCGGCTCAAGGGGAGGAAGAAGAAGATGGAGTGGGTGGTATTCCGGCGATGGTGGCGGGCTGCCGGCGAGCTGGGAGCGCGGCGCGTACGAGAGAGATGGCGAGGCTGCTAGAGGTGGTTATCTTTCTTGGGGAGGTGAAGGGGCTATTAGGGTTAGGGTTATGTCAAGAAAACCCTAAAGCACCATTATATACACACAGCCACTTTGCAATTTAGCCCAACACTTAGCACTATTTCACCTCAAGTCCCTGCCAGCAGATGAATTACGCGCATAAGCCCCTCCACGTTCAAAATCACGCCATTCGGCGCATAAAATATTAGTACTTTTCGTGTTTCGCCGTTTTGCGATTTCGACCCCTTTGCGTTCATCTTGCATTTCCCGAAGATCCGTCCGTCAGATTCACGATCGGATCACGCCAGAGCGTTCAGTGCGTCGAGGACATTGAATCTAGCCTATTACTTCGTTTGATTTGGTCTCGGATTCGCGAAGTATCCATTCTCTTCTTTTTCCTCCAATATCTCCAATTACTTAAGTCTTTAAGTAAAACCGTTCAAACCCCTTTTTCTCGATAACCGTGATTCAGAATCGAATTCTGTCAGTGGCATTGGTTCCAGAATAGTCGAACCGTTCGAAACGAGCTATTGGAAGCCTATGTTCGGAGTCCGGTACGCTCCTGGACCCCTCTTTACTCCGCGATTTCTCGAAAATCCGGAGTTACTATTCACTTAAGTCGAATCTTACGGGTCGCGTAACTTTTCCGTTTTAGCTCGGTTTCGCCTGAAATTTGACATGTGCTCTTATAATACAATTACGCACACATTCACCGTCTCCAAATATTTTATTTCTCGTTCTGGAAAAATGCCAGTTATTACATCATTCCCTCCTTATAGGAAGTTTCGTCCCCGAAACTAAGTCAAGGATCCCTCATAAACAAATGCGGATAACGCTCCCGCATAATAGACTCAAGCTCCCACGTAGCCTCGCGCTCATCGTGGTTCTCCCACTGAACCTTCACGTACGGAATGCTCCTGTTCCGCAAACGCTTTTCCTCACGTGCCAAAACCCGCAACGGAGCCTTATCATAGCTCAGATCCTCCCGTAACTGTATAGACGTCAGTCTGATGACGTGGGACGGATCAGGAATATACTTCCGAAGCATGGACACATGAAAGACATTGTGCACCCGGGCGAGACTCGGAGGTAGAGCCAACCTGTACGCCACCGGACCAACACTCTCCAGGATCTCAAACGGTCCCACAAAACGCGGACTAAGCTTGTTACGCAAACCGAACCGCTTGATCCCCCTGGAAGGCGACACCTTGAGCAGCACGTGCTCACCGACCAAAAACTCTAGGTCACGCCTCCGCTGGTCCGCGTAGCCCCTCTGTCGACTCTGTGCATTCTGAAGTCGCTCTCTCGCAAGGCGAACCTTCGCCTCCGCATACTCCACTAAGTCAGGCCCGATCAACCGGCGTTCTCCGACATCGTCCCAACAGATAGGGAACCGACATCGACGCCCACATAAAGCCTCGTACGGAGCCATCTCAATGCTCGCCTGGTAACTGTTGTTATAGGCGAACTCCACTAGTGGTAAATAGCGAAACCATCCATCACCGTAGTTCAGGACACATGCGCGGAGCATGTCCCCTAGAGTCTGGATGACTCGCTCAGACTGTCCGTCGCTCTGCGGATGGAACGCTTTACTGAAGTTCAGCTGCGTACCCATAGCCTGCTGCAAGTTCCTTCAAAAATAGGAAACGAAGCGGGTGTCCCGATCAGATACGATCGACACTGGCACGCCGAGAAGCCGGACGATATCGTCGATATATATAACTGTGCCAGTCGATCACGGATCCACGTCGTGTGCATCGACAGGAAGTGAGCCGATTTTGTCAGCCGATCCACTACAACCTAGATCGTATCATGGCCTCACTGTGATCGAGGCAACCCAATGACGAAATCCAAAGAAATCTGCTCCCACTTCCATACGGGTATCGAAAATGGTTGCAGCTTCCTTGCCGGTCACCGATGCTCGGCTTTCACCTGCTGACAAGTCAAGCATCGAGCCACGTACTGAGCCACATCCTGTTTCATTCCAGGCCACCAGAAGTTTTGTTTCAGATCGCGGTACATCTTGGTCCCGCCTGGATGAACCGTGAAAGGGGATTGGTGCGCCTCGGATAGGATATCGCTCCTCAACTCCGAGTCACTGGGTACGCACCATCTGCCTCTGAAACGCAAGGACCCGTCAATGTATATGGTAAAGTCCCCGAGACTTGACCAGGTACTCACCATAATCAAATTTGGATACTGCTCCGCCAATGCGGTATCACCTTTGAGTACTGGTCAATCACACTTTCATAAATTACGACAACTCATCTATCGTTTCACCTGGACGGGACAAGGGTAAACATTCCATCCCAAATCTATGGATCAAGATTCACTGGAATCGTATTCATCTTACAACCTGCGGACAAAGACAGTCCCGCGTCCAGAATTATCCGATCCCATCTTGCAAATTCTCGAGATAATAATTCATCCCTCAGAATTACTAGGTCCACTCAACTTTGGTCCGCATAGCCGTAACCGATTCGATTACATTGATAGTCACGTAGAAAAGTCACAAAACGGCTCCGCAAGTCCGGAGTAAAATCTCAAAGGCCGAAAGGCACACGCCGACTAGCCAACAACGTCAACCTGCTCACTACGAGCACATACGAAACGTCGTTCAAAAACTTGAGTCAAAACACTCACCTCGGAGACCACAGTCTCATTCTGATTACTACACAAACTGTCGAAGTCAAAACCTTGTCAACTGAAAGCCACTTTTGGCATTCGACAGTCCTAGATCCAAGACCTCACTTTCCACCTGACCCAAAAGGTCCAACTGACAATACCAATTGAGCTCGACAATTTATTCGCTCAACAACCTCGATTAACCAACGCAGGTTCCATGCAAGTCCATCACTTGATGCACAGGATTGCCAATCGCACTATGCGATACCAACCATCGGTGATGCTCAACATCCGTCTCTACGAGACCACGTCGGCTATTTGTCCTACCAGGGACCCTAGCGATCAATATTCCGAGCAACACCAAATACTTGTCTCATTGAGACCCAGGCGCACCTGTCACCACTTTGACTGGACAAACATACCATTCCTAGGTTTGCACGATTAATTTGAGAAGCAAACCCAACATCATCACATATAGTGATTATCAAAGCCGAACCAGGCTTAGGTCACCCAACAACTGTGATTTCGAACCTCTCGCCAAACAAACTCGAACTAGGTCAAAACCATCTGCAGTGATGATGAATCAACTGCACAAATTTGCCAGGGAATAACCCAAGGCTCGCTACGTGGTCAGAGATGACCAACACCCAAGAGTTCCCAAGACAATCTAGGGAATACATCGACCCAATCCGTAAGTCCCCAGATAGGGAAAGGATATTTCGTTCGACTTTCGACAGTACATTGTCTGCAGCCAATGTACTTATCAAAAGAAAAGCGAAATATCAAGATCCACTACCAACAACGAGTTGGAAGCGCGACACGACGAAGTATCAAACCATTTGATACCTCAACACTGAACAGAATCCGTTGAACATCGGTTTGCAAGCCGATATATGAGGATAGATCGACTCTGGACCGACTCACTGGGAGTCACATAGCTTTCAACCTTTGAAAGCTACTCGCGGCACTAAACCGCAAACCGTACCAACTAGGCTTAGGAAATGATTTTCGTAATCGATTTTTTTTTGCACCACAACGAGCTATACACAAAGCTCCAAGGACTCAGACGATACCTTAGAGTAACTCGAGTCAAGACGGGGCCTAACAAACCATACACTATCCTATGACACACCAATTTAGGTGTTAAAATACCCATACACGATGTAGGCCTCAACGAAAACCTAACGCCACAACTGTGTCCGTCCGACTCTAGTACGCGTCAATTTGACGTATGAACTCGTTAAAGGTCAAAAGACCTGAACTGCTGATTCCATCAGCAACAAGGAGTAGGCGTCACAACCCTACCAAAAGAACCGCGAAAGCAACACCAATGTTGCAGTCGACTAAACCCTGGACTACACCCAAGTAGCCCCACAGAAGTCGCGACCGTAACAGATCTAAGTACCATCTCCGTAGAGACACTCGCAGTAGCTCCCGTGTCTAAAGTAGGAAAAGTGGCCCGGGCGTCGGCAGTCAAGATACTCACCAAGGCCCGAAATTCACTGGCCCTTCAAGGCCCTAACTGACATCAGGGGAACCTCGCCCCACAACTCAATGTCCAGAAAGAAACACCGCCACTACTTCCAACTTAGACACCAACCTGTGCGAATACTGTAACACATACAGAAATAACCGTGCACTTCGAGTTTACCCTACTCGAATGCAACACAGGACACAAGTCCAACCTCGTACTCTCACGTGCCTATAAACCGTAGGTCTTCCTAGGTTCAACCTAACCAATGGTTCAGTTCTTTTCATTTTCAGTTCAATTACTTTTCAAAACAACCTGCGAATGGTGTTGTGGTTGTAACTCACGCTCTGATACCATTTTAATCTGTCACGCCCTGGGTCATTTTAGAGTATAAAAACAGCGGAATTTTTTTTTTAACTTTGAACCTTGACCCCCGAGGACATGACAGACCTGCCACAAATACAGGGAGGCCACTGTACACACGGACAGAGTCTCCCCTGTATTTGCACGGCATCGCACAAGTACAGAGTATATACAATCATCCAGGAACACAACCACAACAGATGAACAATAAGTAATAATCAGATACACGAGTTCATTCACCATTCACCACATTCATCACTTTTACTTATTCAAAAACCACCAGAAAACCTTTTTAAAACCACTTCCTTTGAGAAGCTACCACGAGGGGTAGAAAACAGTTTATTTCACAAAATATAAGTCCTTTATCACATTCCCAAAAACATCATAAGTTTCAAACCACCACAGTAAGTATTTCCAAAGTATAATCAGAACTGAACCAGAATATACTTTAAGTAAATAAAACAGGTAAAGTAGAGAAGTCACCAATACGGGTAGGAGCTACACGCGCACTAGACTCGCTCTCCTCACCACCCACTAAGACCCGCAACGTCACGAAGGCGAGGGGTGAGAACATGTAAACATGTCTCCCCCTCCCAGTGGATACCTCGCGGAGATAGACACAAGAGGAGATAATAGTAGTAGTACAGTAGCTATGATAAACAAGTAAATGGAGAGAGATATATAGATATGAAACAACAGCTACTGTAAGTATGCATCGAAAAGCTGATAAAGTAAAATACCCAATCTGGAATCTGCTGCTCTGTTGGTCCTCAGACCTCAAGCCTATGCCCCCTGTATCTCAAAACCTGCATTCTACCCATATCAACCAATGGTCGCCTATGGGCTCACGGGTTGGCTCGTCCAACCACCTTTCCGGAAAAGAACACATCATGGTACGGTGGATCAGACCGCCCGTGTTCGTGAACTGCGCTCAAATCCTGGGCAATCGATGCTGTTATGCTCAAAAACCATACGTCAGCAACTGGCTGACAATCCCGTCCCTAAAGGGACATCGACCCCTTTGGGTCATTAAGTAAACTCGCCGACCACGTAGGTCACAGAAGCACTGAAACAAACCGACCGAATAGGTCACTGAAAAACTGTAAGAAAGTACCAGAACCGACCAATCAGGTCAACTAGGATGGAACAACTCAACATCCTCTCAACTGTATGCAAGTACTACTGAAGGAAACACGAGAACTGACCAACTGAACAACAAGGTCACTGAGTATACTGAAGTAGACTGACCGAACAGGTCACTGATGTCATAGGCTGACAAGAAGCAAACTACTCTACTCCTACACATGGTACTAAGCATGGAAACACTGAGTAGAGTAAAACTGTAACACAAAGGTGCAAGATATATCAACGATAAAAGATATGAATAGTAAGGTGGAAGGAACGTCACCAGCGTGTACCACTGTACGGACGTCGGATCGAAGTACCCACCTGTACGACTGTAGAAGAATCTGTCGACTGTGGAAGTAAAGCGACTGGACCTACGAGAGGGTCCACCGGGTTAGTATCTAACCCACTAACACAAAACACTAATAGCACAACTCACAACTAATCCCAAGGAGATTGGTTTTCCGAAACCAATTACCGTAACTCGCCGGAAGTCCCGTAAACCACACCGGGACTCCGCCGGGACCCACGAACCGTCCCGAAAAGCACCGACTCGTGTCACGAGTCACCCGCTGCCATAAAACACTCCCATTTGGATATTTTGGCAGCAAACACAAGCTAACACTACAATACAATTATCGTCGGATAATTGTACGAATACGGGTTCCCGAAAGTGTCTATTTCGACACCGGAACCAACCGTCGCTCACCCGTCATTTCTAAACCCTCGAAATGACGCGGGTGACCAGCCAACAAGGCTCAGCGACACCGTAAATAACCACTAAGAGTTGTCGGAAGAAATCCGAACCGTAAACACGTTTCCGTCGGCGAATTTTGCCGAAAAACGCTCCGAAAATCACTTCTGATTTTTCGTAAATATTTAGGACCTTGGACGATCAGTCCAGAGGTTACCCGCAACATTCCTACGCTGTCTACAGTGACCACGAAATTCTAAATTGCATAAAAGTCCCTCACGTTACACGAAATCGCATTATTTCATGCGTTTTAGGGCTAATATTGGTCGTGCACGCAAACCAGTGCACCATAAATTCTGAAATCGCACTCTCTGTAAGTCTTCGAGATGCTGAAGACCGTGCTCGCCTTTCGGAGCACTTTCGGTCACTGTGGAACTCACACGAGTGACACGAAGTTCCACAAACACTGCGCACAGCGCGTAAAGTACTATTTTCCCGCTAAACGAGGCATCGTAAATCTAAACGGAGGTGAGCATCGCGTTCAGCACGAAAAGGCGATGACCGTGCTCACCTCACTTGGTCAAAAAGACCAAGTACAGCCTCGGGAAACGTGCCCAAACCCTAGACTTAGCTTGCTGTAATTAAAACAGCTCACCTTTGGCCGAGGAGAGCTAGGGTTGGCCGCCGGCGGCACGGCGGCGGTCGGTCCGGCCGGGGTCGGGGGCGCCGGGTCGGAGATGTCCCGGGAAGTGGTTGGCCGGCGGCAGAGGGTGGCCGGAGGCGCAGCGGCGCAGATCAACTCCTTCTCCTTGCTCTCGGGTTAGATGGCGCCGGCGACACGGCGGCGGCCGGGGGACGCCAGGACGGCCACGGGACGGCGGCGGAGGTCGAGGGGAAGCCGATGCTCCCTCAGTTGGGCGGCGACGATGCCCGGAACCCGAGGAGACCCTCCCTCGGTCTGCACTAGATCCGAGCGGCGGCGGCGGCGTCCAGCGGCGG
Source organism: Aechmea fasciata (assembly GCA_025177825.1). Lineage (NCBI taxonomy): Eukaryota > Viridiplantae > Streptophyta > Magnoliopsida > Poales > Bromeliaceae > Aechmea > Aechmea fasciata. The sequence goes on along the minus strand of CM045941.1, from coordinate 8,710,305 downwards.
CCGGCGGTGTACGGGGGTGCCGGGAAGCGCGCGCCGGAGGTTGCTTAGGGCCGAGAAGGGACAGTGGAACCCTCCTTAGGCGATGGTGGCGCTTGGATCACCACTTCACCCGAGCTCGGCCTGGGTGCAACAACAATGGCCGCAGGCGGCTCTTCTTGCTCCGGCGGCTCACAGCGACGGCGGGGGTGGCCGGAGGTGTGAGCCCTGGACTTGATCTGGTCCAGGGAAGCTTCTCCAGAGGTTGCTGGCCTTCCCGAGCTCTGTTGGTCCATTAAGAAGGTGGTGCGGCTCAAGGGGAGGAAGAAGAAGAAGATGGAGTGGGTGGTATTCCGGCGATGGTGGCGGCTGCCGGCGGCTGGGAGCGGCAGGGGCGCGTACAGAGAGATGGCAGGGGGCTGCTAGAGGTGGTTATGCTGCTGGGGGAGGTGAAGGGGCTATTAGGGTTAGGGTTATGTCAAGAAAACCCTAAAGCACCATTATATACACACAGGCCACTTTGCAATTTAGCCCAACACTTAGCACTATTTCACCTCAAGTCCCTGCCAGCAGATGAATTACGCGCATAAGCCCCTCCACGTTCAAAATCACGCAATTCGGCGCATAAAATATTAGTACTTTTCGTGTTTCGCCGTTTTGCGATTTCGACCCCTTTGCGTTCATCTTGCATTTCCCAGATCCGTCCGTCGATTCACGATCGGATCACGCCGGAGCGTTCGTGCGTCGAGGACATTGAATCTAGCCTATTACTTCGTTTGATTTGGTCTCGGATTCGCGAAGTATCCATTCTCTTCTTTTTCCTCCAATATCTCCAATTACTTAAGTCTTTAAGTAAAACCGTTCAAACCCCTTTTTCTCGATAACCGTGATTCAGAATCGAATTCTGTCAGTGGCATTGGTTCCAGAATAGTCGAACCGTTCGAAACGAGCTATTGGAAGCCTATGTTCGGAGTCCGGTACGCTCCTGGACCCTTCTTTACTCCGCGATTTCTCGAAAATCCGGAGTTACTATTCACTTAAGTCGAATCTTACGGGTCGCGTAACTTTTCCGTTTTAGCTCGGTTTCGCCTGAAATTTGACATGTGCTCTTATAATACAATTACGCACACATTCACCGTCTCCAAATATTTTATTTCTCGTTCTGGAAAAAATGCCAGTTATTACATTATACCAGCTTGGCAGAAATTCGAGAATTACTTTTCTCAGATACAAAATACAGCGTTTGGGAACAAGGGAAAAAAAGGGGGCGTATTCCCTCCTGTATTCGAACCAAACATTGTTTTAGTACGTTTCTCTTGTGAAAGCATTCTCAAAATTTTTAAAATTATTTTGAAATTATTACAATACGCTTCTTAAATTTAACCCAATTAGTAAATCAAAAGTAAAATGGAGACATTTGAAGAAAATTTTTTAAATCAACAAAAGTATTTTGGTTCTTCGGGAATAAATAAGATATTATTTGAATTTTTAAAAGACATATCTAGTGCTATATAAATTTAAATATATATGAATTAATTTCCAATTTGATCCTGTGCGTCAGATTCACATTCATTTGGGAAAAGAAGGATTGGGATGGGGCCCACCTTTTTTAACCTATTTCTTATCTCTTACAAATAAATTACAATATTTGGTACTAAAATTTTTAAAAAAATTGCTAAATTTCATGAATAATTTATATTCAATACATATCATCTAAACCAAATAAAAAGACTATATGTAAAAAATTACATAATTTAAATTTTCATAGTGAGATTTTAGAAATATGGGATATAAAATTTATTTTTACACCCAATACACAGAACATTTCTTCTCTACAATATCATTTTTTTATTTACTATAAAAATTATTATGAGCACCATATATATGTAATAATTTCTTGTTTCTCCAATTAATTTTAACAGAATAAAGATATCCTCTCCTATTTTTCAATTTGAAATAAGTCTTCCAACTTTAACTTTTTAGTTAAAAAAATTTATTTACATTACCTATGAAAATTATTAAGTTTAATTAAATTTTTAAATAAATTTTTTAAAATAATTTCTCTACAAATATTTGAAGTTAAGAAAATATTAATGAAAAAGCTATTTTTTATAATGTATATAAAAATAATTTATAGATTGTTTAAAATTTCTTTAGCTATAATTTTCTCAAATTTAAAATTTTAATAAATATATATTTTAATTGTTTGGAATACTACCTATCCGTCAGAAATCTCAGCCCTGCATTAGTTATATATTATTCTTCGATTATAAGTACACTTTATTCATTTATTACATAATACTTTGAGTGAGGCTACTGTGCTTCTGAAAGTATGAAGCCTTCAGTGTTTTCAGGTCGTTTTTCATGTTTCGACTTTTAAATTGTCGATCAAATTTGATTAGAGTATTTGAAGTACCTAGAAAATAAATTATGCAATTTTTCGATATTATTTGCCTAGTGAACGAAGGGGCTCAAAATCAACAGCTGAAAATAAAAATCTTATACAACGTGATAATATGACATTAAAATTTTAGATCAAAAATATTGATCTTGTTTTATATAGTATAAAAAAAATTTATTAAAATTTCACGTGATTTGAATATTTCTACACCGTTAAACTTGCAAACGGCCCACTACGGTCATTAAAATTATTGATTTTGAGCCCTTTCTTCGATCACTAGGCAAATGATATCAAAAATTTATAAAATTTATTTTCTAGGTACTTCAAATACTCTAGATTAAGTTTAACAGAGCTGATAGATGATTCAAAAGTCACAACATCGAAAATAATATAAAAGTACGAAAAGATTCGTACTTTTAGAAGCATAGTAACCCTCACACTAATTCTTATATTGGAAAGAGAAAAAGAAAAATAATACCAATTATGACTTTGCTGTATTAATTATACGGCATACACGAAAAGACATTGGCTTATCCGAGACACAAGCATTCAATAACGCTAAGGCAAAAAATAAATAAATAAATAAACAAATAGTAAAAAACAGAGTATAATTAAGGAGAGCTGTTTTCAAGTTGTAAATTAATTGGTCAATAACCAAATATTAATCTAGATGATAAAATATTACAAACTTAATGTACTTTTGGTGGGCCTTGAGTAATAATTTGTTACTCAAGTTTTAATTTATTATTGTTGGAAATAATAATACAAACTTAATTAAAATATAGTTACAGATAAAGTTTAAATATTTTATTTGATTATGATTACGATATGTAAGTTGGATTTATTGATTTGATAGCTATATATAGTTAGGCATGGATTAATTATAGAAATAAGTCAGAAGAATGTAATTAATTATTTTGTATTAATAAACTTATTAATTTAGCACAAGAGTCAAAAACTTGATAGCACCAACGAATTTTTTCTATTAATAGTATTCTAGCCGTTCAATAAAAGGACGTACGAATAGGGTTGAGTGAGTGATTGATTGCATAATATAATTTAATTGATGAAAATAATATATATATATATATATATATATATATATATATATATATATATATATATATATATATATATAGTCCTATTATAATGTTATCGATAAAACTGTCCAAAATACCCGATATACCATATCCAATCCGAACCATACCCGGACCCAAACCCAACCCGATAAAAAATAAATAATATACGAATAAAAGAAATTATCCATTAAAGTTTCAGATATAGGTCTGAATAGTTTATATCTATACTCGACTTGGACCTGACCTGTCACGCCCCGAATTACACGTTTCTCCAGGCTCGCCAACAGACCGCGTATACAAGGAATTTTTTCTGTATACCAAGCGATAGTTGTACCTGTAATCATACAATACTACAACTAGTAGTATATAGCTGCTAAAAGAAAACTCAGTATAAATAATATAAGTTCACTATGCATACATAACATTCTGGAATACAAAAATCACTCGCTCCAGCGAGATATAACAACTGTATGTATAAGAAAAAAAAAACTACCACTATCTATAGCTGGTATATCTCTAATAAGCAGCAACTAGGAAGGGATCTAACTCACAACTCTCTTTCCACGATCTGGATTGGTAACAGCAGCAGCTGAAGACGAGGGCTCTGCAAAAACAGGGATAACAACAGGGCGTGAGGACGACTTGCAAATAGTCCTCAGTGGGTGACGCCCTCAATATCATCGGTCCACCCACTAAGTCTACAAAAGTAAGCAGGGATGGTAGGAAAAGCTGGAATAAATTTACAGCTAAATGCCACTTCACTTTCATGCTCTGACATTAACGGTTTGTAGAAAAATATAAATCCTGATCCAATCTCATTAGGGACTGTTAACACATCCGTCCCGCCTGCCCAAGCTAGAGCTACCTCCACCACTAAACAGTCCATGGAGAGCAAGTCCAAATAGGACAAAACGACACCAACGCAAACGCACAAAATTCGACTCCGGAGTGGCACTCGTGGGCGCGACCCAACCGAGTATGCAAGCGTGTCTCTATCGAGTTCAATCAGGCTCTCACAGGCTAAAGTCAAGTAAATAGGGTCCAACTGATCTAACAACAAACAAGTCACGTGCCCTCGGCACAATCTGATGCCAAAACAACAAACTGGGTTCACCGTCAACCCCGACGGCACCCAACAGTCCAGAATGGTCTGAACGCTACTGTAAAAATACACTGGTCATCCCAGTACGAGCGTAACAGCTATCTAAACTATCTGGAGTATCCACCACGCTGAAACTGCGACGATACAAAATAATAACGGCTCCTAGAGCTAATTCAGGTAGTTTAAGCTTGTAACAGGTTATAATCGCGGGTTTTCTCCCAAGTCAATTTTCAAGTCCAATATGTGCAAGTATAAATATAAATCGATACTAAGCTCCAATTCAGATTTTATAAATGAAATACCAACTCCATGAATCGAGCAAATTCGAGATGCAACACAACAAGTCGAACATGTATATGTTGACTATATATATACTTAGAATGGAAATCGATGATTAACCCACCTTTCAAGCTAATCGCCAAAGAACAGGAAGTCACTTAACGCAAGAATAAACCCTAATAATTCATCACCAAAAACTTCAGAGAATGAAATGCCAAGAACTCAACAGAATCAACTACCTCCAAAGCTCTAAATATTAAAATCCATCAAATTGCTACAATTTCAAGACTTAGAGCTTAAAGCTTATCTCAATTAATGTCTCAACTTAGAATGTCAAAACTCACCTAAAGATCTCCAATTCAGGTGAGGTAAGTCCCAAATCCAATGAATATACTGAGATATCAAGTTCAGGTCCAAAATCCCCCTGCCTCCAAAGATAGCACTCAAAGAAAACCCACAAACTCGAAATCAGACTTAACTTGAGTTCGACTCCAAAGCTCTAAATATTAAAATCCATCAAATTGCTACAACTTCAGCACTTAAGCTAAATTATCTCAATCAGAATGTCAAAACTCACCTAAAGATTTCCAATTCAGGTGAGGCAAGTCCCAAATCCAATGAATATACTGAGATATCAAGTTCAGGTCCAAAATCCCCCTGCCTCCAAAGATAGCATCAAAGAAAACTCATAAACTCGAAAATCTGCCCAAAACAACAACAACAGACCAGAACTTGAGTTCAACCAAGTTAACCTTCACCAAAATCTGCAATATTGGATTTCGTCGATTCCTCTTGAAGTTCTGAATCCAACGAACCAAATTTCACCGAAATTCGACCCTCCTATGTCGCACACGAGTCGAAACGCCAAAGGTCGCCGCTGGAATTCTACAGAATCAGCACCCTTGAGCTTGAAATTGTTGAAATGAAGCAATTGGAGGACCAATGTGTTGGCCTAGTGGCCCTAATCTAGTATTAAATTTTGATGATAACAAATAATCACTTTTATTGGACTAATCTCTTTATCTTGAGTTTTGTTTTTTCTAGATCTCTCTATCTTCTAAAGAACTCAAGATGGGCAATCCTCTAAGTATCAAACTTCAAATATTGAAGCTACATTTGCTTCATTTGTCAAATTGACAAACTCACTCTCTCTACCTTTACATGAATTAAAATTGTAATTAGAGTGAGACCTTTTGAGCTAAGCTTAATCTTTTCATTATCACCTTAAACTGCTCAAAATCTATATTCTGTTCAGTTTTGGCTTCTAGACTCTGTTCTGGGCGACCCACAGTGGATCCAAAATATACAGTATTTTTGGATCTGCCACCTTACTGTTTGAAGTAGTCCATAGTTCCTTTTTACCTGTTCCGAGCTACCGCAAATCAGTTCAGGTCGACCGAAAAATTTGACTTGACAGGTTGCGTGTTCTGGACTGTACGACGGTACGGTCCGAAAGTTCTGACACAGCCGCGGCGCAGACATGACAGCACGAGCGGCGTGGCGCCGACTGCGAGTTCAAATTTACGGCGCCCGCAACGGTCTAGAAGCCAAATCAATGTCGTAAGAGAAAGAGGCGCACATGTCCAATCTTGTCGAAAAGTCGGCACACAAGTATCGGGCGCCCGCAAATTCGACCCAGTGTACGGATCCGAGAAAGCGACGCACGGTTCTGACAAGCAGCTGGAAGCACTGTGCGCATGAAGAACTTCTGGGCAATCGGATGTACTTTAGGGCTCCCGAAAGTGCAACGTTCAAGAGCTGGCCGAGGCTATAAATAGATGACTCTATGGTGTTTCCCAGCTTCTTCCAGGACTTCAGTTTGAGCTTAAAACCTTTAGCATTTTCAATACTCTTAGCTCTCTATTCTCTCTCTCAACTTGAGTGAAATATGTAGTGAGATTTATTCTTGTAAAAGAAGAGAGAGGCAAAGTCTTGGAGCTTGATAAGAAGAAGGTGTTTGTGTGAAGGCTTGGTGCTTGCCCGCAAAAGCATCATCTAGTGGAGATCCAACATTCTCTTGCGTTGAGAAGTTGGCGGGGACGTCGGCAAAGTGCCGAACCTCGACACAAATCGACCGTGTGCTCTTTAAGTTTGCATTTCTCTATACTTCTCACTTTGTTGATTGTTTCGGATTTTTAATTTACTTGATTTTTGACTTTTTATTTTAGAAACCTAATTCACCCCCCCTCTTAGGTTGCCATTTAGATCCTAACAATGTAACACATTGGACCTTTGCAAATTGCGAGGTTCGAGTGTGCGAGCTATGTTTCGAGTTTTTCCAGGTTTTCTGGGGGGTCGTTGACAGTGTTCCGACCTATGGCTCGTATCCCGAAAATTGAGATATTTAATGTAGCACTAAGGTCGCCAAAGTGGAGGACATAGGCTACTCTCGGGTTGCCTTTTTCAAGGCTGTGTACCCAGACAGTTGATGCATGTACCAGACGGGTTGATGGTATCAGACATATTGAATTTGTACCGGTACATATAGGTATTTTCTCCAACCCGAGGCTCGGGTTTGTGTTTTCGTGTGATTTGTACCGGTACATTTTTTCGTGTACCGGTACACTTTGCCAGATTGCGAACTGACTGTTCTGCATGGGTGTTTTTGCATTGTAGCTTTTCTACTTATACCCCACGCCCGCCCACTAGGGCTTTCCTGGAGCTTGGAATAGCAGGGATTGAGGTAAGGGAACCCTCCTCACTATCTCTTTGGCTATCTTTCTTTTTGGTTGAGATTTTTTAAAAATTAAACTCTTCTTTTTTCTCATTTTTGCTTCTTGGTGCAAATTTCACCTTGGGAGAAGCATGGAGCTTGGTTTTGGAGCTTGATAGAGGAGAGATCTTCAAACCTAGGGAACTTTGATCCTTGTTTGAAGCTTCTAAGAGATTAACTACTTATCTCTTCCTCTAAATTTAAGTTTTGATGTTTTAAACTAGATGAAACCCTAGAAATGAAAAATTTAGGGTTTTGGGGACTTTTTGATTGGTAGCTTTTAGAGCTCTACTAATTGGATTAGAATCTTGGTTTAGGTTGCTTTGGAAGGGATTTAGCTCTCATTTGAGTTTTAAAAAGAAATTTCTATACTATAGGTGAGTTTTTGCCCCTTTTGCTTGAGATGTTTATTGATCGATTAATCGGTCGTTCGTTTCGATATTGTAACTCCTTTAGCTTAACCTTTAGGGTGCTAGGAGTGTCAATTGCACCTTCGTCGGCATAATGAAGGATCGCGTGGAGCTTCGATGGGTTTGACCTCTTCCAAAATAAGAAGAAAATCTCACCTATGTCTTGTTAAATGTTGTAAAATTATAAATCATGCAAATTCATGCTAGGTAGGGCATACATGATTTTTAGAATGCTTGATATGCACATGCTATACATTATGCAAGTTGGACCTCTATGTAGTAGAGTGAGATATATGTATATACATTTATATATAGGAATTATGCATATGGTTAGCATTCTATATGTGGATTAAGATCATATTTCATATAGTGAAAATGACAAATGTAATATGCCCTTGGACATAAATTTTAATTTGAACGTAAGAGAAAGCTCAATGTCATAAAGGGGCATTAGACTTCATTGACTTGCGACTTAGTAAGCTAATGTCATAAAGAGACATTGAGCTTGGCATATGTGAGGGCTTAGTAAGCTAATGTCATAAGGTGACATTGGGCTTGGGTTATGTGTGAACCTAATAGATAATGCTATGAAGAGGCATAGAAATTGGAATAAGCTTGGGTATAGCAATGTGCTAGTGTCATAAATAGGGACTAGACTTAGTGAATGTTGGTACTTCACATTGAGACATAGAACTAAACCGTTGGGTTGCTAGTGACTATTATCATGTTAGATACATGATGATTCGGTACTTGAGAGGATGACCACGCTTGCTTGTCATTTGTGCTCATTCGCACATACTTGTGAGGGTCGCTTCTTACAAGCCGGCACTCCGGAGTTAGCCTATGCGACTTATATTCGCTCATGCAGTATCGAGAAACCTACGGCACCGAGTGGGATAGACTCATTCCTTAAGGAGAATGTTGGAGCTACCACGGTACTTAGGCGGCACAAGCCGAACTACACTTGTGTAGGTCCTAAAATAAGATTGAATATTGACATTAAACCTTAAATGACAATCACTACTGGATAACATAGAGTAGTTGGATTAGTGGACATTGAAACATGTAGTATACTTGATATATAGTATTATTTGTTGCATCATAGTATACTTGATTGTCATGATAGAGCATACTCGTTATGTATTGGCATATTGGATCATGATAGAATAGACATACAGCATATTTATATGTGGCATAATAGTTTAGCATTTTATACATGCTTTTATATCAGCAGTTTATTATTGTCCCTAATGTTTACCTTATTTTGGGCCTAGTGGTGCATTTTGCTCAGATCAGTAATTGCCCACTGAAAACTATAAATTATAGTTCTCGCGCCCCCTATTTTATGTTTCTTTTTAGAGCCTTCCATACACGAAGAGGTTAGGGATCGAGAAAAGGGTATCACCTCGAGCTAGCTAGCATTAGCGAGAGACTTGTTGATAGGTGGTCTACCTCTCGTTGTCTTTATTTTGGAGAAGTTTTGAGAGTTATACATGTGTATAGAGACCACTTTATTTTGGATTCTGTGATGGATGTTGTATTACTTTATGTTTCATCTTTATTGTTTAATTCTCTTTCATCCATACTTGTTGATAGAATTTAGTTGTGTATGCTCTGATATCTCTAGATGTAGATTATCTTTTGTTTTATTTTCGCTATTGTTATAGACGCCTCATAAGTGCAGGCATATAGCGGGTCTGGGCACGCTACTGGGAGGGCCTCCGCCGGTCCTGGGGCGTGACAACCAATGTGCATGGTTCAGCTTCACAGTGAAAGAAGAGAATAAGCCTAGCAAAAACCCTGTCTCTCTCTCTATCTACATGTATAGAGAAGGGGGGTAGGTGAGGTGACAACAACGAAGTGGCTAAAGACCAAACAGCCCTTCACCTACCCTGGTGTACCGGTACACGAGCAGTTGTACCGGTACAAATGGCAACCCGAGAGCAGCTGCACGTACACAGGCGCAATGTACCGGTACAACTTGATTGTTGTACTGGTACAGCAAGCAGAAAACTGCTATTTTGTAGATTCCAATGCTAACTTCTGCTCTCACGTCCCCACTAAGTCCATTTTGCGTCTATTTCGCACCAACGCGACTCGGACTTGTCCCGACACTCTCCAGAACTGTCGACGAGCCTCAACTGCTGTACTCCAGGAATACTACATGACCTGAACCTGACCTTTTAATCGGTAGGGTCCGAAAGAGTTTCCAAATTCAGATCAAGAACCGAACTCAGACCTGGACCCGATGAAATACCCGATAGTAAATAATAAAAAAAAATTGAAGTTGAGGGATCAATTTCAATATGACTTATAAATGAAAGATATGTGTATATTTTCATCCAAGTGAAAACCCTAGTCATTCTGTTTACTCTTCTTTTTTTTATTTCACTCATTTTTTAAAATTCTAGCTATTTACTTATGATGCCCCGACTTCCCAGGAGGTCACTCATCCTTGGATTACTCCCATCCTAATACACTTAACTCTCTTAACCTCTTGGGCCTAGCCACCACCCAAAATGCTTAAACCGGGTTAAGAGTTTAGCCCTATTATATCTAATATCTAGGACTATCTGGAGTCTCACATTGTCCCCTCCCTTAAACCCTGACATTCTCGTCAAGCTCAAACTCATAAGTATCAGACGATATGAGGCTCGTCTTGCTAGCCTTGTCATTCCGACCCGGGCTCAGCCGAGACTAATCTCACACTTCCGGTTGATAATTGGCTCTGATACCAACTGTAATGCCCCAACTTCCTAGGAGGCCACCCATCCCAGACTACTCCCGTCTTAACACGCTTAACTCTCTTAACCTTTGGGCCTGGCTACCACACAAAATGCTTAAATTAGGTTAAGAGTTTATACCTATTATATCTAATATCTAGGATTATCTGGGGTCTTATATGCTTAAATCTTTCATTTGAACGAATTTTATTGGAGTGAGTGCAACTAATTAGAACGCAAGTTTTTTATAGTAAGAGGTTTATGATTTAGCCGTAGACTGTTTAATAAAGTTTATAAAAAATATATGCATATAAATATCCGTAATCGATCTAGCAAGGCTCGTCCAAAGACCCGATCCACACACGATCTTAAGCGGGTAATATACAGGTAATCACTATCTAGACCCACTCAAATAGATCTGACAGGTATATTATTAACTTATGTATCTACATCCAAATCCAATCCAAAATTAAATAGGTAAGGTAAATTTTTCTTTCTATCCTTTTTTTTAGGGTACGGGTATAATATATTAACTATCCAAATCTAATCGGGTCCACGGACACTTTTAGTTATCGATAGCACCAAACACTTGGTGCTACCAAGTTTTCCACCGTTAGATCAATCAATTTTGACCATTTCTATCCGTTAGATCATATTATTTAACCAACCACCCACTCAACCCTAGAGGATCACTATCATCCTAACCGCACATCGCTTTGTCTAAGAGCCGAATACTTAATACCACCAATAACTTAGTGCTATTAATTAACGTATTCTTGCCTAATTCTATATATATATATATATATATATATATATATATATATATATATATATATATATATATATATATATATATATATATATATATATATATATATATATACCTAGGCTAGTATACTATCAATAGCACCAAGCGTTTGGTGCTTTTTAGGTTTTCTCGCCTTTAATTGGATGAAAAAATGAACGGTTAGGATAATGTGGGCTCCTTAGGGTTAAATAAGTTATTGGTTTAATAGTATAATCTAACGGTGAAAATAATCAAAGGGTTAATCTAACGGTGGAAAACTTGATAGCACCAAACGCTTTGTGCTATCGATAGTATCCCAAATTTACTCTCTCTCTCTCTCTCTCTCTCTCTCTCTCTCTCTCTATATATATATATATATATATATATATATATATATATATATATATATATAGGATGGGGCTACTATACTATTATGAGTATAGAGCCCTTTGTACTTATAAGTTTTTAGCCTTCGGATGGAAAAATGTGCGGTTAGGATGAGAGTGGTTATGGTTAGGTTGATAGTGGGGCCCCTAGGGTTGAGTGGGTGGTTGGTTGAATAGTATAATCTAACGGGTGAAAATGATTAAAAAGTAGATCTAACGGCAAATAATTTATGAGTATAAGAGGCTCTATACTCATAAGAGTATAGTAGACCCTATATATATATATATATATATATATATATATATATATATATATATCCATTACTATATTTCACGAGTACGATCGCCTCGTACTCATAAGTTGTTTTCGATGATAGAGTTTTCGAATCGACGATCCACACCGTTAAATATTATTTACAACATTTAAAACTTCTAGAAATAAAATTTTATAATTTTTTCGACATCATTTACCTTACGATCAAGAGGTCACAAATTTGAAAAATTTTAACGGCCGGTATGGGATACTTGCTAGTTTAACGGTGCAAAAGAATTAAAATTTGTTGATTTTTTGATAGAAAATTCTATTCAAGACATAGATAAAGATCAATAACTCGATCTTGAATTGAAGGATTCGATCATCCTTTTTAGGACGTCGTTCGATTTTGACCGTTCATTTTATCGCTTGATGGACTTTATTATGATTTCAAAAATTTACGAAGTTTATTTTCTAGAAGTTTCAAATACTCTAGATCATATTTAACGGAGTGGATCATCGATTTGGAAGCTCCATCATCAAAAACAACTTATGAGTAGTAGGTCTCCAATACTCATAATAGTATAGTAGTGGCCTATATATATATATATATATATATATATATATATATATATGGAGTCCGGCCACTATACTTTTATGAGTATTGGCTCCCTTATACTCATAAGTTTTCGACCCTTAAATTTATTTCATTGATCATTTTCACCCGTTAGATTTTACTATTCAACCAACCATCCACTCAACCCTAGAGGACCACTATCATTTTAAATGGAGACCTCCATCATCCTAACCACACATCCTATCAATCAACGATTAAAAATTTATGAGTACAAGAGGGTCTATACTAGAGTATAGTAGCCCCAACCTCTATATATATGAATAAATGAAGTGGATAGTATGTCGTCTTTATCTCAAAGAAAAACGGTCTTTAGCCCATAATGCCTTGGGCCACCATTCTCAAATTGATGCTTTATAAACTGTTATGCCATGTTTGGTTTGATGTCGGAATAGGAATCGGAATCGGAATCGAAGTAAGCTGGAATCGGAATAGGAATAACTCATTACCTAATTTTGTTTGGTTTATCACCTGAATTGAAATCAGAATAAATCATTCTCATTATCGTTGTTTGGTTCAGATAGATATAAAAAACGTAATCAAATTAATATACTAATTTTATCTTTATAATATATTAATTTATATTCAAATTGAAAATTAAATTGTGAGACCCCAAATAGTCCTATATATGAGATATAATAAGCCTAAACTCTTAACCCGGCTTAAGCATTTTGGGCGGTGGCAAGACCCAAGAGGTTAAGAGAGTTAAGCGTGCTAGGTCGGGAGTAGTCCTAGGATGGGTGACCCCCTGGGAAATTGGGGCGTCACAGATGGTATCAGAGCCAATTACCATCCGGAAGTGTAAGATGAGTCTCGATCGAGCCAGTGCGGATGACAGCTAGCGAGACGAGTCTCACAACGCATGGTACTTGTGAGTCTGAGCCTGACGATGACGTCAGGGCTTAAAGGAGGGGAGATTGTGAGACCCCAATTAGTCCTATATATGAGATATAATAGGGCTAAACTTTTAACCCGCTGGGTGGAACAAGGCTTGTTCCACCCCAAGGAGAGAGAGAGAGAGAGAGAGAGAGAGAGAGATTAATTTTTAATTTAAATTTAAATTTTTAAAATTTAAAATTTAGTTATTTAAAATTTAAATTTATAATTTTAAATTATAAATTTAAATGTTTAAATTATAAATTTTATATTTTTAATTTTTAAATTTTAAATTTAATTTTTTAGATTTTAAATTTATAATTTGGTATTTTATATCGTTCAAATTTAAATTTAATTTTAAATTTTAAATTTGATATTTAAAATTTCAATTTTAAAAATTTATATTTTTAATTTTAATTTTAAAATTTAAATTTTAAAAGTTAAAATTTTTAATTTAAAATTATAAGTTTAAATTTTTAAATTAAATTATAGGGGTAAAATTATTATTTTATATCTATAACTACCAACTATTCCACCTTATACTCACATTTTCATCCAAACACAATTTTTCTAATTCCAAATTTATACCCATATTTTCATCCAAACAAAAAAATACCCTTGTTCCTACAAAAATTCATACTTGTACCTATCCCCGGTATAACTAGTTCTTGCTTATACCTGAACCAAACGAAGCCTTAGTTAAGAGAGTTAAGCGTGCTAGACGGGAGTAGTCCTAAGATGGGTGACCCCCGGAAGTTGGGGCGTCACATAAATATTAAAAGTTTACATCAAAATTTTGAAATAATGTCAAATTTTTAAATATATTTTTTTAAAAAAATTAAACTTTGAAGTTGAGTGTATAATTCAAAATATAAAACTAAATTTTGACTTATTAAAATTCAAACTTAAAATTATAATTTAAATTTTAATTTGAATCTATAAATTTAATTTAAGTTTTAAATAAAATTTGAAGAAAACTTTATATAAATTAAAATATAATTTAAATTTAAATTCATAATTAAGTTAGATTCAAAATACTTGATGAGATTTTAATTTTTAATTCAAATTCAAATTAATATTTAAAATTATATATGTAATTTCTAAATTTAAACTCATGTTTTAATTAAAAAAGTTGAAAAAATAAAATTAATCCGAATAAATATTCATTCCGCCGGATTCAATTTTCAATCCAGCCTCCTGAGCCGGATTGGAAAAAGAGATGATTGGGAGATTCCTATTCCACTTAGGAATCAAAGTCGGAATGGGACTCCTGCGTACCAAACACCTACAAACGGATTCATCTATTTCCATTCCGATTCCAGAGTGAAAAGAAAACGATCCAAACACACCCTTAATGTGTTAGCAAATATACGTGCCAATTTAAAAGTTTATATAATAAAGTATTGCATAAACAATCAATAAAAATAACATTTTGGCTCTATTCAGTTGTCACAATAAGTTATTTAGTGACAACTTATTCAGTACAAGAATTTTTGCTGTAACTAAAAGGTAGGTATATGATTTTTACTATTTGAAAGGTTTTGACTTTTAGAACTTTGCGAGATAGCATATTTAATCTATAAGAGGGTTTGTCTAATTATGTTAAAAAAATGTAACTTTGAAAATCTAATATAATATATTGTGCCGTTTATTTAATTGCACTCTTTACGTATCAAAAACTATAATTTCTTGCGTAAATAAGGGAAAAGGTAAAAATATGCAAAATTTATCTTAATTTTGAATCATCTCGAATCGATTATCCAAATTTTTAAAATTTTGATTTTACTATCTATTCTTTTAATTGATATATTTGATTTGAGTCGGTCGATAATATTTTTACTCAAGATTTTGTAGTTTTAGACCAAATTGAAAGATTGGATGCCCGAATCAAAAAAATTAATAATTTAGATAAAATAAGGTATATTTTTATCTTCGAAAACATAGTACTACTGAATAAAATATTCGCGCATCCAAACAGAAGCCCCTCTACTTTCTAGTAGCTTCTAGAAGGTTGTCGGTTGGTGGGTCAAAAAAAGAAGAATCAATCCCGACCGTCCATTATTTCGCTAAACAAGAATCTCCTTAATTCCCAAGTTCCAACCCTAAATATAAAAAAAAGAATAAGAAAAAGTCTAATAAGCGAAAGGTAATAAAGGTCTTAATTAAAAAGCAGAGGAAGCAATTATGTTAAGCTAAAGCGACGTGGCTAGCTGCTTCTCCATTTTCTTGCTTCGGACCTCTCCAACTAATTTTGCATTTTGCATGATGTCTCTCAAACAAGCAATTAAAACAAAAACCATCGTATTCATAAATCAGAATATATATATATATATATATATATATATAGAGCAAGTAGAATACTCTCAAAAGCGACCGATTAAGCGAGTGGCGAAAGATTTAATGGTTGGTATCTGAAGTTTCCAAGTTTGAATCACTAATTGATTCACATTTTAAGTTTATTTCTAAATAAAATAAACGAAGCGGTATAGTCTTCTTAACTCAAGAAAAAGAAATATATCCAAGCGTTCTAAATATGCAGTTTAATAATGATATATATATGCATGCATAGCATAGCATTAATTGATTAGGAAGGTGCATGGTACGTACTACTACGTAGTGCTTACAACAGCCCTATTACGTGTGTAATTAGGAAAAAAAGAAACAAACCGGATGAAGGCGAAAACAGCGGGCGGAGAATTAAAACAGAGATCGATGCAGAAGCGCTAGCTGTTGGAATTAATAAGCTGTTCCCACACTATTCACAAGTAGTGCTTATTAATTTCTTCAGGCTTGCATAGGATTTTGCTGTTAGGTTATTGGTCAACTCAAAAAGGTACATATAATTATGGTTTAGCCGTTATTATTTTTAAAAAAATTTATTATTTTTTTAATATACAATAAAATTTAATTTTTTTTAAAAAAAAAGTGCAACACACATTTAAAATGTGCAACATCCTCTCATAATAGTACAATATTTATACAAATAGTATAAATATCTGTATAAATAGTGTAAAATATACACTTTGTACATATATTGGTCAACTCAGAAGAAATTAATAAGCACTTCAGGCTTGCATATATAGGATTTTGCTGTTCGATTATTGGTCAACTCAGAAGAAATTAATAAGCACTACTTGTGATTAGTGTGGGAACAGCTTATTATTCCAAACAGCTAGCGCTTCTGCATCGATCTTCTGCTTTAATTCTCCGCCCGCTGTTTTCCCCTTCATCCGGTTTGTTTCTTTTTTTCCTAATTACGCACGTAATAGGGCTGTTGTAAGCACTACGTAGTACGTACCATGCACCTTCCTAATCAATTAATGCTAATGCATGCATATATCATTATTAAACTGCATATTTAGAACACTAGAATATATATGTTACTTCAATGCATTGTAATAATAATTACATTTATCACAAACTAAATTTCTGACTATATAATCCTTTTTTAAATTTTTTTTCCTTTCTTTACTTTTCAAGAAGAGTAGTTTTCTTGAGAAAATAAAAATTCCTCGTCGGATTTCGTTGAAAATTTATGCACTGTCGATAGCAGCGGAATAGTATTTGATATCTAGTTTTTAGCTTTTTACGTTTAGTGTGGGGTGGTGGAATAGTATTTTATGTTAAACTTTATAGGAGAAACTAGAATCGTACCTTTTGCCATGATTTCGATTTCCGTACCAAATTTGTTGACGGCGATCCTTCGTCATCGTTCGTCCTCATTTGCGATCCTTGATCGTCGTTCGTCCTCGTTCGCGATCTGCAAGAAGACGGGACGTTTCGAGTCTAATACCCTTATCCCTGGAGATGGAGCCGTCACAGACAATTGGAATTAGGGTTAGACCGGGACTCCCGTATGTTACATATTTATATATAACTTAATGTAAGGATGTCAAATCACGTCCGTCCATCAAGAACGTGCCCGGATACATCCTAACCGTATGATCTTATTATATCTTTATAGATCAACTTAAATAGATTCACTGTATCTTTATGGATCACCTTAATATATACGTAGGCCACATCCAACATTCTCCCACTTGGCCTAGTGATATATTTGTTACCATATAAGCGATACAAAAACTTTATTAGGTACCAACTAAATTATACAGTCAAAATCTCCCACTCGACCAAGAAATCACAATACTTTGAACATAGCGGTTATGCCCCAAAAGATGAACACTCCCTTCCATGTATCAAAAGCACAAATTTCTTAATCAAATAACTTTATGAGTTACAACCGTATGAACTTATTATAAGTTCAACTCAGAGTCCCATTTTAGTGCACAATCATACTTTAATGTACAAAAATAACTTTATGCGCATATGTGCAAAAACCAAAATATGTTCTTACTCAAATAAGAATAGTCTTTAAAGTCTTTATACAAGAAGAAAACACTTAAACTGTAATTGGACTCGAGATACCCATATGATGAATATGATCCTTGAATTTATTTGCCGGCAATGCTTTAGTCATAGGATCGGCAATCATCATCTCGGTCCCAATGTGTTGGATATCCACCTTCTTCTTGTCATATTCTTTCACAGCAAGGAACCTTATATCGATATGTTTACTGTGATCTGTAATTCGACTATTCTTTGCAAAGAACACTGCAGCAGAGTTGTCGCAATAAATCTTAATTGGCCTTGAGATATAATCAACAACTCTTAAACCTGAGATAAAATTTCTCAGCCATATAGCCTGTGACGAAACCTCATAGCAAGCAATAAACTCTGCCTCCGTAGTGTATGTAGCAACTGTATCTTGCTTAGTGCTCCTCCAAGATATAGCACCTTGAGCAAGTAAGAAAATATATCCTGATGTGGACTTTCTAGAATCCACGCATCCAGCAAAATCAGAGTTCGAATATCCAACCATCTCAAGATGGTCAGAATGTCTGTAGGTGAGCATATAATCATTTATTCCTTATAAATATCTCATAACCTTCTTTGCAGCTTTCCAATGATCAAGGCCAGGATTGCTGATATCTACCCAACATCCCCACTGCATGAGCTATATCAGGTCTGGTACAGACCTGCGCATACATCAAACTCACTACTGCAGAAGCATAGGGTATGCTCTTCATATGTTCTCGTTCTAAATATTCTGAGGACACTGTTTCTGATTGAATTTGTCATCTTTTATAATAGGAGCAACTGTAGGTGCACAATTTGCCATATTAAATCTTTCTAAAACTCTTTCGATGTAGGCTTTCCGAGATAGACCCAAAATTCTCTGAGATCTATTTCTGTGAATCTTTATGCCAATCACATAAGAAGCTTCACCCATATCCTTCATCTCAAAATTCTTAGAAAGAAAAACTTTAGCCTCTTTAAGCAAACTCAAATCACTACTTGCAAGCAGAATGTCATCTACATACAGGACTAAGAAAATATATTTACTCCCACTAACTTTAAGGTATATGCATTGGTCCACAATATTTTCTACAAAACCGAATGTAGTAATTACATTATGGAACTTGATATACCACTGATGGGAAGCCTGTTTAAGTCCGTATATAGATTTCTTTAGTCTGCAAACAATGTGATTTTTTTCATCTGTGCTAAAACCTTTGGGCTGTTGCATACAGACTATCTCCTTTGTCTTGAGGATCTCCGTAAGCCAACCTCTTTCTGCAGATTTTTATTATTCTGTGCAGCTTGCTCTATAATTATCTGTTCCTCTTGGGACAACTTTTCATGGGGAGGTTCAACTGGTTCAGCATTTTCATGCTCTAAAATTAATTGATTTTCATAATGGTCAAATTGACCTTCTGGACGATCAACTAAATTTCTTATCTGTTGATGGATAACCAGTTGAATTCCTTATTTCCTCAAAATTTATCTTTTGAGGAATAGTACTCCCACTAATTTCAGAATCCTCAAGAAATTTGGCATTCCTGGCCTCAACTATCTTAGATGGGTGATTTGGACAATAAAACCTGAATCCTTTAGAGTTTACAGCATAGCCAATGAAATATCCATTGACTGTTCGAGGGTCCAATTTCTTTATGTGTGGATTAAAAACCATCACCTCAGCTGGACATCCCCATACATGCAGGTGATTTAAACTAGGTTTCCACCCTTTCCATAACTCAAAAGGAGTTTTGGAAATAGCCTTCGATGGAATTCTATTTAAAACATACACTGTTGTCTTTAGTGCTTCACTCCAAAGAGAAGATGGAAAACAAGAGCTACAAATCATGCTCCTTACCATGTCCATAAGTGTTCTATTCCTTCTTTCGGCAACGCCATTTTGCTGAGGCGTGCCAGACATCGTATACTGTGCAATGATGTCTTCACCTTCGAGGAATTGAGCGAATGGACCGGCCATTTGACCTTTATCCGTATGTCTTCCATAACATTCACCCCCTCTGTCGGACCTTACAATCTTGATTTTCCTATTCAGTTGTTTCTCTATTTCAACCTTATAAGCTTTAAAAGCATTAAGAGCCCCAGCTTTATCAAATAAGAGATAGAGATACATATATCTTGAATGGTCATCAATGAGTGAGATAAAATATCTCTGACCGTTGAAACAAGGAGTAGGAAAAGGTCCACAGATATCTGTATGTATGATCTCAAGAATTTCAGAACTCCTTCTGGCACCTTTAGTGGTATTTGTGTTAGTATGCTTTCCCTTTATGCATTCCACACAAGTACCAAAATCGGTAAAATCGAGATCTTGTAAGATCTTTTCTTTTACCAATCTCTTTATTCTCTCTAATGAGATATGAGCTAAACGCTTGTGCCATAAACAAGAGGAGTTTCTTTAATAATGTTCCTTTTAACACCAATGCCGTGATCAACATTAAAATTATTTTCAAAAGATTGACTCAAATTAAATCTGTACAAATCATCTACCAAACAACCATTGCCAACAATAACATTATCGGAGAATATAGTAAAAGATTTATTTTCAAATAAAAATTTGAAGCCTTTATTTCTCAATTTAGAAATTGAAACTAAATTTCTAGAAAATTTAGGAACATAAAAAGTATCCTCAAGTTCAAGTACAAAACCAGTTTCAAGTTCTAAAATAAATTTTCCAACGGCTTCAACTTGAGATTTATTTCCATCTCCGCTAATTAAAATCCTTTCATTTGGCTTTAACATCATTAGGTTGTGAAACCCTGCATGGTATTTGAAATATGTACAGTAGATCTAGAGTCAATCCACCATGTGTTTTTAGGAACATTAACTAAATGAGATTCATAACAAATATAGATAGTTTCAATGTCATTATTTTCAAGCCAAACTTTATAGGAGTTGACAAAATGCTCCTCAATAGCCTTTAGGTAATTCTTGGCTTTATCACATTCTGGAATCGATCTCCTTATTCCTTTTGATACTCTAGACTTTATGAGCATCAAACTCAAGCGATTGGATCGCTCCCACTTTTCCTGCGCGGATTCCTGATGTGGAGTCATTGACCCCACTACTTTAGGCGGTTGCTCAACGCGCAGAGCCAAATCTAAATCCATATTACCCAAAGTAAAATAAATAATCTCTTTCCAATCAGAATAATTGTACTCAGTAAGTATAGGAATACGAGAAACATCAATAAGAAATGCAGTAAGGGAAGAAGCTGCAAATCTTTAGATAAGTTTAATATTAAAGAAAATATTAAACTTTATCGCTTGCTATAATCTTTAGATAAGATAAATTCTACCTTCCTGTGAGCAGAGGCGCTACACGCATAGAATTTATCTACTTTAATAATAAGACTAGCAGAATACTAATTTCTAAACAACAAGATTTCTGTACCTGTGGGCATAAGAAAACTCGCTATCTAGAAATTCAATCCACTATCTTATTCCAGTCAAAATACAGAAAATTATATTATTTGACTGCAATAAGTAGTCAAACTTTAATTCAATATCAGTAATACCTTATTTATTTTTCATTATCTATAGGATCGTGGCTACTCCTGAGCATAATGAAAAAAATACAAACAACCTTATTTGAAATTGATGACTATTTAACATAAATTGGAAATCCATATGAATTTTCGGGTTAACTTTAATTCAATATCATCTTATAAAAATACCATAAGTGATCATATACCATGACTAGAATGCTGTGGCTATTCCTAAACATAGTTAATCTCACAAGTCCGTATATGATATGAATGACCGAAAATTTCATATTATTCCAAAACGCAGCGGAAAACTTAAAGTATAAAATAATTTTCTTAACAACTTTATGTGACTCAAATTATAAACTGTATGAAGTCTATATATTCTACTCTTAAGTTTTCATGATCACCTTATATATGTTTAGAGTAATAATTAATGCAAAAATATACCGTAAAAAATTAAACTAAACATACTAATTTATATCATGAATAAACAAACGAGTAAAACAAAAATTATATATAACAAATACCAAATATTATATATAATTTTAATATATAGACTTCTAAAAGATCGAGTCACGAAAGAAAATTATAAACCGAAATTATAATAAATATACATCTCTATAATCTTTTCATTAAAAATAAATAAATAAATTTATTTGATTCATCCACCGCAACAAGGTTTGTTGACCGCCGCATCCCAGGAGGATGCTCCTGGCAGCCTCATCATCATGAGGGATTGCCACGTATGGTCCCTAATGGGGCCATACATGTGACCCCTCGTAGCCTCCGCATAGCGGCTCCAATAGGAACCGATCTAACATCGTCGCCCTCATGGCGCAGCGCTGTACGGACATATATTGGGGCATCTTAATTCATTAGCCTTTGCCTTATGCTAATTAATTAAGTTTTTTTATGTACACCCCAAAGAGACTGTATTATGTGGCTACTAATGAGCCATGCTTAATGAGACGGACCGATGACGTCGTTCCTCCGAACGCCGATTTCGATTGAGGCCGGCCGACACCACCGTTAACGCAAATCGATCAACAAAACTTATTTATTTATTTATTCTTTAATGAAAAGAAAATCAAACGAAGTCCGGAAGAAACGAAAATCCGGCAAAAGGTTGGCTCTGATACCACATGTTAAACTTTATAGGAGAAACTAGAATCGTACTTTTTGCCATGATTTCGATTTCCGTACCAGATTTGTTGACGGCGATTCTTGCTCGTCGTTCATCATTGTTTGCGATCCTTGCTTGTCGTTCGTCCTCTTTCGCGATCTGCAAGAAGACGGGACGTTTCGAGTCTAATTTCCTTATCCCCGCAGATGGAGCCGTCACAGACAATTGGAATTAGGGTTAGACCGAGACTCCCGTATGTTACATATTTATATATAACTTAATGTAAGGATGTCAAATCACGTCCGTCATCCATCAAGGACGTGTCCGGATACATCCTAACCGTATGATCTTATTATATCTTTATAGATCAACTTAAATAGATTGACTGTATCTTTATGGATCACCTTAAATATATTACGTAGGCCACATCCAACATTTTATTCAAAAACTAAAAAATATATAGAAAATACAAGTAGGGCTACTGTATATACTTTTATGAGTATTGGAGCCTTCGTAATCATAAATTATTTTTTATGATGAAGCTTCTGAATCGACGATCCACTCCGTTAATGATTTAGAGTATTTGAAACATTTAAAAAATAAATTTTGTAATTTTTCGGAATCATAATAAAGTCCATCAAGCGAGAATAAAATGAACGGTCAAAATCGAACAATGCCCTAAAAATGGATGATCGAATCCATCAATTTAAGATCGAAGTTATTGATCTTTATCTAGGTAGTGAATAGAATTTTCTATCAAAAATTCAACAAATTATGATTCTTTTA
Source organism: Aechmea fasciata (assembly GCA_025177825.1). Classification (NCBI taxonomy): domain Eukaryota; kingdom Viridiplantae; phylum Streptophyta; class Magnoliopsida; order Poales; family Bromeliaceae; genus Aechmea; species Aechmea fasciata. Next base: position 8,686,916 of record CM045941.1, on the reverse strand, counting down.
CACCGTTAAACTAGCAAGTATTCCATACTGGTCGTTAAAAATTGCCAATTTTGTGACCTTTGATTATAAGGTAAATGATGTCGAAAAATTATAAAATTTGATTTTTAAACGTTTTAAATGCTCTAAATAACGTTTAACAGTGTGAATCGTCGATTTGTAAGCTCTATCATCGAAAACAACTTATGAGTACGAGGGCGATCGTACTCATAATAATATAGTAGCCAGACTCTAGAAAATACTATTCATATACTATTGATAGTGTGTGTGTGTATATATACAGGTTGGTATGCTCTTAGAAGTACGAAGGCCTCTGTGATCTTCAGATGTTTTGGTGATAAAACTTTCAAATTAATATTCAACTCAGTTAGGCTTAATCTAAAGTTTTTAAAGTATTTAGAAAATAAATTTTATAATTTTGTGGACATTATTTTACATTTTAAAATAAGAATTTCGCAATAAGTGATAATATAGCACAAATTTAATTTTTTCCTTCTAAACATAAACTTAGCTGGAGATGCGAATCAAATAGGATTCGAACTTGGGACCTCGAGTACTAACCACCAAGCCGGGACCTCGAGTACTAACCACCAAGCCCTTTACCACTTAAACTAAGTATAGTCGGTTATAGTATGAAAAAAAAAATTATCAGATATATTGATCTTGCTGCAAATAGTTAAAAAAAAAAAATCTACCAAAATTTTATCCGATTTGGATACTTTTATAATGTTAAACTTGCAAACGAAATACATCAATAATTAAAATTTGTTAATTTTGAACCCTTTTGATCAATAAGTAAATAATATCTAAAAATCGTAAATTTATTTTCATGACACTTCGAATAAGCTAGATCAAATGTAACAGAGTCAATAGCCGATTCAAAAGTCTCATCATCAAAAATAATTTACGAATACAAAATCATCCGTGTTCTTAAAAGCACACTGACCCTGCTCTCTCTCTCTCTCTCTCTCTCTCTCTCTCTCTCTCTCTCTCTCTATATATATATATATATATATGGATAAATATATGTATAGATAAAAGCAACCATCAAGATCTAACTTTCGATCTGATGTCGATCTCAAACTGTTGTGTGGAGCATTTGCCCCCTTCACATCTGCTAAACATCATCAGGATGTGAATGCACCCAATAAAATCCAATGAGATAGGTAAGATGAGAATAAAATAAAGCTAAAATCTAGACAGTTGTGGGGAAGCATATTGAGAATTGATATACAGCAAAACATTGAAATATATATATATATTGTGAAACAACCGTTGTGTTCTAAAAGCTTAGGCTGTTAGAGAACGGTGTTTAAACATTTTTATGTTTAACACTCCCCCTCACGTCTGGGCTCGAGACTTCTTGATCGGTCCATGACGTGGGTTTAAATTAAATGGGAGAAAATTAATATCTTTAGGAGCTGGCGTGACTCGAACTCGGGGACCTCCCGCTCGATACCATGTGAAACAATGTTGTGTTAAAAGCTTAATTTGTTAGAGAACGGTGTTTAAACATTTTTATGTTTAACATATATATATATATATATATATAGAGAGAGAGAGAGAGAGAGAAGGTCTTGTGTACTCTTAGGAGCACAAAGCTCTTTGTGTTTCTGAGCCATTTTCGATGACGGGACTCCCAAATCGACGATCGGCTTTGCTAGACTTGATCTAGCATATTTAAAGTATGTAGAGAATAAATTTTGTGACTTTTCGATGTCGTTTACTTGGTAATCAAAAAGATTCAAAATTAATAATTTTTAATGATCGATATATGATGTTTCAAGTTTAACGGCGTAGAAATATTCAAATCGAGATAAAATTCTGATAGAAAATCCTTTATACTATTTACAGTAAGTTCAATATCTCCGAACCGATCATCGATTCGGAAGTCCCATCATCGAAAACAGTTCAGAAGCACGGAGAGCTCTGAGCTCCTGAGAGCAAAGCAACCCTGCTCTCTCTCTCTCTCTCTCTCTCTCTCTCTATATATATATATATATATAATTAAGAAAAAAGAAAAAAGGGAATATTTATTATATTTTGTTTGGAAATCTGAAAAAATCAGAGAGGACATTTTGTATTAGCTTTATTAGAAGGAAAAAGAAGGGAGAGAAATGAAATGGAGTGTTTTAGGCTTTGAAACTTTGATGGTAAAGCCTCGTACTCAAATCAAATCAAACTTTAATGTTGTGTAAATTAAGGAAAACACATTCAATGCCAATTAGATATTTTACACGAAAGAAAAAAAAAAAATTTGGCAAACAATCATTTGGAAATAGTTACTAATATTGAGTTAGTTTAGTTGATTGGTATTTTATAATCTGAACATAGATTTTTGGCTCGAGTTTTATTTTAGAGCGGTTGATACCTCATGAACCGGACATAAATGACCAGTTCAAATTCTATTTAGAGCGAAAATTAACTTAAATTTTGAATTCAAATTCTGATTGCTATTCCAAATCTCAAATTTCTCCGACTAAACACGCCGTTACATTAATACCATAGAAAAGAAGAGTGAGAAATGCGTGCTTTTATTTTAATCCTTTTCGTTTTAGTGCCTATTTGTCTTTCAAACTTTCACTAACAATTATTTAAATTCAAATATATCATATTTAAATTTAGATTATATTTTTTTATTTGAATTTGAATTATGGATTCAAATTTTAATTTCTAAAATTTCTTAAGTACGAGTCTAAATTCTTGAGTTCAGTTTTAAATTTAAATTTTGATTATGAACTTAAATTTGAATTTAAATTAAATTTCAATTCAAATTTTGATTACAAATTTAAAAAGTAAATGTAAATTCTTATCAAAATTTCTCTTACGAGCCACTTATCATTCCCTTTTCGATTCTGATATACTTTTCCATTCCTACTCTGATTTCAAAAACTATTTTGAACAAAATGTACTCTAATTTGTTACATAAATGGAAGGGAGGAGCAACTAAAACAAAAAAACAATTACAGAACTCATGATTTTGAACATTAAAGAGCAGCTCACAGTTGGTATTGATAAAAGGAAATAATTGAATGAAACAGACAATACCCCCAACAAGATATAGAATCACAGACAGATGCTAAAAGTTAAGACATGAAAAAAAAAAACTGTTTTGTAAAATAGGATCCAGTATTGCTAATTTAGAATACACAGCAAAATATCCAATCATACAGTTATTACAAACAAAAGGCATGGAGGAATCTATGATAGAACAGGAGGAGAAAAAAGTACATTTATAAGGATTTTAGTTCTGGGATGGCAACCCGGCTGCTCCCGGATTGTGCTGTTGTGGTGCAGGCTGCTGCTGGGAAGGTTGCGGCGGCGGCGGAGCCATCATCGGCTGATACGGAGGTCGATAATGTTGCGGGTACGGCATGTACCCGTAAGGGTTGGTATAGTACGGAGGATACTGGCCTTGGAAATGTGGAGCCTGCGGTGGTGGTGGCGGCGGTGGCGGGTAGGCATGCCCAGAACTGCCCGCGGACCCTCTCTCCGGCCCTGCTTTGTTACCGTCACCCTCATGGGAGGGCACCAGCGCGCCCATCCTCTGCGGGTCCATCGATGGGTACAAGGCCCGCTCCATGGGGGGTGGGGCCGGAATGTTAAAGTAATGCCCGGGAGGAAGCTGCTGCTCTGTGCCGGGCGGGCGGAGCTGCTCGCCGCTCTGCTGCTGGGAGATAACAGCCCTAGGAAGCATCCCGCTGTGGGCAATAAGCCCGCCTTGCTGTTGCCTTGCGGCCCCGTCTTCGCTCCCCTCCTCGGGCTTTGAAGTGGCCTGCGCCTGCGGCCGCCCCCACATGAGCTTGAGGCGGACACCCTTGATGACCAGCTTGTTGGCCAGCTCTTCGGCAGCCCTTTCGGCGCCTTCTCGGGTGGTGTAGGTGACAAAGGCGCAGGCGCGCTGGAGGACCATGCGGATGGACTCAATCTCGCCGTGGGCGTAGAACTGGTCCCTGAGGTCTTGCTCCGTGATCCGTGCATCAAGGCCGCCCACGTACAGTGTGCGGATGCTCTCGTCCGGTGGGGTCAAAGACGGCATCTCGCCAGCCTTGCTCAGCAGCTTCAGGGCAACGGGATCGTTCACTCTGCGCAAAAATAGAAAGAAAGGGAAGAAGATAAGTTTTTGATACTTGCAGAAGACAAATATTTTCAATCCTGAAAAACAAAGAAAATGGATAGTGCTGGAGAACATAGAAAGTATAAACCTTACTTTACCTCACCGCATGATAGTTTAAAAATTGACTACAATTGAATACAAGTTCTCCCACGGAGATAATGTTACTTCCTTAGACCCGAGTTCTCTCACAAAGATAATATTACTTAACCAAGATCTGGTCTAACAGATCTTGCCAATCAAAAACTCAACAAGACCCTTTTGGTTATAAATGAAATTTCAACTGCTGAGGAAAGCATTGTAGTGATATAATTCCTAAACCACTAAAAAGTCCAACCCTTAAAGGGGTGTTTGGCTCCTCGAAAAAATGTGGAAAAGAATTTCCCAAGAAAAATGTTTTCTATGGTAAAGCTATTTTTCAGTTTTCAGTCTGCTGTTTGCTTCCAAGGGAAAAATAGCTTTGTGGAAAGCTTTCTGCCAAATTTCATAAAAAATTACTCTTTTTGTTTTCTAGATTCTCTTTTAGTAAAACAAAAAAGGCTAGTTTTCCATGAAATTTAGAAAGAAGCTTTTCAAAAAAGCAGGTTTTCCTTGAAACCAAACAGTCGGAAAACTGGAAAAAGGGTTTTCCATGGAATGCTCTTTTCTCGAAAGTAGTTTTTCTATACTTTTATGAGCAACCAAATAAACCCTAACCCAACATTCAAAATTTACTATTCACAGGCAAGATCCTTTTATTACCCAGTTGATCTCTTTATGTAACCAAAGCTCTTTCTCAACATGTTGGCACTGCCTTACCAACAGGACCAACACTTACTAACCAACCTAATCAACCCAAAGGGGTTATGCATATTTATCAGAATACAAAATATATGAATTAGATTAAATGAAACTTCAAAGCAATACGCAAACTACTTTTAATTGATTGCTGACGTTTCTAACAGGTCCGATTAATTGGCAAATAAAAAATAAAGCAACACACATATAACAAACAAGACACAATTCTCCAATAATTTCTAGCTGGTCAAAAAACACAACATTTGTTGGAAATAGAAGGGAACTTCAAAATAAGCATCATTAAACCAAGTTGAAATGGATATTCAGTCGACAATGATTCTAATGACAAGTAGCAACACAATAAGCAAACAAACAATCCTCTTTGTAGATAAAGGAAAAAATAGTAACACAGGGAGATACTGATTTCTGATACGTACCCATAGTATCGATCTTTTATGTTCTGCTGAGATAATTCCCCAGTTTCAGGCATCTCATGCCGATATGGACATTCAGCACCACGCGTACACTCTCCGCGGACATAGAAACTACAAACATGTGCTCTGTTCCTCTTATAATACGGTGTTGTCCTCTGAAGTTTTAAGATAGTATCATTTGCCCGTACCTTACCATATGAAGACTCATAATCTATGCCAGCTCTCGCCTGCGCAAAGATAATTGGCAACAAAAGATTTGTCAACAATAACTACTCCACAACTTCTTAAAGACTGCACACTAATAAATTGATGCTTAAAACATTACATATTTACATGCCTGCCTTCAGATACAAGTAAATAACATACAAAATTCCATGTCTATAGAACAAAGCCTCTTTCGAAACTATCAAATACATTTAACCTTGATGAAAACATTAATCTAGCAATTAAGAAAACTCAATGAACTCAAACTTCTTTGCCGTAATAGAAATCTCGAAGAACACTCCCGATTTTCGGAAGAGGCTGAAGAAATAGAAAGGTACCATTAGAAAGGCAACATATTAATAAACTGTTTATGAAATCTTGACTAAACTCCTGTAAAATAAATCAATCTAAAATAAATTGAAAAAAAAAAAGATCTGAAATAAATAAATATGTACTTAAGCTCAAAAAAAAAAAAAGGATAAGACCTAATCAGTTAGATAATATGGAAACGATAGGCATTATACTAAAACAAAGATTCTAGCTATACATGCGGAAACAGGAAAAAAAATATTTTACTTCTTTGCAAGTAAAAAAAAATTCATATGATATCATAAATCAACTACTTAAAACAAATTAGTTATATCCTTTTTGCTAAAGATAAAACTGAGATCCAGCAAAGCACATTCCATATTAAGGTGATACAAGATAAGAGAATAAAACTAGAGCAGATCTCGTACCTTGCGATCATGTTCTTCTGCAAAGTATTCACGATTCACATCACTCCTCGGGATAGCATCATTGGAATTGATAGCTAGAGCAGTATCACGGACCTGAACCGGTAATCCGTATTCTAGATCCAAGAGGCAGACCTGGCACACATTCTTCAGCTTACAGCATGTTTGGCAGATCTCCGACTTTTTGTACCTCGCATCACGACCAGGTCTCCAGCGAAAGACTGTAAATGGTCGGGAGCAGATTTTGCATTCCTTGTCATAATCTGCTCTTAGCTGAGTGATCAAAGCACAGAAAATATGAAGAGGTCATTAATCCTTGACTGACAAGAAAACAACCTATAACAACCTATGAACTACAAAATAGAAAGGTTATGACCTAAGTAGTACCCATGGAAGAGACAAAAAAAATCCACAAGTTGAATGGCATTGAGATATGCCAGACGTGGCGTGTCAGAATATTCTTAAAGAGAGCTTTATTAGTAAAGAACTTTATGTTGACCCTCCTTTGAATCCTATGGGATGAAATTATTTTGACTATTGAATTGAACATCAAAAGAACTCGTAAGACATTATAAGTACAGTTTCTGTGATATACACTATGTAAATAAGTTTGATCTTGAATAATATAACAGGGTCTGCCAGTGAAGTTCATTGGCTCATTGCAGTCTAGTTCTTCAAGAAACATGCCCAAGTTGTTGTGGTAAAACAAATAATAGTGCCCTAAGATATAATATTTTATGAGCATCAAAATATCCGCTTGTTCTTGTCCAAATAACTCTTTTCCCCCCATATTTGGTTTGCAAGCCACAGATAATTCGATTAAAGGCTCCTAGATCTAAAAATTTGAATGGGCTCTTAAGGGTTACCATAGTACAATGCATAATTGGTCAAAAGTGTGGGAGGTGTTCTTCTACATCCTATGCAAAAGAAGATTCACACCATTACATAGCCAACTTAATCAGTGCACAGACTCGAGTCTCAATTAAATATCTTGACTTTTTTCTTTTCTCACGGTGAGGCCATCTTTTTGGGAACTTCATGTTTGTCGATTGATTCAACATGAGTAACATTTCCTAGTAATGTCACAGTAGCACAAAGTAGTGTTTTTTATCAGAATAATCTTAGCCTTCTAAAGAAAAACTCTTAAGCTGAAAAAAAAAAAAAGAAAAAACATAAACCTTCAAGGGCAGAATAAATTAAAAAAGAAAAACATAGCTATATTTTCTGATAACACATTAACACTAAACCGTGCATTGCTCGCCTCATCCACTAATTAACTCACTATTATCGATTTGGCTTCGCTAACACACCAAGTAAGGAAATTTCTAATTGGTTTTTTAGTAATATCCGGTTTCCAATCCAAAATCTAAAAACCGGTATGTAATTACAATAACTGGCGATGTAATTAACACAATACACAACATTCAGTAAACTACATCAAGATTAGGCTTCCCACGGCTAGTGTTCCTCCGTCACTGCGTCCCCTAATCACACAATCATACGTAAAACTAGCTGTTTCAAACCAAATCTACAAAATCGACGGCGCAAAGCCAAAGCCAAAACCAAAACCAAGATTAGCGTTTTGGAAATTCCTACAGTTAAAAGGGAAAAGGGATCAAAGATGAAGAGCGGGGGAATCCCTCACCATGCGAACGTAGGGGTTGTCACCGAGGCACGACTCGCAGATGATGGGGAAATCGGAGCGCTCCCACCCATCGGCTTGCGCGTCCCTGAGCAAGCGATGCGCCATTGATGGAGGAGAGGAGAAGGGGAAGGAGCAAGGGAAAGGGAAAACCCTAGAAGGGATGGATAGAGAGGATCAACCCCGTTCAACTCTTTCGCACCCAAAATATATATATATATATATATATATATATATATATATATATATATATATATATATATATATATATATATATATATATATATATATATATATATATATGAGTATGCTATCAATAAGACGAAGACTCTGGCTACCAAGTTTTCCACCGTTAGATCCACCCCTTTCATGATTTTCACCCGTTAGATCATACTATTCAACCAACCACCCACTTAACTCTAGGGGCCCACATCATCCTAACCGCACATCTCTCAATCCAACGGTCAGAACTCAGAAAGACCAACGACTTTGCTATTAATAAGATAAGTATTTATTATATATATATATATATATATATATATATATATATATATATATATATATATATATATATATATATATATATATATATATATATATATATATATATATATATATATATATAAAATAATAAAAGAAATAATAAATAAATAATAAATAACAATAAAAATTAGGGTAGGAAAATGAGTCGGTGCCTTCCGAAACGCCACGTAGGACTATCAATCATTGAAATTCTAAATGTAAATAAATAGACTTATTTGTAAATAAGCTGGGCTTTATTTTTAAATTGGGCTAAAAAATTTAAAAATTAAAATTTGTATTATATATTTATATATAAATATAATTATATATTTAAATATATATATATATATATATATATAAATAATTATATTAATATAAAATAAATGTTATGTAGCTGTTGTCTAACCCAACAAAAGCGAGTTGACCATAACTCGTGTTCGGCTCGTTTATTAAACAAATTAGAAAATTTAACTCGTGTTCGGATTGTTTACTAAACGACCGAGTCAATCTCGGGCCTGTGAACGGCAAGTTGGATTGCCAACCCTACGCCCAACTAGCCTCCGTTGAGAAAATATTAATTGCTCACTAGGGTGTGTTTAGTTTCACGTAAAACTATGGAAAAAAAAATTTGGTTGAAAAAAATTTTTCCGAGGAAAAGAAGTTGTACGGGAAAAAAAAATTTCGGAGGAAAAGAAGTTGTACACTCTTTATCGTTTGGTTTGTAGGAAAAAAAATTAGTTTTCTGTTACGGTTGTTTGATTGATAAAAAAAAAAAAAAATTATGAAGATAAATTAATATATATTTTTCCTATTTTATATATTATATATTATAAATAAATAATAATTATCATACTATATTTATTATTATTCTAGTTTATATTTTAAAAAATATATTTAAAACGTATTTTACAACAAATATGTAATATCATATATAATAATATATATTTAATGCTATAAAATAAATTACTATATATTTATAAATAATATTTATATATAAAATATTACACAATAATATATTTATATAAAAATAATTTTATATCATCAGCATTCCTTTATAAATTACTGCTATAAAACCAAATTCAATAGATACAAAGTTTATGTGTGTTCCAATTGGTGTTATACTGTGATAGCATTTTTTCTATGGAGTAGGTCTTGTGTGTTATTAGGACACCTCCGTGTTCCTAAGCTGTTTTCGATAATGGAGCATCCGAATCGACGATCGGTTTCGTTAGACTTGATCTAGCGTATTTGAAGTTTCTAAAAAATAATTTTTATGTTTTTTTTATATCATTTACCTAGCGATCAAAGGATTCAAAATCAATAAATTTTAATGGTTGATATCTGTCGTTTTCAAGTTTAACGGTACAGAAGTATTCAAATAAGATGAAATTTTAACACAAAATTCTTTATACTATCTACAACAAGTTTAATATTTCTGATCGAAAATTTTAGTACTATATCACCACTTTTTATAGGATTTTTATTTTAAGCCGTTAAAAATTATTGATTTTGAATCCTTTCGATTGCTAGGTAAATGATATCGAAAAATCGCAAAAAATATTTTCTAGTAACTTCAAATACGCTAGATCAAGTCTAACGGAGCCGATCGTCGATTCAGAAGCTCTATCATCGAAAACGGCTTTGAAACACTGAGGCCTCCGTGCTCCTAATAGCACACAAGACCTACTCATTTTATATGTGTGTTTCACCAAGGAAAATGCACGAACAAAAAACAACGAGCCATGCAAGTACAAGAATTTCATTACAATTAACCTTGAAACCTAGGATTTTCTATTTATGTCCATGAAGTATCAAATAACATAGAAACTTCTATCAGTTGCAATATTTTCTTAGTTAGAAGCTAAAAGATGCAAATGATTCATCACCTCGCACTCTCTCTCTCTCATGAAAAATATCCACATTCAAGCTACATATTCACATATAGAAGAATCTCTGCACAGTTTAAGATCAGCACTACGAATTCGATGAGCCTGGATCAGTTTCCTGCAACGCTGAATTCGGAGGCAAGTAGCCGCCTCTTCAGAGACTCATTCTCTTTCCGGAGTTTCATGATCTTCTGCTTCAGCGTCTCGACATGATGAATAGAAACAGAATCCTTCAGTTGCTCCACCTGCCTAACTTTCATGAGTTTCACTGCCAAAAAAAAAGAAGACATTTGCAGTAAAATTAGGGCAAGTCAGTCACAAGGAGCCAAGTTAAGGAGGATGATAGTTCAGACTGTACCCAATCACATTACAAAAACTTTGATGTAAGTATGCCAAAATTAAACTAAAAGCATTTCCATACCGGAATCGAAGTGATTTCAAAGGTCTGGAGAAAAAGTAGGCTGAGACAAGTAATTTGTTTTGTTTTCTATGGAATGATCAGTTCCGCTTAATGCATGACTAAGACATCGCTAAACTAATTGGAAACTTATAGTATGCACTTTCTACCGGGGATTGAGATGCCATAGATAACATCAATTTTCTGGATCGAAATCATGAACCTCTTTATATGAATCCACACTGTCACAAGCATATAGCCCTACAACTATTGAACATTATCCGTAGATACTCAAAATTTCATACTTTCATCAACAGTTGTTTGGTTCTATACCACAAAAACCATCTTCTCACATAAAAATATGGTGATTAAGCAACTCACGCACTTTACAAAGAGTATCGTTTGAATATAACGCAACAAGAACTGAGAAAGAATTAAAAACGCGTGACCGATAATAAGAATACACAACTTAAGCGGCAGCTTGCTTCTAATTAACAAACTGATGGAGTGTTTATTCTTGGCGGTCGTATTTAGTAAAATCCAAGAGCAAAATTTCAGAAAATCTTAATCTGTCTCTAATGCCATGACACAAAAAAAGGCAGCGAAAGGGCTGCATCAATGGGTTGAAATACTCAAATGAAGAATTATTGACATGTTGAGAAAGAATGCAGCAGCCTTTGATAGGATTAAAACACCAAAGCAATTTAAAGGAAATTAAAGAGAGGAGAAAACTCTCCAAGAATGATGGCCTAGTAATGAAGCAGTCCTCCGCCACACGAAGAACAGATTAGCAGAGAAGATGCTATGACTGAATCAGATCTTGAAGTACTCATATAAAGTCTTCTGCGACAGGAAAGCAGCTACTAGTTAACTATTTATTTTGCAAATGATGGTGAAAACAAAAATAGCTGCCAATCTAAATATCCAATACACATCCTATCTAATGCAAGCCGATTGGATTGCATAACCACATTGAACTACCCTAACAATCTTTCACTTAGGTTGTGGCCGAAAACAAATGAAAACAAATGAAAATTTATCTTTTATGTACTTTTTTATGATCGGTCTACAGTGCACTGAGCGCGTCCAAAGTTTCTATTGGACATGTAGCATATTCGCTCACATCTTAATAGCTATCATGGCATCCTTAGCGGCTCAGAAGGACTTCAGTGTATAGTTATAGATTGTCCCCAACGTGTTTTCATATTTTTAAAACGATACATGATGGCATTAATAGTGATAGTGTTAAATGCATTTTTTTTTTCCTCTATAGATTGTGGCAACTAATAGAATCAATGGTAACTTCATAAGCAAATAAATTCATAGATATACAATATACTTCTTTGTCTCAACAAATTTTTTGAAAGATTAGGGTTTTTTTTTCAATCAACCGACTATTATTTTAAAAGAACTGTAAAATATTTTCTTTATAATTTTATAGTGCATTTTTCTTTTTTATTTGGATCTAAGTTTATGACATTGGAAACTATATAGTTGGTGCCACATGGGAGCAAAGAATTGGACTTTACTCATTTGGTAAAACAAAGTGAGGTCAATTAGTCAAATAAAGTAGGGTAAATTATAAGATGGGCCCTACTTTTGGAGATGTATTTTTTTTTTAAGTCAGTTAACCCCACTGAATACTTAGATTTACCACTAGGAACGGTGCATGCCATGCCGTCCCAGTGCATGCCGGTCAGAAAAAAAAATATCTGTGTGCCAACACATGATGGCATAAATTATTTATTTTCCTTGACATAAATATATTCTAATTTCTTAATATATATCTTTATGTAATCTTTTGCACATTATTGAGGTTGAAAATAAGGTTCTGGGCCATGTCATTAGTACGGAGGTCGTATCGTGCCGACATTTTGTTGGCACAAAGCAGCATCATTAGTACGGAGGTCGTATCGTGCTGACATTTTGTTGGCACAAAGCAGCATGTCGGGCACGGCCAACACCAATGGGCACTTAAAACCTAGTTCTCTTGAATATTGTGTAACTTATATATACTTGTGCAAGGTTACGACCAATATCCATGCCAAAAAATGACAAAAAAAAAAAAAACAATATGTATAGCTAGTATAAAATTAATTGTGCCGCACTCACACTCATTTTCCGCATTTTGAAGTTTCTTGTGCAGCTCATTTTTTTCTTCCTGTTCCACCGCAATCCAGTCCTTCAAATCTTGTATCTCTTGATGGTCTAAGAAAAAGAATGTTGTTCTATTACTGTGATAAAAAGGTTCAGAAAAAATATATCATTTTCCCAACTAGGAAGCAAAACCCTTACATTTAGTATCCACGTCAGCAGCAACTTGGCCTAGCTTCTCACTTAGGGTGGTAATATGACTTTCACGAGCAGTTAAATCAAGCTGGAGTTGCTTTATTGTAGCTTCATCTGCTTCTCGTTGAAGAAGAGAGCAGCTGATTTTGAAGAGCATCAAACCCAAAACAACCTACTCGACAAGCAAAAATGATCAAGCTCACCAGAACAAAAGAAAAATTACTTGAGCTGGTTTGCTATGTCATGGATCTTCAATTCATTCTCTTGCTTAAGAATTGTTATAGTCCTCTTATGCTCCTGTATAATGTAAGCACACAGTCACCTTGGCATCCTTGTATTTTTAGGTTAATGTAAACCATAGGAAGTGAGGAAGAAAGTTACTTCTTCCAAATTGAGCAATCTGCAGTTTGCTTTTTCAAGTTCACCCTTTAAACTTTGAGATTCTGTGTGACATTTCATCTGTACGAAGGAAGCAGACCAGATTGGTAGTTAACAATAAAAAGAAACCCTCTAACCATGATTCAAAATAGAGGCATAAAATTGCATCATAGGAGTGCAGGCATAATGAAGCAATAGAATTGACACATTATTCTTTCCCTGACTTAAAAATAGACTGAATACCTTAATCATTCACTCACTTATGTAAATACTAAATCTAGTTTATGAAATCTGTAACATCATAGTTCATGAATTCACTAATCTAAGTAAACTTCAAAGTGCACTTCTAGTAACAGTTTCTGGTGTGATACATACAATTAGTCTATGAAATTTACCAGCATCCTTTATGCTACTTAGCAAAATTGTCCTTTTTTCTAGCTATAGTCTCTGAAGAGAAATGTAAATAAGATTGCCTGATGTTCCATTGCAAATGCTGATCTGAAGTGCAAATTGGTTGTCATAATGGATTTCTAGCACTAAAAGAATCAGGAAGCTAATAGTAACAGAGGGTAAAATAACAATTAGCTTTAATTTTTTTCGTCTAAACAACCATAAGTGGTCTTGCAATGGAGAAAAGTTGATAATCTTTCAATCACTCGTAATTTGAAGAAAGAAATATTACCTGGTTAGCAAATTTGAACAAGGTTTCAGCATACAACTTTCTCAAGCGCTCATTGTCTGCATTGGAATAGAGAAAAAAAGCCCCCTTCTTAGCCCTAAAAGAGAAAGATAGAAGCAATTATTTTAAGCGGACTGTTTCAGAGGTAGTGCAGGGTGAGACAATCTGCCAGAGTAAGATCATCGATAGACTTTCTGAAAATTAACAAGCCTGTCTTATGAATATTAAAGCATAGACAGTTGCCAATTTTTAGTTCTATCATGAACCCTCCAAGATTGTGTTTGGACAAAATTTTGGGTACAAAGTGAAAACTGCAAGGACCATCCGCTCTGTGCTAAGAAAGGAACAAGTGAAAAAAATTTATACCCTAGTTCCAGGAAAGCCTTGAATTTTCTACAAGGTAGGGAAGTAAAGAATATAGAGATATCTTAACCAAATCTGTACAATTGCTGACCTAATTTAAGACCATTATATGTGGTTTCAAGAGCTTCACATCTCCTATTTTCCGAACTGTAGCTCAATCTTAGCGACTGGATTTCTGCAAGTGCATCTTTGTATCCCTGAACAAAATCAAGCAGCCAAAAGTAATACAAGCCAAGGAGTATGGGGTAAATACAGTTTTTTCTTGCTTTACGCTACTAGAAGAGCAGAATTTGAGAAAAACCATTTAAGCATTACGCTAGTGAAGAATAAATAAATTTAAGTATATTATTCACAGTTTCACACATCTAGAACTAATATATGCATCATCAAATTCGTGTAAATCATCTTACATTTCTTTAAATTTCCTACTACAACCCTCACGTCTGTTGTTTCTCTTCAGACTGATTCTCTGCCTCTATTATGTTGTCAAGAGCACAATTTTCAAAAACACTGTAGACGACTAAGCACATTACTTCTTGTTTACTAGAGCAAATGAAGCGTGCCATGATTCATTCCAATCTCTTTCAACAAAAATAAACAATTAAAAGCATGCAGTTATACATAAAAGAAACATTTTTTACTTGATGTAAGAATCTATTTCACTGGGTTTCTTTAAGGTTGTTAAGCCTTTAGTTTCCGACGAAATTATAATGATAGGAGAAGTTTGGTGAATTTGCAGAGAGTGATAATAATAGTTATATCTGATGCAAGCTAGAGGCAAGAGATCAGGATTCAGATTGAATAAAATGTGGTGGAAGCAAAGAGGAAGGAAGATATGCTATATCTCCAACATCCAGACTCTCTTAATAATAGTGCAGTGACTGCAGTTAATGTTTTGAAGGAGATCTCCAAAGAAGAACGGCTAGATGCTGTCCTCTTTTTGCATTTTTATGCCATTTGTGACTTGGTGCTTGAGGCTTTGCAGGAAGACGCGTGCTCACAGCAGATTACTAAGCTCAAGTCTAATCTAACAAATTTATGGTTAGATAGGGTTTCAAGAGTTCAGTACGGTTCTGTATATTGACATGATTATCGCACATTCTCGTTCTCCTCAAGTTGGAGGGTACCAAACAAACAGGTGACTCAATGCCAACCCTGCTATAATATTAGGGTGGAGACTGTGTTGATATATTGTAACCATGTGATCTTCATTCCATGGGAACTCAAATCAAGTAGCCAGTCACAGAAATCAGAGGCATTTCCACACAATCATTCTTCCTTGAATAAGCTAAAAATTTGAGCGCAACTCGCTGGTTGAATTCGAAGGCACAAAATATCAGTTCATTACCTCATATCTTCCCAGCTTCTGACTAGGTCATGGTGGGTCTACAAAGTCTTTATACACCAGCTACATGCAGTGCCTCAAAGTTTGGCTTCGCAATATGAATTTTATGATATTACCTTCGTTGGTGCCACGCAGAGTACAAGTTCTTCCTGAAAGACTTGTCCTCTAGCCTTTTTAAAGTCCTCTGAGCTTTTGTTGTCTTCACTCTTGGAACTTAACAATAGACAATGTTGCATAGACAATATTGTATAAACCGCTTAGTAATGCATGATGAACATTCTTTTAACTTTTTTTTTCTCTTTTTTGTCTTTTTAATTTTTCGAAACTCTTCTTTCTTTAATTATAGTATCATGATATTCTTCAGTACATCCATAGATTTAAGAATTCTAGAAGGCATCGTTAAATAATTTTCCACACCATAAAATTAGTTTTTTCAATTCTTATTAACTCTCACTAAAAAATTCATTCAAAATCCTCGACTAGTTTGAAATCTCCAACTTTACGTTTTATGGAAATACATCCTTTTTTTCAAATAAGACTCTTAAGATGAGCCATCTTTCGTGATTAAATTAAAGATTGGATGAAAATTATTATTTACTTAGTTCAAAAAGTATCTTGGTTCACAAAAGGGGAGCATGCATCGGGTTTATAGGAATCTACAAAAAAAGTTAAAGTTGATTCCTATTGGTTGAATTCTCGTAACAAGCTACAACATGACTTGGTTTCCAAGCCATTTATTACAGGTCAAGTTTGACTTGGTGCAGGTCCCACGGCTCTAAACCTATATGTGCATGCATTGAGGCTTAAGCTATGTGCGTGGCTAATCAATTAGAATACGTCGCCAGAATGGCAAAATTAAGGTGAGGATTGGCTCGGTCTCGAGGCCTGTATAACGGGACAGAGAAAAAGTGTACAGATAGATTGCATGCAGCGCCAAGTTTGAAGTTGGCAACGGAGCAGGGATTCTCGACCGCATCTTTCGAAACAACAAAATAAAGGACTTTGGCCAAAGATTCTATTCTTCTCTAATCGGTCTTCGCTAATTAAGGTTTTGCAAAAAGCTCTTTCTAGTTATTTCTTTGGAATTTTTTATTAAAATAAGAGAAGAGTGAGTTTCATCATAAGGCTTTTAGTTTTTAGTTTAAAGAAGATATCAGGTGTAAGTCTACTTTCGTTTGTTCATGTAGCTTGCTTTTCCTATGGACATAGGCAATTGTCGAATAACGTAAATCTCGGTCTCTTCTTTCTGCATTTATTTCTTTTACCATTTAGTTTACTCTATTTTTGTGCATCTATATTGGTACCACATGACAAACGACCCATCAAATTTCCAACAAGTGGTATTAGAGCCTAATGTTTCACGCTACAGCAAAGATGTTGAAGGTCTCATCTTTCAAGTTCGAGGTTGAGAAATTTAACAGAAAAGTAAAGTTCAGTCTCTGGCAAAAAAGAGTGAAAGCCATTCTGGTTCAATAGGGCCTTTATAAAAGCGTTAATGGAAAATTGAATAAGACATCATCGATAAGCAACAAAAATTGAGAGGAGATTAATCTGCGGGCTATGAATACAATAATATTGTGCTCGGCAAACAAGGTGAGTACAACGTAATGGATGAAGAAACTACTGTCCGCATGTACAACAAAATAAAGAAACTGTACTTGACAAAAAGCCTCTTGAATGTGTTGTACCTAAAGCAAAAGCTGTATGGGTTCACATGAAAAAGGTACGACAATAACAGAACATTTGAACACCTTTAATAAAATTACTAGTGTAGAAACCTGCGCGATGTAGCGGATAGAAATTATCATAGTAAAAATTTGTAAATTACATAACGAAACAAAGACAAAATTATCATATTAAAATTTGGGAATTAAATAAACAAATAAAAATGTAAAGAAGAAACATCAATATATAACTACATTTTGGGAATTATTTTTTCAAAATTTTGGATACATCATTGAATTTTTAGATTTCGATGAAGTTTCTGAAACCTAATCAGAAGACAGTTAGTTAATAACAAATTTGTCTTTCCAAATATAAAATATACAACATTTGCCCCTAAAATTGATCCTCATCTTCCTTCACTGTATTCTCACAAGTATTTTTGGCCCCATGAACTACAAAGTTTCCAACTTAGAATTTCTGAGAAAAATTATCGAGAAAAATAAAATCTCGTCAATCTCTAATATTTTGATTGTTAGAGGTGCAAACCTATAAGTAGATCCCCACGAAAAGTAAAAACGAGCGAGAAAAATTTTTAAAAAAAAAACCAAAAAACACTATCACAATAACAATAAATCTACAAGAAAAAAAAAAAAAAAAAAAAGGAAAACCAGATACAAAATACACGTACGTCGTTTGTTCATCTCAAAATTTCAAAGAAAAATTTCGAAAAAATCAAAAAAAAAAAAAAAACACTCCTCGATCTCTAATATCTTCATTGTTATTGGTGAAAACTACAAGTAGATCCCCACAAAAAATAAAAAAGAGCAAGAAAAAAGGGGTAAAAAAAAACACAACCCTAAAATTCTCTCGTGATGATAATAAATCTGAGAAGTAGCACTAGCTTGTGAGATTTGATCGAAGGATCGAAGCAGAGACTCCATCGCCTCATCGCTCGTCGTTATCGCCCCCATCTCTCCTTCGTATGCGCTCCTCGCTAACCGTTGAAGCTTTAAAAGATTTAAAAAAAAAAAAAAAAAAAAAAACATTTGAACTCGAGCGATGCTTGTTTTTATAGTGGAGCTACTTAACGGTAGATCCAGTTTGGGATATCAACGGATTCGGATACTAAAAATTTTATTCAAATTCGGATACTAAAAATAATTTGATTTTATTCGATGGTAAATTGGCATAACTTTAAATACAAATATATATAAAAAAAAATTGACGAATTTAAATTTGAATATGAATTTTATTTGTATCCGAACCCAATCCAAACCCAAATTTTACACTATATAATATATATCATTATTTGATATTCTATTTAACATTTATATTTTAAAAAATTTTAGATTTAATGTAATATATTTTGAAATAGGGTAAAAAAAAAATTTGTCAGAATTGGAATTTTTTGAATTAGACTTCAGATTTTGAAGTTTTTACAGAATTAAAGTTTAGAGATGGATTTTTAAAATTCATCAAATTCGGATTTGAATTTCAGGTCCAACTTTTGAAAACCTGCCCTGAACAGGAAGAGATTCTACACTATCCTACTTACACGAGATCATTAATAACATGCCAATCACCTTTCTTCTTTTCAAACAAACAAAAGTACAATAAAAATATTTGTTTATAATCATGATGGGACATATATTTTTTTTAAAAAAAATTGATTGATTTATTATGCCACAACATCATTATACCTGTTGCATTTTAGAATTTTTTCTGAATAGGACCCACTGACATCTCTAGATTCAAGGAAGGTGACTAAGCTCACCAGAGACAACAACTCCTACAGTAAGTCTAACCAGTACTAGTGTTCATCATCATTATTCCATTATGTCCATCACATCTTATGGTAACAACTTAAAATTCTAAATCATAAGTATGCTCAATTAGTATGGCTGACAGCAACATCTGGTGCATCTAAAATTCTGAAGATGGCAAAGGATCTGACCTTGCTAATGACAAGATTACTGCCATCAAATTGGAAAACAAGTTTTAAATCCCCTCTAACATCTGCAAAAACACAGGCCCCAGAGAAATCCATGCAACTAGTATTAAGAAGCTCCCCAAAAAGCACAGGTACAATTCCAGATTCTTCCAAGAGTTAAAAAAAAACAAGAAATGCAAACAAAGAGGAGAGTTAGAAGAAAATTTTAAGCAATTATTATTTACATAATCACCATGTGCACTTATAACTCAGAAAAGAAAATTGGTTCTCAGCTAGAGATATTACGATATTACCAAGTATGATGATCAAGCAGTTAGGCTACTCCTGCGCACACATCGAGCTACCAAATCTTGTGAACAAAGATTGATACAACCAAGAAAACCACACACCGCGGATGTAATCAATACACAGCATAATTAGCATCACCTTAGCCCATCATCTCACAGGGAGAAAGAAGAAAGTATGTATAAATATCTTGTATCAAATTCTCTACCAACTAACAATAGTACAGGCATGTAGGCATGTATAGAATAGATCTTCAGTTCTCCTTGAGGCCGCCATTGCTCTAACTAATATCTATCTCCACGCAGTACTTGCGCTCACGACGATGAATCATGACCGTTAGCAGTGATGGCAGCTGATTGTTGCTCTCCCACAGCTGCTGCAGCAGCAGCTCCAGTCTGTACGGGGAGAAAATGAACATCAACTCCTAACAGAAGAGATGAATCTATAAAATCAAAAGGTTAAATTGTGTGCGTAGTTCCTGTACTTGTATGAATTGTGACACGGCCACTATTTTTATTCTTGAAAAGATTAATCCCTAGACTTACCTAATATCTTTTAGTAACATCCCCGGGTTTATTAGCTGTTAACAATTGTTATAGCTGGTGTGCACAGCTTCAGTAGACGTGTTAGAGATCTTAGAAGCAGATGGATATTCAAGGATGTCAAGCAAGTTCGTTCAGGGCATTCAGGAACTTCTTTATTTCCCATAAACGAAAAAAAGTAGACAGAAGATACTTGGAAATAACAAGAGCCGGTGAATTGTATGCAAGTTGAGAGAAGAAGACTTACCCCATCCACTGGTTCCGGCGGCAAAGTCTGGAGTGGAACAGGCGGGCTTTTTGAGAGATCCCTCATTGTACCCTGCCAGAACACCAACAAGAGGAGATATATAACATATATGCAAAAAGATATAAAGGTACGCAATATGTATATACTGTCACCAAATGCCCGAATATCAAAAACCATACAGTAATGTAAAGCGTAAGGAAACCTTCGAAGTAGAAAGAGTATTAGTTTTGTTGATTAAGGTGTAAATTGCAAACCCAAGAATCTTAGAAAGAAAATGCTCATTGACCACATGTTCATCAGCCACTGCAAAGAAAATTGTTTGGATTGAACAAAAAAGCAAGGTGCTCCAGCAAGGAACGTAGAAAGCAAGCCAAATACATGCACCCCACCACCAATAAAGAGAAAAATGTACGAGTATTATTTCTACTCAATCGACATTTGTTATTTCAAGTTTCATAGATTGAACAGCTTAACAGAAGCCTAGGAACACCCATTTGCAAACAAGTTTGCTAGTGAAATTTGTCACTTTGCTGGGGTTCGGTAGTCTACACTAAATTATATAAATTTCTACTCAATCGACATTTGTTATTTCAAGTTTCATAGATTGAACAGCTTAACAGAAGCCTAGGAACACCCATTTGCAAACAAGTTTGCTAGTGAAATTTGTCACTTTGCTGGGGTTCGGTAGTCTACACTAAATTATATAACTATATAAAACAATAAAATCTAGCGGCAATACTATCTCTTATATTAGCATAAGCAGTCACCAGTATGGTCACAGTAACAGCCCTTAAGAATTCTGCAGCTTGAGAGATAAAGATTTTTGCAGGAAGAAAGCAAAAGCATATAATAAACTTGCAATTAACACCCGAAAGTGAAACAGGTTAATGAAGCAAACGAAAAACCAAGTCCCGCCTGAAAGAAGTAATAAATAATTTAGTATTTTCCTTGCACCTAATAACTGTAGGATTGACTAACTTTGGAAATGATACGAAATGATGCAGGAATCAGGTATTTTCCACCAGTCATGTTACTTCAGAACACCACCACAAGTTGTTATGTTCAATAAAATGATATTGAAACCCATCTTACTTTTCCATACCTCATGATCCATCCAATCCTAAAGCTTTCATAGATGCTCCCAAAGGCAGACGAAACTGGTTCACGAATATTGTCAAACTAATATTGCAAATGCTCAATCACTTGCTCCCACAACTTCATTTGGTAGCTAGTGAGCAATAAGCATATCTAACAATTTTGGGTACAAGTTTTATTCATTAAATATCAAAACTAATATGGATCTTCATTTAGGCATTTTGTTAGTTTGGCAGATGTGACTCAACAGATTTAAGAAATCACTTTACTCCTTGCTTTCTAAGCATTTCCAAACCTCAAGAAAAATCCCATCCACTTGCATGTCTAGTCAAACAAATCTACAGCTCTATTATCGGACAAGATAATAAAAATCCCTTACACTCCCTACATGACTATCACTAAATAATTGTTAGAAGTACTTCCCTTCCTTACAAGAGAACAGTCAAAGGCTGTTTAGGGTCTGACTTAGGAAATTCTTTCTTCGGGAATGTTAATGATCTAATATATACGGAGATTATCACACCGTTGACAAAGTTTGTCCACTTTCATCGCCTACCTTTTCAATCAAGGCCTTGACTTTGAAATCTCCTAAAATGGGAATAAACAGTTGCAATTTGCAAATCAAGTCTTAAATTGTAGGATAATATTGTCATTGTTAAACAGGGTTTAGCTGATCGTTAAAGAGGGTATCGCTGATTAAAGAGTCTAAGAACAGTGATCTATTATTCAAATCAGCAGAAGCAATGTGCTTTACTTTTTTATCAGGAGTAGAAAAATGTTGATTTTAACATATGGACAGAAAATAGTAATCTGTTATTCAAATTAGCAGAAGCAATGTGCATTTAACAATAAAAACCACCATCTTGCTCTTTCCTTTCAGGAAATTTAAACAGCATATGATTTTGTTGTTGCAGATAATTCAAATTTAGTATGAATCAGTTCAAATTGTAATGACTGAATTAACTGAGTCCAACTTGCAGCCTTGAGTTCTCTGGTATTTAAAGCATAACAAACAAAACTAACGATTAAAAGCACACTAGTTTGCACTGCTTTTTAACAGCACCAACTATTGGCCATAAAAACCATAGAGAAAAGCCATATAGCTTTCTGAAGGTTTCCATTAATTAATAACTTGAAGAAAATATATAGTGCTTTGTGTGATGAAGTAACTATTACCATAAAGAGTCTACCTTATTTGCCCACATTAATCCACAAGCATTGCACAAGGTCCTTGGTCCATCAGGTCCTCGACGCATCATTGGAGTAGCCTTTGCACTTATGTGGCAATGATGGCATCTATACAAATTTAAAAGAAAACAATTTCAAGCTATTAAAGCCATAGTATTTGTTTTACATATATAGCCACTAAAAATATTCATGTGAATAAGAAAGAAAATAATAAGTAGCACTACTCTGATAAAAATTCAATTGAGAAAACAAACAAAAAACATTAGAAGCATAAAACTAAATGATTTTCTTATCAAGCCACAAGGGAGATCGTCAATCAGTCGCCAGATAAGCACAATTGCTAACAAACAATAACTCTGGCACAGACAGGAAGCAGTTTTCTTCGTCTTTAAATTATCTGCCGAAAGGATTTAGTAAATGCAATAGTTTCAAGTTTTAGCCAAAATAGCGGTAACCAATCCATTTACTAAGAAGAACGTTTCACTGGGCTTTGTCGGGTTTCAAGAGTTTCAGTTGGGTTCCAGTCAGTTTTTGGCCAAGTTCCGGTGGTTTCTGTAGAGTTTCTTTACACAGTTTTGGTCAAGCTTCGATTAGTTCCAAGCACAACAACTTCTGTTTAAAAGTTAAATACAAAAGACACCGTATCCCTCTCCTCACCTGCTCCTTGTCAGGGTAATAAGGTAACTTTCTCTCCCCTCTTATTCTCTCCAACAAATCCGCCAAGGGAGAGGTACAACCTTCATCACTGTCATGGCTCTCTCTTGGACCAATTCTCGATTACAAGGCCCCATTGCCAGCTTCTTCACCACCATAAGAGAGTAAGTGAAGCTTATAATAAGGCATGGGAGGATCCAGGAGGAAAGGAAGGGGATGCGCCCTCCCTGGATTAGACCAGGTCCATTGAGTTGCTCACGGACCTTTTTAATTCCTGTAGTCTATATTGATCAGTATCTGCTATAGTGTGCCCCTGTCAGATGCCTGGATCTAGGGGTGGCAATCCAGCTCGCTGTTCGCGAGCCAGCTCGTGTTCGGCTCGAAATGAGCTCGAGATCGGCTCGCTCGTTTAGTAAACGAGCCGAACACGAGCTGAATTTTTCAGCTCGTTTAATAAACGAGCCGAACACGAGCTGGGGTCAGCTCGCTCGTGTTCGGCTCGATAACAGCTCGAATACATATATTTTATATTTATATAATATAATTTTATATATAAATAAATAATTATATATAATATATATTTTTATTATTTAATTTTTAGCGAAATAAAAATATAAATGTGAGCTTAATTATAAAAGAACTCATTTGTATATAAAGTTTTAACTATTAGATCAAAGTCTAATGGATAAGATTTTATAAATTTATTTTTTTAATATATTTAATCTAATTTTTTTTAATTTATTGTTCGTTGGCCCGCTCGTGTTCGGTTCGTTTATTAAACGAGCCGAACACGAGCCGAATTTTTCGACTCGATACTTTAATGAGTCAGCTCGTGTTCGGCTCATTTAATAACGAGCCGAACACGAGCCGACCCCAGCTCGCTCGTGTTCGGCTCATTTACACCCCTACCTGGATCCCAGTGTATTTCACTAACAATATCAAACAATGCTATCTCTACCATTCTATTCCCTCAGTTCTTCTAAAAACAAAGAATATCTTGATCTATGGGAAAATAGGAAATCTTGATCTATGGGAGGGCAAGCAAAATACCAACACTCAAAAAATAAAATCCAAATATTTTTATACGGAATAAAATGCTTGTTTCTAGTATAGAAAAATATATTATTTCCCGGAAACGTACTCGCCTCCCCCCACCCACTCTGCAAAGACACAATTCCGATCATGCGTCTCAACTTGCGGTGGGCTCAAGATGTACATTGGAAAGGTCGAACGAGAATAGTAAAAGAGGGCTTAGATTTTCCGAATCTAATTTGTTGGGTCGCCTAAATAAAATGTGTTTTACAAGATATAGAATAATCCACACAAAAATCATATCCTAAGGAAAGAAGAGAGCCCCTTTGATTAGGAGAAGGAATACCTAATCCGAACTAAATGAAAGAGAAAAGGCACTCTAGAATAACAAAAGGTAGGTCTTGATTTTTATATATGTTGATGTGTATTCATGTTCCACAACAAACCACAATCCAGATTAATGACCCGACTAATCTTATCCCCTCGTACTGCATTCTGAGAACTTAGTATAAAGCATCCTAGTACCCCTAGGCCCTATTTGGATATTGAAATAAGTTATCCGATGATAATTTGTTTAGTATGAAGTTCTTATGAGTAATCACTTGTTCGTATGAAGATTTTCTTATGTGATTAGGAGCTAGGAACTTGATATTTGTTTTTGAAAGGTTTTGGCATTCATAATTTGGTAGGAAAACATATTTCACTTACGGGGTGATTTATCGTATTCCATGAAAATGACTTGAAGTCGAATACAGTGTGCCATTCTAAACATTTTATCCACTCCTCTTCGAAATACTACAAACTTCGTAAGTAAATCAAAGAGATAAGCCGAACAGGATGTTCATGCATCCAAACACGGCAGTAGTGCATAACATATCATATCTAGTTCCACACAACAATGTAACGGGCCTCTCTGTTGTAAGTAATTAGAATATGAATTTGCATCTAATTGCCAACCTCCTGTTATGGCAAGTTTTACATTTTCCATAGTTAAACCAAATGCAACACCTCTGTATCTTCAAAATCTTGAATAGCCAACTAGCTTTACAGAAGGTTCATCACCTCTACGACTTCCCACATCATAGACAATGTTAGAGAACAAACTAAAGAAAAAGAAAAGAAAAAATCCTAGCACTCTTCAAGATATTTCATTCATCCCGTTAAATGGATAATTGGCATATGATGAGCTTGTATTAATTCGACAGCATTTTGAGAACATTTAAGAGAAAGAAACTTCATTGAAAGCGCAATCCTATTCTACTACCTTATAGTTCAAGATGTAGCACTTTGGTCCCATGTGGTCTCATTCTGATTGTGTTTGTAAGGACTTGATGATTCAATGCCATCAATAACGAATAGTAAGTGCTGCATTTGAACCATAGGGTTGTAAAAATCAAATTTGGCTATAACATAGAAGGATTGCCTGAAATTTTTCTTTTACTTGCAATGTTCAAATAAGATGTGTAATTGTCATGTGCTCACTTTAAAGACGATATAATGATTGCCCCTTACTAAAAAACAAAACAGTAACTGCAAGGAGGTAAGGTATTACACTTTGAAGCACGGAATGCTAAAGTTCAAATGCGCTATACTATTGGGTTGCTTTTTAAGTTTTTCCAATTTAAAAAGATAGAACACCATTGATTTTCTTGACAGTATTTATGAAATCCAAGTACCGAATGACAAAAGAGTCGTTCGACTGCAAAGGGCGGGCACCTCACTAAAGTTATCATTTTAGTTTTAATAATTTATCACAGTTTAAAGATTACATAATGGTTAGCAATATTATCTCTTGAATTGTTGATACTTAGAATGCATTTAACCAGGATTGGATTAAGCACTTTTCTTATTCCTTCATCAATGTTAACAAATACTCTATAAGAATCATGTTTTGACCCAAAATAAAAAAAAAAAAAAAATTTAAAAAAAAAATCATTGATATAGCATTAATCAACAACCCATCTTCTAACTTCAATCAACTATTATACTCTAGCCTTCTGTGGTTTTCAATCAACTAAAAACAAAACTGAGATTTCGAATGATGGTTGCAGTTTTCTAATGTCTCACAATAAATCATGAAGAATATCAATTGCATTAACATTTACCATTGAACGATATATAGCCAAAACTCAAAAGCAAGATAAATACTTTACAAACTTACTCAGAAGCAGACGGCGGTCGACCTTCTACTAAACCCCACCGCATCGAACCATCCGAACTAGCAATGGATGTTGAGTCTTCAGGCTTGGATTTAGATGATGTAAACTGACCTCTATTACGCTGCATTCTATAATAATAGTGAAGAAGTTAACTTCAACATAGAAAAAGAAGGATTGGCAACAAGAACTATCAAAATTTGTGCAATCACTTAAGCAATCTAGAATATAAAAATTTGGTACTACAAGAAAAATCCAAGATGAAGTACAGAAAAAGGATTCAACAACAAATAAATAGAGTTTCTAAGCAACGAAAACACTTAACGATCATGAGAAGCCAAATAAATAGAAATGTCAAAAAAAATTGGAAAAAGGAACTAGAAAACAAAAACCACCAATGAGAAGATTTGCCAAAGTCTCAAATCATTATCAAGCTTTGTTGTTCCCAAAACTATCATAAAAGCACGGAAAGCATGCTTTGCAGCAAAAGCAAAGTCATAACATACTCTATAATTGCCACACGTTCCTAACAAACATGTGTCAACATATAACGACCCGACCCGCTAGCAATAATAACTCGTTGGGCCCAAACCACTGGCCCAAAATGCTTAAGCCCAGTTATTATTACTAGGGTCCATGGTGGGGTGTCACACAACAAGCCTCAAAAACTTACTTTCAATACCAAGCCCAAGCAATAAGCAACAACACCAACCCAAGAAATATGATGCAATACCAACATAAAAGAAGTTAATTGTAAACAAAAGATTGGACTATCATGACGTGAAGGGGAATAGAGAAGGAGGTGAAGCAATTCCGGCGGCAACAAAATCTATGGGACAACACAGGCAATGAACCACCAAAACACACATGTACCACAGGCACAATTGTAAGTACTTAATTCTCTTTTTACCTCAAAACCATTTCTCCTCTGAGATCACTTTAAAAATTATATATAGGAGGTATGCAAGCAGCCTAATCTTGTTAAATAGAAGAAAATAAGGAAAAATAGGGGACTAAAGACCATATTGGCATGTATTTGAATACAACTCTTGACTCTACACCTGCAAGCACCTAGCAAGGTATGCCCGTTGGTCGACATGAGAATCCTTGATTAAAGCACATTGCATAAACTGTTGATTATACAACCTCTTGCGACATTTTAGTTTGATTATACAACCTCTCGCGACATTTTAGTTCATAAATATAAGCAGTTGCATACCAAATTGTTTAAACTATTCTTCCACTCACACAAGCTCGCAGGCAGCCCCAAAAACACAAGAAAAAAAAATTATATGAAGCTTTTGCACCTCATCTTATCTAGTGTCACCTCTTCTTCTACCATGGTTTTTGACATTCTATTACTTTATCTCATATCATCTACTAAAGGTTCTTTCTTTTTATACGTTGTATAAGCATTGCTATGTTTTTTTGTGTCAAGGATATAAAATTGCCCTTCCTTTCCCTTAATTAAGCCTACTCACACCTTAGATTGAATATCACCATCTGCAATCTTGTCTTTTTACATCATAGTGCATCCACCCCAACTCGAGTATAGTGATAAAAGTCTTTCATGCAACCAAAAGTTTTAGGTCCACGTCTTTACAGCCATACGAAAGTACAAAAAGTCAGGACTATCTTCAGCTATTCTTTCTCAAGGTCAAGATCTCACTTTGGTAGGACCATAACTAGGTAACAGCCATTTTTAAATACATTCTACTCTCTGCTATTTTTTTCCATGCTATTTCTTGATAGCCTAGCATTCAATCTCTTAAGGTACCGTTTGGTTCGGGGATAAGCAAGAACTAGCTGTTCCAGGGATAGGTACAAGTATGGGGATAAGAAAAATAGCGTTTGGATGAAAATTGGGTTGTTCCCGAGGATAAGAAAAATATTAAATAGTTTTATATAGAAAATAAAGGTGTTGGTGGGGATAACCGAGAACTACTATTCTCGGGTAAAAAATTAGCGTTTGGGTATAAAGGGGGGGATAAGGGCCTATTCCTATCCCTATTCCCTAACCAAACAAGGCCTTAAAGCATAGCAATGACAAATCCAATTAGATGCTCTGAAAGCATAAAAGGTTCTGTCTATCACTCAAAATGCCAACTGAACTACTCCACTTGACTCATTCAACCCTGCGTGAGCGTTTGGTTCGACTCATAACCCCTCACCCCAATCCCCAAACACCTATTTTTTTTGGGGGTGGGGTTAGCTAACCCCCCGCCCCCCCCCCCTCTCAAACACCTATTTTTTGGGGGGTGGGGTTAGCTAACCCCACCCCACCACCCCCCCAAATAGGGGATTAAGCTAATCCCACCCCTATTTAATATTTAAATTTAAAAATTGTAATCTTAAAATTAATATTTATAATTTATAATTGTTATTTTTAATTATTTAAATTTTAAATTAGACATTTTATGTTTGTAAATTTTGCTTTGATTTTAAATTTTAAATTTATAACTTTAAATTTTTAAATTTAAAGATTTAAAATTTTAGATTTTACTTTTAATTTTTTCTATTTTAAAAGTTATCTATTATCTATTTAAATTTGATATTTTAAATATAAAATAAAAAAATTAATTCAAATATAATAATTGGAGCAATATCGTTATTTTCTATTTATAACTACCTACTATTTTTCTTATTCCATCTTATCTATCCAAACGATATTTTTCTTAATCCCGGAAACAACTAAATTATCATCCAAACGCAAGATTGGTCTACTCCAGGCTTAATCCTGAACTTAACCCTATCTCTGGAATAACTAATTCTTACTTAACCCCGAACCGAACGAAGCCTGAGTGTCTAGCATCCTTCTTAGGTTTCCCATCATCTCCGTAAACGAATGATAAATAGTAGAATGGTTTTGCGTGCGATATGTCATGCTTATCAACCATTATTGAACCTCCATCCCTCCTCTGAATTTTGTTAAATATGTTTTCCCCAATGTCCGCTTGCTCCTTTTTATCAAAAATGTCTAGAGTATAAAACTTCTCCTTCATTGCAACTATGCATAAGCCCTAAATTTTCTTGCCTCAAATCTTATCAAACAAATATAATTGATAAATTCCATGCACCATACAAAATATCATTTTAAAGGTATCAAGTAAGCTCACAGTAAATCGAATCAAAATGGAAATAGCTTCACGCAAAAACTTGAGAATAGCCTGTTATACATCATGAAACTTCTTATTGTCCCGATAGGTTAAAAGTGCCCTAATGTCTCGAATAAACAGTAATAGGTTATGGCGCTTCTTATCTTATTTAATTTTTAAATTGAAGTGTTTACGAAAAGCAAATTGTCATAAGGTATGCCTGCTGAGAAATAACTTTGTAGCTGTAATAGCTTATACAAAAGAAAACAACTATGTATTTTAGCAAAATAAATTTCCGCTCGGCGCTCGTAATGTATTAGTATATGTGCTATGTTCTAGGTGATTAAAAGATACAGAACATTACTTCACCCATACAAAAATTTATACATTTAACTTGTTCTCTGAGATATCTCTATAATACGTATCTCCATTTTTTTCATATTTCTCACATCCATTCATATGCATCTTACCATATATATATATATATATATATATATATATATATATATATATATATATATATATATATATATATATATATATATATATATATATATATATATATCCAGTATATGCACCTATGCTTTATCATTTGTTATGTTGCGATTTTAACATGATTTCATATACAGTAAAATATGCAACTGAAGAACTAAAGAAGTTACTTCACAATGAAGACAAAACTAAAATACGAGTATTTAGGGCTACCTGAGAGCAACCTCCTTCCTTACAGTGTATCTTATCTTCTTGTCAAAGTTCCTTTCTTTCCTCTTCTCACGGAATCTCATCAGTGAAGCCACTCTGTGCGGAAAATTAACACGCTGCAAAATCGAACCTTTAACCAAACACCTTACAAAACATCACCAACAAACCCATCAAAAGCATAGTTAAGTTTTATCATACCCTGTTATAAGGGTTCGCAGAGGATCGAACCCAACCCATTACCGGAGTAATCTCCCGCCCTCCAAGCAACAAAAGCACTGCTTGCACCTACCAAATCCAGCTACAAGTGAGTCGATTCTTGATTCTTGACCAGTATAGAGCAATATCAAAAGAAGAGTGGGGAGAGAAGTAAAAATTGCACCTTTTCGGGGGAGACGGAGTCGAAAACGTAGGCCTCGCCCTGGAAGGAGAGGGTCAGCTGGTTGTTGCCCATGGTCGGCGCCACCATCACATGCGAGTCGTGCACCGCGTCGGCGTCCATCGCCACGGCCTCCATGGCCCCGTCGTGCTCCTCCTCCTCGTCCTCCTCCATCCCGCCCCCATCCCCCGCCATTGTGGTGCTCGTACCGCTGCATCGGGTGGGCCTCGGCCGCGGCGCCGCCCGCGACCATGTGCGCCTCCCCGCCGCCGCGCACGTCGTCGATCTGCGGCGGCAGGAGGGGCACCGCCGCGCGCGGCTCGGGCGCGCGGCGGGGCGGGTAGGGCTTCGCGTCGGAGGGGCCATGGGCGGGGTTTTCGCCCATCACGAAATCGCCAAATTCCCGACTAAATTTGGAACGAGAGGGCTCCGAATTTAAATTTTGGCGATCGAACGGTCGAAATCGAGAGGGATACCATTCGATCGGAGAAACCCTAGGATTTCGATCGAACCCTAAAATTTAGGGAACGAACGCGGAGATGGGCGAGAGGAGCGAAAAGGACGAGAGAGAGAGAGAGAGAGAGAGAGAGAGAGAGTAGTGAGTGAGAAGGGGGACACAGATGGTGACGTCAGCGTGATACGGTGCGGGTGCCTCTGATCGAATCATAACCGTCGGATCGTGATCAGAGGACCACGGGCGCCGTTCACGGGATTGCCGTATCGTACCTCGTCGCGCTTTACAACGTGCATGAATAATTAGGTACTGAGCTCTATCTAACGTTATTATTAGATAAAATGGAGCAGTAAAAACATATAGAAATACGCTCGCGTTCTCCATAAACGAGAAATATATCGTAACCGACTATCGCGATATGGAACGCAATATTACGCGAAACAAACGGGTATTTTTCTAACGTACTTTCTCACCGACGTAATACGCTTTTCCCGCAATACCAAACGAAGCCTTATTATTACTAATAATAACAATTTCGGAAAACGCTTTTGGTTCGATATTGGACGGCTAGGATTAATCCTGCCACTGATTAAATTTCTAATTTCAAATTTTAAATTCCAAATTTTAAATTTTTAAGACTTTAAATTTCAATTTAAATATCAAGTTATAAATTTTAAATTTAAAATTATAAAGTTTGATACTAAATCTGAAATTTCGAAATTATAAAATTCAAATTTAAGAATTTTAAAATTTTAATTCTAATTTTCAATTTCAATTTTATATTTTTGTTTTAAGTTTATTTATTAAATTTTAACTTTAAAATTTGAAATTCAGATTTTAAATTTTAAATTTTAAATTTTAAATTTTATGTTAATGTTTCAAATTTTAAAATATAAATATAAATTTTAATTTCTAATAATTAAAATTTATATTTTGAATTTAAATTGTAATTAAATAATATGCACGCATTCGTTTTTTAATCTAGAATGAGAACTATACCTAAAAATGCATGGAGAATCCATCAATAGAGATAAAACTGTCTAGTTCTAGCTTTTATTTATCTTATGTTAATGACTTCATTATTTTCTCATTTAAATTATCAAAGTTTCTGAAAATTATTGAAACTTATTGTCCATGTTTTAGTAAAAATATCAACTTTTTTACTATTGCGCAAGATGCACTGTTACTTATTTTTACATTTCTTATTTATTCAATTCAGAAAATTTACTTATTTCATGCAATAAAATCTACCCGCCGTAAGAACATGAAATTTAACCAAAAATGAGAATAAAAGAAATATTTTTCCTACATGCTATGTTTTCTAGTTAGTGCTTTTGTTGGTAACCATAGTCAAATTTGTTTGGTTTACCTTATAAAAGATGTAACACTTCTTATTTGCAATATAAATTAAGTAGCTAATTTAAAGTAATAGTTTTGAAAACCAGCTCAATAGCGATTATTCCATTAAAATTCCCAATTCACTACCGTCTGGTTCAGGTATAAGCAAGAACTAGCTATTACAGGGATAGGTACAAGTACAGGGATAAAAAAAATAACGTTTGGATGAAAATTGAGTTGTTCTCGAGGATAAGAAAAATATTAGACAGTTTTATATAAAAAATGGAGGTGTTGGTGGGAATAACCGAGAACTACTATTTTCGGATAAAAAATTAACGTTTGAATATAAAAAGAGGGATAAGAACCTATTTCTATTTCTATCATCTAACCAAACGGTGGTAGAACAATAGTCAAAGGTGTTAGCTAAAAGTTAAATAATTGATATACCAGATCTCAAGTTGGAACCTAATTGCTTTACATTTCTAACTAAGTTTATTTTTAAAAAGTAAACAAGATGGATAGCATACTACCTTTCTCTGGAAAAAATAATCAAAGGCATGAAATTTGACTCTATATCACTCAATTAATGAAACACCATAATTAGATTCGATAAAATAACTTAAATAGATATCAGTTATTAGTCAATTTGAGAGCATTCCAACATTTTTACATTTTGGGAACTTGCAAATTGCAATGATCTTTTGTTCCACCAATAACTGCAGAACATCAGCTCAGCATGCACCTCACCTCACCATGTGCTGAGCAGTACTATACTAATGCATTCTACCTGTATTTACTTACATGCAGATAAGGAATGCAGATAAGGAATGTTTCCAACTTACCATTAGAGTGATTTACTAGTACAACTCAATTGGCAGAGTGGGCAATCATGATAACCAGAGAGAAAATAAAACATTCTGCAGATATTCAAGTACATGTCATTATTGCATACAAGTATCCTTGCATGCAATGAGTAATTTCAAACATGAGTAACACCAACTCTTATTAGGTGTAAGATCTACACTCCACTTAACCAAAAATTATTTTTTCCCTGAAAAGCCTTATCGTCTTCCTTGTTCTAATAATAAAAAGGAAAAACTTCAAAAAAAACCCCTGTGGTTTCTTGCATTCTCACTTTAGTACCTGTGGTTTAAAACGTATCAATTTGCCCTCTTATGGTTTTGTTTTTATCTTTTCGAAAGCTTTTTCGTTAATATTTCGTTAAATTATATATAAAAAACTTTAAATATCCATCTATGTTTATTGAATATTTACTTTAGTACCTTTTAATTTTAACTTTGTCACTGATTTAAGAAAACAATAAAATAAAATTGATAATAAAAAGAGAAAAACGAAACCATAGGAGGGCAAATTGATACGTTTTAAACCACACCCCCGTTTGGTTGGGGGTTAAGGGGTGGAATAACCCCTTAACCCCCGTTTTATCCCCAAACACCACAAAAAAGAGGTGGGGTTAGCAAACCCCACCTCAAAAAGTTATCCCGGCTTAGCTAACCCCACCTAACCCCACCAAACCTCAACCAAACACTATTTTTCTATTCATAATAACCCACTATCCTTCTTATCCCACCTACTTCAACCAAACACTATTTTTCACTATCCTCGACTAACTCCAACTTCCAACCAAACACAAAAATACTTTAACCCCACCTTAACTCCAAACTTAACACTATTCCTGGAATAACTAGTTTTTTCTAAATCCCGAACCAAACGGGGGGCAGGGTACTAAAGTGAGAATGCATGAAACCACATGGGGGGTTTTTGAAGTTTTCCCTAATAAAAACTCAAAAGAGATTTTGTATAGTCTCAGAAAGGAGAGGAATAAGAATTACACCTACATACAGAGTGTACATGCAGCATTTTTCTTTCAAGCATTTGCATTGATATGGAGGTAGCACATCTGTTTCTTTACACTAGCCAAGAGAGAACCTGCTCATTTACCTTATAGAGCTTTTCACTGGTCAACTATTCCAAACCACAATGCTCAAAAGCACCAACCTTTGTAATTACATATATACCTTTAACTTTAACAGCATAACAATGATGATTCTGTTGACAATGACTAAGAAATAAAGCATTTACATCACCAGTTTAGACAAAGGTACCGTAAGAACACAATAACAAATCGCTAAAAGCTGGAAGTTCTGATTCTCCCAGTAAACCTTAGTTGACAGAACATTCTAGCAATCTAATCGAATTTTTAGCTAGCTGACAGAACATTCCATCAAAAATGTTACAAAAACAGTAGGATCGGGTAGTAGAATCAAACCTTGTAAAACCAAAGGTAGATATATAAAATATACAGTAACGCTAGATAACAAAATCATAGCTAACCGACCGTCTATAGAGCAAGTGACAAAGGATTTGGTGGTTGGTGTCCGTGACCCAAGTTCGAATCCTAGTTGATTCACATTTCCAGCTAAGTTTATTTCTAAATGAAATAAACGAAACGGATAGCGTGCTACCTATCTCTCTCAAAAAAAAAAAAAAAAAAAACACAAAATCATAGCTAAATTTCAGGATTTTATTTCAAATTGCAGTATTGTAACTACAGTAAAAAAAAATAAAAATAAATACAGTAACATTAGATAGCAAAATCACAAGTAAATTTCTGGATATTATTTCAAATTGCACTATTGTTCAGGTAAGGCTTATATTTACCTGAACGAAATCACAACAGCCAAGGTGTAAGAATCAAAGACAAGCATGCATCAACCAGAACAAAAGATTATTTAGCATCTTTAATATAAGCATCGACCACAGGCCAATTCATAAAACAGTCAGAAAAGTCTAGACGTTTATACTAAGAATATATCACTCTCACCTTCAAAAAGTTAAAAAGAAATGTAGTTAGTACATGTCAGAGGCTTAAGAGGAAAGGAAGAAATTACAACTTATTTTTCATGCTTTCAATATTTTTAAGAAGCAATCACCAGAACAATATAGTCGAAGATTCCGCAACAGATAATTATAATGGAAAACGCTCTTCAAACATTTTGTGTTCTTTCTTATTGTGATACAAATGTACTCACTTTTCTAGAACCATAAAGCTGTCAAAAGGAAGATAGGAAAGCCAATCCTCATTTGTGCTCACTAACACTATCATACTTAGTAGGAGCAAAAATTACTGTTGGCATGTCACGTTCATGTTGTGTCAGGGTCTAGTTATAATAGTTATATAGCTTAACACAAACACAACACGAGATTAATCGTGTAAAAAGGCCCAAACACAAACATGACCAATTTACACAGGTAACACAAAATGGCATGATTACCAGCTTATATGAACATAATACGACAAAAATGGCAAGACAGAATAGGACACGAGTAATCTGTCAACAAAAACACAACATGAATAACGAAATATTATTATTTTTTAACAAATAGAGATCACTAAACCATCACACCCCAGTTCCAACGACTAAATAAAAGAGAT
This sequence comes from Aechmea fasciata, assembly GCA_025177825.1. Classification (NCBI taxonomy): domain Eukaryota; kingdom Viridiplantae; phylum Streptophyta; class Magnoliopsida; order Poales; family Bromeliaceae; genus Aechmea; species Aechmea fasciata. The sequence continues at coordinate 8,650,918 of CM045941.1, read as the reverse complement.
ACCTTCTCGATATACCTGATTTGTTATGCAAAACTAGTTCAAACACTGGGAATACATGCCATGCTTGTGTTATATGTCAACATGACCTGTGACCAGACCAACTAATCTGGTTATTATCACCTCATTTTTCGGTTAACGTGTCAACCTGTAACATGGCACCATCAGTTTGTATCATAATTGAGTTGACATGACTGTGACCCCAACCTGTTGAAGGTAAATCCACACCCACTTATCTCATGTTGGGTTTGAGTTGTGTTTTTGTGCGGTGTCAACTATTGCCACCCCTTGTTCATTCATACTACTTAAGCACGGCTTCAAGTCTAATTTCTTTAGTCATTGTTAAAAACCCAATTTAATAATGCTGTTAACCAAATTAAAATCCCAAGCTAACTAGAAGTTCAGGTTCTACAAATTTTGTACAAGGACTTGACTAGTAATCATCTAAGAATTCAAATGACTGAGAAAACATTTCCAGGAAAACAACATGCTTTCTCCGTAGATAATATAGATTGAGCAATTAAGAGCATCTACATAGAGACAGCATGCAAACAGAAAGGCGGTTTGCCTGAAAAATTTACATCACAGCTCCTCTCCTTGTGATTCCGCATGAAGAAAGGCGAAGCTGTGCTAAAATTTGGGCTAGCATTAAAAAAAAATCCTACATCTATTTCAATTGAAAAAGGAAGTGTGTTTTTCTTTTGTGTGTGTGTGGCAGGGGAGGTGGTGGGGTGGGGGTTGCCGGGGACTCGGGGAGAGGAGAAGAAAGAACCTATTGAGAGAAGTAGCTTCTAGCTTAATAAGAAGGCCACATGCAGCATAGCATCAAGAAGGGAAAAGTCCACACAAGATAAAAGCATGGAGAAGACTTTGTGCCATCTTGTTCTGATCAGGGGTTCCACATATGGTGACTTTCCCTACTGTTTCTCCAAGTTTTGGATCGTGAACTGTGACCATAGCACCTGACATCTAAAAAAACAATAAGCGAGTCAGAGAAACCATGCTTTCTGCATTGAAGCTTTAACAGATTATTTCAAAGTTGGAATAAGGATTTTCTGCATATTAGTTCCTTGCATATGTTTATGCTCTGAGCTCTTGTAATTTACATATTCTTGTCATTTACATGGAAGCAGTGCCAATCATCCTCAGTCGTGCAGAATGGTTTTTCTATTAAATTTGTATAAACCAGGTTAACTAGTGAGTTACATATGGTATGTTTATCCCTTAAACCCACTTTTTTCTTTCAAGTATCTTCCTCCTGCTGTCCCAATTCCAACCGCTTGTCTCCTGTGTCTATCAAGTCTAATGTGCAATCAAATACATAGATGCTTGTGCACAGATAAAGCACGCAGCATACAACTCACATGTACAAAGAGACACAGATTTACACAAAAACATCAACACGTTACACGCACATACAGATACCCCCACACACAAACATATCTATATGCATACAGATTTTATATCTAGTTGTGTCTGAAACATATAATAAATGGTTGCTGGGAATTCTTGTAGATTAGATAGAAAAGAGAGATTACCTTCTTTATCTCAGCAAGGTCATTACCATTCTCCCCACAGACAAATCCCAGATACTGGCAAGGAACAATAACTTCCGTTTTTGTGCTTGTTTGCACATTCATCTGGCTTCCTCCACTGAAAAATGTTAACATATTAGGGGAAGGAACATGCACAACAATATTTTCAGGTAATTAGAAGCAATACCTTCCAAACATTCCACCTCTGAAACCTTCTCCCATATCTGGAGTGCCTTTCAAGCTTCCACCGCTAGGAACCTATCAAAAATAAGGCACTTTATTATCCATATGAAAGTTAAGCATTTACTCCAGATGTTAAGTTAAAGGACTTCCAAACAATATCGATATAAGGACAAGGTATCTGTCAATAAAAGAGTATGTTGTTTATCAACCTTCTGACATTTTCAGACATGTCCACATACTTTTATCGATTTTCACGGTCATATCACATGAAAAAAAAAAAATTATACAATAGAGTACCAAGAGTACTCTTCTTGAGTTAAAAGTACCTAAGCTAATTGATAAAAAATGGTGCTAGTAACATAAAGAGAGACCAAATTGACTGGCTGAGAAATACAAGGCGAAACGACAACCGCATAGATTACAACAGGACCTAAGTATAAAGAAATTCTAGTCTAAAATATTAAGAAACCCTAAATACATTAAAAGAGCTGGCAATTGATGTATGTAATACCACAGAGCACATTATTATGGCAGATTTAGCAATTCCAAAATAACTCTACACCCTAATCATCCTCGCTAGATAATTGCCTGATGATATTCTAGGCTTTCAACACCAAGGCCACACTAAATATTATGCCATGAGCTGTTTCATAATATGACTTAGGAAAGAGAATATACACTATATATATGTAATATCTAATTAAATCTAGTTTTGCTGTGTCCCAGAACAGCCAGCACTATAATAGCTTAAGAGGTCATTGTTAGAGCTCAAAAATTGAAAGCCAAACTTGTTGAAAATCCTAGGGCATGCATTGCCAAACTAGAGATTCCACAAATGTGTTGTTCAATTAGAGCTGTTTGAAGCAGCTCTAACAGTTTCTTCTTAAAGTTTCGCAATAGCTTAATGTTGTACTTGTACGTCGAAGCAGAAGTTCAAAATTGGACCTATTGCTTCTGGGGCCCAACAACTTTTTCGGTTTCCTATTCCAATTGTTTGCCAAACACCCATCTTCTTATTATTACTAAAAGTCAGGACAAATGTGCTGCAAACACTCAAGCATTTTGATGACATCCCATTAATTTTTGTTTGTTTTGATTTGAATCATTTTCACAACATGTATTGGGGATTCCATAGAAACTAATGGTTCCATTATCTTCATTTCAGTACTTACTAACAAAACCCGCATTTTTTTTTGAGATAAAGGTAGCATGCTACCTACTTCGTTCATTTTTTAGAAATAAACTCAGCTGGAATGTGAAGCGATAGGATTCGAACTTGGGACCTCAGGTACCGACCACCAAACTCTTTGCCACTTGCGCTAGGGTTTGACAGCTAAAAGTGAATAGAGCTGTAAAATTTGACGAAATAACCATCAAAAGTAACAACGTCCATTTATCAGATGAAATAAACTTAAAATCAAAACAAACAAAAGTTGAAGCATCAACTAAAAATAAGTGAAGCTTAAGGGCCTATTTCAAAATGGCCTATGGACTATGGTTGAGTGGGTCCCCATAGAGTACGCCGAAAATATTTCAGCCCTAAGACTTTACTTGTTATGGAAACTTTCACTTGTCCAATCTGGCCATACTGGAAATCACAATCCAGGAGAGGAGATAAATTAGGGAGCAGGTGTTCTTCTATCACAGCATAAATCAGATTATGCATGGTTGTGTAAAATCTGATGGCTGGTCCATGCTTCAATACCAGCACAACATTGCCAATTTAAACTCCATTTAGCTGTTTTAGCATGCATTGGAAGATTACATCACAGATAAACTAATAAAACAAGTCTTTACCTCAGGAGCCCATGATCTTGGTGAAGGACGATCGACAAAAGGACGAGGTCCTGCAGTTTGACTCCCATAGTAAAAGGGGATTTGATCTGCTGAATTAGAGATACCGATTGAAGGATCAGAACTAAGAGAGAGCCCAGGTGTAGAATAACGCCCAGAAGGTGTTGGCTCTTGTCTTGATCTAGGTGAATACTGGTTAATGCCTGTCATTGAATCCATCCTTACAGGAATTATGTTCTCCCGAATCCTGCCAGTGATGCGAAGCAACGCATCGTGCACAGATTGGAAATTACCAGTTACCTGCCAACAAGGTACAAAACATTACTGCTCTTAACAAGGTTCTTTTCAATGCTTACTTCTTGTTGAATTCACTGTTCTGATTTTGATAATGAAGCTTAGGTCTTGCAATTTGTGTGTTACTCCATATTCAGAAGACTAAAATTTCAATTATTTGGAAGCAGACAACAGCAGAAATTACCCCCAAAAAAAAGTATACCGAAGTGAAAATAACAGGGAGGAAATTAAGATGATCACTTAAAAAAGAAAACCACAATAATTAGTGAGCTTAAAAAGAAACCACATAATTAATGGACATCAAGTTTGGTAAGTGCTAACAAAGACGAAAAGCATCCTTGACAAGTATTCATTTTTGTGTTTCCACTAACAGAAAATAAAACACTAAAACAGGACTATTCAGGATGAGAGAGGCAGATCACACTGGCTTCTCCTTACTTGGTCATATATTGTATGGTTCTCAGCGTTGAATATAGAGAAAATGAATCACATCCCCAAATAGTAAGTTGCCACTCTAGGAGTTTCAGCAAACATATTGTAATATATTAATGAAATCTTACTGCTTAGACAGCATGGTGATGTGTAGAAATTGAGCACATCACCTCACAAAAATTTCAAACAGAAAGGGAAAGAGAAAATGCTTAGTCACTTAAAGTAAAAACAGCACATAAATAATTCGTAAAGAACAGACGAAAAAGTACTAGTAGTTTTTTCAGTAGGTTTATGCCCTATTTCATTATAACATGTGAGAACAGTACAAATAGAATTATAAGGCCCAGACAAATCACAGTTTGCCACCCGTATACAAGCTTCTGAGGACAAAAGAAATGAAAAGTATTGATAGTTCAAAAGATTTCTGTACCTGGACAACTTCATCATTTGGTTGAGCACATTTTGGAATTTGTTCTTTAAAAAATATTCGAATACTAGCACCAGTCTCTTTTCTCATTTCTGCAATAATTGTACCACCTTTACCCATAAGACAACCAATCTGCTGCGCAGGAACAAGAAGCCTTGCAGAAACAGTCGGACCTTTGTCAATGCCTGCATCTGCAAGTCTAGTATGTACACGAATCACAGCATCTTGAGCTGGAGAATGTCTCATTTCAGAGTTCTACACAAATCAAGAACATCATACTATTAAGTAGTGATGTTGTATAAAACTAACCAAAAAAATCAATGGCTACAATAAGATGTACCATATCTCTTAAATTTGAAAAATTTTCGCTCCAGCACACACCTCACGTGCAGATATCGTAATGATTTTCTCATCTGTATCCAGAACAGAATCAAGAACCTTGATAAGAGCACCAGTTTCATTTTGTAAACCACGAACAACAGCACCTGCTTTCCCAATGATGCAACCTACTTTATCACTGGAGCACAACATTCTGAAGATAACATCCTCTTCAATTACCTTTCTATGCGAAACATTTGAGCTAGGTGGAAAGCTTCTTTGACCATAAGGGTTCATTGGTGCAGATTTTGTAAAGGCAAAGTTAGTTATGCTTGATCTAGGGTTTTCCTGAAGGCAACTTGAAACCGATAGCAGTGCTTTCTTTACAGAAGAGAAACTCCCAGAAATCTACGAAACATGCTTTTAATTAGTAAAACTTAGAATACAGCAAATGGAATGGACCAACTGTACAGACAGCGCCATCTATATTATGTAATATACTCGGAAAAGGATAGCTAGTAGTAGAATAAAATTATCCATGAGAACATTAATGGACTGATAAGTAATACATTCACCAACAGACATGCTGTTCACGATTATTTTTCTAGAAAATTGTATGGCCTATCATCTCCACAGAACAAAGATGTTATTAAAAAAAAATTGCAGCTTTAATTATTCCAATGACAGAGTAATTTCAGTAATTAAAAAAAGAAAACCAATCTTTCAGAAAATCATAGCTAGCAATCAAATTTCATTAGTTCTATTTTGCCAACAGAGGTCCTATAAGATGATAACTTCAATCACTAAAAGTTTAAAAGTTTAAACAGCATAACTTTTGATTAAACAACAAATTATACACTCTTTCTATGTTGCACAGATACGAATACGGGGATACGGATACAACACAATACGGATACGGCGATATGGCAATTCCTAAACCTTTTAGGATACGATACGCGGGATATACTTGAATAAAATATTATTTTAAATATATTTAAATATATGTTGATTATATGTAATGATATATTGAGAACAATCAAGATATCTGGACTATATTAAGGAATATATTCTAATATGTATTAACTTGTATAATTGTTCTACATATGTTCATAAAAAAAAAAAATCAATCATATAAAATAATAATTCACAAAGTATCAAACCAACTATCGTCCAACTTGATCAAATGATAACAATAGATATGTAATCGCACAAACTAGATAATTAGCCATTCAATATATATGTCTGTTTTGTTAGTTTTATTATTAAAATAGTAATAAAAATATGCTAACAATTTAATAGAGAAGGGAAAAAAAATCAAATTTTCTATAACCTTTGTTGCTTAATGCTAGATTGACAAATTAGATGAAAAAGAATAAATACTGTGTGAAGATAGAACGAGAGGGAGCGCCTTCTACCATTCAAGAGCAAAAAGATAAATGAAATGACAAATTGAACAGAGATTGGCGTTTTTCTCACTCTTTTCCTTCTTTCCAATAGGCTTGGACATGAGCTTTTAAAAAAATTTTAAGTTTTGATCATTTTAGACAAAAAAGAACCTAGCCGTGTCCCTCCGTATCCCCCGTATCCCTCACGTATCCGAGCCGTATCCGATTTTTTTATTTTTTAAAAATGTCGGATACTTCATTCCCGTATCGGACACGTATCGGGCGCGTATCGAGCACGTATCGGTATCCGATACGTATCCGATACGGGTACGGCATGAAATTTGAAGTATCCGTGCTTCATAGCACTCTTTTTATTCATTGGCAAATGGACCTGAAAGACCCATGGGTATATAGGCAAAAATGGACTTCAAAGACTATATACTGATGTGTTTAAATACAACCACTTTTCAAAGGTTCTTAAAGAGTATATATTAAGGTATTTAACTGGCTTAATTACACTATACTACACTGTCTTTTACAGGTTTTTCACTTCCTACACTATACTATTTTGTTCCCCCCAAAGGCACCACTCAATTATTCCTATACCCCTTTTTCAACCCCTACACTATAATCAATAAACCTATACTTTTATATAGAAGCTGTTCAAAAATACTAGTTAAAAGTGGCAGAGCATATATTCAACTCATTTTGACATGACAAATAGCAAAATGCATATAAAAAATATAAGAATAATCAAAAATAACTTGATAGAAACTTTTAATAAGTCTATCATGGAGATTTATTTTATATATTTTTCTACTATTATACCAGTGTCTCACAATGAAGTTATTAAATTTTGTCTAAAACAATAGATTTGTTAACAGTAATGTAAAGATTGGCGAGAAAAAAGTAATTTAGTGATATCAATGAGAAAAGAAAACAGTTCAAGGTAGAAAAGTAAAAAAATCTAAAATATAGCGTAAAGATTGATAAAATACAATAATACAATGGTGGCTTTGAAAAAAAAAGTACAATGTAGCGAATGAAAATAACACTAACGTACAGTGTAATAGCGTGTAATTAAACCTATTTAATTACAAACACTTTAATGAATACAAGTATGATGCACTTCAGAGGATTCTTAGTTCCTTGTTATATAAATACCGACTTCAAAGTGAATCATCTAATTAAAATTAGCGAGCTTAAGCAGTTGCCAAGGACCATTTAGTGAATTACAATCATGAATGAAGACATGACACATAATCATCTTGTAGTAATCCAAATATTCTATATCATAAGAATGAACTAGCATTTTCAATCCTAGGAGATATTCAAATAATTTTGTAGTATGCCGCATCGAAGTTCAAGATGGAATAGCGACGTGTTAAAAGGCATGCATGAAGTGGCAAGAGAAAATTAAGCCTGTAAAATATTATGTTTTGCACTTTCCGAAACAAGATTAGCACTCATAAGTCCTCTGTGCACATTCCTTACGGTGGCCACATATGAGGGGGTCCAGATGGAAGTTAATTTTCACTCAAATGGGTTTATGCCCCGTCTTCAACCTCTGCTGATTCCTTTTCCTCCTAAACTAGCTCTTGCTCATTCTCAGAAAAAGGCCAGTGTCCTCTGCCACTTTCTAATTATCTTTTATCTCTAAACTTGAACCCTCTCTCTAGTTATTCATAATTCCTAATGGTTCATCAACTTTGCAACCAAAAGAGCCAAAAATAGAAGGTATTTACTTAAATACCGGAAAAATGAAAACTATTGCAAACCAAAAGAGCCAAAACTTTCATTATTTCTCTAAACCTGGAACTGAAACATTCCTTCGTTATTCTTCAACCATGTTTTCCCTTTCCTTCCCTTACCTGAATATTTGGATGCTTTTAGCTTAAAAGAACCTAAACTTTCATTTCTACAAGTTAATATTCCTTCGCTAAATGGATTCTTTTTGCCTCTTTTGGCTAACCTAGAGCACATCTGATAGATTCAATTATTTATCTCATAAACGGCATGGATGAAAAAAACAAAAGTTCCATTGCATTACCTAAGAAGTTTGACAACAATGAACAGAATGAGAAGAGTCTAGTAGCACAATCTCGAAATCCTCTATCACTTTTTTTTTTCTCTCTCCTCCATAGCATGAGGTTTGGTACAATGTAAAACTACAAAACCATGGCAACTACGCATTCGATACATTCGATCGATAACAACTAAAACTCTACAATAAGGCATCCACCATTGCTAGATAATAACAGCAAAGGCTAGCAACCAATTACCTGTTTGTTCATTACAAAAACTAATCCCATATACAAATTTACCATACCTAGTATCTTCCAAATAATAGCATCCTCAAATTAGTGGCATGAATTAGCATGGAAGACGACATCGAGTAGATTGAGAAACTGACCTGGATAAGTTCATCACTGGGAGCAGCGCACAGAGGCAGGTGCTCCTTCCCGAAAACCCTAATCTGCGCCCCGCTCTCCAGCCTGATCTTCTCCACGATCTTCCCACCTTTCCCGAGCACGCATCCTACCTGTCCGCCCGGCGCCAGCAGCCGGCACACCACCAGCCGCTGCATCATCATCTCCTTCCCCTCCTCCTCCCCGTCGCCACCCCCCACCCTTTCCTCCTCGCCCCGCGCGATCCTCTCGTAAACCCTAACCAGCGCCCGCTGCGCCGGCGACGCCTCGTGATCCGCGGTCGCTGCGGGATCCTTCCTCGGGTGGGACTCGCCGACGATGACGACGACGCGGTCGTCGCAGCGCGGGACGGGGTCGTCGACGCTGATCGCGGCGGCGCCGGCGCCGAGCTCGGCGAGGACGGACCCGTCCTTGGCGACGACGCCGCCGAGGCGATCGCCGGGGCAGATGATTCGGAATAGGGTTTCGGAGGCAGAGGCTGTTGGGAGCTGCGGCGCGGGGACGCGGAAGCCGCCGCCGCCGCCGCCGCCGGCCGAGGAGGAGGGGTGGGAGCGCTTGGATCCGTATGAGGAGGCGGAGGCCGAGGAGGAGGGGGTGGTTGGGGAGGGAGCGGAGTAGTCGGCAGCGGCGGCGGAGCCCTCCATGGCTTCGCTCGCCATACACTCTTCTACTTCGTCGTCCTCCTCCTCCTCCTCTGGTACCAAAAAGGCTAAAACCCTCTCATTTTGCGCACGTGCTAAATGAAGGCCCAGTGGGTCTAAACATAGCAGTAGGGATGTAAAACAGGCCCGAAGCTCTGGGCCGTACTGGGCCACCATTTTGGAGCCCCAAGCCCGGGACGCCACGGCCCGAAACGGGCATGGGCCGTGCCGGTCCGATGGTTATTCATCTTCTCTTCTTTTTTAAAAAAATAAATAATACAAATTTATTTTTTTTAAAAAAAAATTAAATATTTACTTTGGTATAATTATTTTTATAATTTTTTAAATATTTTAATCAAAATATTAATTTACATAAAAATATTTATTGTTTATATTTTAAATTTCATACTAAATTTTTTTAAAAAAAATAAAAAGATAAACACCTTACTTAGCCGGCCCGAAGCACGGCCCGTGTCTTCCGGGTAAAAGGGCCGTGCTAGGCCAGATGGTAGGAAACTTGGGCCCAGTACGGCCCGGCCCGAAATTAAATCCAGGCAAAATTATATTTAGCCCTCACATTTAAGCCTTATTTGGTTAATACTTCTGTTTTTAATTTATTTATTTTCATAGCTCAAATTTAAGCAGTAGAGTGAACTAGGGGATTGATTTCCTCAGAAAAAACAAGTGAAGAAAAAAGTTACTGACAAACTTTTATTTTTGTTACCAAAAAAAACCTTATGCGTGCATATTGCAGACAACAGAACAAGGCTGATTTCTTCTGCAGTGAATTTTAAATGCAATTTACACGTATCAAAAGGGTGCCCATCTTTCTTGCGTCACAAACTAAGGAACACTAGACGACGTATTTGACAAATGTGGTGATATTATGAAGTTTGAGCTTGAAACCTTTAGGGCGCGTTTGGTTCGAGTTATGTAAAATTACAGAATATCTCGACATATCCAGGTATCTTGGATTTCGACGTGAGATTACTACTGATGCTACATTAGCGCGTTTGGTTTAATGCAGTAATGTAATACTGGATTGCAGTGTTTATAACATTATTATGTTTGGTTCAGTTTATAAAATTTAGTAATCCTGATATAAAAGTGTTGTTTTTCTAAAATTGCCCTTATTGTAGTCATTTAAATATTATTTGACGAAGTTTCCTTGAACACTCCTTATATCGACGAAAAAAGAAAAAAAAAATAACTCCAAATCAGATCTAACTTCAATTCGAAAATAATGTGTTGGTAGTGAGAGAGAAAAGGTGATTAAATATGTATGCGGAAATGGCGAATAGAGGAAAGGAGATCGTGATGATATCTAGAAGGACGATGCAATAGAAGATGATATATTCGTGCGAGAGAGAAAGAGATAGAAAGAGAAAGAGGCATGCAAGAGAGAGACCGAGAGAAAGAGGCGTGCAGGAGAGAATGGAGAAGGAGCGGGAGAGAAGGGAGAAGGAGAGAGAGAGATATGAAATTAATACTGTTAATCGGGTTTCGGATTGTTGGAGGGTAAAATTGTCATTTTACATAATAAGTAGTATTACCATATTTAAGTAATACAAGATACACGACCCCCCTCCCGTTAATATTTTCGGTATAATCCTGCTCGATTTGTAATGCTGCATTAACGAGTAAATTACATAGTGGATGAACCAAATACAGTAATCCTGGCAGGATTGGCTGTAATCCTGCCAGGATAACTCGAACCAAACACGCCCTTAAAGATATTTGAACACATATATTGAGGTATGGGGTAGTAATGTCATTTATCAATCTTTTATTGAGAGGTATGTTGATGTAAGATGTAACTTCACCTCAAAATGTTTGTGCAATAGTACACTACAAGTGACTACAAGAAAACTTCATACATGCTAGTACACTTCCATGAACAAAATCGGAAATTGCTGTTTCAGAATCCTGCAATTTAATAAAGTTTTTATCTTTACCATATTGTAGTTTTCTGTTTTTCTATTTATTACTAAGTTTCTTTTCAACATACAAAAAAGAGACAAATAAAAGCATATATGCCTTGCTATTTGTTAGGTCTCTACCGTCAAAACCCCAGTAACATTTGCCGCTTAATCTTCTTTGTCACCTTACATGCATCTAATATACTTCGTTGCAGTATTATTCTTCTATAGCTTTTGCTTTGATTGGTGCTCGAACTAAATCTAGTTAAGTGCACGTGCAATGCACGTTGCACAAATACCAAAACAAATAAATTTTTTATAAATAAATATTATGAATTCAATATATATTATTTAATCATTATTAAAATAAAATGACAGAAATAAGAAATAGAATCACAATATCATCAAAGAAATAACACAAAATCCATTATGATATCATTGAAAAAAAATACAAAATCCATCACTAAACTAATTGAAAATATCGCCACCAGTCTCCTTTTCATGCAAATTACACTTAAAACTATATTTAATTAACGATTTAGTTTTGATTTTGGGGTCAAATTTTAATACTCACCAAAATTAAATCTATTATTTTTTGTAAGAAAAAATCTACTATCATGAATTAAAATTTTAATTATCAAATTGGCGGGTATTAAATTTTGGCAAGCATTACAAATTTAAAATTTAATTTTAAATACTACGTAATTGGCATGCATTATGTTTGTGAGAAATTTTTTTTTTTGAGAAAACACATGAATAGAAAATAAATTTAATTCTAGGTATTACGTGATTAGCGGAGATTTTAAGATAAATTTAGTTTTACGTATTACATAATTGGTGGGTAGAAAGAAAATATTTGAGAAACACGTAAATAGGAGATAACGGATAGGGAGGATGACAATTTTGGAAAGAGAAAAAATTTAAAACTCATATTTTTGTAAGTAGTGTTGAGCCATTTAAGCGCGGACAGCTGTCAAGCCGAGTCCATGCAAGGGCAGCGGCTTCAGTAATGCACCGGGAGCGCACCGAGAGCACTAGGAGGGGCATGAACCGCGCTAGATCGAGTGAGTTATAATAACCGTAAGCAGTTGCAAGCAATTCCGATCGGCTGGAGGTGATCCAAAATATCAGGAGATAGTGGTCGATCGTGTAAAAGCTATAATTGATCCAAGGGGTGACCTATAAATAGGTCAACAACACCCTAAAAAAGTGTCTTTTCACTTGTGAACAAAAGATCACTCTTATTTTCTCGCATTTTACAAAGTATTTTCTAGGAGTAGTCTAATTGTAGCTCTTCCTTTTCCGCATTTACCACTTTTTCTAGGAGTGGGATTTAATTTAATCAATCGAGTTTGTATGCCTGCCCGGCACACTCACCTCTTGTAAACTACTTTATATATATATATATATATATATATATATATATATATATATATATATATATATATATATATATATATATATATTCAAGACGTTCGGTTCTTCAGGCCGACTAATTTCTTTTTTGTTTAGTCATTCGGCTCCTCTGCCGACCTCGGTTTTTACTCGTTCAGTACATCCGACTCATTCGGCCGAACCGAAGTTAGAATAGAGTTTTCAAATCCGTGATTTGATTCCTCGTCACCGAATTGCTTGATCGGTGGAAGGGCGCAATTTTCGAGGTCGCATCAATAGCCATTTTCCATTCCTGCACGCTCCATGAGGAAGATCTTTGACTGAGTCAAGAACCAAGGATTTCGACGGCACAACTAGTAGTATATATAGGGCGTGTTTGGTTGGCTAAATATTAACTTGAATCGGAATCGAAATGATTCATTCCGATTCTAGCGTTGGTATGTCGTAATCCCATTCCGATTCCCTTTCTATTCCGGAATGGGAATCGGCTAATCCGGGTAGAATGAATCCGGCCTCGTACCTCGGATTGAGAATTGAATCCCGACTTAATTATTTTATATACCAAAATAACCTTTTCGTAAGATTTTTTTTTTAAAAAAAAATCCTCTCGGCTCTTACGCACGCGCCGCTCAACCCTCCCCCGCGCGCTCACATCTCTCCACACTTCATCCCTCTCTCCCTCCTGTAACTAATTAATTCCTCCCTTTTTCTCTCTAATCTCTCTCTATTTTTTTTGTTTTTTTTTTTCTTTTTTTACATAGACTTTGGACTTTTTCTAAGTAAAAAAAAAAAGAAGAAAAAGTCATATGAACACTACTAATTATGAGACCATACTTTTCTTTTTCTTGTTACTAAGAAGTAAATTTTTTATTTGATGTTATAATATCACATATGGTGCTACTATGTCAAGAGGAAAAAAAATCTAAATTTTGATAAAAAAAACAAAGAAGAAAATTCTTATATAATAAGGTGTTGATACAAAATCATAGGATTTTGAATTGTGGTATTTTTTTTTAAAAATATAATAACTAGTCGAATAAAAATAATATATTATATGCGAAATCTCATATAGTAATGCTCTTTATATTTATTTGATATTTTTTCATATTAAATAATATAAAATATAATTTTTTATTTTTTATTCATTATTTTGTAAGTTGCTCATTTATATTTTAAATAGAGTATTCAAAATAGTTAAAAGTAATTAAAATGTATTATAAGGGTAAATTTGGTATATTAATTTGTTTCCGTTTCTGATAACTACCTGAACCAAACACCGACAATGGAAGTGGTTCATTTCGATTCCGATTCAGGTGGCGAACCAAACAGAATGAGGTAATGAGTCATTCTGATTCCGATTCCAGCTTATTCCCATTCCGTTTCCGATTTCGATTCGATCAACCAAACACACCCATAGATTTAGATAGATAGATGTAGATATAATAATACATATTATTATTTTTAAATTTTTTAGCCTAATTTAAAAATAATAAAGTTCAGCTTATTTAAAAATAAAGAGTTATATTTACATTTAAAATTTACCGTTAGATCAAATTCTACCGTATAATATCGCATCAACTTTTAACTTTGTCGTTTCTTTTCACACCTCTCTCTCTCTCTCTCTCTCTCTCTCTCATTGTCTCTCTCGCCGCCAGCAGTGCTCTTCAGTCTTCCACCGTTTGCACTCTTCGCCGCCGGCAGCGCTCTTCGATCGGGCACCGTTCGCACTCTTCGCCGCCGGCAGCGCTCTTCAGTCTTCCACTGTTCGCACTCTTTGCCGCCGGCAGCGCTCTTCAGTCTTCCACCGTTCGCACTCTTCGCCGCCGGCAGCGCTCTTCAGTTTTCCACCGTTCGCACTCTTTGCCGCCGGCAGCGCTCTTCAGTCTTCCACCGTTCGCACTCTCTGCCACACTTCGCCGCCGGCAGCGCACACGTCGCCGCCGGCAGCGCACACTTCGCCGTTCGCATATCCCGATGGAACTCCGGCAGCGGCGCTTTCAACAGGTTCGTTCTTCGTCTTCCAATGATCTTCTTCATCTTTTTGTTTTTTCTTTTTCTTTTTCTTATGGTTTTTTGGGCAGCAAGAATGTGAGGGGCATTCTTTCTTGAGCTTCTAATTAGAGTTTGATGTAATTTTTTTACAGAGATTTGGGTAGATCGCGATCTAGGGGTTCCACACTTCCGAAACCCTAGAATCCCTCTTACTGAGCCCTAGAGATGTGAGAGCTCCTACTATGCCTTCTCAATTCGTGTTTGAGGAATCGTCTCTTCCCTTTTCCTCTAAGGCTAATTGGGTTTTGTGCTCTCTTTGGTTCACAGGTCTCGTCTCTGCGTAAAGAATTTGCCCAAGTACGTCAATGAGGATCGCCTCAGAGAGTTCTTCTCCCAGAAGGGCGAGGTCACCGACGCTAAGATCATGCGCACTACGTGAGAAAAATCGAAAAATCCCACCTTCAAATCTTTTATCACCATTGATTCATGTGTTCGATTCGCATTTTTAATTGTTCTCTTATGTTTGTTTGCTGAGTTTGAAATGTCTTGTGTGATTCTAGTTACATGTCTAAAAGTATGAAGCTCTTAAGTTGCTTCTCTAGTTTAGCCTATTTATTTTGAAGCTGATTAAATTTCTCAACTTGAAACAGTTTCTGTAACAAAAAGACCTTTTTGTTCAGTATATATGTAGTAATACATCATTAATTCATGCTCCCTTTTGTATTTTTCGCCTCTTTTTCTGAATATGAAGTGTGTAACATTTGGATTTTTTTTTTTATCGAGTCTGCGGATTTGTTTTTATTTGTGTAGCATAGTTGTTAAAAATTAATTTTTTTGGTTTTGAATAGAGATGGGAAGAGTAGGTATGTTAAAAATTAATTTTTTTGGTTTTGAATAGAGATGGGAAGAGTAGGCAATTTGCGTTCATTGGGTTTCGTTCTGAGAAGGAAGCGGAGGCGGCCCTCAATTATTTCAACAACACTTTCATGGATACTCGGAAGCTCATATGTGAGGTGAGATGGTACCCCATGTTCTTACATAGATAGTTCTTGAAAGATGGGGGAGAGTTATGAAGTATAATAAGCACCTTATAAGTTTATCTGCCAATTGTAGGTTGCTCGTAAAGTTGGCGATCTGAATTTGCCTCGTCCTTGGAGCCGTTATTCTCTAGAGAAAAGCACTCCTTTGAGTCAAAGCAAAGACAATGCTGGTGTCAGTGACCAAGTTTCATCGATGAAAATTTCTGAAGGCCAAAAATTGAATGCTAATCTATGTAAAAGCACTGAAGTTAACGATCCAAAGCTCCAAGAATTTCTCCAAGTCATGCAGCCACGGACTAAGTCGAAATTGTGGGCCAATGATGCAATTGGTGCTGATGACTTTGTTGACAAAGATAGCAAAATCGATGAGAAAGATTATCAGCAGCCACAGATGGGGCAAAAGCAAGCAGCTCGACCAAAGGCTAGAACACCTGATGGTAGCAGCGGCAAACCTGAGGCGACTAAAAGCACTTCTTCTGAAGAAAATGAGACGGAGGAATCATTGGAAACAAGGGAACATGATCATATGACTGACATGGAGTATTTTAAGAGTAGAATTAAGAAAAATTTGTCAGACGAATCTGCAGACTCTGATGACGAAGATTCCAAAAGTCAAACAGATATGGATACAAATGATGCAAATGGGCTCTCAGTTGGAGAAGATGACATCAATGGAGAGGAAAAGGAGTCTCCTCTAGTAGATTCCGATGGTGAAGATGTTAATAATGAGAATCCAACATCGTCAGTAAGTGATGAGGAGAAACAGGCATTGGAAACTGGCCGGCTATTTATCCGCAATCTTCCTTACACAACTACGTATGTTGTTATACTGACTCTATAATACTTTAGTTGAATGCAGATGTTAGTCCTTTATATCTATCCTGACTAGTCTTCTTAATGAGTAAATTATTATTGGTGGTGTCCAGTGAAGAGGATTTGATGGAGCTTTTTAGCCAGTTTGGTGATGTCTCACACGTGCATCTTGTTGTTGATAAAGATACTAGACGGTCCAAAGGCATAGGTTATGTGCTTTTTTCACTTCCAGAATCTGCTATAAGGTAATAATTTTTGTCGCATAATTATACCCTTTATCTCATTCTTACTTAGTACTAAAAGAATTGCTTATATTCAATTTGGTGGAGATATGATAATATTTATATGACATTCTTCGCCTTTTTTTTCAGTCATTATTATGTTTGGATTCCGTTATGTTGCATTGACACCTTATTAATGTTGTAGGGCACTTGAAGAGTTAGACAACTCAAGTTTCCAAGGCAGGTTATTACATGTCATGCCCGCCAAGCCACAAAATGATGAGAAACTTGAGTAAGAACCCTTGTATTATCCTTTTGGTACTTCCGTTCCTCACAAGCTTGTTTGATTTAAACTGTTCGTTTTGAATTCATTAAGGTCTAATAATGTGGCGGAGAATAAGACCTTCAAGCAGTTAAGAGCAGATCAGAGGAAGGCATCTGAAGCTAGTGGTGATACACGGGCGTGGAATAGCTTATTCATGCGTCCTGATACTGTATGTTTATATTCCAGCAAACTTTAATGAATAAATGCATAAGCTTATTTTCTTCTAAGCACTGTTTTATATTGTTAGTAGGATGATGTCCTTTGTATTCCATTAAGTATATTACTTTTTATGTTATACTCCTATATATAATTTTTTTGTAATATACGATTCTTGACTGGAATTTTTTTTTTTTACTTGATTGGAACTCGATTTAACTGCAAATTAATGTAAAATGGATTTTGTGATATTTGATTCATCATTATCCAATTTCCAATCAGGTTGCTGAAAACATAGCCAGGAAAACTGGTGTCAGCAAAAGCGAATTACTTGATCGTGATGCGGATGATCTTGCTGTGCGTATAGCACTGGGAGAAACACATGTGGTAGCAGAGACCAAGAAAGCTCTATCTAATGCTGGAATCAACATTGCTGCTTTAGAGGAATATGCTGTGAAAAAAAATGAAAAAATGAAAAGAAGCAACCATGTGATATTGGTTAAGAACTTGCCTTACAGCTCTTCCGAAGGAGATCTTGCTAGCATGTTTGGGAAATTTGGGAGCCTAGACAAAGTTGTTCTCCCACCAACCAGAACTTTGGCTTTGGTATGAATTTTGCCTGATAAACTCTTAAATTTACATCACCAACCACTTGGTCGTTTGGCAGGTACCTTTATCAAGGGACAATGGGTATACCTGCTTTAAATTCAACTTTTAAGTGAGAAAAGGGTACACATATTGGTTCCTACTGGCTTGATCAAATCATCAAAAGAAAATCTTCAGATTTACATTTTAATTAGATGCTTTTGCATCCGTGTTTTTGCAAAATTATCCATTACATACAAGGCACAACATAATCCAGAAGATATGTAAATATTCCTTGACAGTAAACCCTCGTATGAGTGTACCCTTATCATGAGTTGAAAAATGATTCAATTCTTGGGTTGAAAGTGTTATATTTTCGTAAGTGCAATGATTTATGTGGAAGAAATCAAGTTTTTGAAAGGCATAGTTTAGAATTTGGAGGGGTCTAAATGCAAATAGATAATTTGCAGGGGTATACATGTAAATATGTCCTTTCATTTGTCCAAATTTGGCCTTTTGCATTACTGTTTTTGTCTGCAGAAATTTATAAATCAGTCTCTCCTATTACATTATTTTTCAGGTGATCTTTCTTGAAGCAGCAGAAGCTCGTTCAGCTTTCAAGTGTTTAGCATATAAACGATACAAGTAAGGTTCTTTAGTTTTTCTTGCTTTACATCTAAATTCTAAAGCAAGGTTTTAAGTGCCCGTCGGCACGGGCTGTATCTACCGTGCCGTACCGTGCCAACAATATACCGGCACGATACAGACCCCGTGCCAATGGCACAGTTTAAAACCCTCTATTCTTTAAATTAGTACGTAATTTTCTCAATAAAGTTCAAAAGATGCGATAAAAAGACATAATAAATAGTTAAGAATATTTTGTTGCCAAAAAAAATAAATATTTCATGCTATTATGTGTCGGCATACAAGAATTTTTTTGACCGGCACACATCGGTACGGCTCGGCACGCACCGTGCCGGCAAGTTTCCGACACGACCTCGTGCCACGGCACTTAAATCCTTGTTCTAAAGTAATTAGAAACTTGCACTCTTCATACGTTTTTTAGGGAATATGAATGCGGTTGTTCAGTCAACTCCTCTGAATGTGGAATCCTCAATGTCTTTTTATAGAAAGAGACATCAGGTTACATTGTCTCTCATGAAGAGTGCAAATCAAATATGGTTGACTAAATTTTGAAAATGTTTAATCTTATTTCCCCTTGTTTGTTTTGGAAATTTTTACAACTTGTAGAGATGCTCCATTATATCTGGAATGGGCTCCTGAAAATATTTTTTGTCCTACCGCACCATCAGCATGTGAGGAACAAAAGAATGTAGTTGGTGAGAAGAATGTTAAAAAAGTTTTAGTGGAGGAAAGCATGGAAGGAGTACCAGAAGAAGATATTGATCCTGATAGGGTGGAGGTTTGACATTTTCTTTGCCCGCCTCTTCGTTGTGAGCATTTTTATGCACTTTTAGACTGCGAAGCTTCAATTTTCAGCAACTTCTGTGGCAATATTGTTCTTTATATTTCGTTATTTTAGTGTAGGCTATTTGATTTCCTTCTCACTGTAAGCTTCTGTACCTTTTTGAACAGAGATAGTTATCAAGCATGTTAGTATTTGGTCGCTTTTTTTTTTTTTTGGGTAATCAATGCAGGTTGAAGTGTTTTAGCTTCATTCCCTTCTCTAGTCACCATACATATTCTTACTGCTCATCCATTAAACAAATAATAAAGAGTGTCAGGAAAAAGCTAACATCCGTCCCCCCTTCCCCCTACAAAAATAAAAAAAGAGGAAGACATTCAAGTACCATTATGAGAAAATGTTGCTCCCAGATTATATAGTGTAAACTGATTTCTTTATTGTTCCCCTGATATCAAAATTTCTTTTGCTAGTCTCTTTTTTTAACACTAGAGTTCTACCTTTCAGAGCTATAGATGATTGCATCTCATTTCCCCCTATGTTATTGCTGCAAACATGCTGTTGATATTTGATTCTATCACCACTGTGTTTTGATATCAGACTTCTAATCAATTTCTCATAATAGACCCCAATTTTTTTACTGTTTTGTCTTTTATTGTTTGCAGTCACGGTCGATTTATGTGAAGAACTTAAATTTTAAGACCTTGGATGAATCTCTGAAGCTGCACTTTACTAATAATATGAAGAATGGAACAATAAAAAGTGTAAAGGTACATTGAAGAAACGCTTATTTAAGCAACATTTTTTCCGTTCTTCCTTTGTCTTAATAATCATATATTTTTATACTTTGAAGGTGAAAAAGCACCTCAAGAATGGCAAATTTGTATCCATGGGCTTTGGCTTTATTGAATTTGATTCTGTGGAAACAGCAACCAGCGTCTGCAAAGATTTGCAGGTAAACCGGAAGATTTTGCAACATAAAGTACAGACAAATAATTCTTTTTTCACTTACTGTCATTTGAGGAATTAGGTAACTGTACTAGTCTGTAACTTGTTATATAATTTTCAGGGGACTGTTCTGGATGGTCATGCTCTTTCCTTGCAACTTTGTCATGGAAAAAGAGATGGTCAGGTTTCAAAGAAGGGTGAAAATGATAAGAGTTCAACTAAGCTGATCGTGAGAAATGTGGCATTTGAGGCAACAGAAAAAGATTTAAAGCAGTTATTTGGTCCATTTGGTCAGGTAAAATTTGTCGGTTTATGATAATACCCTGGTTAAATTTTAAGAATTTTGCATTTTGAGTTCCGTCGTCAGTGTATGGTGGAATTTCAGATGGTTTAATTGACTGCTAGTTTAAGGCTACCTGTGTTTCTTCCCCAAATCTGATCTCAATCTGATGATAAAAAATGATAATCAGGATTATAGTGAAAGAAAACCGGAAAATTGGATTATAAGATTATGTAGTTAATATTTGCCAGGTTCCTTTTGGAAGTGTTTGGCATCTCTTTGAGCATTTCCTGAAGTTTTGTTACTGAATTCTCCAGATCAAGAGCTTAAGATTGCCCACGAAGTTTCGGAGTCACAGGGGTTTTGCGTTTGTGGAGTATGTCACGAAGCACGAGGCGCAAAATGCTCTACAAGCACTCGCAAACACGCATTTATATGGCCGCCATTTGGTAAAAATTCCCTCCTTTTGGAAAATATATAATGTACTTTCTCCATCCAAAATTTGTAATGCGCGCACCTTGCATCCTTCCTTTTAGGTGATAGAGAGAGCAAAAGAGGGAGAGAGCTTGGAAGAACTAAGAGCACGAACTGCTGCACAATTCACAGACGACGTCAGTGGATTTCAGAGACCATCGAAGAGGGCTAAAAAATGAATCTTACGTATGAAGGTACCGTCAAATTTTTCGTTGCGTAGTACTTTTCGAAGATGCAGCTCAAAATTTTGACATTATATAATATAATATAAGGGATAATTGTCAATATACCCCTCATGCGTCTGAAAATATCTGATCTATCCCAACTTTCTTTTTTTTTTCTTTCTAAAATGCCCCTCATACGTTCCACCGTTATTCCAAATTACCCCCGCAGTTATCCCCTGTTAGATTAACTCAGGTTAAACGTGGGTTAAATGTATACTAGAGTTAAAACCTATCTAAAATACCTATTTTACCCCTACCTTATTATTCTAATTCCTTAAACTATCCTCTCTTTTTCTTCCACCTTGATGGAATGATCGCCGGTTCCTCCGCCTCCACCGATGCCGCCCGATCGGCCGCCACGAAGGTGCTCGCTGCGCTGAACTCCTCGTCGAGCTCCGTGCTCTCAATCCCCTCCCAGTCGCTATCATCGCTCTCCCCTAAGAAACTCTCCCCTCTCAACGGGTCCCTCTCCTTCGACGCCGCATCCGCGGCTCCCAAGACCCCGGCCTCAGCGATCTCCGAGGCCACGGACACGTTCTCGTCGCGGGAGAGCTTGAGGTGGTCCTCTTTGAAGGAGAGGACGATGGAGATGAGCTTGGCGACGAGGAAGGCGAAGATTAGGCCGATGAACACGGCTTGGCCGAGCTCTTGCCAATCGCCCATGGCGGAATCTGGCTCGCCCATGGCGGAGGACGATGAGGAGCGCTCCATCATCAGGGCGGCGCCAGAGCCACCCGTGGACGAGGACGAGGATGAGGGCTTCGCCAAGGGCGGCGATGCGGTGCACATCGTCGAGATGCGTGCGCACACAGCGGCGCACGGCCACAGCCACGACCAGGAGTATATTAGAAAGATTTAGGACATAAGAAGGGTATTTTGGAATGGGCAAAATGGTAATTTTATAGAGATAACTGTAGCTGACTGACGGAACTTAACTACAGGGGTATATTAGAAAAACTTGGAACATAAGAAGGGTATTTTTAATATTAGCCTTCTAAGAGGGGTAAATAAGAAAATCGGAAACTTTTCAAGGGTATATAGGCAATTGCCCCATAATATAATGGTTCTGTTTATATTAATAAGGGGCAATTGTTTATATATCCCTGAAAAGTTTCCGATTTTTCGATTTATCCCTTTTAGAAGGCTAATATTGAAAATACCCTTGCTACGTTCCAACCTATTTCTAATATACCCCTAGATTTAAAATCTGTTAATTAATTCTGTTATCTATATAAATTTACTATTTTGTCCTTTTATATATACCCTTCCACCATCACAGTTTTTCTTATTTGCCCAAGTCAGGGGCACAAAGAGTATTTTGACTTTTGGTCTTTTCCAATATATCCCTCTACCGTCACCAATATTTTTTATTTGCCCTTAAATTAAGGACAAAATTGGTATTTTAATTTTTTTTAACTGTGGTAGATATTTAACTCACGTTTAATCCAAGTTAACTTAACAGGAGATAACTGCAGGAGTATTTTGCAATAACGGTGGAACATATAAGGGTTATTTTAGAAAGAAAAAAAAAGTAGGGGTAAATCGAATATTTTCAAACGTACGAGGGGTATATAAGCAATTATCCCTATTATTTAACCGGTGCAATGTCATGCTAAAAAAATGCTGGCTCACTGATAATTTGTCAACTATGGAATGAGTTTATTAAGACAATTTAAATAGGGAACAGGTATATAACAAGAGAGTTGGAACTTGGAAGGAGAGATTAGAGATTGTGTGGTGCTTTATTATTTAGTAATCCTACCTATGTATGTAACATTTCCATATTGGGATAATTGCCTATATACCCCTCATGCGTCTGAAAATATCCGATCTACCCCTACTTATTTTTTCTTTCTAAAATGCCTCCCATACGTTCCACCGTTATTGCAAAATACCCCCCAGCTATCTCCTTAAGTTAATGGGTTAAACGTGAGTTAAATATCTACCACAGTTAAAAAAAATTAAAATATCAATTTTACCCTTAACTTAAGGGCAAATAAGAAAGGTCGGTGACGGTAGAGGGGTATATTGGAAAAAACCAAAAGTCGAAATACTTTTGTGCCCTTGACTTTAAGGGCAAATAAGAAAGACGATGATGGTAGAAGGGTATATTTGAAAAGGGTAAAATAGTAATTTTACGAGAGATAACGAGTTACTTAACAGATTTTAACTCTAAGGGTATATTAGAAATAGGTTGGAACGTAGGAGGGGTATTTTCAATATTAGCCTTCTAAGAGGGGTAAATCGAAAAATCGGAAACTTTCCAGGGGTATATAAGCAATTGCCCCTTTCATATTTTACATGCAAAAGATGTATCGTCAAAAGAGAAAGCAGTTACAGTACAGTACATTTCCATTAGTTATTATTTTCGTCTTCTTCGTAAATTAGCAACTTATACATCTATGTATACTCGACAAAATAATAAAACGAGCAATTGGTAACAGCAGCTAACCTTCATCTTATGTATTTATGATCTCTCTTCCTGCAACATAAATTACCCATCATCAGTGAACTATCTACTTGTGCACATAAATATCAAATCAGAGAAAGCATGAAATAATAATAATTTTAGCACCCATGTCGTGCTTCGGTATCTAATCTTAGGGGCTGTTTGGTTGGATGTAGTTGTAAATGCAGTATGATTAAATATGCATGCAGTTGAAAATTCAGTAGTTGAAATTGCGTATAGTTTGTTTGGTTTTGTGTGGATACAATAGTTGCACTTGCATTTCTTCTATTTGATAATGTGAAGTTGATAGTTGTATTTGTGAATCTTATCACCTCTTCAGATAAAGTGGTGAGATTATTTTCACTATGCATAAAATAATTGTATAATTTTATTAATCATTTAAATTTACTATCTATAAATAAATGGTCAATTTGCATAAAAAATTCACTTATTTTGGATTTTTGCAAAACCGGACCATCTTTTTCGTTTTTGCATATTCGGTCCGCTTTTTCCGCCGTCTCATCAAAATGCCCCTCGTATACATTAGCCCTCCGCGTATTCCTTGACATATGTATACTACCTGCCGTACGGTCTGGCGCGCATTAAATGCGCCCCTTCTGCTTTACGCAACCTCGCTTATTTTTTGGAACCTGGATCACATCCGCCCCGCTATTCGCCGGCCATACTGTTTGCTGTTCGGTTTTAAAACTTTACAAAAATTTTTGAAGCTAAATGACGAAAAATGCACGCCGCGCAACAGGGGTAATAGTGCAACGCGAAGGAGCAATGTCAGGAGAAATAGTGCAACCGCCCTTCTAACAGTGCATTCTTAGGCTCGCTTCAGTGCAACATTTCTATAACCAGTCAAAATTTTACTTTTTTTATTTTTTAATATAATCTGAAGTTAAAAGTGCAAATGAACGTCATCCCCTCCAAGGCAAAGCGTCGGCGAGGCAAACGTCTACTAAGTGTGCAATATGTACGCTACTTTTGGTAAATGAGGTGATGGGAAACGACATCAACGAGAGCAGCCGATGGAGAGCGAAGTCCAAACCGAACTACTGTTAAGGATTTTGTATTGGCAAGTTTCGTGAATTGAGTCGGAGTCTTGAAGGATCGGAACGAATCGAAGAACGACGAAGAATCAAAGACTTCGAAGAAAAGGGAATTGGCTCACGATGTGAATCACGATGTCTAGGTAAGTTTTTAATTCATAATATGGTGATTCATACTTAGTTATAGGCATTAGAATCATAAATTAATGTTTAACGGATTAGAAATTATATTGGAACTTTGTAATTTTCGAAAATTGGAAAATTTACAAAGTGTACCTGACCTGTACCTGAACCTGTACGGGTACAGAATCATACCCATTACCGGTAACAGCCTGAAAAGTGTACGGGTACAGAATCATACCCATTATCGGTAACAGCCTGAACCTGTACCGGTACAAGCATGGTTGCTATACCGGTACAACCATCAATCCATTACCGGTAATGGCCCTTCGCAGAAAAATCTTCCGTCATTGCATTACCGGTAATGGCCCTGTTTTTGTACCGGTACAAGGTGTAAAAAAATCTGAATTTTCTCTAATTCGAATCTAATTGATTCTAAAGTCTATAAATAAGATATTAGGGTTCTCTAACTTGGTGTGCTTCATGAAAATACTTGTTTGAGAAACCCTAGAGGATAGGAATTCATCTAAAACCAATTTCTACATTATAACCTCTTCTAGGTCAAATCGAGACATAGTAAATCCTTCTCTATATGTCGATTTGATCTACGCTTCGCTTGGAGTTTTCTTCTTCGGTTTTCTACGATACTCCTAAGCGAAGGATCACCATACTCATGATGCTTCTCATGAACGGCGTCGTGGATTCGGCGTGAGGCGTCGTGGATTCGGCGCGATTGAAGGCGATTAGTGGATTCGGATCGTTGGTTCGTGGATTCGAGTGGCGTCGTAGATTTGGCGTGATAGAAGCTTCGTGGATTCGAAGTGGTGGCGTTTCGTGGATTCGGGACGTGGCGTTTGTGGACTCGAACGTGAGGGCGTGGACAACCCGAAGGAGGATTGCGCGGAGATCCATAGGAGAGTTAGAGAGGTCGAGTCCGTGGAGTTCGGTATCACCTTGTAATTTTTTCTCTTATTGATTGTTTATTCGCGTGTTGGTCCCGTGGGTTTTTTACTCCGAGTTTGAAGTTTTCCCACGTAAATCTCGGTGTGCTTTTTATTTTCCGCATTTAATTTTTAAAGCATCGAGAATTGTGGTTTTTGGCCTTTACATCTATTCACCCATCTCTAGGTGATTAGATACAATCTAGATAGATCCTTGGGGCTTCCCCGTAATTCACAATTGGTATCAGAGCGGGATCTAGATATATTGCTATTTAATGGCCGAAGAGTTAGTAGGTGTGTTGCAAACTTACGATATGACTTTTCCTACTAACCAATCTTCTTCCAAGTCTTTTTCTCAAAGTATCAGGGTTGCGTTGAAAACATCAAAGGAAGAAGACGTGAACTCGGATTCCGGCGATGAGGAATCAAACGACGAGGAATTAGCGGAAGCGTATCATCAACTCCTCGTCGAATCCAAAAAGATGACGAAGTTCAATAAAAAGTTAAGGCGTCGTCTATTGGAACTTGAAAAGGAGAATAATAATTTGAAGACATCGAATAAAGCTCTTGAGGAGGAGAGGGAATCAATTTTGAATAACAATTCGGTCCTCCAAAAGAAGCTAGATGAAGCGGATTCAACGATCAAATCCTCTATGGGTAAAATTGAATTTTTGGAGTATCAATATGAGGAATCGCACAAATCCAACAAAGAGTTAACCAATCAAGTTCATCAACTCAAGTTCGACATTCAAAAGTTTTCTTCGGGATCGAAGAAGTTAGATCACATGCTCGGATTGGGTCAAACGAACAGGGTTGGACTTGGGTACGAACGAACATATGTTGAGAATGGTCAAAAGATGACATCGAAAATCTCAACAAGTTTGAAGGAGAAGGTGTGTCATAGATGTGGCATCAAAGGACACATCAAAAAGAGTTGTCCGGACAAAAAATTCAAGTCTCAATCGGCAACTTCGAAACGACAATTGGTATCATCTAAAACTCGACATCCTCCACGGAATCAAAAGAAAAATCAATTGAGTCGAGTGCATCAAGCAAACCGTGACTCACATGTGAACCGAAAATCAAAGCCACAAGCGAATCGGACATCTAAGCCTCAACGTCAATATCGACCGAATCCACAACCGAACCGGATTTCTGAGTCGAAGCCACAAGCGGTTTGGGTTTCTAAGCCTCAACAACAACATCAATCGAAGAAACTTGCTTCGAAAGGACCTATGGTGGATCAAACGTTTAAACGAACCACAAAAATCGTCGACAAGCCAAGACAACCAACAATCCGACAAGTTTGGATCCGGAAAGGTGATATCTTTCCTTGCTCCTCGTCTTAGTTTATTTTTATTTTTATAATGCTTTGATTGGTGCTTATTGCATATTTTTCTTTCATTGCATTATATGTTTAGACGGGGTTTGAATTGTTTAAAATTTTATTTTGAAAATCTTGTTGAGGAAAGGTAAAGGAGAATTTTTAATTTGATTGAAAATTTACTTGAGAAAGGAGATGATTGAAAATCATAAAGTTAGAGAGATTAAAGGTTTTTTAAAGAGCCTTAAACTGTATTTAAAGTCAATTCAAATTGAATTAAATTCATATTAATTATCGATTTTACTCCACTTTTTATTATTTTGACGATAATTTAATATGTGATTTCTTCTTACATACATTCATCAAAATTTTGAAATTAATTTTAATCTCTTGGTAATTAATTTATCTTGGTAATGAATGTTGAATATAA
Organism: Aechmea fasciata; assembly: GCA_025177825.1. Taxonomy (NCBI): domain Eukaryota; kingdom Viridiplantae; phylum Streptophyta; class Magnoliopsida; order Poales; family Bromeliaceae; genus Aechmea; species Aechmea fasciata. The sequence goes on along the minus strand of CM045941.1, from coordinate 8,623,369 downwards.
TTGATGGATATTTGCTAATCGACTAAAGTTCGTCAAAATTATTTTCAAATGTGAGATTGTCTAATTTAGGGGGAGTTTGAATATTTAAAAAAAAAAGGAGAAATTCCTATGATTAAAAAGATGTGGAAAGAGTTACATCTTAAAAGGGAGTGTGAAAACTACCACCACATGTAGGAAAGAGCTACCGCCCCGGTCGTCCGGTACGTGTGTGAAGCTACCACATGGGTAATTATAAGAAAAACCGAAAATGTTGAAAAAAAATATATGTGAATATTTTAGAATTTTCGGCGTTATAAGGTGGTAGATTGAAAAAGATGCTCAAAGAGCCACCCTCGGTGTTTATTAGTTAAATCTCTATTTTGAACGGGTTGCGATAAATTGGTGTCAATTTTGCCAAATTTTTAAAAATTATTTTTCATCAATTTGCATCTTGATGTTTTGAAACATTAAATTATCTTTAATATCAAATTTTGATGTTTTGATGTCTTTTGAAATCACTTAATATTTTATCTTCATCATAATAATTTTTGGAGTACAACGTTTAATTTTTATGAAATTAATCTAATTTTGAAGGATTTTTAAGAAAACAAGGCAAAATTTTTGATGAGGAGGACACTGAGTGATTTTACCTTTTTGAGCTTCATTATCTATATTTTATCTTCTCTCTCCTAAGACTATGTCTAGTTTGCTTATTTTTGGTATCTAGATTTATAACTATGACATGACTACTTTCTTTTTGTTAGTTTGCTTTTCTCTCTATTTGTGTTTTTTTTTGGCAATTTTTGACAAAAAGGGGAAGAATGGACTACAGGTACAGGGGGAGTTGATAGTGCATACACGTATGGGGAGATGCATATATAAAGGGGGAGAAATGATTAAGAGGAGGAAGAAGAAAAATTTCCGCGCACTCCACCGAGTTGTCCACGATCACGTCCGAATCCACGAACGCCCACGTTCCGAATTAGAAAACATAGCCCTAGGAGTTCGGTGTGCTTTTTAATTTCCGCATTTATTTTTAAAGCATCGAGAATTGTGGTTTTTAAAATACCGAAAGGAGTGAAAAAATGAATATTTTAGAATATTTTAGAATTGTAAGTTGCGGAAAGAAACTTCTTAGTTTAAAAGATGTGGAAATAGTTACATCCGAAAGGAGTGTGAAAACTACCACCACATGTAGGAAAGAGCTACCACCCCGGTCGTCCGGTACGTGTGTGAAGCTACCACGTGAGAAATTATGAGAAAAATCGAAAAAGGTTGAAAAAATGAATATTTTAGAATTTTTCGGTGATATAAGGTGATAGTTTTGAAAAAAGATGCTCAAAGAGCCACCCCCGGTGCTATATTAGTTAAATCTCTATTTTGAACGGGTTGCGACAAATTGGTGTCAATTTGGACAAATTTCTAGAAAGCTATTATTTATCAATTCGCATCTTGATGATCTAAATAATTTTGATTGTTCTTAATATCAAATTTTGATGATATGATGTCTTTTGAAATCATAGAATATTTTACTGTCATCATAATAATTTTTGAAGTAAAATCATTAATTTTTCTGAAATTAATTTGATTTTTATGAATTTCTGCATGAAAAAGGCTATTTTTCGAAATTCTGATTTTTTATACCGGTCGAATTCATCCTATACCGGTACAAAATACTGTAGTCGCGCGATATAATAACGGTAAGAATTCATTTTTCTCTCTCCACACATTCAAACCGCGTTTTTTCTCTCTCTAAAAATCCCCAGAGCACTTCTCTTGAAGATCTACTCGATTTCCCTCGAGATTAACAGGTATTTTGCTCGGATTTAAAGATCAAACCCGAGTTTTGCATTTTTTTTTTGAATATTCCGGGACAAGAGTTCGATCTCTGTTATTACTTGTTTTTGATGCAGTTTTTTGCTGTAATTCACTATCTGAACTGATTATCTTGCATCTAGAACACCTAGAACATATTAGTTGCGTTATTTTTGACAGATTTATGCTCTAGGGTTCTAAAATATTGGATTTTCGAGAAAAATTGTTTGATCTCTGTCTTTGTTCGTTTTTTATGCAATTTTTTGCTATAAATCAATGATTGGACATATATTCTTGCTTCTAGAACACTTAGATCACATTAAAGTCGGTTATTTTTTACAGACTTATGTTCTAGGGTTCATTTTTGGTGGAATTTCGGGATTTTTGAAAATGTGCCAAATTTGATGAAATTTTCTACATGATTCAAGTTTGTTATTGCTTTATTATTTATTCTTGAATTATTTGTGAATTTTTCACAATTTTTAGAGATTTTTTTCAAAAATGTGTTCATGAGAGGTTTTTCACGTGTAGGAAAATGGCGTTTTCGCTAGTTTTGGTGCTTTTGGTGCTCATGGCCACGGGAGGTGGTCGCCGTGGTAGTAGAGGCCGACGGAGTGTCTACAAAAGGACACGTCTTCTTGAGGAGTCGGAGGGATCGGACCCGAGCTATCAAGCCGAGGAGGTTTGAAGAAGAAGAGGAAGAAGGCGTGAGAGCTGTTTTCCGTCCCGACAAGGGAAAAGGCATTGCTGGTGAGTCATCACGCGGAGGTGGTGCTACCAGGGAGCGTCGAGCCAAGAGGGATGCTGAGGTTCCTCCTGCGAGGGCTCGAGCCTTCTCTACTCGTTCATGTATTGCAGAGCGGCACGTCAACTTCACGGAGCTCACAGAGCAGGTTCCTGATTTTGGTCGCTTATTGCTTAGAGTCCCCATTGAGCCGGTTGGTCGTGTTCCAGCTCGCTCACCTTTCTGCGTGGAGCTTATTCGGGAATTCTATCTGCGGGGCTTAGTTCTAGCTGAGGATGAAGAGACAGGAACCTATATTTTTGAAACTTCGGTGCGAGGAAAGAAGCTCACGGTCACACCTTATGATATTGGTGAGTTGTTGGGGATGGAAATTGATACTACGGGGCTTCATTATACAGCTGGGCCACTTCAGTCTTCGACCGACTGGGAGACCGTGGTTGCAGCAATCTGCCAGCCGGGCACTCGCACGGATCGCGCATTGTTGGAATCCAAGGACCTGCGCCCTGAGTATCATCTCTTGTCTCTGATTATGTGCTACAATGTTCAACCTACTATCGGGACAAAGCGGCTTCGGTGGGAACGATTTGTGTTGCTTCTATCTCTTTGGACATCTGAGCGGACTCATGGGTTAAACATGAACATCTTTCGATATGGCGGCGAATGGTGCACGTGATTCGATCCTCTACACGGCGAGATCTACTCGTATCCACTCATCGATTACTCGGATTTTGCGAGCAAACGGAGTAGATATTGAGTGCGCTAAATATGATTTTGGCCTGGGCTCGATTGATACGGTGATTTGGGCAAAGTCAGTAAGCACGTTGAAGACCTTTCAGCAGACAAAGGGAGCCCCACCGCATACTGCATCGGGTACTGCTGTTCCTTCTCCCCCACGACGAGCAGAGCATGCAGAGTCTGCAGGATCCTCTCGATCAAGACGAGTAGTCACCCTGGACACACTTCATCATGACGTGAGTGTGCTACAGACGGACGTGAGTTTTCTGAAGAAAAATTTCAAGAGTCTGGAGAAAGGGGTGAAGAGGATCCTTGAGAAGATGGGGTGTCGGCACGATGATATCTTTCCACAGTCCTCTTCCTATCAGGGTATCTACATACTCTTGAAACTTTTCTTCAGAAAACTCACGACCGTCTGTAGCACACTCACGTCATGATGAAGTGTGTCCAGGGTGACTACTCCTCTTGATCGAGAGGATCCCGCAGCTCGCATGCTCGCTCGTCGTGGGGAGAAGGTACAAGAAGCACGATGCAAGATGCGGTGGGGCTCCCTTTGTCTGCTGAAAGGTCTTCAACGTGCTTACTGACTTTGCCCAAATCACCGTATCAATCGAGCCCAGGCCAAAATCATATTTAGCGCACTCAATATCTACTCCGTTTGCTCGCAAAATCCGAGTAATCGCAGTGGATACTAAGTAGATCTCGCCGTGTAGAGGACTGAATCACGTGCACCATTCGCTGCCATATCAGAAAAGGGATGTTCATGTTTAACCCATGAGTCTGCTCAGGATGTCCAAAGAGATAGAGCAATACAAATCGTTCCCACCGAAGCCGCTTTGTCCCGATAGTAGGTTGAACATTGTAGCACATAATCAGAGACAAGAGATGATACTCAGGGCGCAGGTCCTTGGATTCCAACAATGCGCGATCCGTGCGAGTGCCCTACCGGGCGATTGTCGCAACCACGCCTCCCGCTGGTCGAAGACCGAAGTGGCTCACCGTATAATGAAGCCCCGTAGTATCAACTTCCATCCCCAACAACTCACCAATATCATAAGGTGTGACCGTGAGCTTCTTTCCTCGCACCGAAGTTTCAAAAATATAGGTTCCTGTCTCTTCATCCTCAGCTAGAACTAAGCCCCGCAGATAGAATTCCCGAATAAGCTCCACGCAGAAAGGTGAGCGAGCTGGAACACGACCAACCGGCTCAATGGGGACTCTAAGCAATAAGCGACCAAAATCAGGAACCTGCTCTGTGAGCTCCGTGAAGTTGACGTGCCGCTCTGCAATACATGAACGAGTAGAGAAGGCTCGAGCCCTCGCAGAGGAACCTCGCATCCCTCTTGGCTCGACGCTCCCCGGTAGCACCACCTCCGCGTGATGACTCACCAAAGAATGCCTTTTCCCTTGTCGGGACGGGAAACAGGCTCTACAGCTTCTTCCTCTTCTTCTTCAGCCTCCTCGGCTTGATAGTCGGGGTCCGATCCCTCCGACTCCTCAGCAGCACGTGTCCTTTTAGAGACACTCCGTCGGCCTCTACTACCACGGCGACCACCTCCCGTGGCCATGAGCACCAAAACTAGCGAAAACGCCATTTTCCTACACGTGAAAAACCTCTCATGAACACATTTTTGAAAAAAAATCTCTAAAAATTGTGAAAAATTCACAAATAATTCAAGAATAAATAATAAAGCAATAACAAACTTGAATCATGCAGAAAATTTCATCAAATTTGGCACATTTTCAAAAATTCCGAAATTCCACCAAAAATGAACCCTAGAATATAAATCTGTAAAAAATAACGGACTTTAATGTGATCTAAGTGTTCTAGAAGCAAGAATATATGTCAAATCATTGATTTATAGCAAAAAATTGCATAAAAAACGAACAAAGACAGAGATCAAATAATTTTTCTCGAAAATCCAATATTTTAGAACCCTAGAGCATAAATCTGTCAAAAATAACGCAAACTAATGTGTTCTAGGTGTTCTAGATGAAAGATAATCAGTTCAGATAGTGAATTACAGCAAAAAACCACATAAAAAATAAGTAATAACAGAGATCGAACTCTTGTCCCGGAATATTCAAAAAAAAATGCAAAACTCGGGTTTGATCTTTAAATCCGAGCAAAATACCTGTTAATCTCGAGGGAAATCGAGTAGATCTTCAAGAGAAGTGCTCTGGGGATTTTTAGAAAGAGAAAAAACGCGGTTTAAATGAGTGTAGAGAGAGAAAAATGAATTCTTACCGGTATTATATCGCGTGGCTACAGTATTTTGTACCAGTATAGGATGAATTTGTACCGGTATAAAAAAATCAGAATTTCGAAAAATAGCCTTTTTCATGCAGAAATTCATAAAAATCAAATTAATTTCAGAAAAATTAATGATTTTACTTCAAAAATTATTATGATGACAGTAAAATATTCTATGATTTCAAAAGACATCATATCATCAAAATTTGATATTAAGAACAATCAAAATTATTTAGATCATCAAGATGCGAATTGATAAATAATAACTTTCTAGAAATTTGTCTAAATTGATGTCTAAATTGACACCAATTTGTCGCAACCCGTTCAAAATAGAGATTTAACTAATATAGCACCGGGGGTGGCTCTTTGAGCATCTTTTTTCAAAACTATCACCTTATGTCACCGAAAAATTCTAAAATATTCATTTTTTCAACCTTTTTCGATTTTTCTCATAATTTCTCACGTGGTAGCTTCACACGCATCGGACGATTTAACGGGACGGTAGCTCTTTCCTACATGTGGTGGTAGTTTTCACACTCCTTTCGGATGTAACTCTTTCCACATCTTTTAAACTAAGGAGTTTCTTTTTTTTTTTAAATAAAACAAACTCTCCATCAATTAGACAATCTCACAATTGAAAATAATTTTGACGAATCTTAGTCAATTAGAAAATATCCATCAATTATATTCAACATTCACTACCAAGATGGATTAAATACAAAGTGATTAAAATTAATTTCAAAATTTTGATGAAGGTATGTAAAAAGAAATCACATAATAAATTATCGTCAAAATAATGAAAAGTGAAGTAAAATCAATAATTAATATGAATTTAATTCAATTTGAATTGACTTTAAATACCGGTTAATTCTCTTTGAAAAACCTTTAATTTCTCTACTTCAAAGATTTTCAAACATCTCACTTCTCAATAAAAACTCCCCAAAAATCTTTCCTTAAAAAGATTTTCAAAATAAAATTTTAACCAACAAACCTCGTCTTAATATGTAATGCAATGATAAATAAAAATATGCAACATGCACTAATCAAAGCATTATAAAAATAAAAATAAATTAAGAAGAAAAACAAGGAAAGAAATTACCTTTCCTGATCCAAACTTGTTTGATCTTCTATTGTTTTGACTTGTCGACGTGAGGCTTGACTTGTTTCGATTTCGGATCAACCGTTGATCGTTTCGATACTTGAAGCTTCGGTTGATATTTTCGTTGAAGCTTAGACTTAGGTTTGCACGAGGTACTCGGCCCAATAGATTTCCAATTTGATTTCGTGGGGAAGCAGTAGAGGAAGGTGCCAAAATATTTTTCTTATCCTTGTTTGGGCAATTCTTCTTGATGTGTCCTTTGACGCCGCATCGGTGACACACCTTCTCTTTAGAAGTTGTTGAGACTTTAGTAGTTGACGTAGAAGCCTTCTCAACATATGTCCTTTCGTATCCGAGGCCCAACTTGTTCGTTTGACCTAACCCAAGCATGTTATCCAACTTTTTCGAAGCCGAGGAAAATTGTTGAAAATGCGATTTGAGTTGATGAACCTGCTTGGTTAACACTTGATTGGATGTGTAGGTTTTCTTAAATTGTTGCTCCAAAAATCCAATCTTATCCAAATAAGATTTGATCGTTAAATTCGCTTCTTCTAGCTTCTTTTGGAGGACCGAATTGATATTCAAAGTTGATTCGTTCCTCCTCAAGAGCTTCATTCATGATCCTCATATTGTTGTTATCTTCTTCAATCTCCAACAAACGACTTTCCAACTTCTTATTGAATTTCGCCATTTTTCGCGATTCAACAAGAAGTTGATTGTATGCTTCCGCAATATCCTCGTCGTTTGCCTCCTCCTCGCTTTCGCCATTCTCGCTCGAAGATTCATGCGAAGAAAGAGAAACATTAGAATTAGAAACAATTGAAGATAAACAAGCAACTTTAGTCAAAGATGAATTAGTAAATAGAGCCATATGATCCTTTTCATCATCACTTGGCGATGAATCACCCGAAGTTGAATCATCCCAAGTCTTTGCTTGCAATGCCTTTTGTTTATACGTCTTCTTCGAAGGACAATCCGTTGCGATACGGCCGTAGCCTCTACACTTGAAGCATTGGATTTTCCTTCGAATTCATCTTTTTCATTCGAAGACTTTGCAAGTTTTTTATCTTTCAATTTAGAATTAGAAGAAGGTTTAGAAAAGGATTTTCGCTTCGAAGATGAAGCATCGTTCTTCTTTCGAAAATTCCGGCAAAACTTTTTCGTGAGGAGCGCCAATTGTTGTTCAAAATCCGCAAGCGTAATATTTCCGTCGGAATCCGAGTCGACGTCTTCTTCCTTTGTTGATTTGAGTGCAATCCCTGTGCTTTTAGAAAAAGACTTGGAAGAAGATTGGTTAGTAGGAAAAGTCATCTCGTACGTTTGTAATGCGCCTACTAACTCTTCGACTTTCATCTCGTCCGGATGCTTAACGGTTTCGATCGCGGCAACCTTTGCCCTAAACCGCTCCGGAAGAGTTCGAAGGATTTTTCTAACAACTTTCGACTCCGGAATTTTTTCTCCCAAGTTAGCGCATGTATTTACTACGTCTTGTAGACGCGTATAGTACTCGGTAAAGGTCTCGTTTTCGTCCATAGAAATCGAATCAAATTTACTTGTAAGCATTTGTAATTTTTGGACCTTTACTAAGCTTGTTCCTTCATGCGTAACTTGTAGAGTATCCCAAATCTCTTTCGCGGTTTCACAAGCCGAAACGCGAGTAAACTCCGTTTGAGACAAGGCATTAAATAAAGTGTTTATGCCCTTGCCGTTAAACGAAGATGACTCGTTTTCATCTTTCGTCCACTTGTCTCGTGGTTTAGGCTTCTCAACATTATCGACCTTTTCGGTTGGAGGTTTCCATCCGAACTCAATTGATTTCCACACCCGCTCTTCGATTGCAATTAGAAAAGCTCTCATGCGAACTTTTCAATAGGCATAATTCGTGCGTCGAAAAGCGGAGGTCGATTAATGTTGCCGCTTCGCCATTAGATAACAATATATCTAGATCCCGCTCTGATACCAATTGTAAGTTACGGGGAAGCCCCAAGGATCTATCTAGATTGTATCAAACAGCACCTAGCGGGGGGTGAATAGGTGTCTCGGCCAAAAACCACAAAACTCGATGCTTTAAAAATAAATGCGGAAATTAAAAAGCACACCGAGATTTACGTGGGAAAACTCCAACTCGGAGTAAAAACCCACGGGACCAACACGCGAATACCAATCCACTAAAAGAAAAGATTACAAGGTGATTACCGACTCCACGGACTTAACCTCTCTAACTCTCTTATAGATCTCCGCGCACTCCACCGAGTTGTCCACGATCACGTCCGAATCCACGAACGCCCACGTTCCGAATCCACGAAACGCCTTCTTTCGAATCCACGAAGTCTTCAATACGCCGAATCCACGACGCCACGCTCCGAATCCACGAAGTCTTCAATCACGCCGAATCCACGACGCCACCATGAATAGAATCATGAATATGGTGATCCTTCGTTGGAGTATCGATGAAAACCGAAGAAGAAAACTCCAACGAATCGTAGATCAAATCGACATATAGAGTAAGAATTACTATGTCTCGATTTGACCTAAAAGAGGCTATTTAGTAGAAAATAGGTTTTGAAAGAATTCCTAGCCTCTAGGGTTTCTCAAACATGTGTATTCATGAAGTACCCGAAGTTAGAGAACCCTAAGAACCTATTTATAGACTTTAGAATCAATTAGATTCGGATTAGAGAAAAATCAGATTTTTACCTTCTTGTATCGGTACAAAAACAGGGCCATTACCGGTAATGCAATGACGGAAGATTTTTCTGCGAAGGACCATTACCGGTAATGGATTGATGGCTATACCTAGATAGCAACTTTTTTGTACCTAAGACAAAACCAATTTTATACGGTATAACTTTGTATTTTTTGAAATTTCATTTTTCGAAAACTACAAAGTTCCGATACAATTTCTAATCCGTTATACAATGATTTTATGATTCTAATGCCTATAACTAAGTATGAATCACTATAACATGAATTAAACACTTACCTAGACGTCGTGATTCAACTTGTCTCTTTTCTTCGAAGTCTAGGATTCTTCGACCATCTTCGATTCGCTCCGATCCTTCAAGACTTCGACTCAATTCACGAAACTTGCCAACACAAAATCCTTAACAACTACTACGACATCAACGCAGCGCAAAATAGCCAAACTCCGGAGCTGCATACGTGGGCGCGATCCAATCGAGTATGTAAGCGTGTCTCTACCAAACTCAATTAGGCTCTCACAGGCTATAGTCAAAACAATAAGGTCAAATTGGTCTAATAACTAAAGCTCACGTGCCCTTTACACAATCTAATGCAAGATAATATAGAGATCTAGGTCCACCGTCAACCGCAACGACACCCGATAGTACAAAACAGTCTACACACTATTGTAAAACGAGCTCGATATCTCAGTACGAGCGTAAATTCATTTTATACTAATCTGAGTATCTACCTCACACTAACAACGGTGATATAGAAATCTGGGTCCACCGTCAACCCCGACGGCACCCGGGAATTCAGCACGAGCGTAATGTCAGCCTACTCTAAGTTGGGTATCTACTACGCTCTAACAGCGGTGATACAGAGGTAAAACAGCTTCTGAAGCTCAATCTAGTAACTTTTCATAAAATGATAGTGTAGGTTCAACGAGTTTTCTCCTAAGTCAAATCCCAGTTGTATAATTCATCTAAAATCAATAGATTATGCTCCAACTTCAGATTTCATAAAATATGCCAATCTTATAATTCGAGCTACTATACATGATGTTCAACACAAGAAAATGCATGCTGACACTCTACGACTTAGGAGGAATTTCGACGATTTCGATAAACATTAATCTACTTCGGATAGCTCGTCCAACCACGGCGAGAAATCGTAAGGAGAAATCACGCGCTCGCTCGACCTCCAACATCTCAATCGGTCTCGACCCACGTGCACGAACGATCCTCGGAGCAAGCGAGAAATTCACCCGGGCTCGACCAAAATATTTCTTACCAACTCAATTTTCCAGCTGGAGTACCGGTACTCCGGTACCCAACTTGGTTACCGGTATTCGGCCTCTCAACTCGCAGGCTCACACACTGGGTACCGGTACGCGACAAGTAGGTATTGGTACTCAGCATCGAATACACGCAAACCCAAGAGTATCCAGTTCTGTAATCCGCTGGGTACCGGTACTTCTCTCAAGTACCGGTACTCAACACTGAAATCATGCACTTTGCGAATTTCAGTGTTAGAACTCCATTCTCGCACCGTGCTAAGTCCGTTTTGCGTCCAATTCGCGCCAAAACGATTCCGACTTGTCTCGACACTCTTCCGACGTGTCGTCAAACCTCAAATGCTGAAATCCCACGAACAGCAAAGCACCAGGGACACTACAATTTATCTTATGCTACGGTCGATCAAACATGATATTACATTCCTCTCCGTCAATCATGTCACCATAAAATGTGGAATGAAACTTAAAACACTTTTGAAAAATAATTTGGCGCACTACCTTATCACAAGAACATATTGGGGGATCAAGCCTTGGCACAACAAGGATCTCTACATCTTCACCTTCTTACCTTAGTAGTCATAATTTCGCGATAGGAGTAGATGGGATAGAGTTTCTGCCCTACCCCACGACTAGCATTTGTAACGATCCGACTCGCTAATAATAATAATAATTCGTTAGACTTAAATCATTGGCTCAAAATATTTAAATTCAGTTATTCATTCTAATGTGCCTATCATATAAACCTCTCGTATTCTTGTAAATTATCTCATGTAGAACTACAACGGCTTGTCAGCTTCACAGAATGTGACACTTCTTTTTTAAGCCGTGACGATACGTCAGCCTAATTACACATATAGTCCAAGATCACTGATTTTGAAGTGTGAGAAGGACTAAAATGCGATGTGAGCTCACCTTTATATACCTTGAAGATTAAATTATCTATGACACCAAATTAATCTGTATTTCCTACTAGTGCCAACTCAGGCAATGAAATTTTACAAAGTAAACTTCAAATACCACCATGTAGTTTCGCACTTTCTTAATTTAGTATCATGTAGTTTAAAATGTATATATTTCGTTAGTACCATGTGGTTTTATTTTTCTCTTTTCATCCATCAGTCCTCAGTTAATATTTCGTTAAATTATTATATACAAAAAAAAATTTAGACGTCTCATCTAGATTTATCGAATATTCACTTTAGTATCCTTTGGTTTTAACTTTGTCACTAATTTAACGAAAAGAGATTAATGAAATGGACGATAAAAAGCAAAAAATAAAATTATACGGTACTAAATTGATACACACTTTAAATCATAGGCAGTAAAGTGAGAACAGGCGAAACTACAGGGTGGTTTTTGAAGTTTTCCAAATTTATACGACTCTCTCTCTCTCTCTCTCTCCTAGTCCTTCCCTCCTCTTCCGTGTCCGTCCCGCTGTCCCGCATAAAACCAAAATATAGGATGCTCAAGTATGCGGACGCCAGACCCAAACCCACTACGCTCACCCAACAACTCCCCCCAACGCTCCCCAACAACCGTACGGAACCCCACGATCGTCGACGAGGAAGACGTCCGCATACTCGGGCTTCTGCGGGAATGCCGGTCCGCGGCCACCGTGCGGCAGGTCCACGCCCGCATGGTGGTGGCGTCCGTACGGAGACCCAACCACCTCCTCGCCAAGATGGTCGAATTATGCGGCCGCCGCTACGCGTCCCAACTCTTCTCCCACATCATCCCCTCCCCCACGGGCTTCGCCTACAACCTCATGATCCGCGGCCTCACCGTCTCCTGGTGCGACCCCATCTCCGCCCTCCGTTTCCTCCGCGACATGATCCGCGCCGGTCATCGCCCCGACCGCTACACCTTCCCCTTCGCCCTCCTCGCCGCCGCGCGCGCCGCCGCCCCCGCTGCGGCCGCGCCGCCCACGCCGCCGCCGTCAAGGCCGCGCCGGGGGCCGCCGCCAACGACCACGTACAGCACTCGCTGATCACCATGTACGCGCGCTGCGGGCGCCCCGGCGACGCCCGCAGGGTGTTCGACGAAATCCCCCGCAGGGACCTGGTCTCCTGGAACGCCATGATCTCGGGCTACGCGAAGGCGGGCTGCGCCGCGGAGGCCGTGGCGCTGTTCGGGGCCATGGCGGGGGAGGGGTGGGAGCCGAACGGGGTCACGCTGGTGGGCGTGCTCGCGGCGTGCGGCGACCTGGGGGACCCGAGCCTCGGGCGGCGGCTGGAGGAGGAGTACGCGGGGAGGGGGTCGGATCCGTTCGTCGGGTCCGCGCTGATCGACATGTACGGGAAGTGCGGGGATCTGGCGGCGGCGCGGAGGGTGTTCGACGAGATTCCGGCTAAGGATACGGTCGCTTGGAACGCGATGATCACGGGGCAAGCATCCTATCCTATCCTATCCTATCCTATCTATCTTTGCATGGATTGAGATTTTGGTTCTTACTATCCAGTCTTTCAATTTGTTTGATTTGAATCAGTGAACGGCACCTTGATCTCAAAATTTGAATGTGACTTTTATCTTTACAGGTTTAGTTAGTACATTTTATTCAATTCTCGCAACTGTAAATTCATTACAGTAGGCAATAACTTAATGCTGTTGATTGAGTCATTGACTCAAACCAAACATTTCATGCAATTCTCGTAACTGTAAATTTATTGAAGTCGGCAATTAGTTTGAACTTTGACGTCAAAATGCCGTTGACTCGTTGAAACCAAACAAATTGAAAAGGTTTGGTATTAAAATCAAGATGTTGCAAAGTTGGGTAGTCGACTCAATATAGTTCATAGTTCAGATAAGTTCTGTATGTTTTTACCTTAAAATAAAAAATAAAAAAAAACAATGCGAATTGTGAATAGTAGTGGAAACTATAGGCCAAATTAACCAAAAAAGACAAGTTGGGAGTTATATTTGCGGATGCCTTCGCTAGCCTTATTTTGGCAATTTGAATGTTCTTGAGTTTTTGTTTTCCGGCATTTTCTATGCGATTGACAGCACTTAGGGATGGTCTTACGTAATTCTGTGATTGCTGACAGTTCAATCCCTACATGTGTAGGTTTTGTTTAGCAAATAATAACAATCAAGAAGATGTAGTGCTAACATTCTTTGCTTCTTGGTGTTAGAGATGAGTAGCATCTACATTAGAAAAATGAAAATAAAAGGAAAAAAAAAAAGAAAAAAAAAAGAATGTTAGGGGAGTCCTTTAACTATGTGTAGCTGTTATTCACCTTTTGTACTGCAAAGAAACTTAGTCTAAATAGAATAATTGGGCTGTTACAGGTATGCGCAGAATGGGATGTCCAACGAAGCGATTGCATTGTTCCTTTCCATGGCAGAGGCGAACATCAAACCCGACAAAATCACGTTGGTCGGAGTACTCTCGGCATGTGCAGCAGTTGGAGCCATAGAACTAGGCATAAAATTAGATGAATATGCCTTACAAAATGGATTGTACCACAATGTCTATGTAGGCACGGCCTTGGTCGACATGTTTGCTAAATGTGGCAATCTCGACAGAGCTATCCATGTCTTTCACAACATGACCCAAAAGAACGTGGTCTCTTATAATGCCATGATCTCCGCCTTAGCCTTACACGGACGAAGCCGTGAGGCCATTCTACTCTTCAAGCAGATGAGAAATGAAGAAGGGATTTTCCCAGATGATATCTCCCTTATCGGTGTCCTTTCGGCTTGTGTTCACGCTGGATTGGTCGACGAAGGCCGTCGGTGGTTCAATTCCATTGTTTCCGAGTTTGGTTTAGCTCCAAAGGCTGAGCATTACTCTTGCATGGTTGACCTTTTGGCCCGCGCTGGGCATCTGGAAGAAGCGTGGGACTTTATTGAAAAAATGCCGGAGAAAGCCGATGCGGTTGTTTTAGGGGCTTTGCTTAACGCTTGTCGAAAATGTAAGAATGTGGAAATCGGAGAGAGGGTCATGGAGAGGATTTTACAGGTGGAACCTTCGAATTCATGGAATTACTTGGTTTCTTCTAAGATATATGCGAGCTCGAATAGATGGGATGATTCTGCGAGGATGATAGAGTTGATGAGAGAGAGAGGTGTGAGCAAGACTCCCGGTTGTAGTTGGGTCGAGATTGATGGCGAAGTCCATGAATTTTATGCTGGTGATGACTTGCACCTTTGCGCCGAGGATATCTATCAAACCCTCTTCGCATTAGCGGAGGAGATGAAGTTAGAAGGATACATACCAAACATTTATCTTTCTTAGGATGTATGTTAAGTTAATCAAACGCAAATCTTGCACCGATGGTTCCTCCACAGGCTTTTCTGACAGCGTGTTCAAATTGGTGTGGAGAAGCTGTACTTCAGAGAAAAGGATTTTCTTCCCAGAACAATTTTGATGGAAATGGATGAAGGTCAGAATGCAACACAGAATAGTGCCAAAGCCTCGAAGAATAAGATGATAATTAGAGGGCTTGATTTATTGCCTTCGAATTCAGCTTGCAGGTAGCTCCACTTGTCATCAGAAACCTGGTTGCTCTAAGAGCACCTCAACAACGAGCATGCGTCAGAGATGCCCCGCTGTACATCCCAATAGCCCCAACATCAGATATTGCGAAGAGAACCAAAGGATTATGTATAGACTGGCATATTCTGCTAGTAAATTGCATTTGAGCATTTTGGGTCTCGTCGTTAAGATCTATTATGTTGCTTGTATCGGAGGGCTTGTGCGGTGGAGCCACGAGAGAAGACCGTCAGCGGGATTGTGAGGATAAGAAAAGGGGATTGCAGGCAATAATCATAGCTTGTAAGATAAGATTGAGCAGGTAGGATTCTTATTCTCTTTATTGGTTGTATCATTAACATAACAAAGTTATAAATGATGTGCTCATATTTGTTTCCCTTGGACACCAGACAGAAAATGTTTCATTCCAATTTCTTTCTTTTGTTGAAATGTGGCTGTAACCTGTTTGGTCCATACCAAACAACAAATTGCAAGTTTGCATTTTTTTTTTTTTTTTTTTTGGAAACTTGTGTGTGAATGTACAGGTATCTTCTGCAAAAGAAATAAGAGAATAGAAGGCTGTTGAAGTTAACTTCTCAGGAGAAAAGAAAAGGAATCAGGTAAATTGCGAGTTTGTCTCTCAAACAATGAACCTGATGCCGCTTAGGTTCTTGCTGCGATCAAGTAATGCTAATGTGGAGGTGATGTGGTAGTGTTATGATTGACGATGTGCTAATGACTAAGATGTGTTATATTGATATAACGCTGATATAAAGGTGATGTGGTAGTGTTGTGATTGACGATGCGCCAATAACTAAGATGTCATATTACTTTTACATTAACGAAGGTTGCGCCAGTTTATTTATACCAAGCAAATTGGCATAAGTTTACTTTGGTTGTTTTTAGTAACTACTCTACCAGAATCAGATTAACTTCTCAGGAGAAAAGAAAAGGAATCAGGTAAATTGCGAGTTTGTTTCTCAAACAATGAACCTGATGCCGCTTAGGTTCTTGTTGCGATCAAGTAATGCTAATGTGGAGGTGATGTGGTAGTGTTATGATTGACGATGTGCCAATGACTAAGATGTTATATTGATATAATGCTGTGGTAGTGTTGTGATTGACGATGCGCCAATAACTAAGATGTCACATTACTTTTACATTAACGAAGGTAGCGCCAGTTTATTTATGCCTAACGTCAAAAAATGGCATAAGTTTACTTTGGTCGGATTACTTATCAAATCAACTTCAGTAATTTCCTACTTAGGTTGATATATAGGGCAAAATGGATTTGAAGTAAAAGAGAAGGGTGCTACATACTTACATAGTTCAAGGACACTTGACCCTTCTTGACCTTCTTGAGAGCTTAGATATATTTGGATCAAAAACATGCAGGTAAAATGAGCGCGCACAAATTCGATGATACGGTGAATTTTCCACACACACAAAATTGAAAAAGGAGCAAAGAAAAAAATAAAATAAAATAAAACGCCAAATCCAGCTGTTTGGAGGTTATCTTTTTAGAGATTATATGGTGTTTTGGGTGCTTAAAGTATTACACCAAGAGATGTCAAGTTTGGAACGCTCAACAGTATTACCTCCAGCTTAGAAAACCTTAGGATTAATAAATAAGCTAGCCTTAATAACTTTCACCTATTGGGCTTGTATGTGAACATATTATTTGGATTATATGGGCTTTTTTGGCAAATAGCCCCTTGACAAAAAAAATTTTTAAATTAGCCATGTCCAAAATTTATTTGCAAAAATGGCCCTCCCCCTACCACACAAGCACCACGTCAGCGCCACGCGGGGGGGCTGGGGCCAGGTATTTAAGATGAATACGGCGAACCATTCACCGTGTTTGAACACAGTGAATGGTTCACCGTGTCCAATGCATATATCCGGTGCTAAAATGGCTAAGTCGGGGTATTTGTATTGGACACGGTAAACCATTCACCATGTCCAATACAAATACTTCCGAAGTTAAAATGACTAAGTCCGGGTATTTGTATTGGACACGGTGAATAGTTCACCGTGTCCAATATAAATACCTAAACTTTGCCAAGTTCGGGATATTTGTATTGGACACGGTGAATGGTCACGGTGGACCATTCACCGTGTCCAATACAATTACCTAAACTTTGCTAAGTCCGGAGTATTTGTATTGGACACGGTGAATGGTTCACAGTGTCCAATTCACCGTGTCCAATACAAATACCCCGGACTTAGCCAAAAAATGACTAAGTCCGAGATATACGCATTAGACACGGCGAACCATTCACTGTGTTTGAACATGGTGAATGGTTCACCGTGTTCAACCTAAATACCTGGCCCCAGCCCCTCCCGCGTGGCGCTGACATGGCGTTTGCGTGGCAGGGACAGAGTCATTTTTGCAAATAAATTTTGGACAGGGCTATTTTTTTTAAAAAAAATTTATTAGGGGGCTATTTGCAAAAAAAGCCCGAATTATATATAACAATATATCCAACAATATTATTTGGATTATATATAACAATCTATCCAACACTAGCTTTATCCACACAATAATACAATAGAATCCTTAACATTAATGAGACTTGTTAGTGATTAACAGGAGAGATGAGCATAGAAGAATCTTCAAACACTTGGTATCAAATTAACACTGTAATGACTTAGCCCTGCTAGCACTAACAACTATTTGGCTCAAACCACTGGCACAAAATATTTAAATCCAATTATTAATATTAAAATCTTTATTCTTTATCATTTTCAATTATAATTTTTGTTTTCATATAATGTCTTTATATTTTTAATTATTTTTTTTCTATCTAATATGAAATTATTGAGGCATTATAAATTCTCCTTTTTAAAACATTAACCTCTGCGTTCGTCAAAGACTCCGTCAAGGTTCCATCACTATTCGGTCTATTTTTTTTTTTTTATAATTTATATTGAAAATACCCTTCAAAATAACAGAAAATTATTAAAAATTATTATTTTTTTTCTTATAGAAGAAGTAAGGATAATTAAATCATTTTGACCTCTCCACTAACACTGTACCCCCTAAAAATATTTCTAAAATTTTAATAGACCAAAATGCAAGTTTTTAAACGCCATGGAGGGAAAGTGAAAAACGAGTATTCCAGAAGATTTTCTATAATTTAGCCCTTTTTTTTTTTTCTATCATGTGAAATTATTGGGATGTTACAAAAATAATAATAAATAAATAATATGGCCAGAATATAGGTGCAGTTAAAGAGTAAAGCTTCTCTTTTCTCAGAACAGTAGGATCCTCCCTTGCATGAATTCAAAAACAAAAAATAAAAAACAAAAACCAAAAAAAAAAAAGGGGGGACTAGTTGATAAAGAGTAATGCTAGAGGTACAACTCTATGGGAGTTGTATATCCTAAAACCATCAATCCAACTGCTAATATTAGATTGCCCTTTGAAAAAGAAAAGGCAAACCATCAATCCAACGGCTTATATTAGATTGCCCTTTGAAAAAGAAAAAGGCAGTGTTTTACAACCGTCCGATTATGTAGTTGTAGGATGTACACTCCTAAAGGGGTGTTCAGCTAGACATTTCCGTTGATAAAGCAGCATTGGCTGCAGAGTTCAAAACCAAAGTAGTTTTTGTCAATCCAGATACCAAGTGCTCCTATGGTTTGATGAATACAACACACCAGTGACAGGTTCCAAAAAATTGAGCTTCCTAATCAACAACTCAGAAACAGTCAAGCCAGACAACTGCAGCAAGGGCTCAGTTGGAGCTTGCGCTTACCGAGAAGCGCAAGCTAAATAGTTCCACAAACCAATAATAGTTTTTGTCGACATCCAACCAAAATTGGAATCGGCGTTTTTTCGATCACACAACGCATGCATAGAGAAGCAGTTCCATAAGCCAGGCTGAAGCAAGAAGCGCGAACGAAAAGCCATACGATAAAAAAAGAACAAGAAGGTTCTCTATAGAATGGGCCAAACCCATCTTCTTTGCTACAAAAACTTCCACTTCTAAAATAGACGCCAAAAAACGGAAAGCTATACACACATTTCGAAGAACCAAACACCTGCAAATCCAAACCCTACAGATATATATATATATATATATATATATATATATATATATATATATATATATATATATATATATATATATATCTCACATTAATTTAGGGATCTGCCACCACAAACCATAAAATACAAACCCTAGGAATGGCAAACACCCGAATGCCGAGGAAGGCAAACCAAACCTGCTCTACACAGGTATTACGTCGATCTTCGAAGTGTCCTCACACCTCAACACTATCCCTTCGAAGCTCGCGGGGAATAAGCACTTGGCCCACTGGCATCCTGTCGAGAACGGCTCGGAAGGAGGAACAATCATCAAGACATTCTCGTTCCTTCGGACAACCCCCATCACACTCACAGTGCTTCCTTCTTTTATGTACCTGAAAGAGAAGAAAGAAGATTGCACACTTTGGTTAGATCAACGGTGATTTGCAAAACCCTCTAGTTTTTTACGGAGGATTCAGGTGCGAGGCTGGTGGTGGTGGGGGGGGTCGGGTGGCGAGGCTTCATGTGCAAGCATATATTATAGCTTAGTGACAGGACGCAGTAAAACAATAATATGCAACTCTCATTCTTGAACTCTAATGCAATTGCAATAATATCCATACATACATTAGTGCGGGAACCCAAAAATTATACAATGCAATCCTCACCTCTATTTTCATCCGAGTGCAATGGGTGAAGGAGTATGTGATTAAATATGTAATCACTTTATATGTGAAATGATAAACAAGAATCAGTCTATATAATTTCAAGAAATGTAATTCACTTGGTTTCTTTTCAGTTCTTTTCCAGCATTTCTGTGGCGTGCTCAAACAATTTTATGCCCCTTGAACATAATATACGAGAAGAACAAAAGGTGATAACTTTCCGCTTTACAGTCGTAATTGCCAATTTCTTTTTATACAGTGATTGTTCAAGAACCAGCTATAGATTTAACCCAACTAGAATTCTCTATCAAGAAAATGCACTAGATAAAACTGTGCCGGTGAAATTTCAGAAGACAGTTGATACCCTTCTTTGATGCGCATTTCACGATCGTCGCTCGAAAGGTTTCTCTGTGCCAACCATCGCAGGAATTCAGGAGACATGTCTTTGTTACTCGGGTTGATGTCAACGACGATGGACTCATCAACATATGATGTTACCTTTGCACCATAGCCAGTCTTCACCAGCGCTCTCAACCCGGATTGGAAATCAGATATGTAGAAGTCAACTACGTGCCTCTGCCATAATTATGGAACAAATTTATGAGTACCAACAATGTGCTATGTCAAAAGATTTGAGTTAAATATTATGTACTCTCTCTAACTTTATAATGTTACCAATTTGGTCATTGAACTACTTAATCATCAACTTATGCTTCATTTGAGATAGAGTGGAAAACTGTGATGGGAAAGTATTTCATTCGTTTCCATAAGAAATATCATGTTGTGATCTTCACAACAATTCAGTTACAACATAATTTCTGTGGTCCGACCGGAAAACACAAGCATATCTTTCTATGCTTTTTCTCCGACTCATTCTCGCCCAATAGTGTTAGATAGCCCTCAATACCAAACGTGGCCCAAGTCCCTAAATTTTAAGGGATTCACCAAATTCACACCTCAAGCCACATAAAATCTTTTGCATTATTCTCTGTTCGACAATCATAATTGATTGCTGATTTGTATATTTAATTATTTCCTACCTGATAATCTTCGTAAGCTTTTATCCAATCCGCAGCATCAAGGTCAGTGATATACACTTAAGATATTAAGATAGTATCAGAAGCAGATTATTTGGAAAAATGGATAAATTAGATAACTTAAATTGTTACAACAAGAAAGAATTTAGGAGTAAATTGGCATATTTGTAAGAGGATTAGCTCATAACTTCAGCTTGCAAAATAGTACAAGAATTGCTAATTTCCAAAATAGGTAACTTGCTAGTTACTATGCATATCCATCAGTCCGTCACAATAGAAAAGTTAATATTTACTAACAAAAGACTAAATTATAGAGAAAGTATAGGCTTACTTCAAATGACCTGAGTCCCCATGTAAAACGTCGGTGGTTGGGATTTGCAGTTTTAGAATCCCAACCCCTGTATTCATACAGGCCGGTAGATGTGTACACGCATCTTGGTACTTTCTGGAACGATGACTCCAAGGGAACATTACCACAAGTGACAACCTGTAAGAGATTAACAATATCTTAATTACTTGTCTTCTAAAAAGCGGCATTATAATGCTTTTTAAAGACTAAATAGTAAGCAAGAAGTTCTGCTTTACAAACAAGTCCGG
Organism: Aechmea fasciata; assembly: GCA_025177825.1. Taxonomy (NCBI): domain Eukaryota; kingdom Viridiplantae; phylum Streptophyta; class Magnoliopsida; order Poales; family Bromeliaceae; genus Aechmea; species Aechmea fasciata. The sequence goes on along the minus strand of CM045941.1, from coordinate 8,601,960 downwards.
CAAATGAAACTATTCAAATTAGAAGGAACCTAGACTTACTTCAAGGTTCTTCAGCTCAGAAAAGATTTTGATAGGTATCATCTCATTGAGACAGATCAGGAAACAAAATATGGACCATAAACATACTCTTCAGGAATTATTAGATTATTCACAGTAATGGAAAAAGGTGAAAAAAAAAAAAGGGAGCAGTCATCAGTTTTGAGTATAACAGTGTGGATAGTTTAGTAGTCAAAGAGATAAGTTCATTAATAAGAAACAAAAGCCATCTATCTTCAAACAACTTAGTAACAAATAACTAGGTATAAATAAGTGAATTAATATTTCAAATTAGAAGCATAACGTCCGTAACAAACATCTAAAAGCAAGAAGTGGGTAAAATTGTTTTCCAGAACAACAATTGGGCAACTTATCTTGGGACAGAATTAAGCATCCAGTCGTCAGCAATGAAATTTCAAAGCGAAGGGAGCATACACTACGTATCCACCGTAACCGCAGAAACCATGGATTTTACCAACGGTAATTCTTGCTGTGAATAGCTATTTGTTTCTTGTTTCCAAAGAGAATGGCTAGAATAACATAATGATTTAACTCTTTTTTAAAAGAGCCAAACTGACCAGTTTCACAGCCTTAAACCCAAAAGGAAATGCAAAGGAGCGCAACATAGTGTAACATCTCAACAAAAGACATATTGAGCAAATCTTATCAAGTGACCCACATATTTCCTTCCTTTCTACTGCAAGTAATAATAAAAATGTTGAGCTAGAAGCAGATACATAGGAGAGAATGTTCCTATATTTTCTTTTTAATTTCTAAAACAAAAAGTTCAGATACACTTGTTGTTGCAACATTACTTAATGTTACGAATCAACTAAGTTTCTTCAACCGTGCACAACCAGAGAATGTGACGCCGTGCTTTGGCATGTAGAGTTGACACATCAAATGACTAGACGAATATAGGAATGAGATATCAGCATTAAATTGTACAACAATTTGTTCACTAGAAGAATTAAAACTACTTCAGATGAAATCCAGAACAGGACAAAATGCACATTTTTAAGGAAAGGTTTGGCTTCAATTAATAAGATAATAATTAAAAAAAAAAAAACAGATCACATTAGTATCTTAAGCAACATACCCCAGAAACCTTGATATATTGACCATCCTGGGCAGTTCTTAGATCAGCATCAGAGTAGCGTGAAATGAACCCTATCATGGAGCTCTTTCCCCAGCAAGAATTCCAAATAAAAAGCACAACAACAAGAACAAAGAAGACCACAACAACGATAAGAAGAATAGCATTATGAACAGCCCCAAGAATGAACCCACCAGCAATAAAACCCATCACAAACAGAAGACCCACAGCCCACAGTATTATCTTGGGGACACTCTTGGTGAAAGAATACTCATCTTCCTGGGTAATATTAGTGACAGCCGGGTTATGCGCAATAGAAGCAACATTCATCTTGATTGACCCAGTTGAATCCAATGGACCAGATACTTTTCTAGGGGCACCTGATGAATTTAGAGGTCCAGAAGAAACCGGCCCAGAAGTGATTAGGCCAGTGGTCGGAAGAACAGGAGGAACTGGACCGGAATTCTGGCGCACCATGGGGGTCACTCCTCCAGATTGTGGACCAGATGATTTCTTAATTGGCTCTCCATGCTTACCAAGTGGTCCGGAATTGGATTTCTGTTTATTTGAGCTGATGGGACCAGAATGAGAGGCAACTCCCGCAAAAGATCCAGTACGGGATGGTACATTATTAGTAACAGGGCCTGACTTTCGTGCTTTTGAGTTTTCTACAGGAATATCGAACATTTTTCCCAGCTCGCCAGATTTTTTAATGTCACCGCCAGTGTATGGCATGGCTGCGGAGGACATGATGGTGGGCTTCTCCTTGGGCTGCTCGGGCCGGCCAGAGACAAACAGCCCGTTGCTGAGCTGATGTGATGGGAATCTTGAACCCATTATGCTTTTACTTTAAAAGCTAAACCACAGCTTCAAGAATCGAAGAGACTCAGTTTGAAAATATTTCGCTGTGGCAACTGTAAATCCCACTATGCCACCAAGCCTCAAGCTGCAGTCTAGAAGAACTTGAGTGGTCTACAACAAAGAGAAGTATATTGATACATGTAGGAAAACATAACATGAAATATTGGTAAAACAAAAGGTTAGAAAAACCTTTAAACTGTCAATAATTGTTGCTCGAGACACCCTTTTGTGTATAAAAAAATACAAGGGCTAGAGTAGAAAACTGTAAGTTGAAAAGAAAGCAACAATAGAACACAGAAGATGTCACAAATGCATAGCTTTATAGGACATAAATTAAAAAAAGTAAATCCACCAAAAGAGGAAAAACGCAAACAACACTGTCAGAATAAAAATATGGCATGCTATAGGAAACAAGGATGCTTATTCTGTTACTATATAGAAGTCAGTACATTGTTGCCATCCCACAAAAAAAAGAAAAAGAAAAAGAGAGAAGCATTGTCTTTATCATCATAAATGCCGATATTGAAGTCGATTCAACCAGGAATTTAGAAAATAATAGATATGAAGACCCTGATAAGTTTTCATCCAAAGATTATGATGTCTAACTCAACTAATATACCACTACAAATAGTTAGATCAAATGCTTAAGCTTGCTTCCTAGTCCCAGAACTACAGGAGAGCTCAAGGTCTAGTTCAAGAGTATGATGCTGCTAAACTCACAGCAATTTGATCCAGCAATTACTACAATCCAGCACAACTACCAACAAGAGGCTCATTTTTGGCTTGATTATGGTCTCAATAAATCTCAATTTCGCCACAGGTCCCAAGCTTGATCTCATAACCAGGACGATATTGGTTTCAATGTTTGAGCAGATTGTCAGCTCCGTTAAGCTCCAATGAGCCTCTTTTGCAATTCTAATATCAGAACAGAAAGGAAAGTATCAGGACAACAGGACAAAAAAAAAGGAACAAAACAAAAGTTCCCACTAGATGCTGGAGGAAAGTCAGGATATTCTACATTAACAGGCAAATGGATAAATGACATATCTCATGCTGTGACAAGATAAGCTATTATCCAGAAATTCCCTTTTGTTCAACAAATTAGAATTGAGAAATTATTGGTCCATAATCCACTAATACAAAGTTTGGATCTGGTACATAAAAATCAACAATTGAAGAAACTAGCAATTCTGCAATCTTACTATCCTAACTGCTTTTTGTCTGTTTAACAGTACATCAGATATATTTGTATCATTAAAAGCCCAAAGTACTTTTAAGGAAGCTAAAACTAAATAGGTCAAATGGGAACTTCGAAAGCAGATCCAAGACCCAGTCCTTTGGTACCAATCGAGAACACTGCCGCCATAATATAAACTAGCCATAAACGAGTCTAATATATTTACTGCAAAGAGAATGTCACGTCATTCTGGATACTGCTTCACATAGCATAGCTTTACTTTTCCATAAAATCAGGCTAACATGCAAAGGCGTGTATCAATAGGATCTGCTGAATTAATAGTGACCTTACCATCTAGAAGAAACCCGACAAACATAAATACTATAAAAGCCAACAAGGTAGTTTAAACTTTAAGGGTTTCTTGCTAATGGGAAGAAATCTGTCCTAAGACCTAAAGCTCTGAAAAAACAGATCCAAATGCAAAGAATAAAAGCAATTCACCTTAGCGTGATGCCAATCAATATATTACTTTGCTTAGAACAATAGTGAAAAAAAGACAGGATGACAAGCTATGCCAACAGCACGGCACGGCACAACGGCAGAGGGTGTGCCAAAATCAGCACTCTCCCTCATGCCAATGGCACACCACAAGCAAATTGGTACGCACTGGCACAGGTTTTTCAATTAAATTTATATGAAAACATTGAAAAGTTAGTTTTTAGAATATTATAATATCTCTAACAGAAATAAAAATGATTTATGTATTATATCTCCTACAATTTATTACGAATTAAGTCACAAATATCTTAATACATTAAAAAAAAAAACATTTTCTATATAATATGAAAGTATATGTATGAAATCAAAATCATAATCATAATTAGATAGAGACTTATAGGAAAACACTACCATGGGTAAATTCATAAATCTAAAATAATAAAAGAAATTGGAAGAAATCTTCTTATTTGTGTTTTTTTCCACTAGAAGTTGGTCTCATTATGCAATGGAACTTATTGATTGCCCCAAATATTAATAGATTTACAGGATCTACATAGAGTATGAAAAAACTTTTCTAAAACTCTCGCCTAAAAAAAAAAAAAAACTCAAAATGGTCTCAAAAAAAATGCAAGAGGTGATTTTGTTGATACAGTGTCGGCACAACCCCGTGCCACGTACCAGCACGGCCTCAGCATGGTACCGCATGTGTGATCCTTGGTGATAAATATAAAAGCATAGTAAATTGCAAATGAGGCCAATCATGGAAATATTGGTTATATTATTACTCATGAATCAAAATTGAAGACGCCTTCGCTTGGAAGGAAAGTATGAGAAGAAAATGTGTCAAAACCAAAACCCCGACATCTAATAAATGCAAAAAGAATTAGCTGGCAGGTAATAATCAGAAAGTTCATCATCAACCGCCCATTTGGAACCCACTCATACAAAAATGCTTAAGTCACAGCATGTTCAACATCAGTTGGTCTAACAAGAAAATCACGGGTCCCATGCTGCCACAAGACAAAATAATGCCCAAACATATCCTATTTGCTCAACAATTATAATTGACACTATCATTGATCCAGGATCCAATATCATAAACCATAGAGCGGAATTATCGATAAGAATAACAAAATAAAGCAACCAATAAATAAGCAAATAATGTTCAGGACTGATATATTATCTAGCCCTTTGGAAGGAAACCCTAGATTTGAAAGAAACACTTGGTACACAACACCCTTCCCCTTACAAATAAATTAATTGAAGATACGTACTACAAGAAAGACTAGTCATTATCATAACATCAAGCTAAAGCATCATAGATCTCTAATTGCAATAATTAAAAAATATAGATATGACCGAAAAGAATTACATAGATCTATGTTCAAACAGATCCTCATTTTCCCACCTCACCTCCACTTTGCAGCACAAGCAACTCAACAAATCCGAACCCAAGCCCCAGTTTTCTCCCAAATCACAGCCCACATTCCGTTTTCTAACCCCCAAAACAAGAACCGCCACAAAAACGAGGCCCAAAAACCTCAAAAATCCCACCATTCTCATCCAAAACCAACACAACTTGAGAGATCTCAGCCCCAACCCCCAAGATCCAAAACCCACATTGCAAGGTTCACATTGATGCAAAGAAAAGGGTAAGAAAACATAGATTCGACTCAGATTACTCCATACCTCGAGAAATCGATGGATCAAACCCTAATTTACGGTAGTCGCCGATCAAATGGAAGCCGCAAACGGCTCCTCGGCGCCGCCTTTCTCCATTGCTGCGCACATATACGCTGGAGAGAGAGAGAGAGAGAGAGAGAGAGAGGAATAAAAAATAGAAAAAACAGAGGAGAAAAGCTTACACAATCAGTGTCCTCTGACACCTCCTCTCTCTCTCTCTCTCTCCTCCGACCATTTTCTACTGTCTATTTCGTATGAAATTACCAAAATACCCCTCACCTTTGACAATATTACGAGAATTGCATTGCCTTCACATCTTTTAGAGGGTTTTTTTTTTTTTTGCATTTAGATGCCTGAAAAAATAAAAATAAAAATAAAAATAATTCCAGTAAATTTATATTTACAAAAATGACTCTGGTTCTGACACGCGGGTTTGGTCAGTTTGTTAAGTTGAACACGCTAAACACGATGATTGGTTCACCGTATTTGAGAAAAGTATAATATATATATATTACGAAAGAAAATATATATAAAATATAGATATGGAACACAGTGAATCATTTGTCGTATTCAAACACGGTGGATCAACTTAAAACCTCAGCGCTGATGTGGTGCCTACGTGGCGGAGATAGGTTGATTGGACCATTTGTAAAAAAAAATATTTTGAGAGGGCAAAATGCAAAAAATGCCCTCTTTTAGATAAAAATATATACAAGTTATCGCAGTTATCGAGCATTTTAATTTCGCTATCCAATACTTAAAATTTTTAATTTTAATATCTAAATTTTTAATTTATTTGACTTTGGTTCGGTCAATGAAATTTTTACTTTAAAATTTAAATATATTATTTATTTTAATATATTTAGTTAGCATATTTTATTTATTTTTTATTTAAATGCTTCTTTAATGAACTTAAATCAAATAAACTTAAAAATTGGATAGTAAAATAAATTTGTGAAAAGTTGGATAACTGATTCAAACTGGTTTATTTTATTCACATAAATTTTGTATATTCTTATCTATTTGATATTACTGCTTCTTCCGCTCTTAATAGTGATAAAAGAAGAAAAAAAAAAAAAGTAGAAATGCCTGGAGACTCTTCAACTTTTATTTTATTTTTTTTAAATTGAGGCCTCCTTAACTTTTTCTTTTAAAAAATAAGCAGTTTGATGCCAAGAAATTGAAAATTTTGTTAAATTTATTGTTAATTTTATCAAATTTAGTAACTTTAATTACTTTCTAATAATTAAATTTGACCAACTAATAAATAGGAACTAATAAAATTGTTACATTTGATAAAATTTTCACTTAACTTGTAAGGAAGTGAATTCTCGAAATTCGAGAGTTGCACCACGTTTAGAATCGACTGGTTGTCGAGCGGATGGACTTCGGAAAGTTCGAAGTTGATCCGAAAGGCAGCAGGAGTTGCTCCCGGTGAAGTTTTGAAGCATTCGGGCGTTTTGTGCACATAGGCGCGAAAACGAAACCCGAAAAGCTATGTTGGGTCTTGAGCTAAATTCGGCATTAGCGTGGATGAAAAGACGATGAAAACGTGCTCGAAAACATGTTTGGAAAGTCTCGGCTCGATTTGAAATGAATCGGAGGTCGAACGAGCAAAAACGAGCGAAAACGGTGAAAAAGCTGAAAATTTGGCTAAGTCCTGAAAAATCTGCCTACGGGATCCGGATCCCATTTGTGAGATCAGGATCCCAGCCGCGCAGAATGTCATTTTTGGCTTACGGGATCCGGATCCCATGGGCCAGATCCGGATCCCAGCCGCGCAGAATGCCCAGTTTGCTTACGGGATCCGAATCTCATGGGCCAGATCCGGATCCCAGCATTTTGCAAAGTTGAGGGGGCTACTGGCATTTTGTTACAATAGAGGGTTATAGAGGGCATTTCTCCCTCTCTTTCTTTCATTTCCCCTCACACACACACATACACATAACCTCTCCCTCTCTCTCTCTAGAAACAAGAGAAGAAGAAGGAGAAGAAGAAGAAGAAGGAGGAGGAGAAGAAGGAGGAGGAGAAGGAGATCAAGCTAAGGAAGGCTTCGAGCTTCTTCCTCTCCCTCTCCTCACCATTGGAGTAGCTCAAGAAGGTAAGCTACTAAACCCTAGTATGTAAACTTAGGGTTTTTGGGTTTTGAAGCTTAGAAATGGGCCAAATAGGACCCTAGGAGGCTTCTATGTAGATCAATCCCATGCTTAGGGCTTTGATCAAGTGGGTTTGCTATGGGTGCAAACCTAGGGCTCCAAAATTGGGGGTTTCATGGTAGCTTCTCCTAGAATGTTCCAAATCTTCTAGGGATAATTTTTATGGAACCCTAGCACCCCAAAGAGATGATTTGCACAAGTGATTGAGGCTCTAAGGGTGGATTTTGCTCGAGGCAAAATCCTAGGGCTCAATTTGGGGCTTTTCTAAAGGTGAGGTTTTGATCTCTTCTAACCTCATTTCTACCGTTTTGTTAGGTCCACGAACGCGTGGTAAGCGACGGTTCGTCGATCCGACGAACGGTTTGAGTGATCCGAGCCTAAATAGGGCTCGCAGCTTCCAGGTTGGCCCGAGGAGTCAAAGTAGAGATTGGGGGCTACGCAGTGGCGTTGTGGCATTGTAGAACATCCCAAAAGGTGGGGGGTGACACTCGAATACTTCGAACTCCTTTCTATGTCTTAAAAATAAATAAATCTCATCTCTTGCATGTAGCATAGTAGAATTGCATGTTTAGGCTACTCCTTATGCTTTCTAGTGACAACCTAGTGTATTTGGAATGCTAGGTGAATGGATATGTGAGGATTGGGTCTGGACATCGGATTCTATAGTGCTAAGAAAGAGATGGACTCGAGGGTTATCTAGTAACATAGATCGAGTGGCATCTAATGTAAAGAACATGACGAGTGGCATTAACATAGTGTATTTGACACTAGAGGTCTTTGGACATAGGGATAGGTGAAATCCCAAGAGAAATAGCTCGTGAACATAGATCTTAGTAAAGCTAAGTACATGTTACTGTTGGTCGGAATAATGGAGTTCCGAGAGAACTGTTGGCCCTAGTCGGTAGGGTATCCTCACGTGGAGAGGATAGATCAAGCTCACGGTCTGTATTAGTGGTGGTATAGCCATCGGTGTCGTCGAGTACTCCGGAGTGTCGCACGATCGGGACCACGTGGAGGTCCACAGACAATCCCGGGCTTGGAGTGCTCGTGGAGCCTCCTTCCCAAAAAGGGATTCATATGTGAGGCGTAGGCGAACCCAAGGGTATCGCCACAGATTGGGTAATAGAAATATTAATGTTAACATTGAACAGTCATTGTTGAACATAGTGAGGACTTGTTAGCATGTTAGTAATCTTTACTATTTGATGCATGCATACAATTTAAAGATTATGGGCATAGTAGCATAGATTTCCTATTATGCAGTTTACAGCTTTCAGATATATATATCTACATATCTAGTAGTGTTACTTGTGCCCACTTGGACCTAGTGGGGAGATCGGTGGAGTCGGTGGCCGAGCCCACTGGGAACTAAGGAAGTTAGTTCTCACCCCACTCTATTTCCAGTGTTTGGCGCAGGTACATCGGGCGAGGACCGCGGCAAGGGCGTCGCCCCCGATCAGTGAGGATCGTGGTAGTTACATTAATAGCTTTCCTTTATGCATTAGAATACCCTGTATCTAGATGCTTACGTTTTGGAAGAAATATGTACCTATTCGAGGTTAAATGAACATGTAATCATTTTGGGATGCAAATGTAAATCAAGTAAATATGATGTAATAGCTAGTAGTATTCTCTCTTTACTTCACTTGTGTATTACTTGTGGATTACTTGCTCTAGTTGTTGGCACTGTTTGTGCCCCTCGTCGCTTGTGTATGTTTTGAATTTAGTTTTCCTGGGTGAATTCATGTACACAATCTGTTGTTAAGCCTTGGGCGGGCACGGGAGGTGCTGTCCGTCCGGCGTCCGCTCGTTGCGCCTGAACCGGACCAAATGGGTAGCGATTTTCGGGGCGGGGGCGTGACATAACTAAATATAAAAAGCCAAATAAATCAGGCTAAAATAAGTAAAACCTCCATGTAAATATGTGTTTTTTACTTTCTTTTTTTTTCTAATCTTCAAAAACTTATATTTTACTCCCTAAAAATTTAAAATTGATACACTTAGTAGTCCCCATCAGTCACGGTTTCATCATTGTTTTATTTATTTTTATAATTTATACTAAAAATACCCTTAAAAACGCACTTAAAAATAATAAGAATATATATTGAAAATTATATTTTCTTTCTAAAACAGGAATAATTTGGTTATTTCGCCTTCTTCATTAACTAGTAATCTGTTAAAAATAGTTTTAAAATTTTAAGGAAACAAAATATAGATTTTTAAAAGTCGAAAGAAAAAATAAACAAAGACGGTATTTTTAAAAATAAAGTTTTATATATTTTAAGCAAAAAAAAAAAGTTCAAGAGGCCTCAACAAAAAGGAAAACATGAATGTTGAGGACTTCATTTCAAAATAGCTTATAATTGAGGGGGGCCTCCATATTTTGACATGCACCCTTCAACTTTACTTTTTTAGCTGATATTTTCTTAATTTTTAACTTTTAAATTTGAGTTATTATAATTGGTTATGGTAACAAAATTATTAAATTTAATAGTTTTATTAGTTAATAACTAATTTTTTTTATTTTATTTACAAAAAAATAAAATTTAGTAAATTGATAAAATTATTGATAAATTTGATAATGATCTTAAATTATTTAACAAAAAAAATATTTTATTTTAAAAATTTAAAAGTTAAAAGAATATTAAATGTTGTTTTCCTTACATTTTTACAAACAAAAAATTAGTCTAAATTATATGTTAAAAAAAAAAAAAAAAAACACTTGCACTTTAAATCCTGCCTAAATTCTTCTTTTGTATTAAAAATTACATCAATTACTTTTCTATATTTTGTACTACTTCAAATAGATCTATATTTTTAAAATATTCAGGTGAATTTGAATGTAAAATTGTATTAAAATAAGTAAGTATATCACACCGTTCCATATCTTAACATCTATCCAATTTGTAATTCAAAAATTGATAAAGAAAAAATAAAAACAATCTCATATTATGCTCATATTATTATCAAAAGTAAAATTTTATTCAATTTACATGAATCTACTGCATTAATTATAACAAATATTATCTGTAAATTTATTTTATATTTTTATTTTTACCACTAAACTGAGACAATGACAAAGTAAATATGAAATGACTGAAACACCCCTTGCAATCTAGTGGAATCACAAGGGTGCCACTGCCCTAAGCTTTTGCTCCATTTCCCCCCACATGAAGTGTGGGAACTAACCTTATCTTCTTCACTTCATGCTAGGGTTTGAGTGATATGCACTCCTGCATTTACTTTGTGGTTGGGATGTCCAAATCAAGGTGGTTAGTGATATATGAAGAGAGAGAGAGAGAGAGAGAAGATAAATTATGGGACAATTGTTTATATATTTCTAAAAAAATTTTGACTTTTTGATTTACTCCTCTTAGAAGGTTAATATTGAAAATATCTTTTTTTACGTTCCAATCTATTTCAAATATACCCCTAGAGTTAAAATATATTAATGAACTCTGTTATATGTATAAAATTACTATTTTGCCCTTTTAAATATACCGTTCCACCATCACCGACTTATCTTATTTGCCCTTAAGTTAGGGGCACAAAAAATATTTTGATTTTTGGTCTTTTCAAATATACCCATCAACCGTCACCAATATTTCTTATTTGCTATCAATTAAGGACAAAATTGGTATTTTAATTTTTTAACTGTGATAGATATTTAACTCTTGTTAACCCAAGTTAACTTAACGGATGGTAACTGTAAAAATTTTTTGGAATAACGGATAAACATATGAAGGATATATTGGAAAAAAAAAATAAGTAGGGGTAAATGAGATATTTTTAAAGTTTTGAGGGGTATATTGGCAATTATTCCATAATTCGAACTTTCAAAAATTATTGTAATTAAGTCACACAATCTAAGTTAGTTAATTAAATATTGACGTATTGTTGATACAAAAGCAGTGTAGCGTCTTAGTCATTGGCGGTGACCGTCGCTGATGCATTCTTCTATGGACCGCATACATTTGCCCAAGGGCATGTTTGTTTCATCGTAACTGAACTTTCAGTTGAAGTGGACTTTGGTTGAGGTGGAGTTCGGTGAAAACTACTTCTTTTCCGTTGTTTGTTTCGTAGTTATTAAAATGGGGTTTCATTAGTTCTGTTGTTTGTTTGGTAAAAAATGTATGAGGTAAAACTATAATTTATGTATAAATAATAAATAATTTAATAAATAGAAATAGTATAATTATATTTTTTATATAATTAAAATTTAATTTAAAACAACTAAATTATTTTTTTATACATAAATTATAATAATACAACAATAAAATTATAAAGTAAAAAAAATTAATACTTGATTAATCAATTTTTATCATATTTTAAATATGTCAACAGAATAAAAAAATAATTAATACCATAATTAAATATAATTATTTTTATCTAGTATATTATTTTATTATGTTTTCTTCACTCTCCTTCAGCGTGGGCCGAAGTCAATTACGCTGTTTCCGGTTAACTCGAGTTTCGGCAGTAATTATTTTATAGTGAACGAAACAACGAAAATGATAGCTTATGACGTAAACAACTTCCCCCTTCTCTACTTCCCCCTCACTTCCACCCAAACAAACACACCCAAATGAGTGTAGGTAGGTAGAGTACCCTAACCTTGACTCAGTAAAATTAAGTTGATGCAAATTATTATCTCCTTCTGGTGTATTGATGCTTCCATCTACTAAGCTTAATTTTCATAAACTAAGATTTTAAAAAGGGTAGATTGCATGTTTGGATTCTCAAATTTTAATTTATTGTAACTTTTGGTTCAAAATTTCAGTATTATTATAATTAAGTCCCATAATCTAATTTAATTGATTAAATGTTGGCGCATCATTGATGTAAAAGCGATGCAACACTTTAATCATTGGATCATTGGCGCATCGCCGATCACAACACTGATACATTACTTCTACGTTTACAATATATTGATATTTAATCAAGTAAATTAGATTGTGGGACTATGATTATAACAATTATAAAATAACAATTCTAAAAGTTCAAGTGAGAAATTATAGCAGATTAAAGTTTAAGGACTAAATGTCACTTGACTCATAGTTTAAGAACCAAACATGCAATTTACCTTTTTAAAAGCAATTTTTTTTTCTTAGAAAATTTATTTTTATAGAAAACTCTTTTTCAAGTTTTTCGCTCATTTGGATTCAAAAAGAATAGGCGGAAAACTGAAAAGAGAGTTTTCCATACAAAATTTTTATTTTTTTAAAAAAAACCTTCACACTTTTTCAATAAATCTAATAGTCTCAATGTCTAAAAAATCACAAAACTTGGAAACCTATCGCTAAGACATCTGTGACGCCCCAACTTTCCAGGGAGTCACCCATTCTAGGACTACTTCCGTCCTACCATGCTTAACTCTCTTAACCTTTTGGGTCTTGCCATCATCCAAAATACTTAAGCCGGATTAAGAGTTTAGCCTTATTATATCTCATATATAGGATTATCTAGGGTCTCACAACATCAATAGTCAAAATAATCCAAGGGCCGAAACCCTAATAATACTAATAACCTGATGCTATTAACATTATAATAGTCTTGTTATATATATAGAGAGATGAGAGAGAGAGAAAGACAGGGAAGGAGAGAGAGAAAGAGTGTGTGTGTGAATGGGTGGTTTGGTTTAACTAATAGTTGACAATATATGTCATGATTGAGCAAGCCTAACCAACTAGATCTCTACTTGTCCTTATATTTGATCAGGAACTAACTATCAAGATGAAAGGGACTTGAGACCATTCATACATATGCACAAGATTGAGATTCACTGTAGAGCTGTTTGGTTGCATATATTTTTTTATTGTATTGCAGTTGAAATGGTATGTATCTATTAAATTTTTATTTGATTTGGTGGAGTTAGGCTCAATTGTGGTAGCTGTGAGAAGGCCCAACAAATATTATAGCGGTTGAGAGCGAGTGCGGCTTCAGCTGTTAAAAATGTAAATAGTGTGATGTGATTTTTTCGTATGCTTCTCTTTTTTTCCCCAAAATACGCATTACGTAAAATCTGTTAGGATTTAATGTTTATGCATGAGGTCGATAAATTTTTTTTTTAACGCTTATTTATATAATTTATTTAATTTATATTTTTATATATAAATAAATAATTATATATAATATATATTTTTATTATTTAATTTTTAGCAAAATAAAAAATATAAATGCGAGCTTAATTATAAAAAGATTTATTTGTATATAAAATTTTAACTATTAGATCAAAGTCTAATGGATAAGATTTTATAAATTTATTTTTTTAATATAGTTAATTTTATTTTTTTTTTTTTTGTTCGTTGGCGGCTCGTGAGCGCTCGTGTTCGACTCGTGTTAACGAGCGAACACGAGCCGACTTTTTTCGATACTTTAATGAGCGACTCGTGTTCGCTCATTTAATAACGAGTCGAACACGAGCCGACCCCCGTGGATGGGTGGGTTGTAAGATGTACATCCCTTTTGGGGTGTACATCTAGCATTTTCCTAACCGTTAAGATTTTTTTGCAAATAGCCCCAGATAAAATTTTATTTTAAAATTAGTCTTGTCAAAAATTTATTTGCAAAAATGACCACTCTTATAGCGCCACGTCGTAGCCATGTGGTGGGGCCAGTGTCTAAGTTGAATCAAACACGGTGAATGGTTCACCGTATCCAATGTATTATATACACCGAGTTAGGGTATGTATAATACATTGGACACGATGAATCATTCAGCGTCGTGTCCAATACAAATACCTCCCTTAGTCAAAGATTGGCTAAGTCGAGTTAGTTGTATTGGACACGGAACCATTCACCGTGTCCAATACAACTACCTAGGACTTAGCCATTTTTGACTAAGGTCAGATTAGTATTGGACACGGTGAATTGTTCACCGTGTCCAATACAACTAACTCAATTTAGTCAATCTTTGGCTAAGTGGGGGTATTTGTATTAGACACGTTGAACACGGTGAATGGTTCACCATATTCTACTTAAACTCGCTGACCACTGCTGCGTGACGCGCTTGTGTGAATAAAGCATTTTTACAAATAAATTTTTGACAGGGCGATTTTAAAATAAAATTTGGTCAGGGCTATTTGCAAAAAAAAAAAAAAAAAAACCCTTAAAGCGCGAGCCCCCGCGCCCTCTCCACCCACACCACTTTTTCTCGCCACCGTTGGATTCGTAAGGATGCGTGCGAGCCTCGGGATCCGGTCACCGCGCTCGTGGCTCCTCCGCCCCGGCGCCGCTGCCGCCGCCGCCCCCCGCCTCCCTCCGCCGCGCTCCCTGCGGATCCCCGGCGCCCGCCGCGGCGGCGCTCTCCGGCCACCGCCGCTCATGGCGCGGCGGCGCCGTCGACGGGAGGAGGGCGAGGGAGGAGGTGAAAGGGGAGGGGACGAGCTCGTGCGGACGCTCTTGATCGACAACTACGATAGCTACACCTACAACATATACCAGGAGCTCTCCGTTGTTAATGGCGGTGAGCTCTCTCTCTCTCTCTCTTGTGAGATCAACTGATCCCTTGTAGCGAGAGACAATTGCTTTAATAATAGTTCAAATTTCGGGATACGTATGTTTTGTGGTAACTGTGACTAGATTGTTCACGAATGATTGATGAATATGAACGTTTTAATTATGATTGCCGTGAATTGAAGTGTGAACAAAATGATTTGATGCTTGGAATTGGAATTGGAATCGGAACGATCCATTTCTATTATTGGTATTTGGTTTGAAGGATTGACATTCTGATTCCCATTTCATAGGGAATCGAATCCCTCCAAAATGATTCCCACCATGGAGGTGGGATTCAACTTTGATTCCGGAAGGGAGTGAGAAGAGAAGTCTCTTTTTTTTTTTCCCCACTAACAATTATGTTAGTTCAAATATTATATTATATTTATTTTAGATAAAACTTAATTACAATTTGAAATTTGAATTTGAATTTGAATTATGAATTCAAAATTCAATTTTAGTTTCTTAAGTTGAAATTTAAATTGTAATATAAGTTCGATATTTGTGTAAATTTAAATTTTGATGTTGAACTTGAATTTGAATTATAAGTTTAAATTTTAAATTCAAATTCTTAGTACCAATTTGAATTCATTTGATTACGAAATTGGACAGTAAATTTAAAATTTAATTAAATTTTGAAGTCTTTGAATTTTAATTCCGATTCCGCTTATAAACCAAACAGATTAGAAATTTTCATCATTCCCTGTTTTCAATCCCGGTCCATTCCCATTCCTTTCCGATTTTGGTTCCTATTTTGAACCAAATGTGCCCTGAATCTGTGGTTTTTATGTTCAAATCGAGCTGATGAGACTTGAGGTTGCAGGTTTTTGCATAGGTCGTTTGCAAGATTTGGTCTTTACAGAGAAATCCGATTACAGAGAAATCCGATACTTTGGCACAATAAGCATGTATTCTTGATTTATTGATGCCACAAACTTTGTTGGCCATTTGCTCATTGACAATTTATATTTTTGCTGCAGCAGGGTTGTTGTTTTAAATTTATTTATGGAATATGGTTATTTGAACTATTTAAGGCGATCCTTACTCTTTCATTTGTCAAATTGTTCATTCCTCACCATCACAAGCTTCTTGGTACATGCAATAAATTATATATAAATTATAAAATTACTCATTTCTAGCAGTTCCAAATTTTTAGCATCCTTTATTACCCTGTTTTACTAAAACAATAGTTTTTTTTTTTTCCATTCCTTAGTGCCACCTGTGGTGGTTCGTAATGACGAGTGGACATGGGAATGCATGCACTTTTGGCTATATGAAGAGGAGGCTTTTGATAATATAGTCATATCACCTGGACCAGGTTCTCCTGCTTGCCCAGCAGACATAGGTTGGTGTTTCGTTTTCTCATTTAACTATTTGCCAAGTCCAATTATATGGCTTATATTTCAGGCTGATATAAATTAATTGGCAAATTGTTGTGTTGTCTGTGGCTCTGTAGGAATTTGTCTGCAAATACTTCGTGAATGTGGAGATATTCCAATATTAGGTGTTTGCCTTGGCCACCAGGTGATTGTTTATATATTCTAATTTTTATTACAATCATATGTTTTAGTCTACTTTTACAATAACACGCA
Source organism: Aechmea fasciata (assembly GCA_025177825.1). NCBI lineage: Eukaryota > Viridiplantae > Streptophyta > Magnoliopsida > Poales > Bromeliaceae > Aechmea > Aechmea fasciata. The sequence goes on along the minus strand of CM045941.1, from coordinate 8,585,364 downwards.
GAATTAACTGTTAAAACTTCTTATATGAGAATAAGATGTATATTATTGTTATGAGATCTCATAAAAACTTATTTGAGTCTTACTGGTACTAAAATTTATAATATCATTGGAGACAACTCTATAACATAAAATGGTAGCCATTAGCAGCGGACTGAGATTAGCTAGGATAAGCAATATTAGTACTAAAGGTACATATAATCGGGCAAATATCTTTTGAATTTGTGATGGCCTTTCAAATTGGCTTGGAACTCTCTGTTCTTGTCAATTTTTCAATAGATAAACTGATGTTCCGTGCTCAAGGTCCATGACAATGCCGATGCATCATGAACCAAAGGTTGTCGCTGTTCTCTTTTTAGTGTGTTTGTTTGCATACATTTCAAATGATGACTAGAAGTATTTGTTTCTTCAGTAGTGCAATCTGATGGAGCTATATGACACCTTATTTATATATAGGTTATGTTTTGTTTTGCTTAAGGTGGGGTAAGGGAAAAGAAAAGAAAATAGTCATTTTTCTGCAATATATTAGGCAAACTAGATTATAGAAGTGAGTCAAAGAAGACTTAGACATTAAACTGGAAGAATCTGAAAACTAGGACCAAACAAATAGCTCCATAAGGACATAAAAGCTGTGTGTTTCTGAATTAGAATAAAAGATTAATGAACTCTGAATTAAAGGTTAGCAAGACAGTTATAGCGGACAACATTTCCTGTCCATGATCACTTTTTGTCACTCCGGTTAAATGGAAAGTTTTGTAGGACATCTTTTTTCTTTAAAACTTCCATTGTTCATGATATGTAGTTTTAGTGGCTATCCTTTAGGAAGCAAAAGATAAATAATTAGGAACAGGAAGATGTTGTGGGCTAAGTGTGTCATCATATGAAGCGTCTTGTGGGCAAAGCATAGCTTCATGAGAGGGTTTGAGCCAGCATTTATAACTATAACCTCCAACATGACTCCATGCATGCTGTAATAGATCGTGTTAGTTAAAACCAAATATCATGAGCAACTATTTCTAATTAAATTTGTATATTTATTGTGTTATTATCTTATAACAAAACATAAATATCATTTATCATAGGTGGAACATTAGGTGGTCTAGTTGCTATATATAGCTGTAGTTTGATGAATCCCTGAGCTTTCGAATAGTATAATATGAAGAGCTAATTATGAACTTTCATTTGGTTAAACATGCGTGTTATGGAATGGTTCCTCCTTTGTATAACTTTATTTTTTACGAATCCTAGTGCTGAATACTTGACCCACTTAATGGAAAGAAATTTTTAGTCACGAGTTTTATGAACGTTTTGCGTTAAGAAGGCTAATGTGAAGATTGACTTAAAATTCAATACTGATGCTTCATTTTACTGTTTTCACACTATCACAGGCCTTAGGTTTCATTCATGGTGCACAAGTTGTTCATGCTCTTGAACCAGTCCACGGATGTCTCAGGTGAAAATACAAGGTTTTTTTTTTGTATTACTTATTTTATTGGTAGCTGAAATATATAGATAATTCCGGACTATCTTAATGTTCCTTAACTTTTTACTTAAACAATTTGGGCCTTGATCATTCTCTTGGAAAATGACCATTCTATGCTTTTACTGTAGAATGACTTTCTTGCTTTAGTGTACGTCAAACTGGATCAATAGGGTTTTTTTTGTAGGAAGAGTCACTTTCTGTCAGATTTTCTTTTAGCAGCGTGAGATGGGTTGGAGTATATAAGAAAGTTTAGAATCTTTAGATGGGATTGGAGTATATGAGGAAGTTCAAATGGAAGTGTTTACATGAAATAATCAGGGACTAAGTTGCAATATAGGGTAGTAGAAGGACTATCCATACATTTTACCCTTTATGGTGTTGCTCTTGTTTTTGAGGTTGTAAGAGCTCTTCTTGGTTTGTAGCCAAGTTCTTAGCTATGCAAGCTTTTTAGTGAAACTAATTCCATGTACTTTCAGTGAAATAGAGCATACAGGGTGTGAGCTTTTCAGTCATATTCCATCAGGCAGAAACTCTGGATTCAAGGTTAGTTTTGCATTTCAGATGTAATAACTAAGAGTCCTTAAAGATTAATAAATCATGATTTTCTTTAAAAAATTCTTTACTTTTGGTCATGATAGGCAATTAGGGATATGTTTCACCAGTTCTCCTTCAATCGAAATGAATTATCTGGCTAATTTTTTTATTGCAATAATGCAGTTAGCTGTTGTTCTACTAAATTGATGTTCGAGTAATAACTTTCAGGTTGTGCGGTATCATTCACTTGTAATTGATGCAGAATCACTCCCTAATGATCTTATTCCTATAGCATGGACTACATCTCTTCGTACACTTTCTTTTCTTGAGAGTGACCGGCCAGCTGTGATGAATGGTTCTCTCTGGGGTCGGCCACGTGAACTCTGCACGATTGACCTTTTGGATAATATTAATGCAAGGGGTATTAACTATACTGATGACTTAGACTGCAAAAAGTCCTTATGGGTGTCATGCATTCTACGAGGCCTCATTATGGCTTACAGGTATCTTGTGCATTAGCATTCCTCATCCATTGCTCATTTGACAATGGTTTTGTTATCTAATCATTGTTTTTGCATTCAGTTCCATCCTGAGAGTATTGCTACTTGCCATGGAAGACAAATATTCAAGAATTTTAAGAAGAAGACTATTGAATTTGGACTGAGGACATCATTGCGTCATGAAAGAAAGGTTCACAATATTGGTAAACTGCCAATATTTCTAATGTTCTTTAAATTTGTGGTATATTTGTTATTCTAGACCATCAACATTTCTCTATGATATATAGGCATGTGTTACTATTTCTTTAATCACTCCGATTCAAGGATTGCCATAGCATTGGCATGGGGCGAGCTGGTAAGCCATTGGAATGGCACGTGCTGCAGCACAGAACACACTGCCACTCAGAACGGTCGGCACAGACCATGTATGAAGCCATTTTTATTTGTCGGCACAGTTGACATGGGCATATCCCCTCAGTCATCATGCGCCTACCATGCTGGGGCGGCAATCCTTGCGATTGTTTGTCAAAATCTGACTTCAGTGTCATTATGCAGGGGTCTCATGCATGCCAATCATTAGGTTTCGCTTATAATGAGCTATTGCAGCTCAAAGCAAAAAATAAGGATCACTTAGATATGCTTGCAACCTCTCCATTAAGAAGCAGCACCAAGCATTTGCAATTGCAATGGAAGAAGATTGACAACTTAGTAAGCCGTGTGGGTGGCTCGGCGAATATATTCTATGAGCTGTTTGGATATTGTAATTCTGAAGAGACATTTTGGCTGGACAGCTCCTCAACAGATCAGGTATTGTTGATGTTATGTTATCTATTACCGCCTGCATACCGTCCTTTTTTTTCTTGTGAAAAAGTAGGCCAGATGCTGATGCTAGCCCATAAACATTTCTTCTTCTTTTTTTCTGAGGAAACAGGGATATACCCTATTTAGATAGAAAGGAGGGAGAGGTTACAACAGTAAAAGATTAGTGTCGCTACATGCGCAGACAACAAGAGGGTCCAAGTAGTGCCCATAACACCCAGAAGAACACCCAGTCTATACTAAAGCAAACGAAAGAACACCCAGTCTATACCAAAGATTAGGCTCGTGACCTGAAGAGATGAAACCCAATCTTTCTTCATCCATTTAGCGCCGATGTCCATAACAAAACCAGGCTATGAACTCTACAAGCAGTATCCTCCGCTCGAGTAGGACGTTCCTCGAATATGCGCCTATTTCGTTCTTTCCAAATTTCCCAACATGCCGCAGTAAAGTAGAGATCAAACCAATTCTTATGTCTCCCTTTGACAGATCTCCTGGCATGATCCCACCGATCAGGCAGCTCTCCTGGTCTTGCATACACCGATTGTTGGGCTGTCGGAGTCATAAGATGGAGCTGAGCCCATAAACATTTCTAAAAAGTCAGTTTAATGCTTGACTTAGAAGATACTTGCATTTATGACTTTGCTAAATAGCAACATACCAATATGGTGTGACTGATGTTGATTCCAGTGTCCAACTAATGCTGAGTTGAGATGTTTTTACCACATATATATACATATATTGCGCATTTAGAACCACAGAGGCCTCTGTGCTTTGTGCGTTGTGTTTTGTGCTTCCTGATTGTTTTTGATGAGGGGACTTCCGAATCAACGATCAACACCAGATCTAGAGTATTTGAAATATCTAAAAATAAATTTTGTGATTTTCAATATCATTTACCTAGCGATTGAGCGGGCTCAAAATAAATGGTTGAAAATAAGAATCTCATCAAAGATGATGATGATACAATACTAAAATTTTAGATTAGAGGTACTTATCTTACTTTAAATAATAGTATGCAAAATTTTCTATTAAAATTTCATATGATTTGATAGCTCATGTCAACTATGAAAATTGTTGATTTTGAGCCTTTTCGATTATTAGGTAAATTGTGTCAAAAAACTATGAAATTTATTTTCTAGATACTTTAAATAATCTATATCGAGTCTAACGGAGCTAATCGTCAAATTGAAAGTTTCTTCATCGAAAACAACTTACAAGTATGGAGGCCTTCGTGCTTCTGTTTGTAAGTGAGTGTGAGAGAGAGAGAGAGAGAGAGAGAGTTGGGTTTAGGGATGTCAATGGATACGGATACTCGAAATTTTATCCGAACACGAGCCGAACCCAAACAAAGTGGATTTACCCGATGCTAAATGGATATAGTTTCAGATATGGATAACAAAACAAAAAACCCGACGGATTTGGATTCTGGTATAGATTTTAATTGTACCCGACCCGAACACAAACCCAAACCCAAACCCGAACCCGACCGAAATCCGACCCGGTCACGATTTTATTTTACATTATATAATATATATATATATATATATATATATATATATATATATATATATATATATATATATATATATATATATATATATATATATATATATATATATATATATAAATGTTTGATGTTATATTTGAACTTGTATTTTAAATATTTAGATTTAATGTAATATATTTTGAAATATTGAAAAGAGAAATAATTGTTTCGGGTTCGGATTTTTGGGTTCGGGCTCAGGTTTGGGTTTTGGATTTTTGGTCAGGTTCGTGTTTGGATATGGATTTTTAAAATCCATCGGATTCGGGTTGGATTTGGGTTTTGGGTTTGGAGTTAGGTTCGGGTTCGGGTTTTTGAAAATCTGCCCCAAATCCGACCTGTTGACATCCTTAGTTGGGTTAGATTACTCTCAAGTCTAAATATGCCATTTTAATATCAAATTGTTTTTGAAGATGGGGCATATGAATTGACAATCGACATCGTTAAATATGATCTAAAGCATTTAAAGTATCTAAGAACCAGATTTTATGGCTTGTTTAAATTGTATCAAGTCCATCAAGTGACTACAAAGAGAACGGTTGAAATGAATAACATTGTGAAAATTGTGGTTAGAATTTTTTTCAAGATTAGAGTTATTGAACATGATCTAGATAGTGGAAAGAATTCTGTTAAAAATTCAATGGATTTAGATTGCTCCACACTATTAAACGAGCAAATGGCTTATGTAGGCTGTTAAAAATTTGTCTATTTTGAACCATTTCATCGCTAGGTAAATGATTTAAAATATTATGGAATTCGGTATTCAAATACTTTAGACCATGTTTAGCTCTGTTGATTGATTCGGATATCCCATCTTTGAAAATGACTCCATAGTAAAACAAGCCGGTTACTATTATGAGTAATTGAGTATTCTCGCTATATGTGTGTGTGGGGGGTGGGGGGAGGGGAGGGGAGGTGTGGGGGTGTGGGGGTGTGTGGGGGAGGGAAATGATACAAGTACTATGGCATAGACTTAACTACAATTTCTAACTTGAATGGCTCTTTTATGAACAAATCCTGATTGCAGCTGTGAAGCTGTGTGTGTAGCCTCTATTGTTGTGTCACATGTATAGGGGAAAATTGCCACAGAAGCCCTTTATTAGTAACTTGTCTTTTTATAATAAAAAAATAGATGCTAAAGCAACTATACGTCCCTAAAGCAGTACATAAAAAACGTCCAGCATTTAAATATCTTATGTGCTATCTCCTGCTGTATGTGTAACTGTTGGTGATTGGCCTTTTTGCTATTTGGATTATAGGTTACTGTCAGTTGATTTTTTGATTTGTGCACGTGATTGCTTTCAGAATAGGGCACGATTTTCATTCATGGGTGGTAAAGGAGGTCCATTGTGGAAGCAACTAACTTTTCGCCTCTCTGATCAAAGGTCTGAGGACAATTTTTCTCAAGCAGATAGCACTGCTAGTTTAACTGCTCCTCTCTTTAGTGATTAAGCATTCTTTTGTTGATACATAGAGCCAATGACAAACGTCTACATTATGTTTCAGTAAAGCAACAAGTAAATTTGGAGGTTACCTTTCTATTCAAGATGTCCAAGGAGCTGTGAGCACAAGGTTTCTCAAGAACGGGTTTTTGGATTTCCTTAATGAGGTATATATTCCATATTTAGAAAATGTTTTATTACGTCACTTAATTCACAATATATGATATGCTGTAGATAAAAATCTTATATTTTATTGTTAGATCTGCTATTAGCCTTAATTGTTACCATTTTGGTCTGTGCTAAGACCTGGTTTTATCAATGTAGTTTCTACTTAAGACCATAAATTCATGCTGGTTGTGCTTCTCTGAAGTGGTTATTATTTTCTTTTTTTTATATTTCTGGATATATTTCTCAGGAACTTCAGTCGTTTCAATATGACACAAAAGATTATGAAGGATTGCCTTTCGACTTCTGTGGTGGATTTGTTGGCTTCCTTGGGTATGTTATTAATTATGTTAAAGAATAATCTTGCTATAAGTTATAACATTTTTCATGAAATCACTGCATAATTAATATTTATGAGTTCTACGATGCTGGATGATCGCCAGTTTGTTTATGCACTTTTGAATCAATGAAAAACACCATAATCTGTTCATGCTTTGTTATGGTTTAAGGCGGCGAGCAAATTTGGAGTCTCACTAGAAAAACCAGAGAGAGAAATTTGGCTTACATTTAAAGGCATCCACATTTTGAGAAGTTCAACATTGGAAAAGTTTTTTATTACAATTTAAGAAAGGACAACAGCATGATATTTTGTCTCACCAAGACAAAATATGATTCAAGAGTAGTGCTAGCTTTTTGTAGTTATTGATGAAGTGGATAATCTCTGAATTATTTGTCCAACCTTGTCAACACAATTACATTTTGTGCTTTAGAAAATCCACTTCATCAAGTTAGCCTCTTGGAATCAAGTTTCTAGGAGTCGTGGACATGCACTTGAACCAGATTAAAGAACTTACATCAATTTAGTTAATGCCGGATAATTAGTAGAAGGTTGCCACAGTTTATTCTCTTAAGACAAATTCGTATGCTGTTTCCTGTCCGATCGATCTTTTAGTAATTGCAGCAGTGAGCAGTGTCTTTAATGAATGGGAGCAGTGTGAATCCTACTTTGTTTGATAATGTTTCCTCATGGAGAAATGTTCAACTGATCATAAGAAAAATATTGTATGGATCATATTAGACGAAAAAAAAATGCTCAGTATATACTTCAATCTATTGTCTATTTCATCTAATTAATTTATAATTCTATTAGTATTTTTCAAGGCTTAATGAAGCTCTTTTGCATTTACTGTATCTTTATTGATGAAACCAGGTATGGCCTTAAAGTTGAATGTGGAGCGTCATCTAACAAATACAAATCAACCACTCCAGATGCCTGTTTTTTCTTTGCTGATAACCTTGTAGTGATCGATCATGACAATGGAGACGTATATATTCTATCAATCCATGATATTCATAGTGACAGATCAAATGATAAATCATGGTTGATTGAGGCAGAGAGGAGGCTTCTCAAGTTAAGTACTATAGGCTCAAAGAGAATAAACCTCAAAGAGCAGCGACTATCTAGTAGCTCAGTTCCAAACAAGGGAAGTTTTGTTGTTGAAAAATCAAAGAATCAGTATATAAAAGATGTCGAGAAGTGCTTGAAGTTAATCAGAGACGGAGAAAGCTATGAACTGTGTTTGACAACACAGATGAGGAAAAGGGTTGGTAATATAAATGCTCTAAAACTGTACTTCAACCTAAGAGAGCAAAATCCGGCCCCTTATGCGGCTTGGTTGAATTTTGCCAAAGAAAATCTATGTATCTGCTGCTCTTCTCCTGAAAGGTTTCTGCGATTGGACAAGAGCGGTACTCTGGAGGCGAAACCCATTAAAGGTACTATAGCAAGGGGCAGAACATGTGAAGAAGATGAACAACTTCGATTACAGCTGCAATACAGGCAAGCGTGTATGCTATGCTTTTTTCTCTTTTCAGTTTTTAGCTGTAGTGATAAAAATGTGTCTTTCATGTAAAATTTCTGAAAAATGTAAGTTGTACCTGGGGTCTCAGCTTGGTTCTCCTGGCCTTTCAATTGTCTCACAATTGGGTCCTTATCCTTGTTAGGAAATTCCTTGGGTAAATTGCATAGAAATACAAATGCAATCACCATATTAGAAGTCCAAAAAATTGCTTACATGGCAGTCAGATGATGATTACATGAATATTTCTCCCTAATTCAATGGCGGGATATAACTGAAAGGGTAAAGATTGCAATGAATTCTAAGGTTGCGGACCAATTACGACAACAGGAAGGTTGAGAATCGAACCTAAGAAGATTGAGAACCCTTCGTTTAATTTACGCATATCCGAAAATCCCTTATTGAGAATCATGCTTTTATTTCTTTCCTGTTGTAATTTGTTATTGATGTTTGAGATCAACACTTTGCTATCTGACAAGCATCTCACCTGTGTCCTTTTTTCTTTTTTTTTCCTTTGGGGTCAAATGTCTATGCCAATCTTCAAAATAGTGAGAAAGACCAGGCTGAAAACCTAATGATTGTTGATCTTCTAAGAAATGATCTCGGCAGAGTCTGTACTCCTGGCAGCGTGCGCGTCCCTCGCCTAATGGAAATCGAATCGTACGCCACTGTCCACACTATGGTAAGCACAATCCAAGGCAGGAAAAAACCCGAATTGAGCCCAATGGACTGCGTAAAAGCCGCTTTTCCAGGAGGATCAATGACCGGCGCACCCAAAATTAGGTCGATGGAAATTCTTGATTCGCTAGAAAACTGCCCGAGGGGTGTTTATTCTGGATCGATCGGATTCTTTTCATACAATCAGACTTTCGATCTAAATATTGTGATTCGGACTGTCGTTTTACACAATAATGAAGCGTCGGTGGGGGCCGGCGGGGCTATTGTAGCATTATCGAAGCCTGAGGACGAGTTTGCTGAGATGATGTTGAAAGCAAAAGCGCCTACCAAAGCTGTCGAATTGTGCGACAGAGAAGTGGATATTCATAGTGGCTCGTGCAAAGAGGTTGTTACCTGATGAAAGGCTTAATAAGTTGAGGGTTATAACTTACACAGGAAATTTGTAACACTACACAATTATCACCTGCCGTTTTTTTTACATTCATTTTACTCATATGGGGTTACGAGATTGTAATAATAAGGAATGAAAGTGGAAATGATGCTTATGTTCCATGTAGAAGGATCTGAGACCTCTTATAATTAGGGAAAACTTCAACCCCCCCTTGTGGTTTCTCACTTTTTTATTTTAGTACTCTGTGGTTTAAAGTGTATCAAGTTGCTACCTTGTGGTTTTGCACTTTTTCATTTTAGTACTCTGTGGTTTAAAGTGTATCAAGTTAGTACTCTGTGGTTTTATTTTTGTATCAAGTTAGTATCCCGTGGTTTTATTTTTGTATCAAGTTAGTACCATGTGGTTTTATTTTTCTCTTAATGAAATATTAAACCACAGGATTCTAAAGTGAGAAAGTGTGAAACCACAGGATACTAACTTGATACACTTTAAACCACAGGGTACTAAAGTGAGAAAGTGCGAAACCACGGGGCACTAACTTGATACACTTTAAACCACAGGTTACTAAAGTGAGAAAGAGTGAAACCACAAGAGGGGTATTTGAAGTTTTCCCTTATAACAATTATTTAACAGCTGGAACCACAGCAAAACAATGAGAACCTGAGGAAATTTTTTGTTTAACATTCTTCATTCTTTATTTTTGCCCTCCATTTTTTTGATTGTTTTCTGAGTTTCTCTGGCTTCAACTGCTTGTTGTTTGCATGATACTCTGTGTATCAGCATATTAAAGTAACCATCTGTTGATGTATGACACAGTGGAGATGATGTCTATTACTAGATAAGGAATGTAATGGAAGGTGATACAAAATTTATTAGCACAATGTGGATCTATCTATGTTTTGGATCCCTTTCTGCTGAAAATGATGTATGGGATTGTTAGGATATATTTAGCATATTAAGATATATTCAACATGTATATACTAACATTACATATATAGGATGTATCTGCCGTTTTCAAGTTTAACGGTGTAGAAGTATTCAAATTAGATAAAATTTTGATACTATTTACAATAAGATCAGTATTTCTGATCGAAAATTTTAGTGCTATGTCACCACTTTTTATAGGATTTTTATTTTCAGCCGTTAAAAATTATTGATTTTGAATCCTCTCGATTGTTAGTTAAATGATATCGAAAAATCGCAAAAATTATTTTCTAGAAACTTTAAATACACTAGATCAAGTCTAACGGAATCGATCGTCAATTCAGAAATTTTATCGTCGAAAACGGTTCATGAACACGAAGGCCTCCATGCTCCTGAGAGTGCAGTAGTTCTGCTCCTACATTACATATGTAGTGGAACCTATGTAGTATATTTCAAATACACTATAAGGTTATATGGTAACGATGGTTACTATATATACATCTCTTGTGATTATATAAATATATCAATGAAACTCTAAAAAGGGAATAAACTCTTTAGCCTATCTTTCACATAGTAGCAGAGAAGGAGGTTCTGAGTTCGAGTGACGTCAGACATTGATTGGTTACTGAAGTATCTATTCGTAGTTTATATAAGCCCATAGCACATAGTATTGGTTGCTGAATTACCAACAGTTGAAAAACTTTTAAGTTTAATGAATATAAGAATTAATTCCAGAGAACATCAAATATGTCTTTTTATGTCTTTATCCTTTTATAAAAGTCACAATCTTTCACATTCATTTTCTAAAAGTCACACCATTTGATTGGAGTATCTACCCACCAAGGATTGCATTCATTCACTAAAAATCAAATAAAAGTTTTCTTACACTTTTTTCGAAAATCAAATGGATGGAAATTACTTTTCTGGCAGAAAACTTTTTTTTTTTTTGAGAGCCAAAAACCATCTAAATTGATGCTATCCTAGATTCCTAGTTATACATTCAAGAACATTTTATTAACATGTTTATGAGGATCTACTTTAAGCAAAAATGAGATACAACGCTCGAAAAAGAAAAGCTCAAATTTAATGCTTCTCATTCCACCTACAAATAATGCTATAACTAGTGGAGGCCCGCGCTTCGCGGCGGGAAATTTGCGAAATTTTTAAAATTTTTTAAATAGACTATTCAACATTATTTACTAAAGTTGGTTATAAAATTTAAGTAAAATCGAAATGAATAATTAAATTTTTAAAATTTAAATATTTTTATTATCAAAAAATTAAATTTAAATTTAAATTTAAAATGTAAAATGGTGAAGTATGGAATTTAAATTTTAACATATGAAATTAAAATTTCAATATTTGAAATTTAATACTTGAATTTTTAAAATTCAATTTATAATTTAACATTTAAAATATTGAAATTTAAAATTCAAAGCTTAAAATTTAAAAATTGTATATTTTATTTTAATTACTAAAACTGAATTTTAAAAGTTTACAATTTTAAATTTTAAATTTCAGTTTCTAACTTTTAAATATTAGATTTTACACAGAATTCTGCTGGATTCTAAATTTCAGTTTCTAAATTTTGAATTCTGGAACACCGAATATCTTGATGCAATTCAGATCCGAATTCTGAATTCTGAATTCTAAACTTTTATATGCATCGAATAACTGGCTGCAATTATCAATTATGAATTCGTAATTTAGAATTCAGGCAGATAATTCAGAGTTTAGTTAGACAATCCGAAATTCAGCTAGGTAATTCGAAATTTCATAAAAAATATAGGAAAAATAAATATAATTTGCTCAAACTCCTTTAGCCAGTTTGTTTCTTAATTTTGGGTTTCGGTCAATTCTGAGGATAACTGAGCTGTTGACGGAAAGGAGTTAGGCAGGATAGTCATTGATAGGCTACACCGCTACTATAGTTATGAACTTGTTGGAAAGGTGTTTGTGTATGATGTGTGATAGAAAAATTAGTTTATGAAATACCTCAATTCCGATTCGAAGATCGTGAGAATATAGGATCAAACCAAACCACTCGCTCCAACGGATCAAATGCAAGATCACCAGATGGAAATTGCACTAGTTTCCACAACCCAAATGTCCAATCCTCCAAGTAGAGAGTAATCTTTATGGAATCTCAGTGATAGGGAAAAATCACAGTAAGAGAGAAATCACAGTAAGAGAGAAATCACCGTAAGAGAGGAAGTTCACAGAATGTTCGTATACTCTTCTTCATCCCCCCTCTCCTTCTTTCACTGCACGTACGTAGTGGGTGGTTTCCTAACCGACTAAGGAAACCACCTCTTAATGGGTCGGGTCGGATTTGCCCATCATGGGCGACCCGAAACCCGATTCAAAAACCAACAATGTGGGAAAAAGGCTATTCACATTATGGTCTTTTCCAGAAAATAGTTTTGAGAATTCAGAATTCATATTCAGAATCCAAAACTTAGAATCTACAATTCAGAATGCGAATTCATATCCAAATGTTGCTTATGGCAATTATATTAAAACAAACAGAACAATTGCACAAAAAATGGCCAGATAAGGCCTCAAAAGTCAAGATGTGTAGTATCCGAATCAAACCATACAATTGAAAACAATATCAAATTATATTAGATGGTAAAACAAATTAGGACAATAAAAACTTTATGAGAAACTATTTTTCTATCTGAGATACATAGCAAAAGTAAATAAGACTATTTTGATAATAAGCCGAGAAAAAACAAATGCAAAAGAACAGTAAAAATGTATGAAACTGCCTATTAATCAATAATCATCATAATAGCAAGAAAGTGTAGCATACAATATAACCTGAAACGACAACAGAGAGTTCTTTGGGAAATCATTGTTCGAAGTAAATATTTTTTGTACCTTCTTCAGCTTAAATAAGATAGGTCTATTATGCTCAATGGAAATATTATAATAGGCTATGGTAAATGAATTAAAAAACATAATCCAAAGAATCATCAAAAGAATATGCATACAAAAAAAAAACCCGAGGAAGAATTCAATTCAAATGCCGACAGCCAAATGAAGAAGAGTATTTAAAAAGTCAATAAGCAGGGAACGGTCCAAACAGTTGTATAAATTCTGTTGCAAAACAATTTAAAGAATCACCCAAAAAGGGGACAAAAAGTTAAGGCTCAATTAAGTCGAATCGACAACATTGCTCATAAGTATAGGGAGGTAGTAGGACCAATAGATTACCGTAGGAGGGAAATGTGCGCAGTCGCCAAGAATAAGAATGGTAGGAGGCTCCTGAGCAATAAATTATCGTTGTGGGAAAATGTACGCAACCAGCATGGGCAAGACAATATGTAGCGGTTGCCTATGAGTAGGCCGTCCAAACTTCCACTTGTTCGAAGTAAACATTTTCCACACTTTCCGGTTAGCAATTGTGACACCCCAATAGTCCCACATCGGATGGGAATGGGGTTGTCATTGGGTTTATATGAGACTTAGACACTAGTAATAATAACTGAGCTTAAATATTTTGGGCCGGTGGTTGGGCCCAACGAGATATTGTTGCTAGTGGGCTGGGTCGTTACATTTGGTATCAGAGCCGGTTCACCAGCTGGACATGTGTGGCGAGTCTTGGCTGAGCCAGGGTCTGGATGACGGGCTAGCGAGACGAGTCTCACATAGCCTGGTGATCTTGGGCTGTGTGTGTGATTGGACTGACGAGGACGTCAGGGCCTTAACGAGTGCGCGACACTTGTGGTCCAGAATGGGGTTGTCATTGGGTTTATATGAGACTTAGACACTAGTAATAATAACTGGGCTTAAGCATTTTGGGCTTGTGGTTGGGCCCAACGAGTTATTGTTACTAGTGGGCTGGGTCGTTACAGCAATATTAAGGAAAAATCAAAAAAAGAGAAAAAATGTAGTGAGGCGTTATAAAAATAGGGGGAAAAAATGCTAACTCAACCCGACACTCAAGAAATAAAATGTAAGGTGCGGAAACTTGGAAATGAAACTTTTGTATGTAAGGTGCGGAAACTTGAAACTTGAAGAAATAAAATGTAAGGTGCGGAAACTTGGAAATGAAACTTTTGTATGTAAGGTGCGGAAACTTGAAACCCAAATCCCCAACCGGATTGTAAAACAAATGGTTGAAAGGTTGGATTGTAAAACAAATGGTTGAAAGGTAATGCTGAACCAAACCGGATTGTAAAACAAATGGTTGAAAGGTAATGCTGAACCAAAGCAAGTAATGAGCAGAAAACCCAAATCCCCAACCGGATTGTAAAACAAATGGTTGAAAGAAGAAATAAAATGTAAGGTGCGGAAACTTGGAAATGAAACTTTTGTATGTAAGGTGCGGAAACTTGAAACCCAAATCCCCAACCGGATTGTAAAACAAATGGTTGAAAGGTCGGATTGTAAAACAAATGGTTGAAAGGTAATGCTGAACCAAAGCAAGTAATGAGCAGAAAACCCAAATCCCCAACCGGATTGTAAAACAAATGGTTGAAAGAAAGATGTAAAGCTCTATATTAAATCAGCTTGTGAAAATCACACCAAATCCCCAACCGAATTGTAAAACAAATGGTTGAAAGAAAGATGTAAAGCTCTAATAATATGCAGCTAGATTAAATAGGAAATAAAAATGTTATAACAAAGCAACAGATAGAAGCTAATAATTAGGTAGCTTAATGCTAAATAGAATTATCACAAAGAACCACATCAACTATTAAACAAAGTCTTATTGTTTCCTAAAAATATTGAAAACTCTGAACATTCAGAAAATCAGAGGTATGTTGAGAAATATAGCATATAAAAATATACATCTGATACTAATAGACATCAAAGTATTGCCATAAAAAACCACCCTAATTATTGCAAAATGAAAACCACCCTAAATTAAGTACCAAATTATCAAAGAAAATCTTAAAAATTGCCGCAAGTTAGGTTCAAATAATACATATATGTTTATAACTAAAATTAACCCGTTAGATTATAGTATTAAATCAACCACCCACTTAACCCTAGGGGACCACTGCCAATTTAACCGGGGACCACTATCATTCTAACCGCACATCCTTTTATCCAACGGCCGAAAACTCAATATTATCATGGGCTTCCTACTATTGATAGTATATTAGTATAATTATATATATATAGAGTGCGGCTAGGATGCTTCCATAAGCACGGAGGCCTCCGTGCTTCCACTTTGTTTTCGATGTTTGGACTTTCGAATCGACGATCGGCTCCGTTAGACTTGATCTAGAGTATTTGAAGTATCTAGAAAATAAATTTTGCGATTTTTCGATATCATTTGCCTACTGATCGAAGTGGCTCAAAATCAACGGCTGAAAATAAAAATCTTACAAAATATGATGATATGACATTAAAATTTTAGATCAAAGTTATTGATCTTGTCTTATATGGTATAAAGAATTTTCTATCAAAATTACACGTGATTTAGATATTTCTACACCGTTAAACTTGCAAACGGCTCACTACGGCGTTAAAATTATTGATTTTGAGCCCGATCACTAGGCAAATGATATCGAAAAATCACAAAATTTATTTCCTAGGTACTTCAAATACTCTAGATCAACTCTAACGGAGCCGATCGCCGATTCGAAAGTCCGAACATCGAAACAAAGTGGAAGCACGGAGGTCTCCGTCTTCCATACATACTCACTCTATATATATATATATATATATATATATATAGAATTGGGCTCCTATGCTTTTAAAAGTAAAGTCATTGGTGCTTGTAAGTTTTTAACCCTTAGATTAATAGATGTGCGGTTAGGATGATGTGGGCCCCCTTGGGTTAAGTGGGTGGTTGGTTAAATAGTATAATCTAACGTAAATGATCAAAGACGTATATCAATAGTACGAAGCCAATGATAATATTGAGTTTTCGAGTTGGATAAAAGGATGTGCGGTTAGGATGATAGTGGTCCCCGGTTAAATTGGCATTGGTCCCCTAGGGTTAAGTGGGTGGTTGGTTTAATACTATAATCTAACGGGTGGAAATGATCAAAGCGTAGATCCAACGGTACAATATATATATATATATATATATATATATATATATATATATATATATATATATATATATATATATATATATATATATATAATTTTATTTATACATAAATAATACATATATGTTTATAACTAAAATTAATTTTATTTATAAACATATAAACATCTATGTATACTATACGATTATTAGCATTCGAGCCATCGTACTCATAACTGTTTGGCCGTTGAGATGAAAAAATGTGAGGCTAGGATGAGAGTGATTACGGTTAGATTGATAGTGGGCCCCTAGGGTTGAGTAGGTGGTTGGTTGAATAGTATAATCTAACGGATAAAAATGATTAAAGGGTGGATCAAATGGCCAAAAAGTTATGAGTACAAGAGCCTCTATACTCATAAAAGTATAGTAATGGACTCTATATATATATATATATATATATATAGAATTGAGCTCCTATGCTTTTAAAAGTACCAAGTCATTGGTGCTTGTAAGTTTTTAGCCCTTGAATTTATAGATGTGAGGTTAGGATGATGTGGGCCCCCTTGGATTAAGTGGGTGGTTGGTTGAATAGTATAATCTAACGGATGAAAATGATCAAAGTCGTAGATCTAACGGTAAAAAATTCACACCTCTGCCGACGATCATTTGGGCGAAGAGGCCAAGTTCCACGGCGGAGCTCGCCGGCTGCAGTGTTTGCTAAACGCCTCTTGTACTGCCATGCCTATACAGACATACAGTAGACAAAACTACAAAAACTTCTACCAACACTCTAGGAAAAAGAGGCTTTATAAGCCAATTCTTTATAACATCATTGTATTGCATTTAAGAATATAAGCAGAAACAGATCCGCAGAAACTGAATATATTTACAAAAAATAAACTAAATAGCTTAGATGCAGTTATTAATTGAATAAGCACACCAATCAAATTATTATTTGATTAGCAATTGATTATAAATAATAAATCACTTGTCGAAATAGTTAATTAACATATATATATATATATATTAATTTAAGAGCTCAAGCGATTAGTGTGTAACTAAATAAGTCAATTATAAAGGCATATTTAATGAGGGGGAAAAAACTCATAGAAGAAGCTAATTAAATATGAACCAATTGAAATTTTTTATTTGAGGCTCAGTTGAAAGACATATTTAATTAGAAGTGTGCACTCCTATCAACCAAGAGGACATTCGAAGCGAGAATAGAATAGAGAAATTAGTATTAATCACAAATATATTCTGCTATTCTTGTTAATTCTAACATAATGTCTCGGAAAAGAAAAAGAAAAAATTTAAGCAGTCTTCACGAACAACTAAAAAGGCAAGGCTCAGTTAAGTCGGCAAAATTCACGTAAGCACAGGATAGTAATAGGAGCAAGCAATAGATTACCGTAAGAGGAACATGTGTGCAATGACCAAGGATAAGAACAATAGGAAGTGGTTGCCTATGAATAGGCCGTCCAAACTTCCACTTGTTCGAAGTCATCATTTTCCACGTTTTCCTCTACTTATCATCATCGCCTCAAAGAAGAGATAGAAAATAGTAAGAAACAGAAAGGAATAAAGGAAACAAAGTAGTATCAGTAAAACAACAAAGTATCGAAGCAGTCGAGTCCATGCAAAGCTACCACATTTAATCCCAAACAAAGACATGAATAACATATTTTAGTACAACCAATTATCTGTAAAACTGCCTCTATCCAAACCTACTACATTTAATCCCAAACATAGATACGAATACCAGATTTGAATACAAAGAAATATCTGTAAAACTGCTTTCTCACAAATAATCCGACAACCAAATAGAAATAAAATATCAGAGGGTCGTGCAAGTAAAGGACGCAAATAAGAGAACTATTGCCAAATTTTGAATCAGTAGGTTAGAATCACGTGTACACCAAAATTCGAACAACATCAGAACAATAAATCGGCCCAAGGATTACGTTGTCCAAAAGGTAGAAATTGCAATTTTCAGTACAACTAAACATCAGCACATTGTTCTACCAACCACCATCGGCAAATCCAAGCTACCTCATGTATTGAGTATATAGAAGTTTCTTAATTTAAAACAAAGGCATCAGCTTAAATTTCAAATAAATGAAATAGCAACCGGTTGCCTACGATGTAGGCCATCCAAAGTGCTCTAACCAACAGCCAAGAAAGCCCGGGCCCCTCTCAATTATCGCAATTATTTCACATTCAAGGGAAGGTCAGCGTAGTATGGGACAACAACAGGCGCAAGGTCAATTGTCACAGTCATCTAACATTCAAGGGAAGGTAATCATAGTATGGGACAAAAAGAGGCGAAAGTAAAAGTACCCCTGTACCACAGGATCGGAAACTCCGTTGAGATTTGCCGAAGAGCGAGCTTTCGATTGTTTCACGCGGTGTAGATCTCGGGGTTGACCTCGAGAAGCTTAGAGCATGCTCGCGCACGGAGAGGAAAAAACTGATGCCCGCGGAGCGCCCCTCCTTCGGCTCGGCATTTCGTCGAACAGGGCGCGGACGCAAAGGAGAGGGCGCGGGGGCTCGCGAGCTCCTCCCATCAACACGCCGCGCCCCGCGCACGCGCCTGCGCCTGCGCCTGCGCCTCCGCCCTCACTCCTGCAGGCGGCCCCCCGCTCCCACCCGCTCGCGCGCCAAGGCCGAGAGAGAGCAGCGGAAAAGAGGAGAGAGAGAGGTTGGGGCCGGAGGGGGGGTGGGGAGAGGGAGAGAGAAAGAGGACCAGAGGGGCGGCAGGGGTGGGGTCGGGGGGGTGGGGAGAGAGGGAGCAGGAATCGAGGGTAAGAGAGAGGAAGAATCGAGAGAGAGAGAAAGCCGGGGGAAGGAGAGAGGGAGAGGAAGAGAGAGAGCCAGGGGAGGGGAGAGGGAGACCCGACAAACACCCGACAGGAGAGAGAGGGGGGGCCGCCTGTGCCCCTCGTACGCGACCCTCGCCAGACGCCCCCGCGCGCTGCCGCCGGTCCCGCTGTGGGGGCCACCGAAGACGCGGGTAGGGCGCCACGCAACCCTCCCGAGCACTCGCGCAATGCGGGGCGGGCGCGAGAGCGGGCGGTAGAGGGGAGGGCGCGGAGAAAGCGCCACGTAGGCTACAGTAAAACTCAGCCTTTAATATTTGTATAGATAGATAGATAGATAGATAGATTAGTATAGTAATTCATGCGATACAACGGATAGATAATTAGAGAAAATATAAAAAACGGCGACAAAGGAAGAGAAAACAATGATAAAAGAAGCGACGATAACGAGTGAGATTCATCTTGCCGATCAAGGAAGATAACGACCGAAGGAAATGGAAGAGGAATAGTTGGGCCCAATGCAAAGATGTGACTCGATTCTGTTCAAACGAAAAAAGAGAAAAATCTGGTTTGGTTTAAGCAAAGAAAGAAAAAAATATGTGGAGAAATTGAAATTGGCCGGAAAAGCCTACACTCAATAATAAATGAATCTGTTCAAGTAAAAAAAGAGAAAAATTCGATTGAGTTTAAACAAAGAAAGAGAAAAATATGTTGACGACTTGAGCCAGTTCGGGGTGGAGCCTACACTCAACAAATAAGAGAACGTTGCCATGTGGCAAATTTCGAAAAAATAATGTAGAGGTATAGATAGATATAGATTTGAAAATTTTCTATATCGATCACTTTATACTCTATATAACTTTTTTGAATTATATCTATGTCCTAGTGATTCACCTCTTCTATCAATCAATTATGGCCTCACATGTTTGTTGGTAAAATAATGTAAAAGTTATGTATGTACATAACACTAGTTTACCACCAAAGAAAGCCAATTAAAAATAATTTAGTCTAAAATATCTCCTAATTAGTATTATTAATTAAATTATATTTTGTCAAACAATATTAGATCTCAAAAGTAGGTTCAAGTTGGAGAAAGGTTTTTCTGTCATTATTATTCTATGTGGGATTGAATCGGTCAAAGATTTTCACATTGTACACAACTATAAAAAAATATTTAAAATATTATTTCAGCATAAAACTCGTTTTTATGAGTGACTATATCTTACAAGAAAATAATTTGGATCATTCATATAATATTAGTTTTTATGTATTGCTGATATGATGACATATATAATGTGGAAGCTTTTGATTGACTGATGCATACATTGTAAATTATTTTATAAGATTCTTTGACACATCAATAATATAAAGTATAATATTATAAAAGACTTGTAGCATTACTCTTTTTTATTTGCATAGGCTAAATGAGCTTTATTATAGGTTCTATATAATGTTGCTTTAATATTTTAATAAGGCTATTAGTAAATTAATATAAAAAAATATTAAATTACGTTCTAAAGACTCTAAACTAATCAACAACTTATTATATTATTAATACGTTAATAATATATCAACATAAAAATTGTGACTAACCTAAAACATCTCCCTAGCTTTCAAAAATTTAAAAACTCAAAAAAGAAATAAAACAGTTGAAATTCTAAGCCTCCATTTGGATTCGGTACAAGAGGGGGATAAGGGTTTATCCCCCTCTTGTACCCAAACAAGATTTGAGTGGATGGAAACAAGTTGTTCCCACCTCCGGAGAGAGAGAGAGAGAGATTTTTATTTTAAATTTAAATTTAAATTTTTAAAATTTATAATTTCAAAATTAAAATTTATAATTTAAAATTATAAATTTTAAAGTTTACATTTTAAATTTGATATTTTTAATTTTTAAATTTGAAATTTAGTATTTATATCTTTCATATTTAAATTTGATTTTAAATTTAAAATTTGATATCTAAAATTAAAATTTTGAGAATTAAAAATTTTAATTTTAATTTCAAACTTAAAGTTTAAAAGTTAAAATTTTAAAATTTAAAATTGTAAGCAAGGTTTAAAGTCTTGGTATGCGAAGGGGCGTCTTGAATTCTTTGCCCCTGACGCGATGCGGCACCGAGCACCTTTGATCTTGGGCTCACGTGTACAACACAGCGTCTTAAACAGAATACGCACGACCTCACTCAGCACGCTTTTGTACAGTTTTTGTCAGTTTTTTGATTCCAATAAACTCTTATAATGTTATTTTGATATATTTAAATAAATAATTATGAATATTTGCTATATATACCTTACTATACTCATCAATTAACATGCATATAAGCTTTTGGAAAGTAAGATACAACTATAACTAATGTAGAATAAAAATTAAATTACAATAAAATAATTCACAAATATAATAATTATTTAAATTTACATCTTTACATAGAGATATCGCTTAATTCTACATAGATTGTCGCTTGATCATATGGCATATTGTCATCTCACGATACAAGATTTATTTGACAATGTTGATATAAGTATTGTGAGAAACTCATATATTCCCGATATTAAATTTATTTTTTGTTCTTTTATTCTTTTTAAAATATCCGATTAAAATTTGTTTAGGAGATTGACTTTTGTTCCCTTGAATCACTGAAAAATTCGCGGTGCGACAATTTTTTGCCAAAATTTTTTGCGAAGAAAAAATGGATGTACGTAATTGGAAGCGGAGGGCTCGGGCCAGGCCGTTAAAAAAATTTTCTCCTATATTGATAAATGAGAAGTTAAAAAAAGGCATCCACTAAAAAGCAAAAAAAAAGTTAAAAAAAGACAATATAGGTGGCCCGGGGAGCTTGATACTCCGTAAAACAAAAAAAAAAAAAAAAAGCCAAAAAAAGCCAAAAAATAAGAAGGAAAAGCATATGTGGCAAAAAAACAAAAAAAAGGGAAAAGAAAAAGAAATAAACAAGAAAAAGCATCATGGGGGAAGGGGGGACCAAAAAAAAAACCAAAAGCAAAAAAAGAAAGAAAAAAAAAGAAAAAGAAAAAAGAGGGGCGGCACGGCACAGTGGCGCCGCTGTCTCGAGCACGTGCCGCGGCACGGGGGGTCCCTTACTCCTGACCGTGCACCCTATCTCGTGGGTGCGACCATCTCAGCCGCGTGGGCGCGCCGACAGCCTTGATTGTAAGTTTAAAATTTAAAATTTAAAATTTAATTATAGAATAATATTATTATTTTTTATTTATAACCATCAATTATTTCTTTTATTTTCCAATAACCATCCAAACATAGTTTTTTTAGTTGCAGCTTATACTCATATTTTTATCCAAAAAAAAAACTCTTATTCTTATAAAAATTTATATTTGTACCTATTCCTGGTATAACTAATTCCTACTAATTTCTGAACCAAACTAAGTTAATAAGAGTTTAGGCTCTCTTTTGGAATTTTTAATATTGAAAGAGTTTTTAGTATTGAAATAAAGAATTGATATGACTAATGTTAAAAATATTCAAAATTTATACATACTGTTTGGATGTAAAAATATAAAATTGCTTTTACTTAATTTGAAAAAAAAAAATATATAGAAAAGATATATATCAAAAGAGAGTGGACAATATATTATGCAAAATTTTTAGGGACAATTACATAGACGTCCTTCTAAATTTTAAAAATATCATGAATACTCCGTTAAAGTTTGAAATTTAACTAATATCCCCCAATACCCCTTTTATATTAACCCCTTTTATATTAAACTTTTTTTATTGAAACCCCTTAAAATTTCAATTTTTTGGGTTGGCTTTTTGTACTTTATTATTATTTTGTTTGGTAAAAGAGTATAAAACATACATACTTGAATTATGGGCCGTGGTTATTATACTATTATGAGTATTTGAGCCCTCGTACTCATAAGTTGTTTTTGATGATAGAGCTTCCGAATCGACAATCTATTTCATTAAATATGATCTAGAGTATTTGAAACATTTAGAAAATAAATTTCGTAAATTTTCGAAATCATAATAAAGTCCATCAAACGGGCATAAAATGAATGGTTAAAATCGAACGACGTCCTAAAAAAGGATGATCGGATCCTTCAATTCAAGATCGGAGTTATTGATCTTTATCTAGGTAGTGAATAGAATTTTCTATCAAAAATTCAACAAATTGATTCTTTTACACCGTTAAACTAGCAAGTACCTCATACCGGCCATTAAAAAGTGTCAAATTTGCGACCTTTTGTTCGTAAGATAAATAATGTCGAAAAATTATAAAATTTGATTTCTAGAAGTTTTAAATGCTGTAAATAACGTTTAACGGTATGTATCGTCGATTCCGAAGCTCTATCATCGAAAATGATTTACGAGTACAAGAGCGGTCGTACTCATAATAGTATAGTAGCCGGACCTGAATTTTGAATTATTTTGAAGCAACTATCTCTCCTTTTAAAAATTTAATTTTAATATCCAACCTTTTAATTTTTTTAAAGCAATTATGTAAAGCTGTTTGACAAACTTTTTAAAGTGATCTATAAAATTTAAAATTTAAAATATCAAATTCTAATTTAAAATATATTTAACATGTAAAATTTTAAAATTTAAAATATTGAAATTTAAAATTTTAAAACTTAAAGTGTTGAAATTTAAAATTTATTAATTTTGAATTTAAAATCTATATTTTAATATAAAATTAAAATCTTGAATCGAGATTTAAATTTAAAATTTGAATCCAGAATATATATACGATTTTAGGAAGCATATTTCAAATGACTACAATTTTGAAACCTCTAAAACTAATAATCTAATTTTTAGAATAAAAATTATATTTTACAACATAGGTTACCAAACACCCTAATATTCAGTTTGGTATTGAGGCCTATTTGATACTATTAGATAAAACAAAATGGAGTTGGGTAAAAGCATATAGGCTTAGGCTTAGTTTGGTATTGTGGCATATCTATAAAATGGAGTTATGGTAAAAAGGATCTACTTCTGCGTTCTCCGATTGGACCGCAGAAAATATAGTGTAACTGAACACAATATTACGTACGGAAACAAACTGATATTTTTCTAATATACTTTCTTACCTCACGTAACGCAATCTCTCCACAATCCCAAACGAAGACTTAGTTTGATATTAAGATCCATGGGTAGGGTGTAATTCACTAGTCATATGATGTGACTGGTGAGCAGATTTTCATCCTTGGATGGGTGGGTTGTAAGATGTACACCCCTTTTTAGGGTGTACATCTAGCATTACTCAATATGAAAAATATATAGAGATATGCTTCTGCGGTGGAATCGCTGAAAATATATCATAACCGGCTCATCGTGATATGCGGAACGTAAACAGAATATTTTTTTATTATAGTTTCTCACCGTAGATAATGCAATTTTCTACAATTTCAAACAATTTTCTACAATTTCAAACAAAGACTTAAAATTTATTAAATTTTTGAAAATTCAAATAGCATATAGATAGCGCCAACCAAATACACTATAATTTTTTTGGGGGGTGGTCGAATGTTCAAATTCTCAACTTTTTAAGGGTATTCGTGCAATTAATTAAGGGCTCCAACAAAAATTTTTCCGTCCCCGAACCCTCCCCGGAACCCTCGCGGCGGATTCCGAAAAATCCGACCCCTCTCTCTCCCGCAATCTCCGATCCTCACCTCCTCCATCTCCGTTCGATTCGTCGCCGCAGCAATTTCCTAACAAGGTGAGATAGATCTTTCTCTAGATGTATCTATTTGATTTTCTTTCATCCGATCTCTCTAATTCGTTTAGATTATAGATCTAACAATTGATCTTTTTCCTTGTATGATGCGGTAGGATTAATATGTATTTTTAGGTTTTTTTTCCTTGTTTTGTTAGGTGTTTTAGGGAGCGGGTGGATCTGCTGCGCTTTGCTGTTCTTTTCCTGGTGTTTTTGTGTACACTTTGCAGGAAAAATGGTTGCTTTTGGGTTTATTTTTGTTGATCTTTTGTGAAATGACCGAATTGGTTCGATGTTCATTCTATAGGAGAAAGTCATTTGTTAAGCGAGTTTTCGAACTAGGTCGAATTATCATTTTACTGCACTAATAAGTCTCATTCAATTTTGTGTTGTTTTAACTATAAAGAGTACATGAAAGGGTATGCGAAAACGCCGAAAAGTATACTACGATTAGTATAGTTGATGTGTGAGTGTACGGCGGTTTATGTTATTGTAAAATTGTAAAAGAGCATGTCGACGATCTTAAGGAAGTAGAAAGTCATTATGTAAGTAGAAATAGTAAAATAACAAGAAGTGTGCAACGAGGCGTGAGAAGTGATAAAAAATAATTGCATGTAAGAATTGTACAGAAATAGATATAGATATGTTGTTCACTTCCGTCAAAATGACAAGAACCCTGGAATATTTGTTGATGAGGCATATTTGAGAAGTGTGAACTTTAACCTTTTGGATTGGGCTTCTTGACGTTAGTCATTTGTTGGAAGAAAAGTGATTTATGTAAAAGTCTCTTGGGTTTTATGCAGTTAAATTGGTTTTCCCTTTTCTAGATGAATTTGACTACAGTTGGGAGCAATCATGGTGGTTGTGGAATTTTTTCTCCTTTCCACCTAGGTTTTAGATGGATGTTACTAGGGATTTGGGATACCTTTCTTGGTGGTACTCTATCCTCAATTTTTGCAATTGGTAGTATGTATCCATCCCTGATGACCAAATAAATGTGTGATATGGTGCTTTTATTGTATCAAATCTCCTGTTTCTTTAATTGCTTTTGGAGATTGATTGAATTTGAGCCTGAGTACCTTGGGTGTTTACTTGTAGAGTAAGATTATTTAAACTTGAAAAATGGGCTGCTTGATTGGCATACTTCTGTTTTAGAATTTATGGTGAGTATTTGGTATGAAATCGAAGATTTTATAGCTTGTTCAATGGAAAAAAGGTTACAGTCAAAACCATAAGTTAGTTTGAGTCTTGAGAGCAGCCTTTCATGTGAAAATGTAGAAGCTTAGGACTATCTCCAAATATTTTCTTTGGGGACCTGGGGATTGCTCCTACTTTAACGTTAGATAGGGCTCTGGCGCTCTGCTAAACTGCCCTTCATTGTAGATGGAAAACCTAGGGTTAGTAATCTCGACTTTAACCTGTAGACTTGCCACAACCCATTTGTGTGACCAATGAGTTAAATAAGCCGGGTTCACGTCAAGAGCATGTGACCTGTTAAGTTGCAAATAGACCACGTGAGCATGTCAGTTTCGAGTAAAGATTCTTTGAATGATAGGTTATGACACCCCACTCATTATCCTTTTGTTTTTCCTATTTTTCCTTTTCTTTTTTCCTATTTTCTTTTCCTTTTCTTCAAAGAGGAAAACAAGATAAAATTGTCCTTATTTTGCTGAGCATGTTGTTTCTGGTCAAGTCAACCCTTGTACCCGACCTACTTAAGGTAAGTAAGATGTGTTCGTTCAGCCCGTGTACTCAATGCCTCTGGTTTGCATTGAGCCAGCTTGAGCTTCTTAGGGCTTAATTCAAGTCTATGTGCTCATTGTATGCCACCTCGATCAGCCCCAAATCTAAACGACCAAGGTTGTAAATAGCACATAGCAGACACAGAGAAAATGGATAGTGGATAAGGGTGCCATAGCAACTGCTATGAGCCGATACAAGGGATTGACGAAACTTCTGAAATGCTTATATTCTTAATTGCATTTTTATTTAACATGGTAGAAATAATACACCTATTCCAAATATAGGTGTGTAGCTTTTCAAAACTTCTAAGTTCTACATTCCTAGTTGAATTGTACTTAACATGGTGATCTTTGGGGTTTGCTGGTGATCCTTGGTAGCTGCCTATAAACCCTCTTAGTTGTTAGTGAACCAGTGTGATCAGTGTGTGCTTTTCTCCCTATAGAAAACTTTAGTTTTCTTGTTGTGTTCCCGCAAAAAACATGATTGAATTGTTCTGTTAATAAAATATATTTAATTTCCTGAAGAGTTTCTTGGATGTTTTAGGATTTTTTTTGCGCCAAAATCAGCTTGCCCGAATTCTTTATGGGTTTGAGGCCTAAGGCAGTCCTATACGGACCTGCTATATATCGAGCACTATAGAGGCTGCTATGAGAATTAGTGTCTGCTACGGCTAATACAGCGGTTACTACGATCTCAGGTTGCTAAATTTCACTTTTTATTACATAGTGTTGTGGTTAACCTTTAATACTACTATATCGGCTGCTATGTCGGTTGTACTGGCCGCTATTTAGAACACTGAAACAACCTGATAACTTGCCATCCCTGCTAAGGGTGTTGGAACCATAAGTAATGGCCTTTTGTTGTTTGAGAAGTCAATACAACCAGAAAGTTTTACTTTTTATTTTGATTTTAACTTATATTGAACTTCGAAGATTGGATGTGTTACATGCTACGATAACCATCTTATTGCATGTAATATCCCGGATAGTATTAAGTTTTTGAACAGACAATTATTAAATTCTTCCCCTCAAAAAAATGATTAGTAAGTTACTAATTTCTAAAATCTGGACTGTTTTCACCAAATAAGCATAACAAGTCAATTGGAGTAGAATTCTTCTTTGGTCGTGCTGCTCACAAGAAAATATCCAACACCAATTTAAACACTTGATAAATAAGGATTTCTAGAATAACTTTTAATATCTTATTCACCTAATGCATCATTGCCATTCTTTAAACTCCTCAACCCCCTTTTTTCTTCTTTTTTTTCTTTGCATGCAAAAATATGGCTTAGGTGTTTGCCTTTGAGGTGTCAACTATCTATCATTCTAGAAGAGAAATAAATAAGCTTCTGAATTGTTATGTTTCCTTAGGCAATGATGCACATTCTTTAGATTCTTTATTCAGGGTCTTAGGAAATGAGGATTGAAGAAATTCTTCCACTACTTCAGCTTTCATTTAAAAAGTTTTTGTTCATCTCTAAGTCTAGCCTAAAACGGGGATTTAGTACTGTTCTTTTTGCAGAACTTTACCCACAATAATCTTCCAAAAGGTGATTGGAATTGCAAAAATTTTTGTGAGTTAATTTCTCTAGGATTGTTGCAAACAAAACAGTTAAGGGCACTAGGTGACTTTGAAAATCAATGGTACTCAACTAGATTCTCCTTTCCATTTCTTTATTAACGAATAGGCGGGGAGGAAAAAACTGAATTCTATCTTGAAAACTACTTAGGGACTTTCCAGGATGACAGCTGGAATACTCTTGAACCAACAGCAGGCAGCTTTGAATCCCAATTCAAGACAGAAACTTCTGGCTTCGGGTGGAGACGAAAATTCAAGCTTAATATTTGCAAATCATGTTGTTTTACTAAAATCACCTCAATTCAATTCAGGCAGAAACTTCTGTGTTCCATGCAAAGTAAGGTTTGTTCTTATTAATCCTTGAAGAATTGAAGTGGGATCTTCAACCTTACTCTGATCGATCCATTCCTCTAACTTTATATACAGCTAAATATATCCTATTATCTATAACCGTGCAGCCTCTCTCAACGTCTTTCACATCTTCCTGGGGTATTTTGCTTTATTTTTGGAGGTTGGCACATTTGTCTGTTTCTGTTCTATTTGTCCTCTGTTGAGTTTCCTTATCTTAGGTTTGGATGTTTTCATCTAATTGTTATATCATTCTGTTTGTTGCACTCTTCGGCCTTAACATTATCATATTTACTGCTATCATTTTTGCATATGTTTTTTTGATTCCTAACGGCCCAACATTTGATATCATAAAGCATGGCAAGGCCTTGTCCTGCATATTCTACTCTTAGTACTTGTGTTATTAGTCAATTTCAGAAGACTCTAACTAGAGCCCTTCGCTCTGTCCTCCAACCTTAATCATTAATTCTATTGCTCGCTCAAGCTTCTTGCCATATTGGATCATTGACCTGAGTTTTATTAGTAGTTCTCAATTCCGTGTATGCATTCTCCTTCAATTTATACTAAACCTTTCTGCCGTCTTGTTTAATTTTTCTTTTATTTGTTCTTAATATATTCATTCTTTCTTTAAATTCTTAAAACCCGTAGACTAATAAACCAGCCCTTTGTTCTAAATTTGTACTTATAACTGAATCTTGCACAGTTGCGCTATGTTTTTTTAGCAACTACACTATATTTCCTTGAGAATTTTTTTATATTGTATGGTAAGTGATGTACAATGACCTAAAAGTAGGTGCGTGAAAAAAATATTGTCGCAGTACTTGTTTCCTATTGTTACTTATCTTTCTTGGCCATTTAGTCCATTATTCATGTCTATCATTGCTAATCACTTGCATATTTGGACTCCACGCTCTTTTTATTGAGACTAATTTTCATTTTGGTAGTTGTTTTTCCTTCCAGGATGTTTATTATCAAGATCAAGGTTTATAATTTGCCTATGTGAGCATATGCCTTTCAACATGCAGTAAGTTCAAGATTGTTCATCTGTTCAGGTGACTAGGCTAGACCTCTGTTCAGCAGTTCAGGTGACATGTTGATCGGAAGCACTCTTCCTGATTCTCTAAGCACAACGTTGTCCATTACGAAACAAGAGAACATGGATTCATCTTACGATTGGCCACACTTTACTAAAACTTGGCAGTTGTGTTCGAGCTGTGAGGAATGCCCTTCAGAGAGCTGCAGAGAATGTCTTGATCATAGAACAGAAGAAAACCAATTACTTAAATGCAACGTTCTTGAATTGTCAACATGTTCTGATATATCAAGTCCACTGCCTAAGAGGGATGGCTTTGTCTACAAAAGAAGGAAATTGCAGTATAACGGTGTTGCCCTTCTATCGGAAGAAAATATAGACGGATTTTCTAAAGAAAGTGGTGCCTATTATTCGAGAATAACTTCCAAAGACCAAAATTCAGCAGTGAAGGCTAATAATGAGAAGGATGGATGTTCTGCTGTAGAAGGTAAATGTGGGAAAAATGAAAGGTACCTATCACCAAAAGATAATACCAATGTTTCTTCATGTAACAATGGGGTGAAGGATACTGGCGAGTGCTCCTCTTCTGGAAATGCTATTGCTAATTTAGTGTTGGATGAGCTCATTTCAGAGAGAGAATTATGCATCTCAGTACTTAAAAATCATGGCTTGCTTGGCGGTGTATGTGAAAAAAAGGAATTGGCTTCTTTAGAATTTCTTGGAAGCGAAGACCCAAATTCATTTTTAAAATGCAAAACTTGTGGTCATTCGGAAAATCCATTGAAGATGTTAATTTGTGACCTTTGTGAGGAAGCATTTCATGTCACTTGCTGCAGCCCGAGAGTCAAGAAGTTACAAAATGTTGAGTGGTACTGTCAACCGTGCTCTAGAAGTAAAGAAACAGTTTCATCCTGTATCACAGGCACAACTCCTGAAGAAGAAAAAAATGTGTCTTATGGGGATTTGGGTCCGCTTTTAGCCATGTTGAGAGATTGCCGGCCTCATATATCCCGTGTTCGAATCGGTAAAGCTTTCCAAGTAGAAGTTCCTGCATGGTCCGGTCCAATTGCTGAGTATGTCCTGTCATTTCCTCTCTTTCCGCTTTGCAAATCTCAATCTATGTTTTGTGATAGGTAGCATTGGTGGACCTTTCCTTTGTTATTTTTACTCTAGAAAGTAGTTTTCGAAAACCATATTTTGGCTAATAGATATTGAAGGTTTTGTTCTAGCAGAAAGCTGAAAGGACTTTTAGGCCCCAAATTTGTTTTTTGCAAAAATGGAGATTTCACACCAAGCTCAATAGTATCTTCTAGAATACTAGGAGATTGATAGTATCTGTGTTATTTAAGTCATAACTGGGGTGGACATACCCTGTTCTTCAATATTTGGGACTTCTGATCATCAGATTTAATTTTTAATAGTCCTTCTAGACTTGATTTTACTATGGATCTGTAGACTTAAACTACCTTGAAAACTAAATATTCACTCCCAAACCACCAAATTGTGAAACAATATTGGCTAAAGCAATATATCCATATCGCTAAATGCACCAAAAATTGTTGGTTTGCCTTGTTTATATTTTTCTTTCATTTGTCATAATTGTTAGTTTTTTCAGTTTAAACTGCTTTAAATATTAGAAACTGCCTCACGGGACTTTTTTTGAGGTGAGACTTTTGGTTCTAGGTGACAATCTTTAGCATAAAATCAATTTCATACCGGTAGACTAAGGAATGAGCTTTTGGAGTAATGAAACTACCCAGCTGCGATTGCAAAGGTAGATTAAAGAGGTACTTGGAATTTGATTGCTTTGCACATGTGCAAAGGAAATTTAAGAAGGTAAAAAACGCATGTCACTAACATGAACTTTGCGATTTTGAAAGAACTACTCAACTCTGGAAAATTTTACTATACTACCTAATCTTTCAATTTGTTTGATTTGGAGCTCTAAGAAACTATTTCCTGCACAAAGTGATCCATACATGTGTACCAAACCTTCATCAGCATCCAGCCAATTTGATGTCCATTTGATGCCTAACCTCAGTCTAATGAGTGGTAGTTTTCTATATTTAGTAATTGAATGGTGGATTAAAAGCCAGAGACGCATCAATGATAGATGTATACTTGATGGGCAAATGTATGGATGCTCCACATGCAGGCAATAATTTCTCAGGAGGCAATTCAAACAAATTAAAAGATCAAATAGTTAAATCAAAATTTTTGAATGCTGGAAGTTGTTCCAAATGACCCAAAGTTACATTAGTTCCAGCGTCTTTATCCTTTCTGAATGAAACCCTTTAGGAGATTGCACGGAAAAACTATCTATGGGGGAATATAGAAAGAAAGAGGACGGCCTTAAATGCTATGGATAGGCAATAGTTTTATTTAGGTATAACATATCTGAGTCAACAACTCACTTGAACTATGATACATTTTGTGATGACAATCCAACCTTAAGAATTTGATTTTTCTACCTAGCCTTCCAATTAATTTGATTCCTCTTTGTTGCAAAATTTCTACGTGTCATATGTTTTAACGGGATGGAGTCACATGCTATACTATAATGAAGTCTGCTAAAGCAGATGGCATGCCCAAATTATATTACAGAAGAGCCATTTAATGACTCGTACCAAACGAATTGAAATGAGAAAGCCAACTCAAAACTCACAAAGGTTGGGTAGTTGTCCCAAAATAGGCCATAGTTCAGGTTAGTCCCGTATGTGCATACCTATTAAATATAACAATTCTGAAGAAGCTCAAATTATCGTTTAGAGTTTTTCCTGGATAAGTCAGGGTCGGCAAAGCTCGAAAGAGATTGGTGGCTCTGACAATAATGGTTATGGCAAGCAGATTCTTTTGACATGACCCCGATCATTGCTATTAACCTATTATTTATGCACGAGTAGATAATGATTAATGACTTCTTCATTCAAAGCTTCTTTTCCTTTTTGTCCATTTTGTATGTTCATTTCATAACTGCTTTTGAATCAACTATGATCAGTAAGTCCTTAAAGAGAAACTGTTATTGGCATATAGATGACTTTTATTAGCTTCTGTTTTCTTATATATTTGAACTTCTCGGATTAAGTGACTTCTCTTATTGATGTTTTCTTATACATTTAATGCAGTGATTCCGATTCTGTTCTAGAATTCTCCATCCTGGATTCACCCGAATCTGCTAGTCTGGATGTAAGAATAACAAAATATATCTTCCAGTTATTGTACATAAATGTTTGTGCTTCCAGCTAGTATTGACTTTCTTTACAAAAAATAATTTTCCTCAGTGTTGGAATAATTATAAGCCACAAAAAACAACATCTATTGGTAATTGGATTCAATGTCGAGACGTCTTATATACAAGTGACAGCAATGAGGGAACTATATGTGGGAAGTGGCGCAGGTAAAATATAGCATAAGCCATGCACTAGATGGCATTAATCATTGTTAGCTTTTCAAATAAAAGAGCTGCTTTTCACTTCTAAGTTAATCATGTGTCATCTTTATTGCTCATCTCACCTAACTACGTTACTTCATTTTCTTAGGGCTCCTCTTTTTGTAGTTCAAACTGATGACTGGGACTGTTCCTGTGCTTTGCCTTGGGATCCGTTTCATGCAGATTGTGCAGTCCCTCAGGTAATACTACATATTAGTTGTGCTGATATTTTAATGCAACTTTCAAAATAACATGTTCTGCTGGTTCTAACAGTATGCTGTTATCTTGTCTGATGGTGTAATATGGCCATCACAAGTTAATTCATTGGACAGTTTCTATCAGTTTGTCTTACATATGTCTGAACAAATGGTACTATTGTTATTATATTGCAATTAGTGATGAGTTAATTTCTATAAGCAGAATTGTTGACTGTTAATGAAAGCAGCTTTAACCACTAGTGATTGCACATCCTACGTCTCTGATTCCCTGCTGTGTAGCGCAATTGGTGTGACATGCCTCATGTCTTGTGTGTTACGACATGATTGATACCTGATATTTACTAGTTCTGCAGTATAAAAGAAAATATATATGAAAGAGAACTCTATCCTAGACCACATTGCTTGGCTTCTTTTCTATCTCTAGAAACTTTTCAAGAGTATTTTCTTGTTTCATACTTTTGGCAGTTTTTATTAAGTAATGCATTGCTTTTTCCTTGTCTTTGTTTTTCGAAACGTTGGAATCTGTAGATTTTTCAATAGCAACCCTTCTGGGTTGTAATTCATCAGGCACCATCTGCTCTGGTTGTTCGTTAAAGGGTGTACTTCTCTGATCAATGTTAATTAAGTGCTCTGTGTACTTACATAGGGCAGTAGGGAAGCATTGCAGCTGATAGTTGGCTTTAGGAGTTAAGTGATAACTTGGATGTTTTTCTCCTGTTGAATTTTCTTTATATTTCCTAAATGTAATCTAACTTTTCCATGTTGCCCAAGGTAAAGGTGTACCATTGGTAGATACTTATGTGAATGTGTATATGATGTGTGCTATGACGTGCATGGGTGCATGCCATTGATTGACTGGCATGCTACATACTGTGGCATGCCTGGTACTCGGCAATTTTAGGGCTTTTGAATATGAAAGAAGGCGGGACTTGTTTCCAACAGGGAAAAATAATAGCATGCAATTTCAGGACCATCTAAGCTTAATCTAATACAAGAAAACTACAGAACTGGAAGGAAATAGATAGTACTAAGTGCCAGGGGTAATATTGAAGATGATGCGTCCATGTGAAATATATTTTTGTTCCATGCCTGGTGGCGTATGTTGTACAGGAATCCATGCTTCCGTAAGTTGGTTCATCATGCCGATTTTCCTGCACATTTAAAACCTAACATAAGGCATTATCGTAATACATGGGGGAATACAGTTCTTTCTGCACGTCTATGTTATATCCATGCCCCTGACACGTCTCTTGATACAAGTATTTTAAATGTCAAAAGGGATTGTAAGAATTTAAGAAGAACTCTGCTGTTGCCAGGAAAGTAATTGTGACTTGTGAAGTTAGTCAACAACTTATTGAGTCTACTGGGTTGAGTTGTGCAGATGCCTTGAGATTACCTCAAAGTAAGGGCAATGATGCATGGGATCTTTTAGGAGATGT
The DNA here is from genome assembly GCA_025177825.1 of Aechmea fasciata. Classification (NCBI taxonomy): domain Eukaryota; kingdom Viridiplantae; phylum Streptophyta; class Magnoliopsida; order Poales; family Bromeliaceae; genus Aechmea; species Aechmea fasciata. The sequence goes on along the minus strand of CM045941.1, from coordinate 8,550,733 downwards.
GTAAAGTTAGTTAACTCCATTCAAACATTTTTGTCGGAAAGAATTTTGAAGCAATTTAAGTTGTCTAGCAGCACGGAATTTCTTCTTCATTCCTTTTCAATTGCACTTCAGTTATTACTGGCAGTTAATTGTGAACTTGTGATGCGGATTATTCTCATATTTGGCGGTCCTTTAGGATCTAAGTAACTCCGAGATGAATTAAACTACAGTTTAAGAGACATCTTGTATGGGTCCATAGGCTCCGTGAGATTTATGTTGTGACGTAAGTTGTTTTGTTATATAGACAGCTTAAGCCTTGAATTCTACTTGCTTTGGAGTTTAATGTTTTCCATCAGAAGACAGAAATACAATGTCTACGTTTTTATTGTTTTAGCTGCTTTCTTTTTTAAATCTCATGTGATTTCTAGTGCTCGCACTTTGTTATATATTTTGCTTGTATTTGTGCTTTTGATTACACGTGAGCATGTTAATACTTTTTTACCATGTTTCTTTCCTAATACGTTCTTGCATTTCATTGTAGGAGGTTGAAACTGAAGTTGTCCTCAAGCATCTAAAGTACATAGAGATGGTAAGTCAAGCAGCTCGTTGTGAAACTTCGATTACTCGTAACTTTCAATTTGAGAAATGTCTTTTACTCTTTTGGCATCTTAGTCACTTAGTCCTCCCTAAAATTGTTTAATAATGCATGTAAATCTCTGGAAAATTGTTGCTTGCACGATTGTCCTTGAAAACATTTTCCTTTGTGCATATTGATCCTTCTGTCAAATCCTTTAAACCGTGTAAGTTGGAGAAGCAAAATGTCCACTTTGCCCCTAGGGTTCTTATTCGTCCCTTAATCACCACTCTTCCAATCCCATTTTTCCTTTTTATGCTCCTCTCCTCAAAGCGATCAGTATGTCCTCTAATAACACTAATACCTTTGTCTGGAAAAAAGTCTTATGGAAAAACTGAAAAGTTCCAAATGGCTAATTTAAAGGAAATTAGCTCCTATTTTGAGTTCTATTTTCCATGCAGTGGCAATCCTATGCCTTTGAAGAGTCCTAAATAGTTAGAAATTAAGAGAGACAGGCGTGTTTAAGTTTTCAGGAAGATGCTTCGAACAGTATCTGTGATCTATTAGGTAGCGCCTCAGACGTGGAATATCCTAATATTAATTTGTTGTTGAGGAGCAAATTTCGTTAGGGGAATACTCCCGGAACTCATTAAACTTAACCTGAGGGACAAAGATGCGAAACTGAGGGTTAGTTGTGGGACAAACAATGTAAATAATGAGATACACAATGTGAAAGATTTTAGGAACAAAATATTTAACAAGAAACCATTGTAGTTTTTTCGTGCTTAATAGTTTCACTTCTCAATGTCGACAGGAACTATGATTTGATACTCTCTTTGGAGATATCTCATGCTATCAATGTGCCTTTATTTACTTGACATTTTGAGTTATATCTAAGGGAGTTTCTAGACCATCTCGGTAGTTATTTGTGCACAAATGTTGCGCTCGTAATTAAAATTGCATTGGATTTCTTGCAGCTAAGGCCGCGCCTGGCTAACACCAAGCAGAACAGCCAAGCCAGAAGCAACAGCTCTGAGCAGAAACCGTAAATTCATAATCACGATTACGATGGAAGGTGGTCATCAACCCTGAATCTTGCCGTGCCGTGCATTCTGTACAAATTTATGTTGTAATTCTGAATATGCAGTTTTTTTTTTACAAGTCGGAGCATTACCCGCTTGCATTGATTTGAGCGACGAGTGGCATTTCTCGATGGCATTTGCGAGCATATTAGACAAAAACTGGAAGCATATTACCATTCATGTGCTTGCTTGCTTGTGGGAGGGATTTTGGCGAAAAGCATTAGTAAATGTTGTATCCTGTCTCAGTTATCTGGTGTTGTGTCGGCGGCTGAGCGAAAAATTGAAGCAAAAGATGGGAGTAATTTGAGCAATTTTGAGTGTTGAAATTTGTGCTTGTGTTTTTGTTCATGCTTCAGATTGATTGTAAGATCTTGATGATTTACTGCGCTCGAAGATCTTTGTGTTGTTGTTAGCAGTGCTAATCATTCAGTTGGTAGGCAACTTATCTTCAAATATGATGAATTTATAATGGTGGATTTGTATTGCTTTTAAGTATGGTGAGTTGATTCTAGAACTACAATCAAGAGAGAGAGAGAGAGAGAGAGAGAGAGAGAGAGAGAGTAATGTGCCATTGTCCATTGAAGAAGTGGTCCTTTTCTCCCATTAACGTGCCAAACACTAAGTTGATTAAAATATTCAAAACTTGAAATTAATTTGAGCCGAGCTCCAGCGTAACTTTGAGTTGGCATGAGCGAGAAATATGATATTATAATATTAAAAAAAATAAGGAAAGGCACTTTATACGACTAAAAAAGTGAGAGAACAATTAGGTAGGTAGTTCATGGTTTGATTTTGAGGGCAAACAAATATGCTCAATAACCTAAACTCTATATACATATAATTACGAATCTGGCTATGGTTCTTATAAAAAACCAAAGTATTTGGTGCCTATAAATTTTTTACTATTTTTACGCCTTTGATTATTTTCATGTGTTAGATTATTAATTATGATAAGCCCTGTATTTTCATGATATTATAATATTAAAAAAAATAAGGAAAGGCACTTTGCGAGCAACTAAAAAAGTGAGAGAGCAATTAGAGTAGAATTTTACTGGTTTGGTTTTGCGGGCAAACAAATATGCTCAATAACCTAAACTCTATATACATGTAATTACGAATCCGGCTATGGTTCTTATAAAAGACCAAGTATTTGGTGCTTATAAATTTTTTACCGTTAGATCTACGTCTTTGATTATTTTCATCTGTTGGACTATACTATTTAACCAACCACCCACTCAACCCTAAGGGGGAGCACATCATCCTAACCGTGCATCCCTTAATTCAATGACCAAAAATCTATAAGATCTAATAACTTGGTATGTTTAAAAATATAGGAGCTCAATTCTATAATTACAATACATAATATCTATTATTATATATAATTAAAATATTATATATATAGTCCTATACTCTTATGAGTACGATCGCCTTCGTACTCATAAACGGTTTTCGATAATAGAGCTTTCGAATCGACGATCCACACTATTAAACGTTATCCAGAGTATTTAAAATGTTTAGAAATCAAATTTTATAATTTTTCGACATCATTTACCTTACAATCAAAAGGTCACAAAATCGACAATTTTTAACGGCCGGTATAAGATATTTGTTAGTTTAACGGTGTAAAAGAATCGAAATCAGTTGAATTTTTGATAAAAATTCTATTCACTACATAAATAAAGTTCAATAACTCCGATCGCAAATTGAAGGATCCGATCATCCATTTTTAATATGTCGTTCGATTTTGGACCGTTTATTTTATACCTTGATGAACTTTATTATAATTTCGAAAAATTATGAAATTTATTTTCTAGAAGTTTCAAATACTCTAGATCATATTTAACGGAGTGGATTATCGATTCGGAAGCTCCATCATTGAAAACAACTTATGAGTACAAAGTGGTTTATACTTATAAGAGTATAGTAGTCCTAGTATATATATAGAATTAAGCTCCTATGCTTTTAAAAGTACCAAGACATTGGTGCTTGTAAGTTTTTAGCCCTTGGATTAATAGATGTGCGGTTAGGATGATGTGGGTCCCCTTGAGTTAAGTGGGTGGTTGGTTGAATAGTATGATCTAACGGATGAAAGTGATCCAAGTCCTAGATCTAACAGTAAAAAATTCACAAGCACCAAGTGCATGGTGCTTTTACAAGCACCAAGTGCATGGTGCTTTTACAAGCACCATAGCCGGACTCTCTCTCTCTCTCTCTCTCTCTCTCTCTCTCTCTCTCTCTCTCTCTCTCTATATATATATATATATATATATATATATATATATATATATATATATATATATATAAAATTGAGCTCCTATGTTTTTAAAAGTACCAAGACATTGGTGCTTGTAAGTTTTTAGATTAATAGATGTGCGGTTAGGATGATGTGGATATATAGAATTGAGCTCCTATGCTTTTAAAAGTACCAAGTCATTGGTGCTTGTAAGTTTTTAGTATATATATATATAATTAGGTGGAATACTATTAGTAGTAAACGCCTATTTTACTACCAAGTTTTTAACCATCGTATGAAAATTTGTAGGGTCAGGATGATATTAGGTAGTTAGCGTTGAGTGATACCGCTAGGGTTGAGTGGTCCCCAATGGGTTATAGTATCTAATCCAATGGTTAGAAATAATGATAAAATCGATCCAAAGGTTAAAAAGCGGTAGCAACAATGAAATTTTGCTACTAATAATGTAGATCACTCTATATATATATATATATATATATATATATATATATATATATATATATATATATATATATAAAGAGAGAGAGAAAGAGATAGCTAGTAGCAAATGTATTTATAGCAACATGTCATTTTCTTTATCAAGTTTTCAATTTTTTGGATGAAAAATTATAAGGTTAGGATGATATTAGTTTCTTAGGATTGAGCGGTCCCCACCGGGTTATAATATTTAATCCGATGGTTAGAAATTATTTAGGGAATTGATCCAGTAGCTAAAAACGTGATAGCAAATGGGGTCAAATATTATTAATAGTATTCTAGCCCTCTCTCTCTCTCTCTCTCTCTCTCTCTATATATATATATAAGGGGTAAAAAAAAAGTTATTTTACAGCTTCGCTATTTTGTTTAGTTTTTTTAAATCATAGATATCTAAATTTTAGTAACAAAAGAATATATTTACAAACAGAAAAAAATTTTAGTTGGATAAATTTATCAACTTACTAAAGTTTTTAAGGATATATTAGCTATTTAATATCTTTGCAGGACCTTTTTATAAAACAACCCTCTAGAATTTTAAAATTTGTGAAATAATCCTCTCAAAATTTTATTTAAAAAACTAACAATCCTTTTACCACGTCGGCGCCACGTTAAAATTTCTTTTACAAAGCGGTCGGTGAATTATTCCCCGCTTTCTCTCTTTTTTTTTTTTAAAGACGGTGAATCATTTTTCGTTTTCTCCCATTTCTTTTAAAGACCGTAACAACCTTTAAATTCTAATAATTTATCCATATAATTTTATATAATTTTAACGATCGAAAATCCTAATAATCTATCTATACAATCCTAATAATCAAATAAAATTCTAATGATCCACATATAATCCAAACAATCTCACTTTTTTTATTTTCTATTAATGAATGCGGTAAACGATTCACCGCCTTTAAATGAAATGGGAGAAAAGAGAAACGATTCACCGTCTTTAAGGGCACATTTGGTTCGTACATTTTGGATCTGGAATCAGAATCGGTTTGACCAAATCCGGCTAATTTTGTCTGGTTCACAGGAATCGGTTTGGGACTCCCATTCCAAATCGGAATGAGAATAACACATTAGTTTACAAATTGATTCCGATCTCCAAATTCGGATTGAAGTTTCAATCCCAAGCCACACTTAACTCTTCCTTAGGCTCGGCCCAATATTTCTCTACCTTATCCATCGTTTTTCTTGTCTTTCCTCTTTTTTTAACATTAAAAAAAAAACGTGATATATTATTTTTATTATAATTTTATTCAAAAAAATTATGTATTTTTTTGTAATTTCTTGCATAAAATTTTTTAAAATAAAATAAATTTTTTTTTTTAGCTCTAACTTGAGAGTAGTATTAATTTTTTTTAATATAAATTTTAGATAGTTTTATAAAATTATATTTGAAAGTAAAATTAGTATTATGTTATTCTATTATTTTTTTACTTTGTATCAACCAAAGAATGAAATAGGAATAATTCATTCCGATTTTCAATCCGAGAAATCAATCAAACGTCTTTGGGGAGTGGGGCGATCCGATTATCATTCCAATTCATTCACATTTCATTATCTATTCCAATTTCACTCTTGAACCAAACAAGTCCTAAAAGAAATAAAAAAAAAAAAAAGGAAACGATTCACCGCATTTAAAAGAAATTCGATATGGGCGCAAGCGTGGCAAAAGGAGGGTTAGTTTTTCAAATAAAATTCTGATAGGATCACTTTGCAAATTTTAAATTTTCAAGGGATTATTTTATAAAGCATGAAGCAATATGCAATTGTTTCTAAATATTTTTTATATATAAAAAGTATTTTTGAGACGGAGCAATATGCGGAGTTTTCATAATTAAGCAAAAAAAATAAAAAAAAAGCCATCCAATCAAGTTGTGCCACGTGGACGTAGATGATTGGCTGTCTTAGTTACAGCTCAGCATAACCACTACGGAGCTAAATCCCGCGAAGTCCACTGTTTCCGTCTTGTACGATGCCGCATAATTTTTTTCTATGCGACTAAAAAGTCTAATAAAACTCACTGAAAAAAACAAAAAAAAAAAAAGTTTGGTTGGTAAAACATGCACAGAGACCCCTCAACTATGTGGTACTTAAGAAGAGGTCCTTTACACTGTTTTTATTATTGGCTTTTTTCAATTAAATTTATAATTTGCTATGTTTGTAAGGACTTGTATGAAATTAACCCTTCTCCTCTTTCCTTTATTAAAATTCTCTACGCGGAGCGAACAAAACGGAGGGAGGCGAAGGGGGAGAAAATAACGAAGCTTTTTCGAAATAAACCCCCTCGCGGCGGTTACGATCACCGCCGCGATCCCCTCCTTCGTCCCCGTCGCCAAGGGTTAGGGTTAGGGTTAGGGTTAGGGTTTTGAGGTGGGCAATGGGGACGCTCCAGAGCTGGCGCAATGCCTACGGCGCCATCAAGGACTCCACCACCGTCAGCCTCGCCAAGGTCAACAGCGAATTCAAGGTCCGATCCCCCCTCTCTCTCTCTCTCTCTTTCGATTTGATTTCGATTCGTACTATGTTTTTGATGCTTGTAGGATCTGGATATCGCCGTAGTGAAGGCCACGAACCACGTGGAGGGGCCGCCGAAGGAGCGGCACATTAGAAGTTAGTAGCGATTTGAGTAGAACTTGCTGTTATTTCATCGATTTCTTTAGGGTTGGGAATGATTTGTGGAAGTTTGTTTGCAATCAGATACAATTGGTTGTGTTTTGATCTTCTGATGCGGTGATTATTGAGCTCTTTTTTAGGGGTTAGTTCGATTGATGTTGTAGTTTGAGTTATTGAATGTAGGGTAAGGAATTATTTTGCTGCTTCTCATTTGGTGTAACTGGATTAACTTGTCTGAATTTGTTAATTTCTGCATGTTGTGTGCGGTCCAGAGTTAGTTGCTGCTACCTCAGCCTCCCGTCCGCGAACGGATGTTTCTTATTGCGTGCACATGCTTGCGAGGAGATTAGCTAAGACTCATAACTGGGTGGTATGTTTATCTATCGATCTATCTCTTTAATATTGTCGCAGTGAGTTGACTTTACGATTTGGTCACTTTACTAGGTGTTTATCTTTGTATCAAATCTTTCTTAGTCAAGTTCAATCCCATCTTCAACGTAGTGAGAGCAAAGATGCTTGCTGATTGTTGTTACTAGCACAATTTGTACAATGCAAAGTTGTTACTAGTTGAAAATAATATGGGTCTGATTGGAAATATTGAATTTTCTAGTTTGTTAAGATAAGTTTGGATTGGCCAATGTTCTTATACTCAATTTTGCTTCGATCAAGTCATTACTTGAGGGAATTTCAGTTGGCAAAATTTGCTGCAATAAATTAAATTGGATTTTTGTAAACAAGAATACTCACACTTAATTAACCTGGTGCCGCTTTTCATTGAGATTTTGATTGTCCATCTTGTTCCTCCTTTTTAGTTTCTTGAGTGTCGATTTACATCACACAAAGATGAAAATTTTTCAATTTCCTGTAAGGGTGTTGGCATTAGACTTTCCTTAGCCCTCAAATATTTGTTATGATTAGGGTATTATATCTTTTCTTTCATGACTCATTTGCACCACTAATTTGACTATAAAGGTGTATCTCCTCTTTTCTAGGGAGCAACTATTGTAGCAGAAAGCATGAATCAAAACAGACCATTATTTGTTTTAATCAAAGTTGCTTGTTCTTGGGTGATGTTTTGATAACAAGTGTCTATAATTCATACTAGAACTGATTGACGACTATGGAACATATAGGACCGATTTGGATGTTGAACCAGGCTATGCTGGAATCCTTGTGCCTTATGGAGATTTCTCATGTGATCATGGCCTAAAATTTTTATCTTTTTAGCTGTTGTGAAATCTTAACAATTCCAAATTTCCAGGGAAGTGCATTCCACCTATGAGATGATTTATCATCTCATAATTTTAGAATGATGTAGAGGCTGTATATAACATCACAGTTGCAGACATCTTTCCATCTTCCCACCAACCAATTACCAAATGTCTCTCAAGTACACAGAAAACATAAACCAAACGAGAGATCTACGCATCCAAACAGACCTATAAGGTCACAATGTTGAAAAAACTTGTTTATTATCAATTATAAAAGTACAATACTGCTTTATGTATTTTATTGATATTTAATGCTCTTACAGGATTGGTTGATTTTATCCATCTTTCAGATATGATTATGTCAACTACATATTCTACAGGTTGCTCTTAAAACATTGATAGTTATACACAGGATATTGAGAGAGGGTGATCCGACATTTAGAGAGGACCTATTAAACTATTCACACAAGGGACATGTTTTGCAGATATCCAATTTCAAGGATGACTCTAGTCCTCAAGGTAGGGTTGTCTGCTGAAATTTTGCAGCAAAAGTTCTTTCACAGTTTTCTCTGCAGTATAGGCAGGTTTAGCAAGTAAATTATCTTGAAATTCATATTTCTGAATTGTTTAGAATTTTCTTCTAGCTTGGGATTGTTCTGCATGGGTTCGCACTTACGCACTATTCTTGGAGGAACGACTTGAGTGCTTTAGGGTCTTAAAATATGATATTGAAGCAGAACGATTAACGAAACCCACAGAAGGGTCTTCTAAGGTGTGTTTCCTCAACTTCAAAAAGTTTTCTTCATGGAGCTATCGCTGATCTTCTCTTTATTTATTTTTCTTTTTTTTATTTTCTTGAAATTTTAAGGGGCATAGTAGGACAAGGCATTTAAGTTGTGAGGATCTTCTAGAACAGCTACCTGCATTGCAACAGCTGCTTTTCCGCCTCGTTGGCTGCCAGGTAGTAATTTGCCACCTCCACTTCCCGTTCCTTTTATTGGTTGATGGTGGGTCTCTCAAGGAAATAAACTTGTGAAACTTCTCATGGACTAGTCTTTTGTTTTCTGGTCATTGATTAGTCTTTTGTTTTCTGGATTATGGCTAGCTTGCTGACTCATTTGAATATTGTAGCCTGAAGGAGCTTCTTTTGGGAACTATCTTGTACAATATGCACTAGCTCTGGTATGTCCTCTTGTCCTACTCTGTTCAATCTTATTGGTTGCGAACTTACCATGTCTCAAAGAATATTATAACTTTCTCTCTTTTTTTAGGTTTGAGCCCATATAGTTACATATTATTCAAATGGCCAAAAATGCATCATCTTTTCATCTTTTCATAAGCATTATTTCGCTTGTGATAGTTGGAAGCTTTTGGCCTTTGTCAGTAACCTGTAATGTTTTGTTGTTAATGAAAACTTACTTTATTTGCTAATGAGCTTTGTTGGCTTGTAAAATGTAATGTGTGAACTAGCTTGATTCTTTAATCAAAGCCATATGCTCTGTTCGGTTAACCGTTATACTAGTCATAGACAGTTACTATATTATTCAAGTTCATCATGATTGTTATTCTCATTGAAGGAGTCGCATAAATAGGAATGTTAGTAATTTTCATGCGCAAACGAGGATTACCACTGCTTATTCTTGGCTATACTTGCACTGGATATTATGATGTTTTCTGTTCAATATTCTTTCCTTGTTAATACTGTGCTGGTTAATTTATTTCTATGTTCTGTAGATTTTTTCTTTTTTTTCTTTTTTTTTACTTCTTCTAGTAACACTAGTCACCTTAGTGTATAAAAGTTTATTAAATTTGTTCACCCATTGACAAAAAAACTCTTCTACTTGCTACTCTCAGAGGGAAGAAAAAATGATGTATAAAGGCAAATATTTAATAGTGAGAACTCTTCTTAACCCGTGTTATACAGGAAAGTGATGGTATTCAGGTATTGTTTATATTAGTATTGCAAATGCTGTCAACATAATAGCCAGGTTTCATATGATTGTTTGGTTATTTTACATCTCGAGTTTTTCATGGATGAACCCTGTAGTTCACCAATTGTTGTTGATGATTCTCTTATTTGTCCCGCCTAACTGCATGTGAAAGCAAGTCCATTTTTGTTGATGATTGTTTGGTTATTTTACATCTCGAGCTTTTCATGGATGAACCCTGTAGCTCACCAATTGTTGTTGATGATTCTCTTATATGTCCCGCCTAACTGCATGTGAAAGCAAGTCCATTTTATCTTGGAGTCTTCTTTCTCCTCATTAAACACGCACATGTCATTAATCGTTTTATCTTTGAAGAAGTTGATTGTCGTGAAGCGATTTTTATTCCTATAGAGGAACAAGGTACTCAGCATTGCTTCTTTTACTCAGGTTTTAAAGGAGAGCTTCAAAATCTATTGTGCAATTAACGATGGGATTATCAATATTGTTGATATGGTATCTCCATGATCTTCTTCTTACTTCTAGTTTTCCCATCACTGTAGATTTTTTCTTAACTAGGTGCTAATATACTACAGTTCTTTGACATGACAAGACTTGATGCTATTAAAGCTCTTGACATCTACAAAAGAGCTGGCCAGCTGGTATGTCTCTTTTAGCAGAAAATATTCATGTTGAGAGGTTTTGCTGAATTATATTACCAACGGTTTTTTTTTTTTTCTGGGTGCTGAAGATCTGTTTATTCTTTCAACAGGCAAAAAGTCTTTCTGACTTCTATGAGTTCTGTAGAGGTTTGGAGCTTGCTAGGAACTTCCAGTTTCCAATTCTTAAAGAGGTCTAGCATTGTGGTCATTCGCATTTGAATTGATATAATAAATTTGTTACATTCTTATTCGAAATTGATGTTCTTTTTTGTCCATGCTGACTTTCTTCAGCCGCCTCCATCATTTCTCACAACGATGGAAGAATACATAAGAGAAGCACCTCGAACCGGCTCTGTATCAAATAAGGCCATTGTGAGTAATAGAATTTGAACAATTGTTGATTTAAGCATGAAATTTAGCATTGGAAGCATCCTTGTACTAGACGCATTTGGAGTCTTTACTGGTATATATTTTCTTTAGAAATGGTTAAATGGCTTGTGATTTAAAAATCAATCTGCAAAAAGACTTCTCAGTGTTATAGTTATCACGTGCATGTTGGGCGCCTAAATTGCTATTGCACTTCTATATATAGGTTAATCTATACAAGTGAATATGTTTTGGACTAATAAGTTATTCACTGGATTTGTACCTTCTTGATTTTCAGTAAACCATGAATATGTATTTGTGCATAGTTTGACATTAATGGATTGCAAAAAGGGGTTGAAGGAGTTTTCCCTGTACCAGCTCTATTTCTTCCTGCTGTCGATCGAAATTGTGTCAGTATATTATTGTGCATATATTTGCATATTTATGTTCATCTTGACTATAGCCCAGCTACATATATAGTAATTGGTCAATGATTTGTGATTTTTTTGGGAATTATGACTTCTGTAACAAACAAATGAACTTTCAAATACAATTTAGCATATAAGAATCCCTTTCCTAGTTGAAGCTGTGAAGATTTTATTTGTGACCTGTAAGAAATTCAAAAGCGTGTAAAGAAAGACATTCATATCCTTCTCCCGAGTCTTTTAACTCTTGCCAATGTGGAGTCCTTACAGAGTGGACATGCATTTTTTCTTAGGGGGTCGGGGGGGATGTTTGTTGAGAGGTTCTTTATTGATCAACCAGCTTCTGACATGAGACTGCTGATTTCTTGTTCTTGTGAGGGCTAATCAAATAGACTTCGGTGCGACTAGATTCTTAATTTGAAACTTCTATGCATCTCTTAACTCTTTATACATACGTTATGGGTCGGTGAGTTGTTGGTTCGGTGTAGCATAGAATAAAATTCAAGTGTTTATTGGACTAAATTCTGTTGAAACAGGAATATCAGAAGAGTAACTTAGTGACACAGGAAGAAGAATCATCTCCTCTTCCTCCTGTAGAGAGTATAAAAGAACCTACAATTGAAGATGAAAAACCTACACTCGCTGAGCCCGAAGAACAACCACACCCCACTACTACAGTTGAGGTTGCAGCTCAAACTGCAACAACAGCTGATCTGTTGGTGAGTATTTTATCCTTCATCTATTTCTCACTGTTGGACTTTTTATCATATAGAAATAAATTCATCTTGTGTGTGATCATGCAGGGTTTGGATGAACTAAACCCTGTTGCTGCTGAACTTGAAGAACGTAATGCACTGGCTCTGGCTATCATTCCATCAGGTGATTCTGTAGTTAATAATACATTTATATTCTTGAAATATTCACTTGAAATATAAAGTCTTGCTTTTTTTTTTAAAGTCTATCTGAAATTCTACTGAGCATTTTTGCTTCTTTAATTCAATATGCCAAGAAACTAGAAGCTTTAGAACCTTCTGTTTCTTCGGATAGTTGGTGTATCAGTGATGAGCTCATTTAATGTTGGTATTAACTATTAAGTGCAACATGTGTTTTACAGGGGACAGTTCCAAAGCAGCTAGTACCAGTGGCTTTTTTGGTGGTGCAACTGATTCTTCTGGTTGGGAATTAGCTTTAGTGTCGTCAGCAAGTAACAACAATAACCAATTGACTGAGAGCAAACTGGTACGCTTGATTGACTTTTTTTTTCCTTTTTTTTTTTTTTTTTGTTTCACTACAACATAATGCTCTGATACTTCACCTGCTGATATCTTGAAAGTTGCAGTAATTTGTACAAAGAGCAAATTTCAACCTTACATTTACAGGCCAACAAGTGCCATTTTCTTGTGATTTCTTGGGACAACTTGTAGTGTATTTTGTTCTAAAAAACCTTTAACCTATTAAACCAACTTGCTACTTTATAGGTGAGTTTATCACATGAACATTCCTGGCTAGAGGTGGACTAACCCGGTCGGCTGGTTGGGCGTCCTCTCTGAATGTTCGAAACCCAAGAGCTCCCATCTACTATTTAACTACAATCAGCTAGTCACCGAAACTGGTCTTCTAGTTTATGTCTATCTCTTTTGTTCTGCTTATCTCTTGTTGGAGAGTTTATTAGGTTGATCCCGTTAAAGGGCATGAATTATAAATAGACCCTCTCCTGTTTTTACCGTGAAGTATGAGAAAAGTAGGAGATTATTTTGTAGATCATAATATCTTAAGGAGAATGTGAGGATCTTCCTCTCAAAGAAGTACTCAAAGTCATCTCTGCCCTCAAACAGAGGAGTGGTATTAAGTAAAGTAGATGTTAGAAGCAGATTTCTGCATACAAGTATTTATTATTAATCTAAATGACGAAACGCTGCTAAATTTATGAAAAGTATTTCAAAAATGGTAGTAGCTAGATTATACGAGCATGAAGCATTAAATTTGGTATTGGAACCCATAGAACCAAATTCCTTAGGAACAAATACAGAGTAGTCTCGGAATGGCCCATTTTGGTACCTTTTAGCACATTGCATAGGAAGAAAATATGTGACGAAATGTCTTTTTAAAGTAACCTCCTTTCCATTTTTCCTCCATTTCTTATAACATTGGCCTTTTATTGGAATAGAAGAAGTATATAACTTCATATTTGCAAGAAAAACTAAGCACTTTCATTTTGAAACCTTTGCCCACTTCTCAACATTTAGGGAAAAAATCAGGACAACAGTGTACAATTTTGAATGGTTGAGATAACAGTTTCTGGATGTAATCTCTCTTTCTCTGAATTTCAAGGAAGAAATTTATATTCTGAAATGCTTATGTAGTGGTGTAGTGGTCGAATCAACTGAGTAGTCAAATTTCCTAGACCATGAGAAGTGATCCAAAACTTTTCATCGGGCAAAGAATGCGACTGTCGTTCAAAGCTGCGCATTAACCATTTGATATTGTGCAACATGGTCATGTAAGTGAAGGAGCAGATTGGTCCTAAGAGTTTTTCAAAGTCTCTCTCTCTCTCTCTCTCTCTCTCTCTCTCTCTCTCTTTTTGTTGGGTGGTAAGAAGGATTTCTTTTTCTGTTTGGCTCATTAGTATAGTTTTAACTGTCTTGATAATGTTTGGCCTTTTCGTCCAACTAGGCTGGTGGCTTCGATAAGCTTCTGCTTGATAGCTTATACGATGATGGTGCAAGAAGACAACAAACCACAGCAACATATGGTGGCCCTGCCGCCACCAATCCTTTCGAGCCGCACGATCCGTTCGCGATGTACAATAGCATTGCACCTCCGACCAACGTACAGATGTCTGTGATGGCTCAACAGCAACACGACATGACGATGACGATGAACATGATGCCGCATCCGTATCATCAACCTAACTACCCTCAACATCCCCAGGCCGTTGCACCGGCCAATCCATTCGGCGATCCATTCACTGGGTTTTCACCCCAGAGCGGCGCCCCTCCTCTCCAAGACACTTCTAGTTTGATCTGATATTAAAACAATCTTAAATTTCTTTTTTAAAATAAGGCACATTCCAATTCTTTCCTTTGTTTGTCTATAAATGCACATCCTTTTCGCATCTCGAATTAGGTAAATTGTAAAGTGAACTTTTAGATTATTTTGGGCTGTGGGTTTATGAATGCCTCTCTGTTGCATATAGTTTTTCTGTCCTTAGAGATGCCGGTGACCGGACAATGAGACTCGCAATAAATTCTTGTTTTTTTGCTGTGTGTCTGAGCTTCGTCGAAAACCTGCTGAGGTTCATGTCTATTTAGTTGTTATTGTGTAGAGGTTTGTATTGCGGTAAAATGTTTGTGCAGAGGAAGATCTGAAAACACCATTATGAGTTCGATTTCATGTTTAGACTGTAAATATGCTCTGCATAGCTTATTGTCAGGGATTTAGAAAACTTTCAGCTCGGCCGAGTCCCTAGTGCAACTTCGCTAGCCGAGCGGGCTGTCAAGAAGATCCAAAACCAACAGCCATTGTGGTAGGATAAAGGGTCATATAACTGCCGGGCATAAAAGGCTCAAACTATCAGAAAAAATTCAAGAGTCATGTGCAACCCTTAAGATCACCTTACATTTATGAGTTTATGAGGGTTATTTTACTATGTGATAATAAGGGAGTTAATATATGCTTAGTGGGTGAATTATTATAGGCTAGGTTCAATATATTTTGTATCTATAAATAGAGGGTTGGCTAAGGCCAAGGAGGAAACAAGAAGAGGAGTTGTGTATTGTAGTTCTACTTTTCTAAGTCGCGAAGCGGAGTATTTCATTTTTTGGAAATCACTGCCTCTCTCTTCTCTCCTTTCTGCATATTTATTCGCTTTTTGCATATTTAGTCGTAGGGCATGAAAGTCCAGAACCATCTTTGAAGAGAAAGACTGGTGTCGTATGGGCTTTGCGAGCGAAAATGCTAAGACCGTGACATTATACTAATGGCTCGGTCCTAGTATGTGGGTGAGTAATAAAATGCAATCAATTTAATGCTTTAGAGCTTCAAAAAAAAAGAAAACTTGAAAGCTCCACTCCTTTAACGCTACAAAATGCCGGTAGGAACCTCCATGGAAGAAAGCATCTTGCTTGATGCTTCTCCAGTAGAAGGTTTCCAACACCATTTCATTAACATCTCGTCTTTTATTCTAACTAAGGGTTGTGGTGGAACAATGCATTCTCATTAACTAGAATTATAACAATGCATTCTCATTAACTAAAATTAAGGGGAGGCTTGTTTTGGATGTGTAGTCCTTTAAAATGTTGTTGGAACATCGAATGATTTGGGAGGCCAAATAGTTAGCTTGGTAGCTTGAAGATATCTTTTAACTTCTATTTCTTGAGTGATTCAACCTTATCGATAATTGCAGTGGATAGATCATAGAACTACAACAAATTTGGATACAATTTAAACCGTAACAACTGAATTCTGTATTCGAATACCGTATTTGAATTTGCATACAATTAACTCGGCAATGCGATAGCACCTGCATGCAACCAAACAACCTCTAACATCGAAGCTGTCTAGGATCGAGTCCTATAGGATCGATCAGTCCGTCGCGGATGCCATCTAGGCAATTCTTTGCAAGTAAAAAGAGTCACTTCTCCCAGACTTTATTTTGAAGAATTAAAGAAAACAATATCTGAATAAGAGAAAGAGCAGCAGGCAGAGGGAACAGGGAGTTTCAGTCAATGTCCCACACTAACAGGAAAAAGAAGGGGAACAAAAAAAAGACATACGAACTACAATAAACATACAACCGCATGCGCTCACCGCGAATATTCAAAGGCAGCTTTTCTATGACGAAGGGCAGAAAGGAAGTTTCAAAAAATCGACAAGATTACAAAGCGGAAGCAGCTAAGGCTTTGACTAAATATCAAAGATTACGAGTCACTGATTGACAAGAGCAGGGCTACTGTGCTATTAGGAGCACAGCAGCAGCCCTTGTGCTCCTAACTTTTTTACCACTCATCAAATTTGATGAGTGATTAGAATAAGAGAAGGAAGAGAGAAATTGAAACAAACAATTTCTCCCCAATATCTCTTCCATCTCTTATTCTAACCACCCATCAAGTTTGATGGGTGGTTAGAAAGTTAGGAGCACAAGAACTGTTGTGCTTCTAATAGCACAGTAGCCCTACTCTATAAATTAGAATACATAATTCAGTGAAAATAAAGATATGATACAGATTCGATGATACAGATTCGATACACGATGTAATACACTAGCAATAATTGCCGACCATCGAAGAATAACTGGTAGAAAGAAACCGAACCGAATGTTTTCCTCTAATGATCGAAAAAAGATGCATGATTAAAAACAATGCGAAAGTCTCATTTCTTCGACTTCTTTGTTCTCTTCACAGCTTGATGTTTCTTTACTGCTTTTTTAGTTGATGGTCTTTCGGCTTTTTTCGCCTTCTTATGCACCGGACCCTGCATGTTTCATTCACTGTTAGTCACCATGAGCAGTGGTGTTTTTCTTTTAAATCGACCCTAATAAAACTGTTATAGCAACCTAATGGTGAAAATTCATTTATAAGCATCTAAGAATAAGTCAGTAAAAACTTCCATGGCCAAATAGAAGCAATTCCCTCAGACACAAAAGACTGGAATTCAAAGTAATCATTACCCAAAGGAAAATTCGGAAAGATCTCCACCCTAATTTTCAAGACGAAAGAAAGGTAAAAATGTTTAAACATTAGCTCAACTATCACCCATTTGGATCCGACTACCGAACCTTCAAAAATTTTGATTTCACTACCTGACCTTTTAATTTATTTGATTTGAGTCAATTAGTGACTTTTTAAATTCAAAATTTGAAAGCACCGTTTATCTTTACGAGTTTATTTAGTATATTTTAAACAAATTACGCAACTATAAATTTATTAAAATAAGCAGTTAGGTTAAATTTTGTATCCGAAGAGCCATCAAATTACGTCAATCAAACAAATTGAAAGGTTGTGTACTAGAATCAAAATTTTGAAATGTTGGGTAGTCGAATCAAAATAGTCTATAGTTCAGGTAAGTTTTATACATTTTTACCTAAAAGAAATCATAGTTCTTTCCACGACGGAAAAGGGAAGCATTTTTTACCTTATCAAAAATCAGTAAGGCTGTTAAATTCTATGCCGTTATAGATTTGCTAGTTTCAATCTGTTTACATGTAGAAGTATCTCAAAAAAATTTAACCAAATCAAGTCTTTAAAAGAACAAAAAAATAACATTGTGAATTATTGAATAGCCAAACTATATCATTATGCATTTGATATTTCAACATTACACAAACTAGAAGCAAGAAGCAGCATTCAAAAGAAACCATATGTCGGGACATACCATCATTGCTATTTATTTACCAATTAAGAGACTTGATGTTCGATTTCTGAAGACAATTTTTAAGAAACTTATAAACCAGAAAGAAAGGGCCGATCACGACAAACTCCAAAGGATAAAGTTTTTCAGAAATATCTAAAGATTTACGTTTTCAATGCCCCCTCAAAGAATTTCACAAGAAAATAAGACGATCAACAAAACTATAGATGGGCTTCAGGGCATACCGATGATTTATCAGCTTTCCTTTTGGTCTTCACTTTATTGGGTTGATCTCCATTCTCATTGTTTTGATCGTTTTGAAGGCCAGACGACTTTGGCACTTTGTCAGCCTCCTCATCCGAATCAAATGAAAATCCCTCAAGTGTACCTGCTCAAAGATAACTACAATGTCTAATCATATAATTATAGTGGTTGATACATAAATATATAGAAGCATTCAGGAAACCAAAACATACATATAAAAAAAGATGATCCGAAATAACATAGAATCTAACTATTTATTTGTGCAGATCAAGAATTTCTGTGGCAGTATGCATGTGCTGCTGTGCTACCTGTGCCAACATATAAAAGAAGATCTGTGCCGAGTCATGCCGACATGCCATGTCGTGCCAGTGGGGCAACGAAAGCCTCATGCCAGTGTACGGCAAACTTTGGTGCAGAAAAAAACAGTTCCTAACATATACTGAAGTATGATTTTATCAGTGAACCCAACAAACTGATCAAGTTTACCTAAAATAAAGGATGATTGCACTACTAGTCCACAAAATTTAGCAAAGATTTATTTTGGTCCCCGAACTTTTAAGTTGGACATTTCATAACCCAAACATTTGAAAATGTTAGAGGAAGAATTATAATCTGCAACCAGTGCATTTGTACATCAATACAGCACGTACATCAACCCTCGATCCCACTTGATATATTTCAATATCTGCCATAAGTTGATAACTTGATAGGCAGCCTTTTCTCTATTTTAAAAACTTTGATGGTTGGACTAAACTATCAGATGGATGGAGGATTAACAGATTCTAGTGCATGGATGTTGTTAGAACTAAAACCGAGAAGATCTAGTTCGTCGGATGCGAAAATACCCAAAAGAGATCCGAGAAAGAGAGAAGAAAATAAAGCACACAATATTTTACGTGATTCGGCCATCGGCCTACGTCCACGGGCGAAGACGGAGCGGAAATCTTCATTAGAATCAAAGTGGTGTACAAAATATGCCTCTCCCACAAAACCCTAATCCCAAAAATACACCCATATCCCCTCTCTTATCTTCCGCACTAAATCAATAGAATAATGTGTATATTTATAATAGTGGTTAAATCCTAATACAATTAGGAATACAAACCCACTAAGATTAGGAATATCTCAATAAAATTACTAAACTTAACTTAATGGGATAATCAAAACAGAATAGGGATAGAAAACCTTGCGGTACTAGAGTTCGAGACATATCTAACAGATGTATATGTGGGTAATAAATTTTCCTCTAAGGCAAGGACTATGTAAAGCATTTCTAAAAGTTTGGAATGCCAAATGTCCAAATTAAAAGTAAAAAAAAGGATTAAAGCAAAACTTGACCAAAGTGCAGGGACCAGTAGTTCAATTTGCCCAAAATTAAACCTAATAAATTCAAATAATCGATTTTTATGAGCATATATGGAGCTTAAACAGCAACTCCATAGGATTAGGAACTATTTGTAAAATAAAAGAATTTTGAACAGAAACATGCACAATCAAGAGGTACCGCAAACAACGATTAGCCATCATCTACTTGATGGCTGATAGGCATGAAATAACATCATAGAAATACATTCTCTCCCTTGAAAGTTGAAAGGGATAGAAAAAAGGATAAAGAACAAATAAATGAAAAAATAATGAGCTATTTGCATAAGCAATTCATGACCAAAACAAGATACAACTTAACCATCTCTAAAGGCATATAACTAGGAGTGAAAGTGGTTAAGAAAAACCTTGATCGAATCCAACACAGGATTCGATAGGATGCGAATACGGATGTCAAAATTTAGCATCAGACACAAATTCGGATATCCGAATTCGCATCCAAAAAAAAAAAAAAATAGATACAATATGGTTTTGTCAAAAATCCTACCATATTCGACCATTTCACCCCTATGAGATAAGGGGCAATGTTAATATAAATTGTAGGGAGATAAAGGTGGTTTTCTGTCATGTTCTTCGTTTATTTTATTACAAGTTTCATGTTAAAATTGCATTTAATCTTGTTAGATTTTATTGAATAAAATATAGGCATTAAATTTGAACACGAGTATAGAACTTTAGTTGCATTGTATCTTATTCACGCTAATTCATGCATATTAGTATATATTATTATCGAAATAATATCCGAATACAAATATGATCTATATCCGAATCCGAATCCGTTTTTAGCGGATATGGTAATGAAAATTTAGCATCCGATACGAAACCGCATCCGAATTCACATCCGAAAGAAAATATGGATATAGATATGATTTTGTCAAAATCTGACCGTATTCAACCGTTTTCACCCCTACATATAACCCCAGTGACTATATTGCAATTTGGCCCCGTCCCCAATGGAGAATCAAAACCTACGAACAAACCCGTAAAACTGTAAAATATTAGTAGCTTACTCTCCTCTAAGAGGGTAAAGGGAATAATTTTCTAATAAATCAGGGGATAATATGTAGGTCTTGATTATTAAAACCGAAAAAGCACAAATCGTGATATTAAACTCTACTAAAGGAGAAACCAAACAACGTCCCTCCATCGAGCCACGTCGCCATTTTTTCATATGAATTTTCTCTCACATGGCCTCTCTTCTCTTTCACATGGTGCCACATAGACTCTATATCCATAGACCATGTACTTGCCTCTTTTACATCCCCTCTCTTTATATTTCTTTCCATCCCAACACACGCACACGTGTGCTCACATGGCCTCTTGTCGTATTTGCTCTCCAATTAAAAATATCATCTCTCCCCTCGCTCTCTCTACATTTTTTCCTAACCCAAGACACGCACACAGAAAGGAATTTAGGAAGGAAAAATCAAATATGAACTTAGACTTCAAGAACCAACATGATGCATGCTCAGAACTGCTAACTTGACCAGATAAATAAAAAAAAAAAAAACATTGTCTCTGTGTTTTCACTGCACTTAGACTCAGAGATAAACTCGATTTTGTTGAACTGATAATATCATCGCTAATAATTCGCCATTTAACCAAACAACTTCAATAATTAAGCATACAATGGAATTCAAATTTTGGGTAGAAAAAATAAAACGTACAAGCGATTTGCATAACTTTTATTTTTTTTACATAAAATATTAATAATTACACAACTGTCTGCAATTGTATGCCTTTAAGTCGTTATCTGTCATATTATAATAGTTTACAAAACCAACCTAGGAAATATGGTAGATTAAAATTTGATAGCGAATTGCATCGAAATTTCTAATTTAAGGCCCTGCAGTGTAATTTAGCAACATATATGTACCATATTTCAGCTTTCAAGTCTAAGAAAATTTGCTGTGGTGTGAGTTAAGTAACTTAATTTTGTGCCCAATATTTATCTAACTAAATTGGATTAGGTAATTTTAGTTGGCTAATTGTAATACTAGCACATTACTTTCATATTTCGAAAATATTTATATTTACGCAAATAAAGTGGTTTGTCAGAATTTATTCCAATAATTCAGCAAAACCAACCTAGAAATCATGAAAGCTTAGAAATTATTAAATTGACTCAAAAAAATAATTTACTTAACCACTAACAATGGAATATTTAGTTTACTTAATCCTTTAATGTGCTGCTGGTTCGAAAATTCAAACCTACCTAAACCGAAAATGTAGAGGATTTGAGAGAAAGAGAGAGAAGCTCTCATGTTGTAGGTGTGTGGGGGAGAGAAAGAGAGAAAGAGAACCTTCTCCACTCTCACATGTGTTGGGCAAAACCAAGGAGAGATGGTGTGGGCTTACATATAGGCCCCCTAACAACTACAACTTATAATTTAGTCCAGTTCAGAATCTGATACTTTTAGTTGGAGCCCTTTTGAATGTCCGTTTACGCTCAAATTTGAAAGTCGAGCTCAGTTAAAATCAATCAGAAGAACGTGATCTTAATTTTTCAGTTTTGAATCATTTTTTGTCATCGAACGGTCTACCAACTAAAATCTTTATCAGATTGTTGTTATGTTCCGTTTCCACTTTCCGAGTGTCCGAATGATATGAAACTTTAAATCTAGCCTCAGAAAAATAATTCCGACATATTCTCAAATTTTCAAAATTTTCTGATATTGAATTTTCTGCTAAAAAAAAGCTCCGTTCCATATAGAAAATTCTAAATCTCCTGTTTTAATTCCAATTTCACCATGAATCATTTCTAAATTGCCTTTTACTTCTCTAAGTCCAATAAAAATAATATCTCACACACAAGATAAACTTTTCTCTTACAGAATATTCCTTGTCCCTTTGCTTTCTTTTTTATCATTCTGATGCATGCATCCTCCCCAACTTTTTCTATATATAGCAATGTTGTTTAACATCAAACACAAGGTGCATTAAATAAGATTTTCCATAGTACATAGAATATTCCTTGTCCTTTTGCTTTCTTTCTTATCATTACGATGCATGCATCCTCCCCAACCTTTTCTATATATAGCAATGTTGTTTAACATCAAACACAGGGTGCATGAATCTTTAGTTTTGTCTCTACCTATTTGTCTTCCAACATCAACAATGTTATAGAATATTCTCCAACTTGCTATATATATATACACTTACAACTTCTACTAGAATTATTGGGGCCCATTTACTTTAGGAAGGAGGAGTAATTTCCCTTGGCTGTGAGGAGGATCCAAAATGATATAGATCCAGCCAGTCATATCCATTTATTTTTTCTAGAATAATTTGGGGTTCATATCTTCTACTTTCGTAAGGTAAGGTAAAATTATGTTGATGTATACTCTCATAGAGTGTACTTCTTGATGGTATAAAAATACATAAATTAATATTTTAGGCTAAACAAATATGTTTCTTTCTAAACTAGAAAGATAAACTTAGATAAATAAAAAAAATTAAATGTGTAACTAATTAATTATATTTTTTCTTGCCTGACTCACTTACTTAAAATTAATTAATAATCAGTTCAAATTTTTGTGCAAAATTTTCTAAATTTAATCTTTCTTAAAATTTTGCTGACTTCGTAGGTAAATTTTTAAAATTTTAAAACATTTTAATAATATGACTACTAATTAATTACAGCCTTTTCGTCTCTTGATGTTAGATGCATTTTATTTTTCATTACTCCCTTAATTAAAATAAATTAGTAATTGGTTATGAAAATTACTTAAATTCGGAGATGAACTTAAACTCGAAAAACCATCATGATACACGCTGAGAACTGCTGACTTGACCAGATAAAGAAAAAAATATCAGTAAGTCTCTGTTCTTGCAATGCACTCAAACTTAATGGTAAACCAACATGTTTGCAGTAGCCGTATATATGTGAGATATTGTTCATACTTATGCAGTTCGAAGACTGGGGAAAGGTCAGGCAAGATTAACACCCGCAAGAAATCAAGTGGAACAGATAGGCCATAATATGAAAATTGTTTTACCAATTATATTTGCATTATAAATGACATTATATCATATTAGATTATCTGAATTATGTATTTAGTTATCTTACATAATGTTAATGTTATATGTATCTTTATATTTCTTAATAAATAAATATAATAAAATAATCATCTTATTAGCTTCCCGCGTTATTAACTCCCGCCGCGAAGCAAGGGCCATTACACTAGTATACAAGGAAGTTATCCAAATTTTAGCTTCATAAATATAAATTAATTGCATTGTTATAAACCAAGGATTTAAGTGTCCATCAAATCTACCGTGCTGTATCGTGCCAATAAGATATCGGCACGATACAGTCCTCGTGCCGATGGCACAGCTCAAAATCCACTATTCTCTCAATAAAATTCAAAAGATTTGATAAAAATACATAATAAACAATTAGACTATTTTGTTGCTAACATACTATTATGTGTCAGCACACAGGAAATTTTTGTGATTGACACACATCGACACGGCTCGGCACACACCGTACCGGCAAGTTTTCGGCACGACTTCGTGTCACGGCACTTAAATCCTTGTTATAAACAAAGACATGGCTGTCAGCTGATGTTTGCCAAGCAGCAAACTGCATAAACAATCAAATGCCAAGAGACCCAAGGGGTAATGGGACAATGGACAAGTCTGCTTTGTGATTTTCAGAAGGCAATGGCCGTGAACATCATAAGAGCAAAGTCAAACAACTAATCAGAATTAGCAATTCTCTGCATGATGAAGTTAAGCAACTGCTCAGCTAATAGCTCTAGTACAAATACTTGTAAAAGAACTAAGATATTTCAAAACTATTACTACCCAAAAAGTCAATAAGCTTGGCTTAAGGAATTCGAGCATTACAGACAAATTTAGGAAATCAAGGGCGAATGAGTAGAATTCAATTAATCTGTTCTAGAAAATTAACTCCCGTAAATCCAAACTGTTTGAACAATGACGTAAAAGGGGGCAAAGAATAGGAACCTTCAATCATTGTCTCAGCTTCAAACACATTAGATTGGGGCTCCAGTTGAATGAAATCATTCATGATAGCTTCTATCTGCACAGTCACCATTTAAAATCACTAATTATGTGAATAACATCAGAAAAGAAAATTCTGAAAATATAGTTAGATATAACTGCAAGAGTTCCAAGCAAAATCACTGGAAAAATACCTACTTTTAAAACAAATATTGCCAAATCAATGCAAATAATAAACAAAAGTATTAATTACGACTAAGTCATAAATGAGAACAGTATACTAATTATTATAAGACAATAATCTGCCAAGAAAAGGGAGAAAAGTAACAAATCATTAAAACCAATTATAACATGAAAAATAATGAAAGAAATTGTAAGCAAACTACATGTTCATAGATATGGAAGAGGATTTTAAATATGATCTGTTTTCATAACAGAACTTGTAGCCTAAAAGGGAGCACAGGTAGAGAACTTAACAACTCTTAGACTGAGATTTAGGCTGACAGACCTTTGCATCTGATTGTCCCACGCTAACCTGCATACAGAAATACCGCCATAAACAAATCTAGCAAAGATAATGATCTAAGAAGTAAGAAATAAATGGTCTCAAGGTGGACGAATAACATACTACACAAAATGTTCGTGAAGGAACTATAGTTGATTTATATATTGTGCCTGTTCCACCAACAGAAACAGAAAGAAAATCATTAACTACAAGTACAAAAGTGATAGGAACTAATAAGCTCATTGAAAGAAAATATAGGTAAGTAATACATAAGAATTTCAAGAGGTCAAAACAAAGTGGAAATAAGAAAGAGAATCAAAAAAGATAACTCTCAGAAGTCAGAGCACACATTCAAAGGAATCATCTTCTTAAAAGGAAAATTATCCACAAGTCACCAAGTTAGCAAATGAGAAAGTTATAGCTATTATTTATGCAAAAACTGGTCATGTTGCAGTACTCTGTTGCACTAAAGGCATAATTGTGAGAACGTCTATTTTGATGATATCTAAACTATTAGAAATATCTAGAATTAAAAAATTCACAATTTTTAAGCGAGTTTATCTATGTCTCATGTAAAAGGAAAAAATTAATGACCTGCATTGAAAAATGAACAACCTGCATTCTTAACATACTTTTTCCATCTTGAGCACTATGTTCTATTTTTTCTAGACTAAGCAAAGAAGCATGAAGAAATAAGATCAACCAACAGAATAAAGCCACACTCTAGATAGGAATAAAAGGCCAAACTGAATACATGCAAGCAAACTCAAATATTTATGTGGTGTCAAATGGTCCCTCTCGACTGACTTGTAAAAACGAGGCATGGGCCTAGCTTTCCAAAACAATGGCCTTAGACCTAAAATTCACTAGTCAAGCACCAGCTAGGATTCTATTAAAAAATAATAAATAGAGAAAAAGAAAGAGGCTCAATTCATATTCATCCATCCCCAAAGTTTAGAATGACACCGAAACTTGCCAGATCTAAAATGGTAACAGTACGTTCACTACAAGCAAAGGTTTAGACCTTAGCACAGAGTAGGTGCGAGATCAATCTCCTCTGAGAAACATAACAGAAATTAAAACTTAGACCTTCATTTTCTTTAATGTTTATTTCTGCAAAATCGAGAAACCATGAAAGAACTGATCATAGATATTAATAGATATTAATATTATATATTATAAGCTATCAGCATACCAGTCTGACAAGAATACACTTCTTTCCTCACCAATGCGATAAAACTTGTACTTCATTAGAATTTCAAGTTCCAAAAAAAAAGAAAAGCAAAGAAAAAAAATTCAAGACAAATTGAGCATATTGACATTTAGCTGCATAACAAACTTGAAGATGTTAAAGTTCTTAAATGCTACCTTTTAGGTCTAATAGCAATTCTTGGTTCCCTGTAGGACCATTTGAAATTACAATTCGCCCAACAGCTCCAATATCTCCACTCAAGTCTATAGAGTCTCCATCACATTCAACAAGGGCCTAGATGTAAAACCAAAAAGAGAGGAACTGAGATTATATTGAACATAATCAACTTCAGCTAAAAATAACCAAGCACCACAGTGAGCGATTACAGTCATTGCTACTAAAAATCATAGCGTTGATAGCCAAATATTTAACATCTTACAAATTACAACTCTCTTGATATGTTGTGAATTTCTTCACCAAAGTTTGTTGTATCAAAGCAGACTAATTGACACTCAGATAGTCAGATTATAAACA
Organism: Aechmea fasciata; assembly: GCA_025177825.1. Lineage (NCBI taxonomy): Eukaryota > Viridiplantae > Streptophyta > Magnoliopsida > Poales > Bromeliaceae > Aechmea > Aechmea fasciata. The sequence goes on along the minus strand of CM045941.1, from coordinate 8,523,974 downwards.
TCTTTTTGGCACTGCACTACCGAAAAAGATACTTTGTAGAAAAATCTAACTTACGTTTATTTATGTGGACTTCTCTAGAAGGTATGGTGCGGCATATTTTCCATATTTAAATATGATAATGTAGTTCCAGTGAGTTTGTTGTTTTGATACTGTAACTTACATTTCAACAGGATGTAACCGAAGGAACTGAACAAAACCAATTAGATAATTTCAATAAAATCTACTTTTTGCTCATAAGATGAACTCTTATTGGAGACACAATACAGCATACACTTCGCAGTAAAGATGAGAAAGCTGGACAAGTCTGAAGTCTGAACACACCTTTAAAGTGCCCAAATTTGGCACAATGTTAGTAATGAATCAAGCTTCCTACTGAAATTCAATTTTCAATTTTCAAATTCATGATTTATAAGTAGTTTCAGAGTGGAAAAGTGATTCAGACTTTAAATTAGAAACGAATCAGTAAACCTAATGCATTTAGAATTAAGGTAAAGCTGAGTAAAGGTAGACAAGTCTGAAGTCTGAACCCACCTTTATAATGCACAGATTTGGCACAATTTAAGATATGACTCAAGCTTCCTACTGGAATTCGATTTTCAAATTTTCAAATCCATGGTCTATAAGTAGTTTCAGTGTGGAAAAGTAGTTTGACTTGAAATTAGAAAAGAATCGGTAAACCTAATGCCCTTAGAATTGATTATGTATGCCCTTGACATTCTGGTACTAAAACATAATAGATCTCGCAATGATCTTGCATCAACCAAGTTTTCATGGGACAATCTTCCAAACAGGGAAAGAAACAGTGTCACTACAATATTTTCAAAAATATATCCCCTGCAAATACAAATATGGAACATTGCAAAAATACCCATATTTGGTATTTTCTTGTGTGCCTGTGAAAACCTGATGTATGTTCATTCACACCCCAGACATGGGTATAGTGGTGAAACATTTATCGCAGGCATATGCCGCAACAAAATTCAAGGATACAATAACAGTTATCTAAAGCAGAGAATATAGCACAACAACTTCATGATAGCAAAATAACTTCATGAGGTTTAGCCTAGCATGAGATTTTCATTAGGGAGTAGTCTAACTTGTGCAACAATTTTTTACAAACATTGGTGATACGAGTTCCTATGGCTATACATTTCTGTTCCATAAGAAACTTTCAAATTTGGCTTAATATCCAAAATGAAACTCATGACGCGAAAATGCTAGCTTTAAATCATCCTCAGCTTTAGTAATTGAATGAGATTGCTGAGATACTATCTGGCTAAACCATAGATCTCTTGCTATCAGAAGGCATAAACTGCTTCTAGCCTATGACTGATTTAGCAATTCCAAAGTTTATAGTGAGAGTGTTACATAATTAAGTAAATTTCTCATGAAATTCCCATTCTTTATTTGGTGGAGATCCTACATAAAAAATGATTTAATGAGCTAGTTAAATGTAAATAATGAATTAACAGATACAGCAGAGAAGAAATTCTCTTCAACCCTCTACCATTCAAAGATAACTCGTACTACTATTGAATGACTAAATAGGAGAAGTCATACCTTTGAACGTTGAACTTTGTCAGGGAAGATCAATGGCAACCTCTGAGAAACCTAAAGTTCAAAAGGAAATGTACTTCATCAAAGAATTAAGCAAACAGAGTAATAGAAAATACATCATAGAGATAAGTAAAAAGTCAAACATCTGGTCCCTACAGCTCCTATCAACGACCACGAGTGAAGCTCATTTGCTCGTACAGAATCTACAGATCATATAAAACTACTAGTTTTCGGCACCTAGTTTACATAATTATGGAAACAACAATTTACACAGTATAAATAAACGTCAATTATCTTAATAAGATTTGAATTGAAACATGGGTTAGCTCAAAAACAAAACACATTAGCACATATGGATGGAGATAGAGGAGAAACAGTACATATTTAGCATCTTACAGGAGGATCACTAGATTTTTCTTTAATATCCACTTCAGCAGGTCCCTCCTCTTGTGTATCCAAGGTATCTATGTTAGAACACACAAAGATAATGGTAATAAGGTAAAATAATACAGGGGCTTTTATACATGTGTAAGATCTAAAAATTCACATACACTCCTCAAATGTCAAGTTTCGTATAAAAATGCCCTTATTCTAAGTTAGAGAGTTATAAAATTCCAGGGGTAAGTTGGTCTTGCTTTACAAGATGTTTGCCAAGGGTGTTCGAAGGGCACATATGAGATTGTATATATGTATATATATATATATAGTTGAGCTAGAATACTATCGATAGCAAACCGGCACTTTTGCCACCCATTTGTTTTCGATGATGGAGCCTCCAAATTGATGATCGGCACCGTTGAATATGATCTATACCATTTGAAGTATTTAGAAATCAAATTTCATACATTTTCGATATTGTTCTCTTCTCCATCGAGTGGACATAAAAATGAACGGCTGAAAATGAATATTCTTTAAAAAATGATGATAGGAGTCTTGTAATCAAGATCAAGAGTATAGATCTTGTTTTAAATAGTTTAAAGAATTTTCTAACAAAAATTTAATTGATTTGGATATCTTTACGCCGTTAAACGAGAAAACGCCTCATATCGACCATTAAGATTACAAATTTTGAAACCCTTTGATCATTAGGCAAATAATATCGAAAAGATTTGAAATTTAATTTCTAAATACTACAAGTGGTATAGAACATTCTCAACGGTGCTGAACGTCGATTTAGAGGATCCATCATCGAAAACAAATAGGTGGCAAAAATACCGATTTGCTATCAATAGCATTCTAGCTCAACTCTATATATATATATATATATATATATATATATATATATAGAGCTAGGCTGGTATACTATCGGTAGCACGGAGGCCTCCGTGCTACCAAGTTGTTTTCAATGATGCGGCTTCCAAATTGACGATCGGCTCCATTAGATTTGATCTACACTATTGAAAATATTTGGAAACTAAATTTCATAATTTTTCGACATCATTTGGCTAGTGATCAAAAGGTCTCGAAATTGACAATTTTAATGGTAGATGTGAGGCATTTGTAAATTTAACGGTGTAAAACAATCCAAATCAGATAAATTTTTTATAGAAAATTCTTTTTACTATTTAGAGTAAGTTCAGTACCTCTGATCTTAAATTCAAGTCTTCTATCATCATTTTTTATGAGATTTTTATTTTTTGCCGTTGATTTCTAGACTACTCGTTTGATAGGTAAATGATACCGAAAAATTATGAAATTTAGTTTCCAGATATTTTCAACTTGAAACAATCTAAAAACTAATTTTTATGATAATTTAATAAAAATATTCATGCAAATGCGTGCCAAAGAGCTAGTGGCGAGCCACTGGCATGGAAGGCGTGCCATATCGTCTTTGTCGGCACGGTGCATTGGCACGACAATCCTTGCTTGATGTACATCATGCAAGCACACACCTTGAAATGAAGTGTACATGCGTGGATATCAAAACCCATCCAAAGAGAAAAGTAGCAGAAGCACTGGTACCCTAGTGCTTCCAAAAATATTCATGCACACATGCACACAAGCATTTGTACACTTAAAAGCTGCAACAGTTGCATTACTACCTAATTGATTTGAATCCCTTTAAATTTACCTTCTACTAGAATAGGACAGTTCTCAACTTTCACATTTTTTGCCTTTTTAGCCTTAACTTGACTATCTTCTCCACTTTCAATAACTATTGAGTCATCATTCTCCGGATGTCTCTCTGGTGCTTTGTCATGCGTAGTAGTAGGCCTCGAAGGGCTATTTCTGGGAGAAGAATCGGAACCAGAAGATAGTGTCACAACATCCCTATTAGGTGCCTGTTCAAGAAAGCGGAACGTTGTGAAATAGCATAAGGCCAGAATTCAGTTTCAAAATCAAGTCACATTAAATTCTCAATTATCCACTAAAACTAAAACAACTAGAGGGAGTGATGAAGAAGTAAAAACACCAGAGACTTTTTTGCACTCTAAAAAAATTATGTATGATCTCCATCAGATAACAAGTCCAACAAAATTCTCATGAAAATCATGTAAGAAATGTGATCTATTAGTTGCTAACCTCATAGTATCAACAAGAATCACTTGCATTGATACAAATTATTGAATCCAAAAATTTGCTTCCTCAATTACAAGTATGTAGGATGCAATAGAAAAAAAAGAAATCCAATGATAATAAACTAACCAGATCTTCAAATTAGACTGCAACATAAAATTGCATTACTTTCACAGGTAAAAAAATTGGATAAGTAGTGAAAGTGCAGAAACATAGAAGCACATTATAGGATATGCTAGACCAGCTATATATATTGTCTTAGGTAAATTGCATCTCTAGTCCCTAAGCTTTTAGCTAAGTTTCATTGTGGTCTGTTAATCCACAAACTTTTGACTTGGGCATCCGACATTTCAAACTTTTGAAAGTGCTTCATTTTAGCGCCCGTCATTATTGACTGTTAGAAGAGATATTATTACCTACACCCAATGCATTCGTACGTTCGTCCAGCTCAGAACCATTCCATTATCCATCTCATTTTTCAATCGCTACCACCCATTGACTTGCAACCTTATCTCCACTTGCAAATCAGACTCCACTAACAAATGAGACAAGAGGACTGAAAGTATTAAGTTGGATGGAGGACCGAAGATTCACAGTGCATGGATGCACATATGCACGAAACAATTTTTCCTCTACATTTACGTACTAAAATGATGAAATTCTAACAGTTTGGAACGTCATATGTTCTACTTACAAGTTCAATAAAGTGAAACTTGAGTAAAACTTCAGGGACTTGCACGAAAGAAAAAAAGATAATATCTAAATAACAATAACAAATATCATCCTGAATCACCAAGAACAGAAATTCAAATAGGAGAAAGAATTGGAAAAAAAAAAAAGGGTAAATTTGGATGATCATCATGAATTGGCGATCCAAATTGGGAAAGATAAACCCTAGAAAAGATGAAAAAAAAAATACTATCAACCCAATCCATTTACAAAGTTCCAAACCAACACTCTCTAATCATACTACCCAATAAAAATTATTAGATACCAGATAAACTCTAATGTCCCAAACCCACATCCATATTCAGCGAAATGACGAAGATTTAAGATCAAAATGAACCCTAAATTGCTACAAATAAGGTAATATGACACTAATATTACCAATAATCACTCCTAAGATAAAAAAGGTAAAAAATTTAACATAAATAAACTACAAATCATGCTAGAAAAGAGCAATACCACCATAAAAAGAGGATCTAACCCCAATTTATTCCTCTTTTTTTTCAATTTCGACTTGATCCTCTCACTCGAAGAACAATAACAATGATTCGAGAAGCATCAAAGGATTAAAAGCACGAATTAGGCGCACGAATTGTATCCAAAAAAGGTGGAAATTGACCTGGAATGCTCGTAGCCAATCGGGAGATCCTTCGCGGGAGTCGCTCATGGCGAATTAACGCGCGCGAGGAGAGAGAGAGAGAGAGAGAGAGAGAGAGAGAGAGAGAAGGGTTTTGCCGCTCTTTTTAATAGTGCGTGAGAGGGGTTTCGAGCGCGACTCGATTAGGGATGTTAACGGGTGTGGATATCCTTTTGGAATCCGAATCCGAACAAGGTGGATTTACTTAATTCCAAACATATAAAACAAATAAAAATCTGACAAATTTGGATTCTGCATTAAATTTAGGGGGTGTACATCTTACAATCCATCCATCCTTGGATGGAAATTTGCTCTCCAGTCACGTCATGTGATTGGTGAATTACACCCCATCCAAAAATGGGTGGGGTTGTAGCATTAGCATTTTTCTAAATTTTAGGTTAAATTACAGAAAATTTTCTGTCAAAATTTGATTTTTTACTTTCCTCTTTTGTAATTTTAAAATCTACCCTTTGTCCCATTATAAAATAAAAAATGTTCACAGGATATGGTGTGAACTGTGATGATAAATTGACCATTTTACCCCTCACCAGTTTGCCCCTCACCATTCTCAGTCACAGGAGAGAAGGTTGGGGGTATTTTTGGCATAAAAAATATATAATAATATTTTATAAACGGAATTTTAACAGATTACTAACGGCAGGGGAAGAAGTGAACATTTTTCATTTTATAAGTGACAAAATGTAGGTTTTTAAATTATAAGAGGAAGTGAAAAATTGAATTTTGACAGGGGGTTTTCTGTAATTTAGCCTAAATTTTTTCTATATTTGGCCTGAATCCAAATTAAATTTGCATTATATAATATATGTATATATAAATATTTGATGTTGTATTTGAATTTGTATTTTTAAATTTTAAATTTGATGTAATATATTTTGAAATATGATAAAGATAAATAATTGTTTAGGATTCGGATTTCTGATTTTTGGTAAGTGTTCGGATTCGGATATAGATTTTTAAAATTCGTTGGATTTGGATTCATGTTCGGATTTCAGGTTTGTAGTAGGACTCGAATTCGGATTTTTAAAAATTTGTTCCGAATCCGATTCGTTGACATCCCTGTTCATGGGTATCTCTCCTTTCTATTCAATGATTTCTCTCAACATCTCTTTTCTTTAATCAACAAACATGGAACAAAAAAAAATTAAGATAAATTATATTTTGTCCTCAAAGTATGAGGCGTGCGTCACTTTGATCCTCAAATTTTCATTTATTATAATTTCTAACTCGAACTTTTTGAATTATCAGCAATCAAGTCCCACAGCCTAATTTAGTTGGCTAAATAATAAATTATTAATGTAAATATGATGTGAAAATATCATGATTAATAATGCAACAATAATTAAAATGTTGCATCACTTCCGTATCAACAATTTGACGATATTTAGCAAACTAAATTGGGATTGTGGAACTTAATCACAATAATTCAGAAAGTTCGAACCAGAAATTATGACAAATTAAAAAGTTTGAGGACCTAAAGTGTAATTTACCCAGGAAAAAAAAAAAAAGAAAAAAAATCCCCTTAATTAATAATCGTGGCGGTAAAGATCTTATTTTAAAAAGATACAGAAGAGTTTTCATGTTATAGACAAAGAAGATTATAGGAAAAAAGCTTATTCCTGTTCTACAATGGTAAGGAGCAAAATCTTATTTCTATTTTGCAGCAAAAGGTTATGGTGAGATGTTTCTCATAATTGAAACATTATCCATGATATGATACTTCTATTTAGGAATTTTAGTATAGTTTTGAAAATATACAGAATAGAGGCTTTTGCTTATTAATTAATACTTCAATACTATTCAAAATTTTCAAATATAATATCTTTTTGAAATCCAATCCCACTATTGAACCCTCCCCGTTTGGTTCGGGGTTAAGGAAAAAGTGGTTATACCAGGAATAGGGTTAAGTTTGGGGTTAAGATGGGGTTAAAGTATTTTTGTATTTGGTTGGGGGTTTGAGTTAAGCCAGGATAGTGAAAAATAGTGTTTGGTTGTAGTAGGTGGGATAAGGAGGATAATGGGTGGTGAAGAAGGAAAATTACTAAAATACCCTCACATTAATGTTGTGATAATAATATTTTGTAATGATATTTTTAATATTATTTGATTGCAACTAATATTGTTGATTAAAATATGTTTTTTTTAAGATAATTTGTTAACCAAAAATAATTTGTCATATTATGTTGTCATTTTCAAATTTTGTCAATTTAAATAACAAGTATAATAAATTATTCTTAAGTTGAATTTTTGCTCACATTTTTATATTGCAAAATATTTGTTCATAAATAAATTTTGTAAACGTTTGAACTTAATTTTTTTTGAAAATATTTGTTGCATTATTGTTTTGTTTACATTTTTTTACATATTTTTTTATTTATCCTAATTTTTTTACATATTTTTTTTTGATTAAATTTTTTTTTTTTTTTACATATTTATTTTGTATTTTTTGGAGAGACTTTTTTTAAAAAATATATATTTTTTTATTCTTCGGGAGGCGTGCGGGGAGGCATGCGGGAGAAGCTTGGAGTGCTTTTCGGGAGGCGTGCGGGGAGAAGCAAGGGGGGGTGGGTTAGCAAACCCACCCCAAACCGGGTTATCCCAGGATAAACCCGGTTTGGGGTGGGTTTGCTAACCCCACCCCTGTTTGGGATTAAAACCGGGGTTAAGGGGTTATCCCACCCCTTAACCCCGTACCAAACACTAGTTTTAGGATCTAATCCACTTTTTGAGTATAAAAACCTGGTGCCAACTGCTCTTTGGTTGGGCCAGGTTAGTTCAGCCAGTTGGGCTTCTGAGATCTTTATGAGGAGAGGGCTGCACACTTTTGTGACCATTGGAACAGCAGGAATCTCCTCCAAAACCACAGGAGCACCGGAGGTCGAGCTTTGGATCGTAAGCGCTGACTAACTATTTTAAGACTATGTGTTAATAGGAAGGGCGTACTCGTCGCATTTAAAGGCTCGGTCATAGTGCTCACAGACTTCAATCTGACTCAAACCCATCTGAAAGTTAGATCTCTTGTGGACCGCAATTTTACTCAACTTTAGGCTCATTTAACTTAATGTATTAGTCTCATGGGCCTATTGCACACGGCAGGAAGTCACTGGTGGATCGTTGGCGCTAATCATTAATCCCAAAAGCTCGAGCTATTAGAAATACGCAACCAATTCACTTAAAGCGTACAGATACGGCACCCACGGATCTCGATTGGGAATCGGCTCAACCAACCTCACGCCACTTCGAACATGACTCGACTCAATCCAGTCTCACGCCACTTTGAACATGACTTGGCCCACACATGGCTTTCCGTTACAGGAAAGAATGTTGACCCATTTAATCCAACAGTTAGACCTACTTTAATCAATAATAAATAGGGTTAATTTCATACGCATAATAAGAAGTTCACTCAAATTGGCGCGCTACTTTCATTGTGACATCTTGAGAACTGCTAGCAAGTTCTAAGACTTTGAAGCGCTAATAATACATGCATATATAATATATAGTGACATTATTTGGGTCAAAACATATGTAACTTACTTGAACTATGAATAATTTTGAATTAAATATATAATCTCTAAAAATTTTGATTTACTATCAAATCTTTTAATTTATTTCATTTGAGTCAATCAACGACACTTCAACTTCAAAACTTGAACGCATCATTTATCTTTATATATCTAGTTAGCGTACTTTATACAATTCACGCAACTACTAATTCATTAGAGTAAAAAATTAGCTTAAATTTTGAAGTCAGGGTGTTGCTGACTGATTCAAATTAAGCAAATTGAAATTATTTTTGAAGGTTGAATATTCTATATGTTTTTACCTTTTTATTTGTATTAAAGTATTTCAAACTTAACAACGGAATAAGGGCTCTTTTGGGCGAGCCATAAGATAGCACATAGAAAGGGACTGCTCCATACTCTGTTTTCATCTCAGCAGAGTGATTTTAAGGTTAAAAGTAATTTTTCCTTCAATAAAGCAGTGTTTAATCACCTCCTTTTTAAATTTTGATTTCTGAAATAAGTTTCTAATTTTAGAGGCCCAAAATTAGAAGCAGTTAAAATCTACTTCTTAGAATCTAATTATATATAAACTCAAAATTTAAATTTAAATTACTTTTTAAATGTGGACTTTAAATCTAGGTCAAACAGCCCTATATTTAAATGTGGACTTTAAATTATTTGTATTAAAGTATTTCTATATATATATAGAGAGAGAGAGAGAGAGAGTTGAGCTCTATGCTTTTAAAAATACAAAGTCAGTGCTTGTAGATTTTTAGCACATTGGATTAAGGGCGTGCTTAGGATGATATAGGCCCCTGAGTTTTGATTAAATAGTATAATCTAACGGGTGAAAATACTCAAAGGCTATATATAACGGTAAAAAATTTCAATAAAGCAGTGTTTAACAAGTCGATAAACCTCTCTCTCTCTAAATTTTGATTTCTGAAATAAGTTTCTACTCTCTTATATATATATATATATATATATATATATAACACTGAAATTTCTTATCATACTTTGTGCATGATCGTTATAGACGTGCTGCCTATGATACGGATTGAGAGATGTGCGGTTAGGATGATGTGAAATTTTTTAGGATTAAGTGGGTGGTTGGTTGAATAGTATGATCTAACGGATGAAAATCATCAAAGGTGATCTAACGGTGAAAACTTGGTAGCACCGAACACCTTCGTTACTATTGCAGAAGATAAAACAATATATATATATATATATATATATATATATATATATATATATATATATATATATATATAGTAGGGCTACTATACTATTATGAGTAGTAGAGCCCTACTACTCATAAGTTGTTTTTGATGATAGAGCTTCCGAATCGACGATCCACTCGTTAAATATGATCTAGAGTATTTAAAACTCCTAGAAAATAAATTTCGTAATTTTTCAAAATCATAATCAAGTCCATTAAATGGGCATAAAATGAACAGCCGAAATCGAACGATGTCCTAAAAATAGATGATCGGATCCTTCAATTTAAGATCGGAGTTATTGATCTTTATCTAGGTAGTGAATAGAATTTTCTATCAAAAATTCAACATATTTCAATTCTTTTACACCGTTAAACTACCAAGTATCCTATATCGGCCGTTAAAAATTGTCAATTTTGTGAGCTTTTGATCTAAATAATTTCGAAAAATTACGAAATTTATTTTCTAGAAGTTTTAAATAGTCTAGATCATATTTAACGGAGTGGATCGTCGATTCGGAAGCTCTATCATTGAAAACAACTTATGAGTAGTAGGGCTCTACTACTCATAATAGTATAGTAGCCCTACTCTATATATATATATATATATATATATATATATAGTTGAATACAGTTATCATACCACTTGAAGTATCTAGAAATAAAATTTCATGCTTTTTCGATATTGTTCTCTTATCCATCAAGTGAGCGTAAACAAGATCAATAACTTTGATCTAAAATTTTAATGTCATATCATCATATTTTGTAAAATTTTTATTTTCAGCCGTTGATTTTTAGCCACTTCGATTACTAGAGGCAAATGATATCGAAAAATCGCAAAATTTATTTTCTAGATGCTTGAAATACTCTATATCAAGTTTAACGGAGCCGATCGTCGATTCGAAAGTCCGAACATCGAAAACAACTTGAAAGCACAGAGCGCTGGCTCCGTGCTTCCAGAAGCATACCACATTTTAGTTGGATAGTTAGGATTCCAATCAATTGAGCTAGTGAGATTGGTACATTTTACACCCCAACATTATTGAAGAGGTGATGACAAAATCATGTGTCACGCCATAAACTAGGTGGAGTCCCCACCATGTGAGATGTTGCTAAAGCAAGGACAAAATGTGGTGGGTTCCATCTCTCACGTGCATTAAAAAAAGGGTCATGTTATGTACTTCTAAACTTTAGTCTTAATCTTATTAATGCATGAAAAGACTCATTTTGTCGTAATCTTAGTTTGTGTTCTAAACACACATACAAAAATAGGAAGAGACCTATGAGCATTAGTATAGATGGTAATTAAGCGCTAATTAATTATTTCAAAATTATATGATGTTAGAGAGGGCGTATTCATAGCATTTAAGAGCTCAGCTACAGCGCTCACGAATTTCAACCTGACTTAGCTTACGTGAACGTTAGGTCTATTATAGAGTCTCTTCCCACTAGGTCCATTACGGATCGAAATCCCACTCAACGTATTAATACAATAATAATAAGAGTAAGTAATGTTCTCCTTGGTTTATTACCTAGTAATAACATGGGTAACATACGAAAAAAAATTTCGACAAAAATCTTTTTTTATTTTCACTTTTAAAAACCTATATTTTATCCTTTTAAAATTTTAAAAAGATTTTCAGAAAGTTATGACGTTAATGGAGAGGGCGAAATGATCAAATTATCCTTACTTATTTTATAAGAAAAAAAAAAATATTTTTGTTATTTTTAACCATATTTTTTTATATAAATTATAAGAAATAGACAAAATAGTGAACAGAACCCTGACGAGTAGGGGTGTAAACGAGTCGAACACGAGCGAACGTGTTCACTTCGTTATTAAACTAAAACACGTTACCATTAAAGAAGAATAAAAAAAATTAAATTAAATATATTAAAAAAATAAATTTATAAAATCTTATTTATTAGACTTTGATCTAATAATTAAAATTTTATATATAAATGGGTCTTTTTATAATTAAGTTCGCATTTATATTTTTATTTTGCTAAAAATTAAATAATAAAAATATATATTACATATAATTATTTTTAAAATTTTAAAAAGATTTTTAGAAAGTTATGACGTTAATAGAGGGCGAAATGATCAAATTATACTTGTTTTATAAGGAAAAAAAAAATATTTTTTTGTTATTTTTAAACATATTTTTAATATAAATTATAAGAAATAGATAAAATAGTGAACAGAACCTGACGAGGGGACTAAATATATCAATTTAAAATTTTGAGAGGGTAAAATAAATTTGTTTGAAAGTCAAGAAAAAAAATAAAAAGTAGGTTGTTGCAGATGGTTTTGTTTATTTTAGCCAAATAATAAAAAAAATGTATCTAATACCACTCTTTTCAAAATAGGTCCAATAAGCGACACATGGGATGTGCTCCTATCATACATCGTAGAATCATATGCGTTTGATACTAGTTTTTTACTATAGAATAATATCTAATACTAGTGCAGCGACCAATGTGATGAGCCAAATGAATATTTATTGTAGCAGCATATCTCAAATTAGGGTTTAGAAAATCCGTACGTAATCGTTCTCCCAAAATTAGGGATCTACACCGATTGATCGATAAAATTGAGCTCAATTAGGGATCAATCTTCGTATCTCTCGATATGTTTGATCTTGATCACTTCTTCTTCCTCTTCGATCGATCTTTTATGATCTTAAGAGACATTGGGGAGGGAAGAGGTTAAAAAAGGGGAAATGGTCCCACTCCCTTGTCGCGTTCCTGGTCTTGATCTCAGTTGCGCCACCACCACGCTGAGGGGAGTGCGGTGAAGGAAGGGTGGGAGAACTTGTAAAGGTTTTTAGGTAAAAGAGGAGTGGAATTTTAAGTTAGATTTTGATGAATTTAGAAGAAAAGCACCAATTTTATTGAAGAGACGGACGAAAAAAAAAAAAAGACATGATTTTTAAAAGATGGCATGTTAAAAAAAAAAAGCAGATGAATAATAAATGAGATGGGCCTCACAGCTAATAGTTAAAATAAGCCTGCCACGTGGACAACATTATGGAAATTAATAAGAATTTCTAAATGTTATTTAAAACTTCAAAAATATTTAATATACCCATATTTGATTGAAATGCCAATTTTTTTAAAAATATCCCTAAATCCCTAGGGTTTACTAATTAAATTAGAGTTTAGAAAGATATGGGTTTACTAATTAAATTAGAGTTTAGAAAGATATTTTGATAATTTTAAGATAAATTTGAAAAGTTTAAATAGTAATCGGAATAAATAAGCAAAAAAAACCCTTTTTAATGTTGAGAGAGTTGCATTTTGAGGTTCAATTTATATATTTGTTGGCAGAATTTTACTAGATATATTTTAGCGGGAGTAATAGACAGAAAATGTAACGATCCATTAGAATTAGCGATAATAACTCGTTGAACCATGGACCCAAAAATGTTTAAGCGAGTTATTATTATTAGTGTGTCCGTTACTTATAAATCCAACAGGCTCTCCCACATTATTCAATATGGGACGTCATCGTCAGCCTGACCCAATCATATATATGTCCCAGATTCATCAGGTAGATTATTTTTTCTATAAAAAAATATATTTTTAATATCATATCATTATATCTAATTTTAGATTTTTATTTTTCCATCCTTTCTAATTTTGGCTTTTATATATTTAATTCGATATTCTTCTGTGGATTATTCTGCAAAATATTTGGATCCGTTAATACGACTTGTCTCCTAAATAGTAAACCGAGACAAGGAGAATCCAAAGCGTTCAACGAAACCGGCAGAGTAGCTAACACAACGCCGACTTCGTTATATAGAAGTCGGCGACGACTTGTCGTACTATGACTTAAGAAGAAAAATCCGGTGCCGAGTTCATCGATCACGTGGACTCCTTTATGAGACCGACAAGGACGAGTTCCCCTCGAAATAATGTGGAACAATAACTCCGACATTAATACCCCCATAATAACATCGCTCTCCCCCTGGAGAAACTATTCGCTGGACCTGGTGCACCGTGGACCTGTATATTTAAAATTAGGCTAAAAACACAGAAAATCCTTTAATTTTTTATTTTTTTTGACTTTCAAAAATCTACATTTTACTCTCTTTATATATATATATATAGAGAGAGAGAGAGAGAGAGAGAGAGAGAGAGAGAGTCCGATATGATGTTTGTAAAAGACAAAGCGAGCGTGCTTGTAATTTTTTTTAATACGACTTTTATCATTTTCATCCGTTAGATTATACTATTCAACCAACCACCCACTTAACCCAATGGGGCCCACATCATCCTAACCGCACATTTATTAATCTAAGGGCTAAAAAACGTATGTATCAACGACTTAAGACTTTTCAAAGATGTGTCGATTCTCTCTCTCTCTCTCTCTCTCTATATATATATATATAGAATTAGGCTACTATGCTATTAATAAGCATCGTCATTGGTGCTACCAAGTTTGGGAGATGTGCGGTTAGGATGATGTGGGCCTAGGGTTAAGTGGGTGGTTGGTTGAATAGTATGATCTAATGGGTGAAAATCATCAAAGAGGGATCTAACGGTGGAAAACTTGTAGCGAAGAGTCTTCGTATTGATAAGCGTAACGCTATTATATATAGATATATATACTTCCACGATAATTTTGAAAAATACATGTTTTTTTTTTACTTTTCCTTCCTTATTTTTAAAAACTTATAAATTACTCTATCAATATTTCGAGTTATTATATTTAGTCCCCTCCATCAGAATTTTATTACAATTAAGTTCATTTCTTATAATTTATATTGAAAATATTTTTTAAAATGACAGAAATATATGAAAAATTTTATTTTTTTTACTTATTAGAAGATATAAAGGTAATTTGTTCATTTTGTCGTCTCCATTAACACAGTATCCTTCCAAAAATATTTTTGAAATTTTAAGTGAACAGAACATAACGTTTTGAAAATCAATAAAAAGAAAAAAAAGTATTTATAAGAATGTTTTTTATATTTTATTTTAACCAAATTATAAAGTTGTTGAGGGATGACGTGGTGGACCAGGTCCATGTTATTAATAAATTCCTCGCTATGTGAGCTCGGTCCACCACTCTCAGTGGCAGAACCGTAAATACCAACTCCCGAGATTCTTTTCTTTCCCTCCCCTCCATTAAAGGCGACACCGGAAACCTCTCGAAGCTTCTCCTCCTCCTCCTCCTCCTCTCACCCCACACTCCTCCCTCTCCCTCCTCCTCCTCTCCAACCCTAACCCTAACCCCCACGCCTCCCCCTCTTTCGCTCTTCTTCGTCCAATGGCGTGATCGCACGAGTCGATCGTCACCCTCACCTCGTCCTCGCTTCGACGCGCTCTTCGTCGTCGATCCAAACCCTAGCCGCTGTGAGGTTTAGGGTAAGGGGAGGTAAAGAAGTCGGTTGTTGACGAGGTTTTTATCTCTTAATCTCTCGTGCATTGTGTGTCGCCTCTTGCTCTCTGTTGGGTAGCATTTCTTTTCGTTTCTTGTGATTTGAGTGGGGATAATCATGTGCTGTGTGTGATTTATGTGGAAAAGAAGTAATGACCTCCTTTGGATCTTATGCTTCTGTGGAAATGTCGTTGGTAAGGTTTGTTTGGATCATGTCATGTGTTAAGTTCGAACACTTTTTCAATGATAGAGCCGCGCCCACAAAAAAAAAACGCAATTTTTTCTCTTATCTCTCTCTTTTTTCTTTTTTTTTTTCTTTTTTCTTTTTTTTTTGGCAAACTACTTCTAGTGCCTGCGTAATCTGCTTGGGCTTTTCTGCTTGATAAACTAGTTAGTTTTTTTTTTTTTTCCCTTCTTTTTTGTTTTTGTATTTATTTCATCCCGAGACACTGTACTGTAGTGTTATTTTCGTTTGCTATACTTTACCTCTTTTTTTTTTTTTTTTTTTTTTTTAGAAACCCCATCAAACTTCGTTTCTTATCATCTCTAAACACATCTTACTTTACATTAATTTATACCCTGTATTATTATTATTATTATTTTTATTTCAAAGGCATTACCAAACTATTATCTTTTACACTATTTTTTACACAACTGTCAATAAATCTATTGTTTCAAGTAGAAGCTAACGACTCTATTAAGAGGCACTAGTTAGATGCTAAGAAGAAAACAAAATGACCTCCAAAATAGTTTAGTGGTGTCCAACAGTAGTCTTAATATTAAGGCTTAATTACAATATACTACAGATGCTTTCGAGTATTTTTTTTTTTAATTTCCTACACCGTAATATATATGTATATAGAGTTAGGCTGGTATACTATCGGCCTCCGTGCTACCAAGTTGTTTTCGATGATGCGGCTTCTAAATCGACGATCGACTCCATTAGACTTGATCTATACTATTAAAAGTAGTTGGACACTAAATTTCATAATTTTTCGGCATCATTTGGCTAGTGATCAAAAGGTCTCAAAATTGATAATTTTAAAGGTAGATGTGATGCGTTTGTGAATTTAACGGTGTAAAACAATCCAAATCTGATGAAATTTTTATAGAAAATTATTTTTACTATTTAGAGTAAGATCAATACCTCTGATCTTAAATTCAAGTCTTTTATTATTATTTTTTATGAGATTTTTTTTTTGAGCCATTTATTTTAAGACTACTCGTTTGATAGGTAAATGATGCCGAAAAATTATAAAATTTAGTTTCCAAATATTTTAAATAATGTAGATCAAGTCTAACGGAGTAGATCGTCGATTTGGAAACCGCAGGATTGAAAACAACTTGGTAGCACGAAGGCCTCCGTGCTACCGATAGTATACCAGCCTAGCTCTATATATATATAAATATATATTAGCGTAAAAATTTATAAAACTTACCTCAACTATAACCCATTCAAATCTGACTACCTTGCCTTTAAAAATTTTGATTTACTAGCTTGCCTTTTAATTTATTTGATTTGCATCAGTTAGTGGCTCTTTAACTTCAAATTTTGAATGCCCTGTTATCTTTGCGGGTTTAATTAGTATATTTTATATAATTCACATAACTATAAATTCATTAATGTAAGCAAATAACTTAAATTTTGTATCCGAATAGTCATCAAATCACATAAGTCAAAGAAATTGAAAGGTTGGGTAGTGAAATCAAAATTTTGAAAGGTTGGTAGATGAATCAAAATGGTCTATAGTTCATGTAAGTTTTATACATTTTTACCCTCTTGTTTTTAATAAAGACACCACTACGCTTGTTTCTTAAGCTCTTTTATATCTTGAAGAAGCATTTTGGGGACAATGGGAGTTTAAAATAGTGATAATGTCCTCTTAATTATACCGTGAATATGCTTGGGTAGAAAGCTTTCTATGTAACTGAATTCTTATACTCCGGCAGCTTTTCCTTTACAGTTGGAGTCTTCAGAACCAAAGTTTGACTATTATTTAAGCTGCCTAGGCATGAAGATGAAGGGGACAGAGTTCTTGTGTTTACATCTTATTTTCCTGTGGCACCTAGCTTTTGGAGCCCACGATGTTTATATTGTAGCTATTGAAGGAGAGCCTGTTGTGAACTACAATGGCGGCGTTGAAGGTTTCACTGCAACGGCAGTGGATCCATTACAAGAGATGGATATAACCAGGTATTGAATTCTCTGAGCATGCAATCTTAGATGTTAAATTCTATTAGTTCCCTTTTTCAGGATTTCAGCGAAGGTTCAGCATTTTTGTTGTTTGAGAACATAATTTAGTGCCTCTTTGCCTTAGCTTCTAAAATAGTTTCTGACTAAAAAAAAAACAATGGCCAAGCATTTCACAAATAAAAGGTTTTGAGCTTTACTATTTTATATGAAGGTGAAGTGAGCTTCTGATTCCGAAAAGCAGAATTCCAATTGAAACTTCTGATTTTGCGTAATGTGAAGATTTTTTTTGGTATTTAAAAAAAAAAAGAAGCTATTAGTGCTTTTTGCAACTTCTTTACTCAAACAGTGCTTGAGAAGACTCTCTTGCTGCGCCAAATAGGTCATTTAGGCATTATCAAGCATGTTGTAGTTTGGCGGCTGACATTCTCATTCTCTATGAGCGTTACATATTATAAATTTGGTGTGGCCTGTCTGTTTCATTGTTTTTCTAAGTATTGGGATAAAAAGTAATATTGGTTTGTGGATTAAATTGAAAAGTTCTCTTTGGTAGGCTGATTTATGACATTACTTAAAGCAGCCTAATTCACGAAAATATTCTTGAAGAACTTAGCCATACAGCATTAATTGTAGAAACCTATAGAAACATCAAGTTGTGGAACCAATGTTTTTCTTCTAGTATTTGTTGTGACAGTTTTCCCTCCGATATAATCACTCTAGTTAATTGGTCGGGTTTTTAAGAACCAGAAATAAACTGTAATATAAAAATTATTCGGTGATATTTGTGAACAGATAATCATCATATCATATTTAGAAGTTATATGGAAGTATTTACTGATTCAGCAACGTTATTTTTCTCATAAGTTTGCATAATTCTTCATTTCACTTTTGGTGTTAACAATTGATTTCATGATTTTTAAAAATTTCCTTGAACATAACAGTGAGGCTGTAACATCATATGCTCTTCACCTTGAGAGAAAGCATGATGAACTACTTGACTCACTGCTTGAAGTTGGGACATACAAGAAGCTCTATAGCTACCATCATCTGATAAATGGCTTTGCTGTGCACATGTCTCCATTACAGGTAAATTAATAAGATACTTGAATTTTGTTACTTCACCACAGTACATATACCCTTGTCATATGATTTAATTGCTGAGTTAATTCTAAATTTAGTCACTAAAGTTTGACATTTATTTTGAGTTTTTTCCTCATAATTCATTTGTAACAATTAAGTCTAATTTTGTGTAGAACATAAGTTGTTCAGTCATTCTGCTCATATAGCAAGAAAATGCTGCCAAATTACGACCATTGTTGGGCTTTGTTCTGTTAAATTTGAAACTCTAGGAGGAAGCTGAAGCTGTGGTCATACTTTAGGGACTGAATTGTTAAAAAAAAACTTTAGGATCAAATTCAAATCCAGTCACAACTAATTCTAAGGACAAAATAGAAGGGCTAAATTTATAATTAACTATTAACTTTTTCTTGTCAGGCAGAGGCCTTGAGGAGGGCCCCTGGGGTTAAATATGTGGAGAAAGATATGAAAGTAAGGAAATTAACAACACACACTCCGCAATTTCTGGGACTGCCCACAGGAGTATGGCCGACTGGCGGTGGTTTTGATAGAGCTGGGGAGGACATTGTGATTGGTTTAGTAGATTCAGGGATTTATCCAAAGCACCCAAGTTTCTTTACTAATCACAACGCTGAGTCCTATGAACCTCTTCCTCGTTACAAAGGAAAATGTGAAATTGATCCAGAAACTCGGAGGAGTTTTTGTAATGGAAAAATAATTGGAGCTCAACATTTTGCGAAAGCAGCCATTGCTGCAGGAGCATTTAATCCAGCGATCGATTTCGCCTCACCATTAGATGGTGATGGCCATGGAAGGTAAAGTGCTTTGAAGTCCTTCATTACTCTCCCCAATTTAGATAGGATTTTGTTTAGAGAAGTTCATTTTGTTCTGTTCTATAACATGAGGTATCAAATAATAGAAAGAAGCAATTACTTTGTTTTTTTCCGTTTAGAGATTTCCTTTTGAATAATATAGTTTCACATGTCTTTTTTAGTTTTTCCATTGTTTGCTTTTGCATTACACTTGGGTCTTTGCTTCTGAATAGCTTTTCGCTTCCCTTCTTGATGACCTGAATATCTCAAGATCTCAAAAAGGTTTTCATGCTTAACTTTTCCAGTTGGCAATGCATTACTGTTGCAGTTTTGAAATTCAAGGAACTTCAGAGAATAGAGGAATCTTCCAGTGCCCATTTTGTTATGCAATGTCTTTGAGGTTTGTCAATATTTACAATTAGGAGTGGGCTATCCATGATTTGGGCATTACCCTGTGAATGCAAACAACACTTGGGCCAGATAGCATGCTACTCTTTGGAGCATACAAACTCTTTGGCTTCTCTCATTGATCAAGCAATCCATGTTATGAACCGTCCAATTGAAAGGATCTGATTTGCAAGATACTAATCTTTTGTGTAAATTGTAAAGTTCTTGGGTCATTTTAGTTCAACAACTAGATTCGGAAGCAGACAAAAGGACCTACAGACGAGACGACTAAAATCAGTTTTCTAGTTTTAAGTATTCAAAGGTCACTAAGAAATAGTTAATATGAAAAGATGCCCCTCACTAAGTCCAATATCTTATAACTAATAAATGCATGGAACTAAATCAAACAGACTGGGTTATTTGAAAAGTTGATTTGTACAGTGAGTCTTACCATTTTTGGAATATTGATGACAAAAACATACTATAGGGTGACATATCTTCTAGTATATCTTGTTGGACTAACCCCATCATATTGCAGGAAACATTGCATCTTTTACACAGTTAAACAAGAATAGTTCTTGCCAATTTAATGAAAATGGGTCTCTGAACAATGGAATTTCCATTGATTATTTTTATCTACACATTCCCCTTTAAGTTCAGCATGGTACAATTTCTTTAGTACTTCATGGGTTGATCTGCTTTTTGCCATTCTAACGATTATTATCCTTTCTCACCAGCCATACGGCAGCAATTGCTGCAGGAAATAACGGAGTCCCAGTGAAAATGCATGGTCATGAATTTGGTAAAGCTAGTGGGATGGCTCCACGTGCCAGGTTAGGCATTTTATTGGGTGATTTCTTTAATGAGCTAGTGTTAGAGTGCTCATACTATATTTTGGTGTCATTCCCAAATGGTTGGTGCTGTGAGCAGCTATAAGCTCCCATAATGCCTTATAACTATTTTGTGCTTAAACTTTCTGCACAATATCTTGATGAGTGCAGTTTGTGTTATGGAACCTTGTTTGTGTTATGAAACCTTGTTTTTTTTATTTTTTATTTTTATTTGGTTTGTGATTCTACAAGCGTGAAAATTTTCTGTTTGTTTTCTTTGCAGGATTGCTGTCTACAAGGTTCTATATAGGCTTTTTGGTGGATATGTATCTGATGTGGTGGCAGCTATTGATCAGGTATCTACAGAATTAAATAAAAAAAATGATAAAGTAGATTGGATATCCCATATAGTATCAATTGCTTGTAACAAGATTGGTTCTGAAGTTTTCTAGCAAAGTGTTCATATTCCATGCATAGTAGCTTGTTGGGCACCATAAATCCTTGAGAATTTACATGACACAGCTTTGTTGTTTTCAGCCTGTATATGGGATATATACATACATATATATATATATATATATATATATATATATATATATATATATATATAGGCTGGGGCTACTATACTCTTATGAGTATAGAACCCCTTGTACTCATAAAATTTTAACCGTTGATTGATGGGATGTGTGGTTAGGATGATGGTGGTCCCCACTTAGAATGATAGTGGTCCTCTAGGGTTGAGTGGGTAGTTGGTTGAATAGTATGATCTAACGGGTGGAAATAATTAATGGAATAAATTTAAGGGCCGAAAACTTGTGAGTATAATGAGTATAAGGGAGTCAATACTCATAAAAATATAGTAGCCAGACTCTCTCTCTCTCTCTCTCTCTCTCTCTCTCTCTCTATATATATATATATGAAAATCGCGACTTGTAAAGAGTCATGTAGAGAACTCACCAACACCTTCTCTTTGCATGTTTAACCATTGAAAGAATTGACATATGTGTTTACTTTCCGTTTAGTTGACTTGGGTGAATTGCAATTTTCTATTTCATTGAAATGAGCATACTTAAGTGGTGGACAGGTGGATAAGGAACCTCGCAATCACTGCACACAAACATGGGTGTCTATATTGATGCTGAGAGATCAAGGTGGTCTGCAAGTTGGAAAAAAAGGGATATAGTAATCAAATTCTGTTGGCACCGGTCTGAAATATAGAAGCAGAAGCTAGGCACTTGGCCATGGAATGATCTGCATGTGGCTTAAATGAGAAGCCAAAATTGGATTCTAGATCTCCAAAAGAAATTGAAACTTTCCTGTCAAGTTTCAGCAGGAAGTTTGTGTGACTAGGGTGGTTTTGAGTTGGAGCTTCTCTAACAACCTCACTCAAGCAGCTCTCTGTAGAAGCTCTAGATGTTCCAAACAGCCTCCAAGTTATATGAACAAAATTTCAATTTAATATAAGCTGTTATGGTTAACAATACATTGCTTGAGTGTGATCCGCTAGTTGTTAATGGTTAAGTGTTCCAATCTATATATTGAAAACCGAAGCAATAATTTGAGACAGACACTCAGGCAGGCATGGACAGCCCTGTAAGACATGGATTATTATAAGCCAATAATGTTTGAATAGACTAGAAAAATATATCACTTATGCTTGTTTCTCTTGACTTTAGCTATTGATTTTTCTTTACGTTTCTCCTTCCTGTAGACTGAATGCAGAGCCTCATTTTAAATTAAACAGCCATGTGAAGCTTGTAATATATATATGGATGACGATTGATGAGTGGTTAAAAACAGGCCGTTCGTGATGGTGTCGACGTACTTAATCTATCTGTCGGGCCGAATAGCCCACCAACAGCTACAAGGACCACTTTTCTGAATCCCTTCGATGCAGCTCTGCTTTCGGCTGTAAAAGCAGGAGTGTTTGTTGTCCAAGCAGCTGGAAATGGAGGCCCCTTTCCTAAAACCTTGGTCTCTTTCAGCCCATGGATTATGACTGTAGCTGCTGCGGTGGATGATCGTAGATACAAGAATCACTTGACACTGGGAAATGGACAGATACTACCTGGGCTTGGGCTATCGCGTAAGTTTTTTTTTACCACTTTATGCGTCTTCTAACTAATCTACTTATATAAAGAGGGTGCTTATGCGGATAAGTTGCATTGCATAATAGGCCGAGGAGTTTGGTGTAAGATGAAACATTTTACTTGAGTTGTTCCTTCTATTGGCATACAGTTGTTGCTCCCTCTATGTTGCAAGCAAATGCACGTTCTAGTTTCTATTGCCAGAGAATTATTTTGTTTACTAAAAGCCTTACTATGATGCTAATATTCTCGAGAAGTAATGGATTTATCTTCTTCATTCTCCAACTACAGCTGCTACACATGGGAATAAGTCATTCAACCTGGTTTCCGCGAGTGATGTGCTGCTAGGTTCCTCTGTTGTAAAATACAACCCATTGGACTGCCAAAAGCCAGAGCTTTTGAATAAGAAGTTGGTGGAGGGGAATATTCTTCTTTGTGGATATTCCTTCAATTTCCTATCCGGTACAGCATCGATCTCGAAGGTGTCTGACACAGCTAAAAGTCTTGGTGCGGCTGGCTTTATTGTTGCCGTGGAGAATAATTATCCAGGAACAAAGTTTGACCCTGTTCCTGTCAGTGTTCCTGGGATTCTTATCACCGATGTCAGCAAAACAAAGGTTCTAAGCAATTATCTAAGTGTTTTATGTCTGCTATTATTTTAATCAGTAACTTGTGTTGGTTACTTGGTTTAATGCTGAATTGTTGGGCAGAATTGTGAGAATATCGATACATAGAAACAGCAGGGTAAAAGCATTTTCTGGAACATTTACAATTCTTTGAATCTGATTTATTTGCATAGTTGTCACACATCTTGCATCGTCCACCAAGGAATACTGTTTAGTGAATTTGCCATTATTGAATTTCTATCATGGGATTATTTAAACTGCCTCTTTGGTGGATATGGTGTTTTGTGAAATCAAATATAGAGTTTCTAAACTCTATATGAATCCGTTATTTCTTGTTTTCTTCCAGGATCTCCATCTTTTTCTTTTTCCTACTGTCCTAACTTACAATGACTAATGAGTATCCTGCATCCTCAACCAACAGCTTTTCACTATAAATCCTCATGAATATTGTATTTCATCACATAATCTAATGTCCTGATTGAGTTATCATGATGTAGGTCTTCTGCTTATCAATATTCATATCAATCTGTCTTCTATAAGAATGACATTCTTAAGTTCTAGTAAGTTCTTTATTAATTTATTGGTTACAGGAGCTTATAGATTACTACAACTGTTCAACAAAAAGAGACTGGGCAGGGCGCCCTGTAAAGTTTGAAGCAACAGGTAGTATTGCGAATGGTTTGGCACCTACACTTTACAATTCAGCCCCCCAGGTTGCTCTGTTTTCCTCCAGAGGACCAGGTGTAAAAGACTTCAGTTTTCAAGATGCTGATGTCCTCAAACCTGATATTCTAGCCCCAGGCAATCTCATTTGGGCTGCTTGGGCTCCAAATGGAACAGACGAAGCCAATTATGTTGGTAAGATAAATATCAAGCAAAATTAGCGTGTCAGCAATACTTTTATTTATTAATTTTCTTTTTTCCTTGTGGGTGAAGTTGTACATGTAGAAATTTCAGGTACCATCTTCTTGCTTTGCCTTTTAAGCAATTGTTGTATACTGAATTAATAATGTCTTGGGAATTATGCTCTCTAAGTTTAGTTGCTTTTATCCACCTAAATTGATCCAACACTTGTTTAGAGTATTTTTAGCATATTCTGTAACTATGGCCGTTCTTATGGTTTGTTGTTATGATCTGATCAAAGATTGTGTTATGCAAATTTAGTCCTGAAGTTTGATCTTGATTTCAATTTTGTCCACAATGTTATCATTAACAATTTAGTCCCTGCTGTTGACCCTGACTTCACTTTCGCCCTGCCAATTTCAATTCTTAACAATTAAACCCCTGATGTTTCACACAGATTGTGATTTTGTCCTCAGAGTTGCACTTCTAATAAATCTAATTCCATTGCTGGCGCTCACGTAGTTTTCCTTTGATCTTAAGACTATAGAGAACTTGATTGTGATAGTGACAAACTTCAGGACCTCAACTTTTTCAATCGAAACTACGTGAACAAAATTGGAATCAAAGTCAAACTTCTGGGAGTAATTAGGTAATCCTAAATGATTTGCTTCTATGATATTTCTTGTTCTTTTTGCTTGTATCTTGATCTCTTGGTATGTTATAAGTTACACAATCTAAGGTGATACAATTGCTTGATGCTACAAAATATAGTTGTTTCTGAATAGGGGAAAATGTATACGGGCTCCCCTGGCTGTAGACCATTTTGAAACAGGCCCGTAACTTTAATTC
Organism: Aechmea fasciata; assembly: GCA_025177825.1. Classification (NCBI taxonomy): domain Eukaryota; kingdom Viridiplantae; phylum Streptophyta; class Magnoliopsida; order Poales; family Bromeliaceae; genus Aechmea; species Aechmea fasciata. The sequence goes on along the minus strand of CM045941.1, from coordinate 8,498,703 downwards.
TTTTAATTGATACCCCTGCATTTGAATCAGAATCTTGGATCACTATATTGAATTCACGTTTGCCCTCTGCAGGAGAAGGATTTGCAATGGTATCTGGAACCAGCATGGCTGCTCCCCATATAGCGGGTATTGCAGCACTGATAAAGCAAAAGAACCCTAAGTGGAGTCCAGCGGCTATAAAATCCGCATTGATGACTACAGCCACAATGCTGGACAAAGGGGGAAGGCCTATTAGAGCTCAGCAATATGCTGGAGAAGAGATCATGACACTCGTGCGGGCTACACCATTTGATTATGGGAGTGGTGCTGTTAATCCAAAGGCCGCACTTGATCCCGGGCTCATTCTAGATGCATGTAAGCCTTCTTATCCTCTAAAGTGAAGACGAGAAATCACAATGATAATATCTTCTAATCAAATGAAGAACAAAGGACCCTAAATTTTCTTTCGTTTACTGGCAAATGGCAGGTGTTTTCCTCTGTTCAGTATTTATCAACAAATTATGGCTAGTTCTACTTTTTCCTTTAACAGGTTAAATAAAGTTGTTCTCGTTTCAATGTTATGCTTTCTTCAGGCTTGAAGGCTTAGCATGCATTCTCTTGGTTTCTGAATGAAAACTTCTGTTCTTTTCCATTTCTTGGTTAGGATCAGAGCTAGCATATTTTTTCAGGAAGTCCACTTTAATGCTCTTTTGCAAATTTTTTAGCGGGTTTTTGCCAGTGTGCTATGTCGTCTTTTTGTAATTTGGAGGGGGGAAGGGGGGGGAGCTCCGGCATGTAGAAACTATTGAAAAACTTCTGTTCTATTCATGCCTGGAACAAATGCAATCGGTAATGCATTTTCATCTTAAAATGATTTATATTTTTTTTACAGCTCATGAGGACTACATCTCTTTCTTGTGCTCCATACCTGGCATCGATCACCTTGAAATCTCAAACATCACGGGTTCCAGTTGCAACGCCACGAAAACCCATCCATCCGATCTCAACACTCCATCGATCACAATTTCTCATCTCGAAGGCACTCAAACAGTAAAGCGGACGCTGACCAATGTGGCTGATGAGATAGAGACCTACGCAATCACCACCAGAATGCCCCCGGAAATTGCATTGGAGGTCAGTCCTGAGGCAATGACAGTGCTCCCAGGAGCATCGCGGGAGTTAACAGTAACCCTAACTGTCAGGTCTGTCACGGGCACGTACAGCTTTGGTGAGATCCTCATGAAAGGCGATAGAGGCCACCAGGTGAGGATCCCGGTAGTCGCTATGGGCTTCAATAGGTAAGTGATAACTAAGATTTCACTCCGCTGTGAGCTTCAATAGGTAAGTAATAACTAAGTTTCTCACTTTGTGAAATCTCTTTTCTAATAGCATGTTGTTGCTATTTTTTGTAGTATTGTACAAATAAAAGCTGTATAAGTCCTCTTTTGTATGTTTAGCTATACTTGTACAAGTAGGATAGGTACTATGGTATTTAAAAATATGTGACACTACGATCCATGCACCGACCTTTTACTTTTATATCTAAAATCTTATATTACTGTTCTTGTACTTTCTTGGCATTGCAACTTAGTCGTCAAATTTTCTCTTAGACAGTATCACTTAGTTTTCTATATTTCACAATCGCATTCTTAGCATATGTGGTTTCAAAAAAAAAAATATCTGAGATCGGCTGGGTTAGAGAATTCATTTTACAGTAAAGGGTAAAATGATCCCTTTACTAGGTAAAATGAACGGTAAAGATTTTGTATAGTTAATGGCTTCAGAAATGCTATTGCTTAATATAATAACGATCATGGATTGGTTATCACAGTCGAAGACTTTAGGGTTTAGTGGTCCTGTCTTGAAATCACAGGGACTGTCGTGCATTTTACCCTAGTTATTGGTTTTGCTAATATTTTTAGTAGCTGCAAAGGTAACAGAGCCTTGCGGCCGGTAACAATGCATCAGGGTTTAGCCTTTTCTTTTACTAATACCATTATACAGTATACAAATTGATGCACTTTCGTTCTATAGTTATGATGTTATGATCAATCAGATTGGGTACCAAAGATTCACAATTATATCTGCTTGCTATGGATGAGATAAAGACAGAATAATTAGGAGCACTATCCACTTTTACTTTATTTATATTTAGTACAGTTAATTTAATTTTTTTTTTAAAATCAGATATTCTGTTTGGTAGTAGTTCAATTTATAGAACAGGGTTGAATTGCATAATGGTAAAAGTAGTAGTGTTTTCTAAGTGCATATCAATATAGCTAGCTACCTATTCTCACTTTCCTTTTTTTTAATCATAATTTCACTTGGATCAACAGGGTTCAGATCCACTGTATCATAGTTAGTATTTTTTTTATTCAATATATTCAATACAATGAAAGATTAAAGCATCCCTACATACATTTGTATGTGAATGTATAGAGCTTAGTATTTATAATAGAGTTAAGCTAGAGTACTACCAAAAGAATGGGCAAATTAAGTGCATCTTACTCCCATCCTGTAATACTTTTGTTTTGCCAATTATAGGCTTTCTTATGAGAGTTGAGATCCCAGTGATCTTACTGCTGAGAATCAGAGATTAGCGCACTTTGGACTTTTGTGGAAATCCACACAGGATCTAATTATGTAACGATCTGACTCTCTAGCAATAATAACTTGTTGGGTCCAAACTACCGGTCTAAAATGTTCAAGTTCTGTTATTATTACCAGAGTTAAGAGTGTGAGGCTGGATGATTGCGGCGTTACAAACTCTTCCTATTTAGATCCTGTCGTCTTCGTTACAGACATATAAATTAGAATTATCAAGGTGATGTAAGATTCTAGAGTTGACTCGTACCGGTTCATAAATCAAAATTATCGGGTGATGTAAGATTCTAATTATCAGGTAATGTAAGATTCTAGAGGTGGCTTCTACGGGTTTAAGACTGTGCTCCACCAAATCCATGGTGTGACACTTCTAGTTGGTATTTGGCTCTGATACCAAGTGTTTTGGGCTCAAAATGTTTAAACCAAGTTATTATTATTAGGTGCGAGGCTTCGTATATTCGAATCAGATGTTTTTTGTTTTTTTGTTTTCGTCCGATGTGGGACTATTGGGGGCGTTATAAGTTACTACCATCATCTTTGATGGCTATATCATGCTCCATCATTGGCGATTTTCGCCTGCGGCTATTTTCTGCTTTCAAGATGCAGTGGTTCTGAAACAAACTCACCAGAGGAGAATCACCATAAGGCAGAGACTATCAACAACAACTGGATTTGGACCTGGTATCTGATTCAATATTCTCAAATAAACAGTGCCAAAGTTCACATGCCCCCTCTTCATTAGACAAAACTGAAACCACATGCAGTTGTTCTGAAACAGAATAGGGCTGCTTAAATCAGACCAGATTTGTCATTCATCTTGCATGCATGAAATCAGCAAGCAACTAGAAAAACCTTAGTGTTACTCTTTAGAAGATAAATGGAAAGAAGCATTAGATACTAAACTTGTATAATAACTTATTTCACAGTATACACAGTGATGATAAACTCTATCATCCACTTTATCAAAGACAACATATTCAATACATCAGAGCCAAATGAGAATTCATTTTTCTTGGCCTAAACTAAACTAAAATCTTTTATCCTGTGGTGGGACAACAATTGGAGCAGGTGGGACTGCTTGCTTCAGTGGCCAACACTCCCACTGGCCTTCCTTTGTGTGAGATAAGGAGAAGTGCTTTGGTATCCACACTTCCCCCATAGACTTTCTCTCTCTCTGCTTCTTCCTTTCTCTCTCCTCTATGCTCCTCTTTGCTTGGAATGCTCTCTCCCAATCCTTGTTCAGTATGGCTTGGCTCACTTCACCCCACACCACTGCTGATTCAGTTAGCAATAAGCTCTGTTCCAAAAAAAAGCACTCTTTATGAGCATCCTACTATATCTCTTTATTATAGCAGGAACAAATCATAAGTTTTAGAATCTTATAATACGTAGCTAAATATGAATTGCAAAGCTCATTATGGGGTTTCTTATGCCTTTCGAGCGGAACTGTTTGAAGAAGCATGTATAGTTTTTTTTTTTTTTTATCAAACCTGTTATAGCTGCTTGGCATAGTTTCTGTGTACAATAGCTATTCCAAAAATTTAGGCCAAACATGAGAGTTTAACTAGTGCTGAAATAATAATGGGTAATGAAATCAGATCTCCTTCATAAGGTACCTCTCGGTCCTTTACAATCGGAGCCTTAAGTTTTGATATCGCCTCCTCGGCATCATAAAGTACTGAAAATTTTCCGCTGTGAACATCCTTCAATGAAACAGTTCTGCACAATTTTATTAGATCATAGGTTAGCGAGTATTACTTTGAAAATCACAAATGTAGCAACTCTTTGTCGAACGATGAGTATATACCTGTCCCATAGGCCGTCGATTTCATATATCGTCTTTAATGACTTGGAGTGGAAGATCTTTCCCTTTACGGCCCGTGCATTCCCACCGAAGCCTAAGAAAGAACGGCTTCTGTGGAAGCACATTTCGGCTTCTAGACCTGAATCTTTGCAGCTTATTCTGACAGTTCCTGCCCATTCAGCAGCAGGTGTAGGAAGTATTCTTATTAACAAGTTCGGTGAATTCATCTCATAGTTCTCGCCGAAGCTCAAAAGCCTTAGCTGCCTCTTTCCGTGGATAACTGCTTCAACACTAGTTCCTGCAAAGGCATGGACATGTCGTGTTTAGTGTTGTTTCTCTTAACAAAAGTCTAGGGTTTTTCGGTATGGCAGTAAGGCGAGATAACTCTCCGAGTACAAAGTGGAAGCCCTAGTTTCTATCTCGTGTTCAAACAAACAAATGGCTTCAATCAGACTTTTATTTCTGATATGTAAGCGAATTACTAGTCAAAAACTTATACGTGTTCCTTCGAAGTCGATCGGAATAAAAAAACTACAGTGTAGTGATTAGGGTTTTGGAACTTTTACCATGGAACTTGGGGACAGGGTTGTGGCACCATACCATCTGTATAGTCTCTTCTTGATCAGTTGCATGGAGAGCAGATACTGGAGGATGATGTGAAACCTATTCAAAGCATATGTGTAAAATAATATAGTTGTAGCTCATTTGTTTAGCTATAAATACAGAACTCTTTTCAAATTTCAAGTCATAAGGGCATTAGATTATGTCTTTTTCATACCATACTTAACTACATGTGTCAATTTTTACATACATGCATTCGAAGTCATTTCTCTGATACCATGTGAAAGTAACCGTTTCTCTCTGATAGCTTAAGATCCGAGAATGGTGTTTTATACTTTTTTCATGTTCGTTTGGAATGCCATGCAAAATATTCTTCTCAATTTTCTTTACAATCATGTCGTGAAGCTGAGATATTGAATCTATTAAGATTACCTGCTCAAGTAGGACATTGAGGGTTCCTTTTGAAACATGATGAGTTTCTCCGAGGATCGGGTTGAACGGAGCGAAGCCGAAGATCGCAGGCCTCGTCGTCGATATGCTCCACGCGACGACCGACGTAAATCTCTCGAGGCTGCTCTTCGCTTTAGCGCACTTGCTGAGATAGTCCTCCCCAATGCAGTAAACCCCTTCACCATACAGCTGAAGCTGCGACTTCGGCATGTTGAAGAGAGGAGGTAGCTGCATTATTTGCAAAAGGAATTCATTTCATGCTTTCCATTGGTTCTCTCTTCTTTCTTCTTCTAGGAGAGTAAAGATGAACCAGGTATGATTTTCATACTATGCTATAGATTTAGTAATGCTAAGTGCCTGCATTATTATTGTTTTCTTTGTTTCTAGGGTTTTTTTTTTCCCTCTTGTTTTCATGTTTTATGTAGTTGAAGGGCATCTAGGGATGATGTTAATTAGTTTTATCATTGTTGCTTAGGCCCTATTTGTGTGACACTCCAGCTTAGGGCATGTTTGGTTGTCCGTAAGTGATCGAAGTGGAAAAAGTCACTTTTTTGAAAAGTGACACTTTTGAGTTCAAGTGATTGGTTTTCAAAAAGTGATTTTTTTTTTTTTATGACTTCTATTATTTGGTTCTATATAAGAAAATGAAAAAATAAATGATTTTTTAAGATGCGTAGATTTTTTTGTTTTTTTTTTTTTTTTTTTTTTTTTGTAGATGGTATGGAATAAGGCACGTCTTTTTCTTTAATTTTTTTTTTAAAGGTGTGTTTGTTTTTTTTTGTTAAGATACTTTGGTTTTTTTTATTTTTTTTATTTTTTGTAGATGGTATGAAAGAAGGTTTTTGGATGCGGTTGTGTGGAGTAGGCGGTCCACTTTCAACGACTACAGAAATTTTTTTGCTAAAGTAAAAAAAGTGGATTTTAGTTATAATCCACTTTATGGGTTCAATTTTTAAAAGTCACTTATATGTTTACTTTTATAATCCAAACAATCGAAATAATCCAACTTCACCAAAATATCACTTTTATTGTTTTACTTACGGGCAACCAAACATGCCCTTAGAGAACTGTACCGCCCCAATCATCTCATATCGGATCATGAAATTATGTGTGAGAATATTAGGATTAGAAATTCTAATACTAATATCTGGGCTTAAACATATTGGGCGAATAATTTGGGTCCAACAAGTTATGTTAGCGGATCGGATAGTTCCATTTAGTATTAGAGTAAGAAGTGTGAAAACTAAATGCTACTTCATGGGTCATGACCCAATTTTCTCATATTGGGTGATGAAATTATGTTTGGGAATATAAGGACAAGAAAATCTAATGCTAATAACTAGGCTTAAGTATTTTTGGCCAGTGATTTGGGTCCAATAAATATGTTATTAGTACTAGCGGGTTGGATCCTTACAAGAATAGTTTTACATCAAAAACATGATCTAGAATACATAAGTTTGGGTAACTTAGATCTAATAATCAGGCTTTACGATTTTGGGCCGGTGGATTTAGACTCAATGGATTATTAGGGTTAGGGTGCGGTAGCTAAGCGAGTTGTGGCCTCTGGGATGGGTGATCCCCTGGGACGTTACAGTTTAGACATTGGACGATAACTTATTCGGTATGAGAATTTTCTACTGCAATTGTTAGAAAAAGAGTATATATTCGTTGAAAGATCTTGAGTACGAACTGTTGGATCGTTGGCGCTACCCATTAATCCCAATAGTTCAAGCAGTTAGAAATACGCAACCAATTCACTTAAAGCGTACAGAAACAGCACCCACGGATCTCGATTGTGACTCAGTCCATTTGGCCTCACGCCACATCGAACATGACTCGGTCCAATCCAGCCTCACGCCAGTTTGAACATGACTTGGCCCACATGGCCTTCCGCCACATGGCAGGATACTGGCCTATTTAAGCCAACACAAACTTCTTGAATAGATTACGAAGATATACAAAATAAGATATTTATACATCCAAACATGGACTCAATTCATTGAGTCGTCTTTCTCGGGAAAAAGTGGTAAGGAGTAATATAATAGAATGCATACAATAAGGAATACTATCCTTAAAACTTAAACACACACACACACACACACAAAGACAAAGGTAAAAACGTATATAACTTACCTTATTTACCCATTTGGATTTGACACCTTAACCTTTTAAAAAAGTTTTAATTTTACAATATGAACTTTTAATATATTTGATTTGAGCCAATCGTAACTTTTTAATTTCAAAATTTGAATACTTCGTTTATCTTTACGAGTTTAGTTAGTATACTTTATGCAATTCACATAGCTATAATTTTACTGACGTAAGTATTTAGTTTAAATTTTGTATCTGAAAGCTAGTAAATTATTGAAACCGAACAAATTGGAAGGTCGAGTACTAAGTACTAGAATTAAAATTTTAAAATTTTGGATAGCCGAATCAAAAGGATCTATAGTTGACATAAGTTCTGTACATTTTCACCAAAGACAAAGACATGCAAGTAAATGCAAACTTGGTTTTTAGAAAGTTCAGATCTTCTAGATCATGGTAAGCAATGTTGACCGTCGATTTGGATGCTCCATCAGTAAAAAAAAATTTCTACAACACAGAGGCCTTAGTGCTTGTGAGACCCCAGATAGTTTTATATATGAGATATAATAGGGCTAAACTCTTAACCCGGCTTAAGCATTTTGGGTGGTGGCAAGAGAGGTTAAGAGAGTTAAACGTGTTAGGACGGGAGTAGTCACAAGATGGGTGACCCTGAAAAGTTGGGGCGTCACAGTGCTACTGAGATTTTTTTCAAGGCAAAGCTAATAAAGGTAAATTCACTTCCACAAAATTAAATGGTGTTACTCTAATTCACGTGTTTCCACAAAATACACAAGATTCTTTTTAGGAAAAAGATGGGTATCAATCCCTAGTAATAAAAGCTATGAAAGGCCCATATTAGAAATTTAAAAAAAAAAAAGAAGAAAATTTCAAATACTGTTTCGGTGGTTTCACACTGTAGTTTCACACTTTGTCACTTTAGTATCCTGTGATTTAAAATGTATCAATTTAGTTCCATGTGGTTTTATTTTTATCTTTTTATTATCGATTTTACTAATTCTTTTCATTAAATCAATGACAGAGTTAAAACTAAAAGGTACTAAAGTGAATATTCGATAAATCTAGGTGGAATATTTAAAGTTTTTTTTGTATATAATAATTTAACAAAATATTAACGAAAAAAATGATGAAAAGATAAAAATAAGACCACATGATACTAACTTAATACACTTTAAATTATAGATACTAAAGTGAAAAAGTGCGAAACCACATAAATAGTATCTAAAGTTTACTCAAAAAAAAATGGTAAAGCATGAAGCTAGCTTTTGGTCTTTATTTTGATCAATACAAATTATGGTTATTAATTAATGGTCAATTTTTTTTTTTTTTTTTTTTTTTTTTTTTGAGAGATAGATAGCACGCTATCTGTTTTGTTTATTTCATTTAGAAATAAACTTAGTTAGAAATGTGAATCAATTAGGATTCGAACTTGGAATCTCGGGTACCAATCAGAAAACCACTAAGCCCCCGTTTGGTTGGGGGTTAAGGGGTGGAATAACCCTTAGCCCCCATTTTATCCCCAAACACTACCAAAAAGAGGTGAGGTTAGGAAATTCCATCTCAAAAGTTATCCCGGCTTAGCTAATCCCACCTAACCCCACCAAATTCCAACCAAACACTATTTTTCTACTCATAATAACCCACTATCCTTCTTATCCCACCTACTTTAACCAAACACTATTTTTCACTATTCTCGACTAACTCCAACTCCCAACCAAACACAAAAATACTCCACCTTAACCCCAAACTTAACACTATTACTTAATAACTAGCTTTTTTCTTAACCCCGAATCAAACGCATGTACTCTTTCAGAGACGGTCGGTATTAATAATGATCAAAATATTGATGTGACAATTTTGCTAGTGGGCAGAGCATCATGTGGGCTTTATTCACCCACTAAATTTCAACACCCTTTTTTTTTTTTTTTTTTTTTTTTTTGGCTTTCTAACTCACTTTGTTCTGTTCACATGACTATTCCATTCATTTAAAGGCACTTGCAAGTTGCTATCACCTGTCTTAGCAAAAACTTGGGAAAAAAAACAAGTTTATTGAATACTAAGGATAAGGGTGTGTTACAGTGTTACTGACATGTCGCAATTAAATATGCCACAGAGATTTATTGAATCTGATGATAATAAATTTTGATTAGATTTGAGCTGCTCCTATTAAAAGCGCTATTAATTTTAATGATAAGAGCGTGTTAGTTATTAACATGCCGCTCAATGTCGCAGTTAATGATCAGCAACAAAGATTCATTGAATCTGATCATTCAGGCCGATAGATTCTGATCAAATTTAATATATCTGATTTGCTCCTATATTTTTACAACCAGGCGTTTGGATTTTCAATCGCTTATTTTGACAAATTTAGATAATATATTTCTTGCAATTCTCGCAACCATAAATTTATTAAAGTAAGCAATTAACTATCTTAAATTTTAAAATTATAATACTGTTGATTGAATCGGATCAAACAAATTTAAAAGTTAGTAAAATTAAAATTTTAAAAGATTCCATATTTCAGATAAGTTCTATAAGTTTTTAACTTAAAAATAATTATGTGTTCTTGTGTTCTCTATAGAGAATTTTTAAACTTTTTACGCCTATTTCATTTTTACATATAATGCTAGGAGTACCCCTTAGTGTACCCAAAAGTATCCCCAATTCAGATTCCAGCTACAGCGAGAGCGCGAGAGATGTATATTTACCTGGAAATGGGTGAGATCAGATCCTGGCCGTACATTCCGGAACAGGCTGAACACGCGCTGAACAACGTTCGGCGGCCGGTCGCCTTCCAGCGCCAGCGGCGGCGTCAGCACTGCTGTCAGCCCCTCGTATGTCGCCCCCGCCGCCGCCGCCGCAGCTGCCGCCGCCTCCTCCTCCTCAACCTGCACAGGTGCAGATCTCCTCCTCATCAAAAATTCAATTCAACTTCTGCACTGACCAAACTAATCTATCATCATTCCCTAAACCTGCAACTGCCCGCCCCCTAACTAACAAAAACTAGACTACTATATTTCAAAACCACGGCGAACTTCGTACTTTTAAGTTGTTTTCGATGATAATGAGAGTACTGGATCAACGATTTGCTCTAGAGTATCTGAAATATCTAAGAAATAAAATTTGTAATAATTTTTAATATTATTTATCTATTGATCATCGAAAGAGATTAAAATTCATCAGTTTAGTGGCGTAAAAGTATTCAAATCATGTGAAGTTTCTAATGTTGTAATTTTTATTCGGTAAAAAACAAGATCAATATTAGAAGCTGAATTTTTGTGTCGTAGCTGTTCTAGAGATTTTCATTTCAGTTCTTTCGATTATTAGGTGAATGATATTAAAAATTAAAAATTTTATTTTATTTTTCTATGTACTTTAAATACTTCGAATCAGGTCAAATCAAAATACTCGTCATTAAAAATAACTTAAAAGTATGAAGATTTTCGTACCTTCGAAAGCATACGAGGAGCGGAAGTCAACTAATGGTTAATTATTTCGATAGGACGTCGAATTAATATTCAATTTGCGAGTAGAAACAGCTGTTAGTGCTTCCTCAAACAACTTAAACAATTTTGCTCCTTAATAAGCTTAGGGACCAGATACAATCGCATCAAATTAATGTGATCGTATCAAGCACTATATATATTTATATTTATCCAAGAGTAGATATGAGTAGCGAAAGCGTATGAACAAAGGGTAAATGATTAAGGATATGTTAGGGAAAATTTTAGTAAACTTTTGATACATAAGAAAGGATCAAAAAAGGAAATGAATTTTTTTGCTTTTTCGCTTTATTTTCTTAGCAAATCGGAATGGATTTGAGGTACAAAAATTATTAGTTTTTATTTATTTATGACTCCTATTTATCGTTCTGTTCGGAACGGATCGGAATCGGAGCTCTACGAACCCGGATCCGCTTGCACACCTACTAAAGCACTGATTTCAAAAAGTATGGAGTACTACTCTAGTAACGCACAACCACAAAATAAAATAAAATAAAATAAAATAAAATAAAATAAAATATAAATATAAATATATATTTTTAAAAAATAATTTAATTAATAATAATAATAATGATAAAGATTTGTGCATTGTGATCTCCGCAGTATACGCTACCGGTTAGGGATGTCAACGGGTCGGGTTTGGGTCGGGTTTTCAAAAACCCGAACCCGAACCCGAACCCGAAATTAATACCCGAACCCGAACCCGAACCCGACGGGTTTTAAAAATCCATACCCATATCCGGACCCGACCAAAAACCCGAAACCCGAACGAACCCGAAAACCCGAACCCGAAAACCCAAATCCAAAATAATGAATTTTTTTACCATATTTAAAAATATATTATAGTAAAATCAAAATTTCAAAACACAATAAAATACAATCAAAATACATTCATGTTATATAAATAAACATAATTAAATATTTTACTATAATATTTTATATATTTTATATCTTACATAAATAAATAAATAATATATATATAATTTTTTCGGGTTCGGGTTCGGGTTCGGGTTCGGGTCGGGTATATACAAAATCCATATACGTACCATATCCGTCGGGTTTTATTTTTTATACCCATATCCAAATCCATATCCATTTAGCTCGGGTATACCCGCCCCGTTCGGATTCGGGTTCGGGTAATTTTTTGGGTATCCATACCCATTGACATCCCTACTACCGATCCATAATCCACAAAAAAAAAAAAAAAAAAATACACTACGTACGAATTTTCTAATCTCGACCAATGGTTCGTCGACGCGTATGCACATTGCGTGCGTGCCCAAGCCAATAACAAAGCGCCACGTAAGGTGGCTATCTACCACAACACTATGCTCCACCGTCCGTGATGCTTTGAGATTCGCGCTCGTTACTTACGTGATGGGTGATAGATAGATAAGAGTCGTACATCATTGCGGAGGTCGTTCTCCATCGTAGCTAAGAATTTTTGTCCACAAAATACGACAAAAATTAAAGTCACCATAATAATAATAATAATAATAATAATAATAATAATATGAAAAGAACAAGAAAACAATAATGATGATAATAATAACAATAATAAAATAATACATGGATATATATATAGTAATTAATTTTATTTTCGTATAATAATTTGATTCTTATACTTAAAATATTTTCACTTTTATATATATATATAATATTATGTCTTATTATTACGCAAAATTTTCATCGTTGGATTGGATTGAGAGATGTGCGGTTAGGATGATGTGGGTCCCTTAGGGTTTAGTAGGTGGTTGGTTGAATAGTATGATCTAACGGGTAAAAATCATCAAAGAGGTGGATCTAACGGTGGGAAACTTAGCGAAGACCGCGCGTCTATTAATAAAGATAAAGGACTCTCTCTCTCTCTCTCTCTCTCTCTCTCTCTCTCTCTCTCTCTCTCTCTCTATATATATATATATATATATATATATATATATATATATATATAACTAGGCTACTACGCTATTAATAGCAAGTCATCGGTACTTATCAAGTTTTTGACCGTTGGATTGAGAGATGTGCGGTTAGGATGATGTGGACTCGTAGGGTTAAGTGAGTGGTTGGTTGAATAGTATGATCTAACGGGTGACAATCATCAAAGGGGTGCATGGATCTAACGGTGGAAAACTTGGTAGCATCAAGTGCTCGTCTATTGATAGTATAGAAGACTCTCTCTCTCTCTCTCTCTCTCTCTCTCTCTAGGTCTTGATTAATTCTTTGGTAAAAATTAATATATTCAAATAAGAACATTACTTATGTTAACAAAAATAAATATTATTTTATAAAAATACAAATTTTTTTTTATTAATATTTAGAAATGAAACAGTTTACGTAAAAAAAAAAAGACAAGAAAAAGTAGCCATGCATGATAATAATAATAATAATTTTTTAAACAGAACAAAGAAAACAACAACAACAACAATAATAATAATAATATAATTAATGCATGGATATATAGTAATTAATTTATTTTCACATAATAATTTGGTTCTTATACTTTTAACTTTAAACATTTAATATTTTCACCTATATATATATATATATATTGTATTTTTAGGTCTTGATTAATTCTTTAGGAAAAATTAATATATTCAAATAAGAACATTACTAATTATTTTAAGAAAAATAAATATTTTTTTTTTATAAAATTACAATATTTTTTTTATTAATATTTAGAAATTAATTAAAATGTTTATTTTTAAATGCATCGTGTGTTGCCGGCGAACAAAGTGCGCTCGCATCGAATTTCCCGCGACGATGATATTCTCACCCCCATAAATTTTTTATTTTTTTTAATCTACTAAATAGAAAAAAATACAGGAACATTAAATTTGCTTTTAATTTCTATATATAATAATGAAAATTATTTATTACACAGCTATATTTTGGTTACATAGTTTAATATATAATCTTATTACAAAACTTCAAAACATTAAAAAAATTTATTTTTACTTTTAAATATTTTTATTTTTAACACTCCGATTATGAAGAGAAATATATTAGACCATTTGATGTAGTTTAAGAGATATAATTATCAAAATTAAAAGTTTATACATGAAGTTCAAGTTGTCTTTGTACATTCTTTTTTTTTTTATATTAAAAAAAAAGAAAGAAATTGAGGCCTAAATTGGATTGCATTTGTAAAAACCCCTGCTTTTATTATTTGAAAGGTCAAAAAAATTCAAAATCACTTTTAATATCTCTTTCTCCAATGGCCATAAAAAAATAAAATTTTTTTTAAATATTATACACTTCATAAAATTTTTAAACTAAATCAAACTCTACAAATAAAATTTAAATTGACTTGCTAGCATCATCAAAATAAACTTACTAATAATAACCTTTTATTTTATTTTTTGTATAATTATTGGCCTTTTTTTTTCATTGAAATAAAATGCTGCTGAAAACAATTACGAAAAATCAGTCACCATTTTTTAATTCAAATTCCTAACCCTGATGTTATAGAGTTTTCCACCGTTAGATTTAAACTTTTGATTATTTTTATTCGTTAGATTATATTATTCAACCAACCAGGTCCACTCACTTAACTTTAGGGAATTCACATCATTCTAATCATATATTTCTTAATCTAAGAGCTAAAAAATTAATAGCATCAATAACTCGAAAACCCCCTCCGATGTTATCGAGTTTTCCACCGTTAGATTTAACCATCTAATTATTTTTATTCGTTAGATTGTATTATTCAACCAACCATTTACTTAACTTTGGGAATTCATATCATTCTAATCATATATTTTTTAATATAACTGCTAAAAAATTAATAGCACCAATAACTTGGTACAAATAATAATTTTATATATAAATATGGGGTAGGAATATCAAACTCCTCTAAAATAGAAACGCGTGAACGCGCCGAATCATTCCCACCGTGTTTCCCCGAAACCGCGGCGGTTTCCCGGTCACGAAAAAACACCCGGTCAAAAGCGGTTTTCCGGTGAACCGAATACCGCTTCGGTTGACATATAACAAAAACCACCAACACACACAAAACACCACGAAAAATTAAAGAAAAAAAAAGAAGAAAAAAAGTAGTAGTACGTACGTAGGAGAAAAGAATATATATATATATATATATATATACTTACCATTTGTGGAGACGTTTCAAGTTTCAACTCCGAGTAATATTTAATAACGCAGGTTTTAGAGAGAGAGAGAGAGAGATTAGAGAGTTTTTAGAGAGAGAGAGAGAGAGAGGGAGGGGTTGTGTTGTGAATTGTAATGGGGTCTTTTGGGGTGGAGAGAGAGAGAGAGAGAGAGAGAGAGTATTGTGTGGGGGGGTATTTATTATTTTTTGTGTAGAGGAGATTAGTAGGAGAATGAATGAGAGATCACACGCGTACGCGTAGTACAACAACAAGCCCTGGGAAAGAGTTATGATACACTGCATGTTTACATAGTTACAGTACTATTATAACTATTTCTTATTATTATCTCTCTCAAAACAAAAATTTATTTCTTATTATTACTACAACTACTACTATTATTATTATTTTTTTTTTGAGAGATAGGTAACAGCTACTTCGTTTATTTCATTTAGAAATAAACTTAGTAAAATGTGAATCAACTAGGATTCGAAGGGTCTTGGATACCAACCACCAAACCCTTTGCCACTCAGGGACGGTCGGTTAGAACCATTGTTAGTTAATTCGGATTCGGCAAAAATTCGGTACGGATATAATATGCATAAAATTCGTTTTCTAATTTTTAAATTCGTTGAAAAATTCGGATTAAAAAACATATTCGGTATAAAATATAAAATATAAGATAATTTATATTTAAAAATAAAAATTATCAGTTTTTATTCATATTTTCAATAATTCGAAAATTATTCACGAATAATTCGGCTGGCCCAAAAATTCGCGAATAATTCGGGTTCTTTGGAAAAAATTCGTAAACGGACCGTTTAATTCGGATTTTCAATAATTCGCGAATAATTCACGAATTAACTAACTATGGTTAGAACATGTTTGATTGGAATAATTTGAGGCTCGGAATGAGAATGTCACGCCCCGGGGTCTTTTAATAAGTAAAAACACAGCGGAAATTTTTTTTTTTTTTAAACCTTGATCCCCACAAGGACATGACAGACCTGCCACAAATACAGAGAGACCACGGTACACACGGACAGATTCTCCCCTGTATTTGCACGGCATCCCACAAGTACAAGGAGTCTTTTTCAATCATACAACCACAACAAAGTGTAGATATTAATTCCAATCAACATACACATATTCACACCATTCATCGCAGGTTCATTCACATCTACCTTTGTATATAAACAACATCTATCTTTTGAAATGTTCCCTACTCGGGAACGGGTTTTGAAACTCTAAGTTATAAAATTCCTTTTGAAAACCTTTTACAAACTGTTTCCACACGGAAACCCTTTCTTTGAAAACACTACCACGAGGGGTAGAAATCCTTTTTACCACATGAAACCCAAAGCCTTTTATTACATTTCAAAACCAACTAAAATATCTCATTTCCAAAAGCATTAACAGAACTGAACCATAAATAAGTCTAAACCATGCAAGGTAAGGTTAAAGAAATAACCGACGAAGGTACGGAGCTATGTCGCGTACTAGACTCGCTCCTCACCAGCTGTCCCACTATGAACTGTAACGTCACCTGCAAAAGAAGGCGAGGGGTGAGAACATGTAAACATGTCTCCCCCTCCCAGTGGATACCACGCGGAGATAGACACAATAGGAGATAATAGTAGTAGTACAGTAGCTATGATAAACAAGTAAATGGAGAGAGATATATAGATATGAAACAACAGCTACTGTAAGTATGCATCGAAAAGCTGATAAAGTAAAATACCCAACTGGAATCGCTCGTTGGTCCTCGGACCTCAAGCCCGCTGTGCCCCCGTATCTCAAAACTCGCATTCTACCCATATCAACCAATGGTCGCCTATGGGCTCACGGGTTGGCTCGTCCAACCACCTTTCCGGAAAAGAACACATCATGGTACGGTGGATCAGACCGCCCGTGTTCGTGAACTGCGCTCAAATCCTGGGCAATCGATGCTGTTATGCTCAAAAACCATACGTCAGCAACTGGCTGACAATCCCGTCCCTAAAGGGACATCGACCCCTTTGGGTCATTAAGTAAACTCGCCGACCACGTAGGTCACAGAAGCACTAAAACAAACCGACCAAACAGGTCACTGTAAAACTGAAACAAGCCGACCGAATAGGTCACTGAAAAACTGTAAGAAAGTACCAGAACCGACCAATCAGGTCAACTAGGATGGAACCACTCATCATCCTCTCAACTGTAGGCAAGTACTACTGAAGGAAACAAGAACTGACCACTCAGGTCAACTAGGATGGAACAACTCAACATCCTCTCAACCGTATGCAAGTACTACGAAGGAAACACGAACTGACCACTCAGGTCACTGATGTCATAGGCTGACAAGAAGCAAACTACTCTACTCCTACACATGGTACTAAGCATGGAAACACTGAGTAGAGTAAAACTGTAAGAAACAGGTGCAAGATATATCAAGGATAAACGATAAGCAGTAAGGGTGGAAGGAACGTCACCAGCGTGCACCACTGAACGGACAACGAGTCGAAGTACCCACCTGTAAGACTGTAGAAGAATCTATCGACTGTGGAAGTAAAGCGGCGGTCCTACGAGAGGGTCCACCGGGTTAGTATCTAACCCACTAACACAAAACACTAATAGCACAACTCACAACTAATCCCACGGAGATTGGTTTTCCGAACCAATTACCGTAACTCACCGGAAGTCCCGTAAACCACACCGGGACTCCGCCGGGACCCACGAACTGTCCCGAAACGCACCGACTCGTGTCACGAGTCACCCGCTGCCATAAAACAATCCTATTTGGATGTTTTGGCAGCAAACACAAGATAACACTACAATACAATTATCGTCGGATAATTGTACGAATACGGGTTCCCGAAAGTGTCTATTTCGACACCGGAACCAACCGTCGCTCACCCGTCATTTCCAAACCCTCGAAATGACCCGGGTGACCAGCCAACGAGGCTTAGCGACACCGTAAATAACCACTAAGAATTGTCGGAAGAAATCCGAACCGTAAACACGTTTCGTCGGCGAATTTGCTTGAAAAACGCACCGAAAATCACTTCGATTTTCCGTAATATATTAGGACCTTGGACGATCACCCAGAGGTTACCCGCAACATTCCTACGCTGTCTACAGCGACCACTAAATTCTAAATTGCATAAAAGCCCTGAAGCTCCATAAAATCGCATTATTTCATGCGATTTAGGGCTATTATGGGTCGTGCACGCAAACCAGTGCACCATAAATTCTGAAAACGCACTCGCTGTAAGTCTTCGACATGCTGAAGACCGTGCTCGCCTTTCGGAGCACATTCGGTCACTGTGGAACTCACACGAGTGACACGAAGTTCCACAAACACAGCGCACAGCGCGTAAAGTACTATTTTCCCGCTAAACGAGGCATCGTAAATCTAAACGGAGGTGAGCATCGCGTTCAGCACGAAAAGGCGATGACCGTGCTCACCTCACTTGGTCAAAAAGACCAAGTACAGCCTCGGAAAACGTGCCCAAACCCTAGACTTAGCTTGCTGTAATTAAAACAGCTCACCTTTGGCCGAGGAGAGCTAGGGTTGGCCGCCGGCGGCACGGCGGCGGTCCGGCCGGGGTCGGGCGCCGGGTCGGAGATGTCTCGGGAAGTGGTTGGCCGGCGCGAAGGGTGGCCGGAGCGCGGCGGCGCAGATCAACTCCCTCTCTCGCTGCTCTCGGGTTAGATGGCGCGGCGACACGGCGGCGGGCCGGGACGGCCACGGACGGGACGGCGGAGGTCGAGGAAGCCGATGCTCCTCGGTTGGGCGGCGACGATGCCCGGAACCCGAGAGACCCTCCCCTCGGTCGCACTAGATCCGAGCGGCGGCGGCGGCGTCCGGCGGCGGCCGGCGGTGTACGGTGCCGGAAGCGCGCGCCGGAGGTTGCTTAGGGCCGAGAAGGGACGGTGGAACCCTCCTTAGGCGATGGTGGCGCTTGGATCACCACTTTACCCGAGCTCGGCTCGGGTGCAACAACAATGGCCGCAGCGGCTCTTCTGCTCCGGCGGCTCACGACGGCGGGGGTGGCCGGAGGTGTGAGCCCTGGACTTGATATGGTCCGGGAAGCTTCTCGAGGTTGGCCTTCCCGAGCTCGTTGGTCCATTAAGAAGGTGGTGCGGCTCAAGGGAGGAAGAAGAAGATGGAGTGGGTGGTATTCCGGCGATGGTGGCGAGCCGGCGGGCTGGGAGCGCAGGGCGCGTACAGAGAGATGGCGGGGTCGCTAGAGGTGGTTATGTGGGGGGGAGGTGAAGGGCCTCGGATTAGGGTTTCTCCATGAAAACCCTAAAACTAGTTTCGTATACTTGAGGCCAAATTGCATTTTAGCCCACCATAGCCAACCATTTGCACTCTAGTCCCTGTCAGTAGGTGAATCATGCGCGTAAGTCCCTCCACATTCAAAATCTCGCAAATCGACACATAAAATATAGAGACTTTTCGTGTTTTGCCGTTTTGCGATTTTAACCTCTTCGCGTTCTTTTCGCGATTCCTGAGATCCGTCGGCCGATTCATGATCGGATCGCGCCAGCGCGTTCAGCGCGTCGAGGACATCGAATCTAGCCTTTTACTTCGTTTGATTTGGTCTCGGATTCGCGAAGTATCCATTCTTTTCTTTTCCCTCCAATATCTCCAATTTGCTAAGTCTTTAAGTAAAATCGTTCGAACCCCTTTTTCTCGATAACCGTGAGTCAGAATCCAATTCCGTCAGTGGCATTAGTTCCAGATTAGTCGAGCCATTCGAAACGAGCTATTGAAGTCATATTATCGGAGTTCTGTACACACCTGAACCCATCCTCTATTCCCGGCTCATCCGGGAAACTAGAGTTACTATTCACTTAAGTCGTATCTTACGGGTCGCGTAACGTTTCCGTTTTAGCTCGGTTTAGCCGGAAATTTGACGTGTGCACTTATAATACAATTACGCACACATTCACCGTCTCCAAATATTTTATTTCTTGTTCTGAAAAAATGCCAGTTTATTACAGAGAATCAGAATGAGCCATTCTCATTATTGGGATTTGGTTTCAGAAATAGTATTTCAATTTTCATTTTGAAAAAAATTGAATCTCTCCAAAATAACTCCCAACTTAGAGGTAGGAGTCAACTTTGATTTCAGAAGAAAGTGAGAAAAGAACAAAATGTTTTTAATAATAATTATTTAAATTTAAATATATATATAAATTTAAATTTAGATTAAATTTGAATTTTAAATTTAAATTTATAATATAAATTCAAATTTTATTGTTTTTTAAATTTAAATTTTATTTTCAATATGTGCCTGATATTTGAATTTATATATAGCTTTACATTTTGATTTTGAACTTATTTAGATTAAAGTTTTAAATTTAAATTAGGAATTAAATTTAATTTTAATTTTAAATTTCGATTACAACTTTATATTAAAATTTTTTTAATCATATAATAATAATAATAATAATAATAATAATAATAATAATAATAATAATAATAATAATAATAATAAGTTGATCTGATTCCAAATTCTATTGTGAACCAAACAAATTGAGAAATTCGATTCCCATTTTGAACCAAACAATCCTTAAAGTTAGAATTTGTTAGTGCACTATTAAAAAAATTATTATCCCAGTGAAAGGATTATTTTGTCCATTTAAATATATATTCTAATATCATTGATCACTTTTTTTATTTGTTCATAATATTTTTTTACTTTTCTTGTTTGCCCTTAAACGGTCTCCTATTTATTTTATTTACTCATCGTGATATGCTGAACGCAATATTACGTACGGAAATAAATATGATATTTTCCTAATGTATTCTCTCACCGCACGTACGTAACACAATCTTTCCGCAATCCCAAACGTGTTCTTAACCAAAATCACAAAATTGAGTTCTAAATATACAAAAACTCATTGCTAATAAAAAAATCTAAAATAACAAGATCTTATACAAGAAATCGATCGAAAGATTCATGTCATCTTGGTTAGAAGATTGGAGAAATTGATTATTAGAGGAATTCTCGATCGAGGGACCTCTGGTACCTCCATTACCCCTTTTAATTAAATTACAGATTTTTTTGCTTAAAAACAATGTGATAGTGTTTGAATTGGGTACAAGAGGGAGGATTCGAACCTTATCCCCTGCGTTGTACCCAGAGAGAGAGAGAGAGAGAGAGATTTGTTATAAATTAGAATTTAAATTTATCAATTTTAAAATTTATAATTTAAAATTCTAAATTTTAAAGTTTAAATTTTAAATTTGATATTTTATATCTTTCATTTTTAAATTTGGTATTAAATTTAAAATTTAAAAATTAAAAATTTGAAAGTTTAAATTTTAAATTCCAGTTTCAAATTTTAAAAACTAAAAGTTAAAAATTTAAATTTAAAATTATAAATGTAAAATTTAAAAATTTAAATTCAAATATAATGAGAGGGATAATATCATTATTTTTTATTTATATCTATCTACTGATTTTCGTATTCTACCTTATATATCCAAACGCTAATTTTCTTATTCCCGAGAATAACCTAATTTTCATCCAAACACAAAATTGGTCTAGTTCTCCAAACACAAAATTGGTCTAGTTCTCGCTTATATTTGAACTTGTACCTATTTCTCGAATAAGCGCTTATTAATATCCGAACCAAACAGAGCGTATAAGTACAGGTGAATGTACATTAAATTAAAATTGATTAATTAGAATAAACTAAACTATACAGATAATAATTATAAAAAACTAATTTAGATAGTAGAAAATGTTGGATGTGGCTCACGTGATTTATTTAAGGTGATCTATAAAGATACAGACAATTTATTCAAGTTGACTTATAAAGATGAAGATTTAACGGTTAGGATGTATATGGACATGTTCTTGGTGAATGACGGACGTAATTTAATAGTTTTACATCAAGTTATATATATATATATATATATATATATATATATATATATATATATATATATATATATATATATATATATATATATATATATATATATATATATATATATAAATATGTAACATATGAGAGTCTCGGTCTATCCCTAATCCGAATTTCTGTGACGGTTCCATCTTCGGGGATAAGAAAATTACACTGGAAATGTCCCGCTCCCTTGCATATCGCGAACGAGGACGAACCACGAGTAAGAAATCGTTGTCTACGATCTGGACATTGAAATAAAAATTATGACAGAAAGTATGATCTTAGTTTCTAATAACGTTTCAACAGAAAATAGATTAACAAATAAAGTATAATATGTCTTTAGTTTTAATTAATGGTTAATTATTAAAATGAGTGTGAGGCCTTATGATAGAGAATTAAGAAAATAAATTTTGCAATTTTTCGATATCATTTACCTAGTAATCGGGCTCAAAATCAATAATTTTAATGGCCGTGGTGAGCGGTTGCAAGTTTAACGGTGTGGAAATATCTAAATCACGTGAAATTTTGATAGAAAATTCTTTATACCATATAAAACAAGATCAATAATTTTGATCTAAAATTTTAATGTCATATCATTATATTTTTTAAGATTTTTATTTTCAGTTGATTTTGAGCCATTTCGATCACTAGGCAAATGATATCAAAAAATCACAAAATTTATTTTCTAGATACTTCAAATACTCTAGATCAAGTCTAACGGAGCCGATCGTTGATTCGAAAGTCCGAACATCGAAAACAAAGTGGAAGCACGAAGTCCTCCGTGCTTCCATAAGCATTCTAGCCGCACTATATATATATATATATATATATATATAGAGAGAGAGAGAGTTGAGCTAGAATACTCTTAAAAGCACCAATAGGGTGGTGCTTTTGAGTTTTTAGCCATTGGATGGGAAGATGTAGGGTTGAGATGATGATGGTAGGTGGTGGTTGATGTGATAGGTGGTGGTAGGTGGAATAGCATTAGATCTAAAGGCTATTAATAATCAAAAAAGTAGATCTAAGGGTTAAAAACTTAGAAGCACCACCTTTTGGTGCTTCTAAAAGTATTATAGCTCAATTCTATATATATATATATATATATATATATATATATATATATATATATATAGGCTCCTATGCTTTCGAAAGTACGGAGCCTCCGTGCTTGTAAGTTCTTTTCAATGATGGGACATCCGATTCGGCGATCGGTTTCGTTAAACTTGATCTACGCTATTGGAACTATCTAGAAATCAAATTTCATAATTTTTTAACTTTGATTGTCTAGTGAACGAGTAGTCTCAAAATGAACGGCCGAAAAATGAAAATCTCATAAAAATAGTGATAAAGGACTCAAATTTCAAAGCGGAAGTATTGATCTTGCTATTGATGTTTAGTAGAATTTTCTATTAAACTTTCATGTAATTTGGATACTTCTACACCGTTGAACTTAAAAATGTGCCACATCGGCCGTTAAAATAGTAATTTTTGAGACCTTTTGATCGCTTGGTAGGTAATGTCAAAAAATTATGAAATTTGGTTTCTAGATAGTTCCAATAGGGTAGATTATTCCTAATGGAACCGATCGTCGAATCGAATGCCCAATCATCGAAAACAACTTACAAGCACGGAAGCCTCCGTACTTTCGAAAGTACAGGAGACTTACTCTCTCTCTCTCTCTCTCTCTCTCTCTCTCTCTCTCTCTCTCTCTATATATATATATATATATATAGAGTCCTACTGGGATACTATCGATAGCACCATGCATTTGGTGCTATCAAGTTTTCCACCGTTAGATCTACCCTTTAATGATTTTCACCCGTTAAATCAATCTATTCAATCAACCACTCACTTAACCCTAGGGGGCCCACATCATCCTAACCACACATCTCTCAATCCAATGGTCAAAAATTTGGTAGCACCAATAACTTGGTACTATTAATAGCATAGTAGCCTAGTTTTATATATATATATATATATATATATATATATATATATATATATATATATATATATATATATATATATATGTATGTAGTCCCGCTATGGTGCTTGTAAAAGCACCAAGCACTTGGTGCTTGTGAATTTTTTCTTCGTTAGATCTACACTTTTGATTATTTTTATCCGTTAGATTATATTATTTAACCAACCACCCACTTAACTCGGGGCTCACATCATCCTAACCGCACATCTCTCAATCCAATGGCTAAAAACTTACAAGCACTAATGACTTTGTACTTTTAAAAGCATAGGAGCTCAATTATATATATATATATATATATATATATATATATATATATATATATATATATATATATATATATATATATATATATATAGAGAGAGAGAGAGAACTAGGTGGAATACTATTAATAGCACCAATGACTTGGCGCTAGTAAGTTTTCTACCCTTGGATTAAAAGATGTGCGGCTAGGATGATGTGGGCCCTAGGGTTTAGTGGGTGGTTGGTTGAATAGTATAATCTAACGGATAAAATTAATCAAAGTGGTTAATCCAAGGGTAGAAAACTTACTAGCACCAAGTTCGTCGTGCTATTAATAGCATACCATAGGACTCTATATATATATATATATATATATAGAGTAGGGCTACTATACTTATTATGAGTAGTAGAGCCCTACTACTCATAAGTTGTTTTCGATGATAGAGCTTGCAAATCGACGATCCATACCGTTAAACGTTATTTATAGCATTTAAAACTTCTAGAATTCAAATTTTACAATTTTTCGACATCATTTACCTTACGATCAAGAGGTCACAAATTTGACAATTTTTAACTAGATATGGGATACTTGGTAGTTTAACGGTGTAAAAGAATTGAAATATGTTGAATTTTTGATAGAAAATTCTATTCACTACCTAGATAAAGATCAATAACTCCGATCTTAAATTGAAGGATCCGATCATCTATTTTTAGGACATCGTTCGATTTCTACCGTTCATTTTGTGCCCATTTGATGAACTTTATTATGATTTTGAAAAATTACGAAATTTATTTTCTAGAAGTTTTAAATATTCTAGATCATATTTAACGAGTGGATCGTCGATTCTAAGCTCTATCATCGAAAAACAACTTATGAGTAGTAGGGCTCTACTACTCATAATAGTATATATAGTAGCCATACTATATATATATATATATATATATATATATATATATATATATATATATATATATATATATATATATATATATATATATATATATATATATATATATATATATATATATATATATATAGCCTCACACACACGAGTAAGGCTACTATATGCTATCGGAAGCACGGAGCTTTCCGTGCTTCGGCTTGCTCGTTTTCGATTTTGCGACTTTCGAATCATCGATCGGCTCTGTTAAACTTGATTCAGTGTATTTGAAGTATCTAGAAAATAAATTATGTGATTTTTCGCTATTATTTGCCTAGTGAACGAAGGGGCTCAAAATCAACGACTAAAAATAAAAATCTTACAAAATGTGATAATATGACATTAAAATTTTAGATCAAAGATATTGATCTTGTTTTATATAATATAAAGAATTTTCTATCTAAATTTTACATGATTTGAATATTTCTACACGTTAAACTTCCAAACGGCTCACTACGGCCATTAAAATTATTGATTTTGAGCCCTTTCGATCACTAGGCAAATGATATCGAAAAATCATAAAATTTATTTTCTAAGTACTTCAAATACTCTAGATCGATCGACGATTCAAAAGTCGCAACATCGAAAACGAACGGGAAGGATCCGTGCTTCCGATAGCATAGTAGCCTCACACACACACACACACACACACACACACACACACACATATATATATATATATATATATATATATATATATATATATATATATATATATATAGAGAATTGAGCTCCTATGCTTTTAAAAGTAAAGTCATTGGTCTTTGGTAAGTTTTTAGCCCTTGGATTAATAGATGTGGGGTTAGATGATGTGGGCCTCTTGGGTTGAGTGGGTGGTTGGTTGAATAGTATAATCTAACGGGTGAAAATAGTTGAAGAGGTAGATCTAATGGTAAAAAAATCACAAGACCAAGAGCTTGGTGCTTTTACAAGCACCATAATAGGACTCTATATATATATATATATATATATATATATATATATATATATATATATATATATATATATATATATATATATATATATATATTCAGAATGATAAATAGAATAAAATAAATTTTATAGTGTCATAGAAGAGAAATTCTTGATCAATCTGCGAAAGCATAAAATCCAACTGCAGTATGAACATCAATACCATAGAAGAGAAATTATTGAGCAATCCGCGAAAGTGTAAAATCTGACTATAATATGGATGTCACTATTTCTCTTTCTGTCTCAGACACATTTTCATCGAAACAGATGATATTTTTTTACTAGAATACACATAAGAAGATGATAGCAACTGTTCATGTGATATACTGGACCTTAACATATAGACAAGGTTGCAGCATTTTTTATAAATTATTTTAGAAATTGACAGATTTTTATGATATGATCTTAGCAACTATAATAAAATACGATGATCAAACAGATTATGATAATACTGTTATAGCGTCTGAAATATAGTTATAGTCTCAAACTATCTATCGCTGTCTATTGGCCTCCAAGGCATCAGCATTTTAATTTCTACAGTGCTTAATTGAATTAGAGACGTTTTCGGGGTGTGACATGCAGTTCACTCTTTATTTAGACTCCAGATCGATCGTTTTTTCATTAAAGTCTGATTAGGGTTTTATTTAATTTAAATAAATAAAAAAGAAATAAAACTTACCATATCAAGCATCCCTTTATATGTTAGGATTTACTTTTATTTATAGTAAATTTAAACTTAAATGATCAATTGAGCTACATTTATAAAATTCCTAACAGGTTAGGCTCGAGTACCAGTAGAGTTGAGGGCAGAGCCTGAGGTAGAACAAAATTCTCTAATTATCAATATCAAAGTTGATAGTTTGATGAATCCGAATCATCTGTAGCTATTGAGTTAGTTGTGGATTTAAGCTTTTGGATTGAATCTTATTGATTTTCTTTTAGTTATTTTTATATCTTTTAATTTGACTCATGCATGCATGTGAATTTGAGC
The DNA here is from genome assembly GCA_025177825.1 of Aechmea fasciata. Taxonomy (NCBI): domain Eukaryota; kingdom Viridiplantae; phylum Streptophyta; class Magnoliopsida; order Poales; family Bromeliaceae; genus Aechmea; species Aechmea fasciata. Next base: position 8,471,553 of record CM045941.1, on the reverse strand, counting down.
TGGATCAAAACTTTCTAGTGAAACTTCCTAACATTGGATACATTTATAGCTCTCGAAATCAATGAGAGCGAGATTCGAATGATTCATAATTCCATGCACATTGAAAATGATATAAGCAATGTTGAATCAGATAGTGAAAAAAATATAAAATAGAAGGATGAAAAAGACTTCAAGACATGTAGTAATGCCACTTTTCTTAAGACTTAATCCGTCCCTACCGTTCAATCTATTTGGTGTGCTTCAGGGTCAACGAACAGCCTTTCAGGATACAATGCAGTACAAATCTCAACTGTGGTTGCACACACGAAGTCGAGCCTGTGAGCACTCACTCGATTAAGTTGTCAAAAGAAATAGAATAAGAAAATAAGAATGGAATTATTGTAAATGGAGACTTAAACTCTTCAAGTACTGTTTCGTCTTATATTTCTGCAACCAATGCTGTCGACTTATATAGAACACGAACGGGTGCTTTATGAAGTGACTATTCATGACCGGGTGTTTCATGAAGTGGTCATTCAATTGTGATTTTTCATTTGCTCATAACTATAAATTAGTTTTATGAGTCAAGTCCAATGAATATAAGAATTAATTCCAACGGACATATACTCGAAAAAACTCACTATAAAGATGTGTCTATTCATGTCATATCCTTTCACTAAAAATCACATCCTTTCACTCTAAGAGTCACACTCTTTGATTAGAATTGCATCCACTCACTAAGGGGCTGTTTGGTTGCAAGCATTTGCAACTGCAATGCAGTTGCAAATGCATGCAGCCTCAATTCCTTTGTTTGGTTTAGTGTAGTTAAGTTCAATCAGTTCATAGCCTAATCGCACAAGGTCCAAATCTTAGCTTGGAACTACATCCAAATTGGCCGTAGTTCCAATGCTGAGCTTGGTGAGTGATAAGATCACCCATAAATTTATAATAATAAATAAATAAATAAATAGCTAAATAAATAATATATGTATATAGATAAATAAAAAAACTTGTAAATAAACTCATACTAATAAAATTTTTTAGACAATATAAGCTTTGTGCAAAAAATAAATTTTTTTAACTTTATTTTATTTAAAATATAAATATAAATTTTTTTTCTAAATTTTTATAGAATGTGATCGTATATGTTAATTTAATAAGTTTTAATTAATTATAATTATTAAATTTGATTTTAAAAAAATGAGAGAATCGTTTAGATTTTTAAAGTTTGATTAAAATTAAATAAATTAAAAATTTTAAATAAGTTAATTAATAAGTTGAAGAATTGTTGAAAAATATAAAAATATTATATATATCTACTTATTTATTTATAAATAGTAAATTTAAATGATTAGTAAACTTATATAATTATTTTATGTTTAGTGAAGGTAATCTCACAACTCTATCTGAAGAGGCGACAAAATTTACAAATACAACTATCAGCTTCATATTACCAAACAGAAGAAATGTAATCAGCAGCTTGCAATCACAGAACCAAACAGACTAGGTGTAGTTATAATCAAAGATTTGCAAGCATGTATTTTCAACTACATCAAGCTTCGCAATTACATCCAACCAAACAGCCCCTAAGTGTCGCATCCATTCACTACCAATAAATAAACAAATCTATTATTTTAAAAATATTCTTACAAGCAATAAATATTTGATGTTATTTGGAACATTCTTTTGACATGCAATAGTTAAATAGTTTTTGTCGATTAAATGTAATTCAAATGAAACAAGCATTCGACTTTAGATGCTTTGAGATGTCGTTATCCAATATTGGATTCCTCCTTTACACAGTTGGCTAAAAAGTTGATGGTTGATAATATTTTTTAGTTGAGTTTACAAAGTGGATAGCTTGCTATTTTTTTATTCCTTAAAAGACGGTACTATTTGTATTTGTCTTTACTTGATGTTTGGTTTTGTTGAATATAAATGTTAAAAATATTATTCTCTAGTAGTTTAAGTTTCGGCAAAAGTATTTATGTATATAAAACTTTGGAATAATTACATATATACCCCTCATATGTTTGAAAATATCTGATTTACTTTTTTTTTTTTTCTTTCTAAAATATCCCTCATATATTGCACCGTTATTGTAAAATACCACTGTAGTTATCTCCTGTTAAATTAACTTAGGTTAACGTGAGTTAAATATCTACTACAGTAAAAAAAATTAAAATACCAATTTTGCCTTTAACTTAAGGGAAAATAAAAAATGTTTGTGACAGTAGAGGGTATATTGGAAAATACCAAAAATCAAAATACATTTTGTGTCCCTGATTTTAAGGGCAAATAAGAAAGACAGTGATGGTGGAAGGACATATTTGAAAGGGTAAAATAGTAATTTTACAGAGATAACAGAGTTACTTAACAGATTTTAACTCTAGGGGTATATTAGAAATAGGCTGGAACGTAGTAAGGGTATTTTCAATATTAGCCTTCTAAGAGGAGTAAATCGGAAAATCGGAAACTTTTCAGGGGTATATAAGCAATTGCCCCTAAAACTTAGCAACTCTGCAATAGAACTCTTCACGTAGAGACCTTCAACGTTCATGAATAGTGAGGGGAGGGATTTGGACACTGGTGGTAGTGATCTTATATATATGTAACAAAGAAAAGGCCAGCAAATGAGTAACTTAATTTTTGTCATTCTCTATTTTTTTTTTCCTTATTAGAATTAGTGTATATTTAATTTAATACCTAGGTTTACAAATATTTTTTTGGGAAAACTTCAAAAATTCTCCCTGTGGTTTCACACTTTTTTATTTCAGTACCCTATAGTTTAAAGTGCATCAAGTTAGCATTCTGTGGTTTCTCACTTTATCACTTTAGTACCCTGTGGTTTAAAATGTATCAAGTTAGTACTCTGTGGTTTTGAACTTTATCACTTTAGTACCATGTGGTTTCACATTTTATCACTTTAATACCTTGCAGTTTAAAAAACGTACCACAGGGTACTAACTTGATACAAAATTAAAACTACAGGGTAATAAAGTGATAAAGTGCAAAACCATAGGGTACTAATTTGATACACTTTAAACCACTGGGTACTAAAGTGATAAAGTGAGAAACCACATGGTACTAATTTGATACATTTTAAACCACAGAGTACTATGGTGAAAAAAATTGAAACCACAAGGGTTTTTTTTGAAGTTTTCCCTATTTTTTTTCAACCAAAAAATTGAAGCATTATCATCTAATTATTAAATGATTGTGGGATTTAGATGTGGGTAGTGTTTTGACCCTCAATGAGTTAATGTTGTAGGTCCAAATCAATGAGTTAATGTTATAGGTCCAAAAATTTATTGATTCTATCTACTAGTGATTGGGGATTCTTGAGGACCACAGCATGTGCTACAAACTGTGATCCCTCACATGCATGTGTTATAATATCTTAGTTATTATTTTATAAAACATACCATTTATATGTATAAAGCGACATGTTTGAATTTTTTTTTTTGGATATAATTGTCTCGATACAAATACTCTTTAATATTCGTGTCGGCACTACCACATTCTCTATTTAAAAAAAAATAGAAAAAGAAAAAGAAGCAAACTCGATCTGTACTTATAAGAATATAAGACATTATCTACAGAAGCAGGAATGTACGTAAATACAACTTGACAAGAACAACTTACGTATAGAATAGGGCAATATATAGGAGGAGTGAATGCGATTCGAATATTAATTAATCAACACACATGAGCACGCATAAAATAACGCAGATTTGTAACAATATGAACTAACTAACTATATTACTAAGATGTAAGCAATTTGCACTACTGTATCAACTTACCATGCATGAAGTCCACACTCGATCTAGAGTACGTTAGTTAATCTGATCGCGGTCTCGGTGATTAAGATACGATCTCGAAGAGTTGATATATAATTGATCACTACTCGATTAATTAAATAGACGAATAATGATATGATGTAACTACGTACAGATTATAATATGAGGAGTTCGGGTTAAATGACGCAATATATATGTAACAATAGCAATTAAGTAGAGAGAAAAAGTATGTGTTACGTACTAGCTAGTATCACAAGACACAGCTTAACCACAACACGATACTCGATCGAACCTGTATTGATCCTCCACCTCCATATAACTCATCTGTAATGTAAAGAAAGATGATACAAATGTATCAACAGATCGGAGTCATCCGATATAGGGATCGATGATATGATCAAGTGAGTATATATTCTCAAACCAATTCAAGAATCATGTACAAGAGTGTTATTTTTTACTAAGAATTATATGATAGTCCCACATTAGATCGATGATGTTGGAGAATGTGAGGGGCTTAATTATATGTGATAGACATATATTTCTAGAAGTTTTAAATACTGTAAATAATGTTTAACGGTATGGATCGTCGATTCGGAAGCTCTATCATCGAAAACGACTTATGAGTACGAGGGCGATCGTACTCATAATAGTATAGTAGCCGGACCCATATATAGGCCATGGCTACTATACTATTATGAGTATTATAGCCCTACTACTCATAAGTTGTTTTCGATGATGGAGTTTCCGAATCGACGATCCACTCCGTTAAATATGATCTACAGTATTTGAAACTTCTAGAAAATAAATTTCGTAAATTTTTGAAATCATAATAAAGTCCATCAAGCGGGCATAAAATGAACGGTCAAAATAGAACGACGTCCTAAAAAAGGATGATCGGATCCTTCAATTCAAGATCGAGTTATTGATCTTTATCTATATCTTGAATAGAATTTTTTATAAAAAATTCAACAAATTTCGATTCTTTTACACCGTTAAATTAGCAAGTATCCCATACCGGCCAATAAAAATTATCAAATTTGTGACCGCTTGATCGTAAGGTAAATGATGTCGAAAAATTATAAAATTTTATTTCTGGAAGTTTTAAATGCTGTAAATAACGTTTAACGGTATGGATCGTCGATTCGGAAGCTCTATCATCAAAAACGACTTATGAGTACGAGGGCGATTGTACTCATAATAGTATACTAGCCGGACCCTATATATACTAAGAAACTAATGTCGAGAATGGAAAAGAAAATAATTTTCTTCAAGGCCAATTATTTTTCTGTCAAAATGTGCAGAGAAAGAGATAGAGAATGTTACATATTATCCTTTTTCTTTTTTCTCCCCCTTCCAAACAACAAAAGAAAAAATTGAATTTTTTTAAAAACTTTTTTTTCCCTCTTCTATCCTTTTTGTTGAAGCCAAAGGCTTGATTAATTTACAATCCATATATATCTAAACTTTGGAGACTTTTGAATCGATTATCTAATCTTCTAATCAACCTTTTGAATTTACAATCCAACCTATAATATACTAATTCTCAACAATTAAAATACATTGAACTTCAGTCAAATTGCACAAAGTTGGAGTAAAACCGCACGTGAAATTAATAAACTATTCAAAAGGATCCAATGAAGTTTGGTACCTTATATATTGTCAAGGAAATGACATAAGTATAAGTTCTTTTCTTGAACTTTGTGGTAGGACATAACATGGTTGAAAATGACAAATGTGATTGTGCATGCATCATCTTGCATGATAGAGGCATAGTTGGCATAATTTCTTATTGTTAATTATTCTTTCGCATTATAGATTTATATATATAGTAGTAGCTTCATGTATATGCATCTTTTTCTTTACTATTTATGTCTTTTTTATGATTACGTGATCGAGTTGAGATGGCCACCTTTCGTGGTGACATCCAGTACTGAAAATTTATTAAAAGTTGTCATCCAACATCAATTATTGCTGTTTAGTTTTACAAAGTCTTCCATTACAGATGAGATACGCAATCATGCATGGCAAATTTGTCGCAGATTAGATAGGCCATCTTGAATCTATCTAAAGAGAGTACGTAGTACCTCTTTTGTGAGAGTGAAATATTGCTTGTTCTTTTCTGTTTTACTTTCGTATGCTTGTTTTTTCATGTTTTACTCTGCTTCTTTCAGCTTTTTTCTTGTTTTGGTATTCCGTCTTTCCTTCTTTCTGTCTCTTGCTCGGAAGCCCCACTGCTTCAACAGTACGCTATTCATTTTGCTTAATGAATGAAGCGGGTATAGCTCGCTACCTTTTCTCAAAAAAAATATTGAGTCCGGCTACTATGCTATCGATAGCACCAAACACTTGGTGGTATCAAGTTTTCTGCCGTTAGATTAATTTTTTTGATTATTTTTACCCGTTAGATTATACTATATATTCAACTAACCATCCACTCAACTCTAGGGGTCCCACAGCATCCTAACCGCATATTTCTCAATCCAAGAGCTAAAAAATCAATAGCATTAATAACTTAGTACTACTGATAGTATTCCAGTCCAGTTCGTGAAATATTTGTATTATGTATCGGTACAAATGGGCCAACACACTATACCAGACATCCTCGATGGTTGTACCGGTATAGCCATCAAGCTTGTACCGGTACAATCCAGAATTTGTACTGGTACACATTGACAGAAAATCTGCTATTTCGCAGATTTTCCAGAATCCAGCTGCTCTCGCGTCCCCACTGAGTCCGTCTAGCGTCCATTTCGCGCCAACGCGACTCGGACTTGTCCCGACACTCACCAGAGCTGTCGACAACTCTCAATTGTCAAACTCCATGTCTCTACATATTAAGTGCTAATTTGGGAAGATGATGTTAAAAATTAGTGCTAAACCTTTTTTGTTTCCTGTGTTTACTAGTTTAATAAGTGTATTTATAGGAGCCCAATGGTCTATTGTTTAAATGGACCATTTTTTTGTTCTTTTTGAGTCAAGTTGACTTGTGGCTTATTTTGGGCTAAGTTAGCCAAGTTGAACTATATGTGTTTTAGTTAGGGGGTCAAAAGAAAATAGGTTAAGAGAAAAAAAAAAAAAGTGAGCTTCTTCTCTTAAGCTTCAAAAATATTTTCATTGTTTTGGTGTTTCTCTCGGGTGGAAGAGGAGTGTGAAAGAGGGTCCAAATTAAGGTGGTTGGGTTTTTGTTAGGTTTGAGGTGGTGACCTCTAATTTACATCTTCTCCTCTCTTATGAACATTCATTAATTATAAAGTGTTTTGGATTGAAGGTTTATTTGGTAGTTTTCGATTTTCATTGTATGGTGTTTTGGATACTCTTGGTGAAGTTGTTTAATTTTATATGCGGAGTTGTTTGAGATTATTATTGTGAGTTTTCCATTTCTCCGTTCCTATCTTCTTCGGTGGTTGTGCGATTTTGGGCGTGTAGGAAATTTAAATTTTCGGTTTCTACACATCAGAGGAAAGGGTGCGCTCGGGTTGGAGCCGGTTCTATTTTTCTCTTCAGATGACTAATATAAAATTTTAAATATTTAAAGATTTTGTGAAGATTTTTTGAAATGGGAAGAAAAAGTTAATCCCTAGTTTATTTAACTCTAATGCTTCTTAGTAACCATTTCTTGTATGAGATGAACACGTTGGTGTACATATACTATGTCTTGTCCAGGCAGGTAATATTTTGTCCGTTCGACGGGTCTATCGTAGACAACTCGAGCATGTTTTAGAGCGTGACACAATATTTTAATTTATTTGATTTGAATAAGTCAACAGTATTTTGACTTAAAATTTTTTTAAAAATATTTATTTTAATAAAATTATAGTTGCAAAAATTTTATAAAGTATACTAACTTTTTTACTGACTTAAATCAAATAAATTAAAAGATTGACCAATAAACTTAAAATTTTGAAAAATTAAATAGCCGACTCAAAATGAATCATAATTAAGATATATTTGGTGCTATTTTAACAATAAATTGTGTACCATCTTTGACTTTGTTAAACTGTGTGATATCTTTGTTAGTAAATTCGCGAATTATTCGGGAATTTTTGGAGAAACGAATTAAATGAATCAAAAAAATCAAAAAAAAAAAAAAGCGATTTTTTCGTCAAAAATAATTATTCGCAGATTATTCGCGATTCGCGAATGATTCGTAGAAAAAAACGGCACTCGTGGTCGTGGACGACATCGCCGCTCTTATCGCCGTAATCGCTCGTGTTGTCATCCTCCTCCTCCTCCTCCTCCTCCGCCGCTCTGGCAGGAGTCGGGAGCAAGAGGGCCGCGGCGGCAGATCTTATCTCGCCCAAGGCCGTCTGCGGAAACCATGGATGAAAAGGCGCTGCGTTGGGGCTGTTGGAACAAAATTCCGCACATAAATCTGATCGTGATTAAATCTAGCTAAATTTGTGATAAAATAAATAAATCGACTTACCGATAAACGCTAAATTCTCAAATAATTGTAGAAAAAAGAAATCCAATATAATAAGCTCCGGAAGCGTGCTAGGCACTGCCCTAGGGCGTATTCCCGTTCTTACGTGCGGAATTAACCGAGAATAACACCCCAAGGTACGATCGGAATTCCTCCTTCTACGAGCACGATCGTGAAGGAAGTTGATGGAGACTCTTTTAACACCCAATGATAAGAAAATCAAACAAAATAAAATAAAATAACACTTCTTCTCTATTGTTTTTTACTAAGCTCTCTCTCAGCAACATTCATATATGATGAATCGTACCACTTAATTCATGCCATTATGTGGCATTAAGAAGAAAGAAATTAGATTTGATTCAATCAATTAATTAACATAATTAAAGACAATAAATGAGAATAGTTATAACATTAAAAGATATTTAGAGATTTTGGATTTTTCACCAACAGGGCTTGGGGAGCGGAGGGTCGCGAGCCGTCCACGAGGCCACTTCGGCCTTGTGGACTGCTTGAGAGGGCGGTCCACGGACCTCCCCTCAATATATATATATATATATATATATATAAGTCGGTATTATCTATGTGACAGGCTTTGGTGCTAGTAGATTTCTATCACTTGGATTAATCCTTTTGATTAATTTTACCGTTAGATTATACTATTTCAACGTACCCGCTCGACACATAGGGCGTCGTGTGGCACATCTTAGTCAAGGGTGAAAACTTGCACGAGTTGTGGAGTGCTTTATTAATAGTATTCATTTATAGTCTCTATATATATATATATATATATATATATATATATATATATATATATATATATATATATATATATATATATATATATATATATATATATATATATATATATATATATATATATATATATATATATATATATATATATATATATATATATATATGTGGTATTTTATTTTTATATAGAAATATCATTATATAATATTTTATTTATAAATTTGTAATTATTTAATAATATTTTTAAATATATAATATAACTCTTATATATTTATTATGATTTTAAATATATTAAATCTATATATTAGAATTATAATAATAATAAAAATTGTATATTAATTTTTATATATTTATTATATTGTCGAATTTTTTATTCCGAATTTTTAATTGGTAAAAGTATAATATTCGTATAAATCACGTATCCGAATAATTGCCGATTCTGTTTTTTAGCTGTATTTTTCAACGAATTTAAAAAGTAAAAGACGAATTTTATCCAAATTATATTCAAATCGAATTTTTGTCGAATCCCAATTTAAAAATTAAAAGACGAATTGCCGATTCTTAATTTATGATCGAAATTTTCAAACGTTATTTAAATAGTATAAAAAATTTTTATAAAAAAATCAACCAATTTGGATTGCTTTATACCGTTAAATAAGCAAACGACTCATTTACGATCCTTTTAATCACTATGTAAATAGCAAGGATTTAAGCTACCATGATTTAATTTAATACAGACGTACATAACTTTTGACGTGATTAAAGACTACATAGTCAGCTGATGCGCTACATCTCATTGCACTCACAAAACTTGTGTGTAATATATAATATCGTGAAATATTTTTTTTTTTACCAACAAAATGTTCTAACTATTTATTATGTCTTTTTATCACATCTTTTGAACTTTTTTCAGGAAATTACTCACTAATTTAAAGAATATACGGTTTTGAACGTGTCATCTAAGACGGGGTCCGTATCGTGCCTGCACTTGTTGGCACTGTGACGCGCTGAATACGGTCAGGCTTACCTGCACTTAAAACCTTGGTAAATAGTTTCTAAAAATTATCAAATTTAATTTCTAGAGCCTTCAAATACTCTAGATCAATTTTAAGGGTTTCGATAATCGACTCGGGATCTCTATTATATAAAAAACTATTTGATAAAATGGAGGTTAGTTTCCATCTGCCTAAAAGGATAGTAGCTGAATTTATAATTTTGCTATAAAACTATTTCGTTATCATGCACCCAACTACATTTATATATTATTGTTGGAAGTTTAAATACAATTAATTAGATACTTTCATAATAAAATTGTAGTTGAATTCTAATTAAGTTTGGATTATGACTCCAACATGTAGATCTCTAACTAATTTTAATTACTGAGTAGAATTATATGGGGCCTTTTGAATTTTTGGTTTTGTAGTTGAATTCTAATTAAGTTTGGATTAGGACAAATTAAATCTTTTCATATCCTTTACATTATCAGTCATTAATGAAACTAATGTTGCTGTTGTAAAACCTATGCAAATAATATTTCAAGGGCTAAAATACAGGAAAAAAAAAATTCATAAATATTCATTTTTGTATTTTAAAAATTTTAGATTGTCATTTCATAATTTAAAACTTATAGTATTTAATCCAGAACCCTTATATTCCGTCACTATTTTGTGTATAAATTATGTGGTATAGCCGACTAGTTTATTAAGACATTCATTATACCTTTAATAGAAATTATAGTAGAAATTTATTAAATTTTTTATCTTTTAAATTAAATAATTTTATGAAAGAGATTCTCTATTATTTATATAATAATATATATGATTTACGCTATTAAAAGTATCTAGAAATTAAATTATATTTTTTAATATTATTTAAGTAGTGATTAAAAAATCTCAAAATTAATAATTTTCACAGCCAATATAATGTATTTGTAAGTTAACAATATAGAAAAATCCAAATCCAGTAAAATTAATATATATATATATATATATATATATATATATATATATATATATATATATATATATATATATATATATAGTAGGGCTACTAAACTATTATGAGTAGTAGGGCCCTACTACTCATAAGTTGTTTTCGATGATAGAACTTCCGAATCGACGATCCACTCCGTTAAATATGATCTAGAGTATTTAAAACTTCTAGAAAATAAATTTCGTAATTTTTTAAAATTATAATAAAGTCCATCAAATGGGCATAAAATGAACGGCCGAAATCGAACGACGTCCTAAAAATAGATGATCGGATCCTTCAATTTAAGATAGGAGTTATTGATCTTTATCTAGGTAGTGAATTAGAATTTTCTATCAAAAATTCAACCTACTTCAATTCTTTTACACCGTTAAACTAGCAAGTATCCCATATCGGCCGTTAAAAATTGTCAATTTTGTGAGCTTTTGATCGTAAGGTAAATAATTTCGAAAAATTACGAAATTTATTTTCTAGAACTTTTAAATACTCTAGATCATATTTAACGGAGTGGATCGTCGATTCGAAGCTCGATCATCGAAAACAACTTATGAGTAGTAGGCTCTACTACTCATAATAGTATAGTAGCCCTACTATATATATATATGTGTGAGGCTACTATGCTATCTAAGCATGGAGCCTTCCGTGCTTCCACGTCGTTTTCGACGATGCTTTCGAATCGTCTGATCGGTTCCGTTAAACTTGATCTAGAGTATTTGAAGTATCTAGAAAATAAATTTTATAATTTTTCGATATCATTTGCCTAGTGATCAAGGGCACAAAATCAAATAATTTTAATGGTCATAGTGTGCCGTTTGAAAGTTTAATCTGTAGAAATATCCAAATTACATGAAATTTTGATAGAAAATTCTTTATACTATATAAAACAAGATCAATATCTTTGATCTAAATTTTTAATGCTATATTATCGCGTTTTGTAAGATTTTTATTTTCAGCCGTTGATTTTTAGCCCCTTCGTTCGCTAGGCAAATAATATCGAAAAATCACAAAATTTATTTTCTAGGTACTTCAAATACTCTATATCAAGTTTAACTGCTTAACTAGCGAGTCAATCTAATATCTAAGCCAACACATCAACGACGCGGAAGACGGGAGTCCCTCCGTGCTTCCCAAGCATAGTAGCCTTACTCATATATATATATATATATATATATATAGAGAGTCCTATTACTTATACTTTAATGAGTATAGAGGCTCTTGTACTCATAACTTTTTGGCCATTTGATCCACCCTTTAATCATTTTTACCCGTTAGATTATACTATTCAACCAACCACCTACTCAACCCTGTGGCCCACTATCAATCTAACCATAATCACTCTCATCCTAGCCTCACATTTTTTCACCAATACTCATAATGAGTATAAGATGCCCATATACTCATAATATATATATATATATATATATATATATATATATATATATATATATATATATATATATATATATATATATATATATATATATATATATATATAGAACTAGGCTACTGGTTATTAATAAGCACTCGTTACTGGTGCTACCAAGTTTTTAGCCGTTGGATCGAGAGATGTGTTAGGATGATGTGGGTCCCCTAGGGTTAAGTGGTGGTTGGTCGAATAGTATGATCTAACGGATGAAAATCTTCAAAGGGTGGATCTAACGGTGGAAAACTTGGTAGCACCGAGTGCTTCGTGCTATTGATAGCATAGAAATGGACTACATATATAGGGGACCCACATCATCCTAACCGCACATCTCTCAATCCAACGGCTAAAAACTTGGTAGCACCAATAACTTGGTGCTATTAATAGCATAGTAGCCTAGTTCTATATACTAGGTACTATACTATTATGAGTACGATCGTCATCGTACTCATAAGTTGTTTTCGATTATAGAGCTTCCGAATCGACGATCCACACCGTTAAACCTTATTTACAGCATTTAAAACTTCTAGAAATAAAATTTTATAATTTTTCGACATCATTTACCTTACGATCAAGAGGTCACAAATTTGACAATTTTAACGGGTATGAAATAATTGCTAGTTTAACGGTGTAAAAGAATCGAAATTTATTGAATTTTTGATAGAAAATTCTATTCACTACATAGATAAAGATCAATAACTCCGATCTTGAATTGAATGATCCGATCATCCTTTTTTAGGACGTCGTTTGATTTTGACCGCTCATTTTATGCTCATTGATGGACTTTATTATGATTTTGAAAATTTACGAAATTTATTTTCTAGAAGTTTCAAATACTCTAGATCATATTTAACGGAGTGGATCGTTGATTCGAAAGCTCCATATATATATATATATATATATAGAGAGAGAGAGAGAGAGAGAGAGAGAGAGAGAGAGTTGAGCTAGAATACTCTCAAAAGCACCAAAATGGTGGTGCTTTTGAGTTTTTAACCATTGATTGGAAAGATGTGGGGTTGAGATGATGGTGGTAGGTGGTGGTAGGCGGAATAGTATTTGATCTAAAGGCTATTATTAATTAGGGAGTAGATCTAAGGGCTAGAAACTTAGAAGCACCATGAGATTGGTGCTTCTAAAAGTATTCTAGCTCTACTCTATATATATATATATATATATATATATATATATATATATATATATATATATATATATATATAGGCTGGGGCTACTATACTATTATGAGTATAGAGCCCTTTGTACTCATAAGTTCTTAGTCTTCGGATGAAAAAATGTACGGTTAGGATGAGAGTGGTTATGGTTAGGTTGATAGGCCCACAGGGTTGAGTGGGTGGTTGGTTGAATAGTATAATCTAACGGGTGAAAATGATTAAAGAGTAGATCTAAGAAAAAATTTATGAGTATAAGAGACTCTATACTCATAAGAGTATAGTAGCCGGACTATATATATATATATATATATATAGAGTAGGGCTACTATACTATTATGAGTAGTAGAGCTCTACTACTCATAAGTTGTTTTCGATGATAGAGCTTCCGAATCGACGATCCACTTCGTTAAATATAATCTAGAGTATTTAAAACTTCTAGAAAATAAATTTCGGAATTTTTCAAAATCATAATAAAGTCCATCGAACAGGCTTAACATGAACTACTCGAAATCGAACGACGTCCTAAAAATAGATGATCGGATCCTTCAATTTAAGATCGGAGTTATTGATCTTTATCTAGGTAGTGAATAGAATTTTCTATCAAAAATTCAACCTATTTCAATTCTTTTACACCGTTAAACTAGCAAGTATTCCATATCGTTAAAAATTGTCAATTTTTTGAGCTTTTGATCGTAGGGTAAATGATTTCGAAAATTTACAAAATTTATTTTTTTAAAAGTTTTAAATACTCTAGATCATATTTAACGGAATGGATCGTCGATTCGGAAGCTCCATCATAAAAAACAACTTATGAGTAGTAGAGCTCTACTACTCATAATAGTATAGTAGCCCTACTCATATAGAGTAGGGCTACTCTATATAGATATATGGAGCATCGCTTTGACTTCCGAGTTGCCCTCCCTAGACGGAAAATTGGGGCGACTTCGTTCCAGCGTATTAATTCCTTTCCAGTTGCAATAATGGTTTGGATTCATCTCATCGGATATATTTATTTGCCGTATCTGAATGGTCATTTTACGTTTAATGCGGTATTTCCCGTAGCAACGCTTCGTTCCAGCATATTAATCCCTCTCCAATCATAATAATGGTTTGGATTCATCTCATCGGATATACTTACGTTTAAGGTATTTTTCACTGCTTTTTTTTTTTTTTTTTTTTTTTTTGCAGCAAAACATCTCCACGCTTTTGCCAGTTTTCTCTTCTTCTTTGATTTGGTTTCTTTTATTTCATTCTTATTGTATTTTCAATTTTTGTACTTATTATTTTTTTCTTAGAAAATACTCAATACTTTTATTTTCTCTCAGAAAATTGACTGCTTCTGATTGTAATAATTAATCATATTTACATATTTTTTTTTACTTAGAATTTGATCTTTTATTTGTTTAATTACTCCAATTTTTCTATTGTATATTATATTTTAAATTAATATGAATTTTTTTTATTAGGAATTTCTTGTCCTATATCTATAATTAATTGTCTCAGGTTTTGTAAGTTTCTTAGCCTCATTTTTAGATATATATACTTAATTTTTTGTAGGTATTTTTATATTGTTACAACTGTAAATTTCATTATATCGATGGCCGCCACTACTAATATTTTTTAAGTTGTATCTGCCTTTTTTTTTTCTTATTCAATTTTTTTCTCTTATGTAGTTAATTTTTTTTTTTCTTTATCGTTTTTCCACGAGATATCAAATATTTTTTAATTTAAAAATATAAATAAAATAAAATATTAAATATTATCTATATGCAGTATGGTGCGCGTCATTGCATTAGTTAGTTTGGTTGCTCGTTAACTCTCCGACAGATCACTTTGATTTATTTATAAAGTAAAGAAAGGTCAAATAAAATAAATGAAAGTCATGTCATGACGGCCGGCAGTCAACGTGGGCGCCACACGAGCGACGAAAGCGACATCGAGTAACAGTAATGCTGTCGGCGGGGCTATCGGAGACTTTATGACGAGGAGGACGTGATTGTGAAAATTGGTTGCTCATTTATTTAAGGGATAATTGGCTATATACCTTTCATACGTTCGGAAATATTTGATAGATTATTTTTTTTTCTTTCTAAAATGTCTCTCATATGTTTCACTGTTATTCTAAAATATTCCACAGTTATCTCCTGTTAGCTTAAGTCGGGTTAAGCATGGATTAAATTTATATTAGAGTTAAAACCTAGACAAAATACCTACTTTGTCCTTACCTTATTATATTAATCCCTAAGGTTATCCTCTCTTTCTCTCCCAACTTGGTCGCCACCACCGGCCTGCTCCTCCGTCTTCACCTCGCCTCATCTCCTCCCAGACCACCACCACCTCCCACACCTCCACCTCCAACACCACCTCTCTTGTCGCTCTCGTCGTCCTCCTCCTCCGCCGCCGCTCTCGTCGTCGTCCTCCTCCGCCGCCACTTTCGTCGTCGTCGTCGTTGTCCTCCTCCGCCGCTTTGGCCGGCGCCGAGAGCAAGAGAGCCGCAACGACGATCCCACCTCTCGCCGCTCTTGTCGTCCTCTCCTCCTCCGCCGCCTTGGCCGGCGCCGGGAGCAAGAGGGCCGCACCGCCATCGGACCCCCGCACGCCCTCCACTCCGGATCCGGCTGAAGGGTAAATAAGAAAAGTATTTACTATATAAAGGGTATATAAGAAAAGTTTGTTACGATACAAGGGTATATTGGAATGGACAACATGATAATTTTTCAGAGATAACAGTAGCTCACTAACAGAACTTAACTTCAGGGTAATTTTAGAAAAACTTGGAACATAAGAAGGGTATTTTCAATATTAGCCTTCCAAGAGGGGTAAATAAGAAAACCATGAACTTTTCAGGGGTATATAGGCAATTGACTCTTTATTTAAATGAGGAAAAACTTCAAAAAAAACCCCTGTGCATGGTTTCCTACCTTCTCACTTTAGTACCATATGGTTTACAGTGTATCAATCTGCTCCCCTTTGGTTTCGTTTTTATTTTTTCGCTAGCTTTTTCGTTAATATTTTGTTAAATTATATACAAAAAACTTCATATACCCATCTAAATTTATCGAATATTTACTTTAGTACTCTTTAATTTTAAGTTTGTCACTATTTTAAGAAAAAAAAATAATGAAATTAATAATAAAAAGAGAAAAACGAAACCACATGGGGGCAAATTGATATATTTTAAACCACAGGGTACTAAAGTGAGAAAGTGCGAAACCACAGGGATTTTTTTAAAAGTTTTTCCTTTAAATTAAAAAAACCTTCAAATACAGTTCATGCGTTAATTTTTTTATTAAATTAGTGACAAAGTTAAAATCACAAGATGCTAAAGTGAATATTAATTTTTTTTTCCTTTGAGAGAAAGGAAGAATGTTATCCGCTTCGTTTATTTCATTTAGAAATAAACTTAACCGAAAATGTGAATCAACTAGGATTTGAACTTATGTCTCAAGTACCAACTAACAAGTCATTTTGCCACTTGCATTAGAGACGGTTGGTAAAGTGAACCCTAGTTGCTTCACATTTTTAACTAAGTTTATTTCTAAATGAAATAAACAAAGAGGGTAACGTGCTACCTATCTCTCCAAAAAGTAACGTGCTACCTATCTCGAAGTTTTTTATGATTTAACGAGGAGTTAGTAGCGATGCTGGCAGAAAGAAAAAAAATAAAACCGCAGGATATTAAAGGTAATATTAATAGTTAAAACCTCAAAAGAGAATTACTTCAAGACCTGTCCATTTTTCAAATCCTTATAATCTCCAAACTGTAATAGTTAAAACCTTAAAAAAGAACTAGAGAAGTGATTGTAAACTTGTGTAGTATCTTATTCATTATGTTCCAAGAGGGTATTTTGGTTTATTGTTTTCTTTCCGAGAACCACAACCTCAAACCTAAGAGGAAAAAAAGGTGAGGGTTTTTTTAAAAAAAAAATTAAAAATTAAAGTTGCTTCTTTGATGTGGGATTTTTTTATTCTTCATATATATCTTTTTTTTTCTTATTTTTTAAGTTTAGTCTGTAGGTTGTTGAGCAGTGGAACTATCTTTTAAAAAAGTTTTAAAAAATTTTTATTTTATTTTTTTCTTAATTAATATTTTTAGCTTTACTTTCTTAGATCTTATAGGTTGTTGGACAATGAAACTATTTTTTTTATTTGTAGAAATATTTTATTTTTAGTTTTTTGGCCAATTTACATAAAATATTCACTAATTTTGGACTTTTGCAAACGTGAACTATTTTTTTTGATTTTGCATATTCGGTCCGAATTTCAACAAACTGACCAAAATATATATCCTTATTACTTTTTCTCTCTCATCTTCTTTTCTCTCGTCGAAAAAAGCAGCAGAGGCGGAGACGGAAACGGCCCACCTCGTCTCTTACCCTCGCCCTCACCCTCGCCCACACACCCCCACCTCCTCTCCTCCGACAACGACGCATAATCGCCGACACCGATATCGTAAAGGTCGCTGCAGCGTTGGAGCCTCGGAGCGGAGGTGTCCTTAGTGGCGGCGGGGGTTCTTATCTGTCACGCCCCGGGTCATTTTAGAGTATAGAAACAGCGGAATTTTTTTTTTTTTTTTTTTTAAACCTTGACCCCAAGGACATTTATGACTCCGCCACAAATACAGAAAGACCACTATACACACGGACAGAGTCTCCCCTGTATTTGCACGGCATCGCATAAGTACAAGGAGTCTTTTACAATCATACAACCACAACAAAGTGTACAGATATTAATTTCAATCAACATACACATATTCACACCATTCACCACAGGTTCATTCAAATTTACCTTTGTATATAAACGACATCTATCTTTTGAAATGTTCCCTACTCAGGAACGGGTTTTGAAACTCTAAGTTATAAAATCTCTTTTGAAAACCTTTTTCAAAACTGTTTCCCACACGGAAACCCTTTCTTTGAAAACACTACCACGAGGGGTAGAAATCCTTTTCCTTTGAAATGCTACCACGAAGGGTAGGAGACAGTTTAATTCACAAAACATGAGTTCTTTCATAAACTTCCAAAAATTATAAGTCTCAATCCACCATTAAAGTGAAGCTAGAATCGAACCATGATGTACTCTAAGTAATAAAACGAGAAAGGTAAGGTAAAGAAGGAACCGATACGGGTAGGAGCTACACGTGCACTAGACTCGCTCCTCACCTGCTGTCCCACTATGACCTGTAACGTCACCTGAAAAAGAAGAAGGCGAGGGTGAGAACATGTAAACATGTCTCCCTCCCAGCCGGGTATCCACTAGTAACTAAAAAACAAAGGAAAGGCGGTAAGTAGATACGGTAAGTACAGAGAGAGATATATGTAGTATAAACAAACTCGCTACCGTATGTATGCATCGAAAAGTCGAGAAAGTAAATACCCAATCCATAACCGCCAATATTGGTCCGGGCACCTCGTGCAATGCCCCCTCGTCTTTAAACTCGCATTTAACCCAAGATAGCCTATGGGCTCACGGGTTGGCGTCCAACCACTTTTCCTAAAAGAACAACTCGGCCGGTGGATCAGACCGCCTGTGTTCGTGATATGCGCTCGAGTCCTGGGCGATCGATGCTGTTATGCTCAAAAACCATACGTCAGCAACTGGCTGACAATCCCGTCCCTAAAGGGACATTGACCCCTTTGGGTCATTAACTAAACTCGCCGACCACGTAGGTCACAGAAGCACTGAAACAAACCGACCGAACAGGTCACTGTAACTGAAGCAAACTGACCGAATAGGTCACTGAGAAACTGTAAACAAGCCGACCGAATAGGTCACTGAAACTGAAGCAAACAGACCGAATAGGTCATCCGAGAAATCAGAAACAAGCCGACCGAATAGGTCACCGAGAAATCAGAAAGGATCGACCAAGTAGGTCGCCAAGAGTCAGAACTCAAACCACTCTACTCCTATCAAGTATACTAAGTATGCATATAACGGAGTAGAGAATAGAAATGGCAGTAAGGTGCAAGTAAGAAAAGTAAAGTAGAGTAGAGTAGAGTGAAAGAGTGTCACCAAGCGTGTACCACTGTACGGATGTCAAACCGGATACCCACCTGTACGACTGTAGAAGAATCTGTCGACTGTGGAAGTAAAGCGACTGGACCTACGAGAGGGTCCACCGGGTTAGTATCTAATCCACTAACACAAAACACTAATAGCACAACTCACAACTAATCCCACGGAAATTGGTTTTTCCGAAACCAATTACCGTAACTCGCCGGAAGTCCCGTAAACCACACCGGAACTCCGCCAGGACTCACGAACCGTCCCGAAAAGTACCGACTCGTGTCACGAGTCACCCGCTGCCATAAAACACTCCTAATTGGATGTTTTGGCAGCAAACACAAGATAACACTACAATACAATTATCGTCGGATAATTGTACGAATAGTTCCGAAAGTGTCTATTTCGACACCGGAACCAACCGTCGCTCACCCGTCATTTCTAATCCCTCGAAATGACGCGAGTGACTAGCCAACAAGGCTCAGCGACACCGTAAATAATCCCTAAGAGTTGTCGGAAGAAATCCGAACCGTAAACACGTTTCTGTCGGCGAACTTTGCCGAAAAACGCTCCGAAAATCACTTCTGATTTTCTGTAAAGTCCTGGGGCCTTGGACGATCAGTCCAGAGGTTACCCGCAACACTCCTACGCTGTCTACAGCGACCACGAATTTCTAAATTGCATAAAAGTCCCTCACGTTACACGAAATCGCATTATTTCATGCGATTTCGGGGGTTTTATGGTCCGACAGAGTGAACCGAAGGTCAAACAGACCAACCAAGACACCTGCTGAAAGGTCTCAGCGTGCCGGAGACCGTGCTCACCCTTCGGAGCAGTTTCGGACACTGTGGAGAGCGCGGGAGCGACCCGAAATTCAGCGAACTGCGCGCACTTCATGATAAACATGCAATATCTCGCTAACCGGGAACACAGTTGACCCCAATTGAGGTGACCACGTGATCTTCAGCGACGGATGATCACCGTGCTCCCCTCCGAGAGGCACGGAGCAGGACTCGGGTCTCGAAACGGGCGCGCAAATCGAAACGACAGCCAAAAAGGCTTGAACTTGGCCGACATTGCAAAATCAGCGAAACGGAGCTTCTCCGACAGAAACGAAGGTGAGCACGGTGATCAGCGATGTGTCCTGATCATCGTGCTCCCTTCCGTTGGGATCGAGGAGGCCCGAGTGGCTCGGAACAGTGAAGTACCCAATAACAGCCTTATATTAGGGCTTACGGACGGGGGTGGACCACGGCGTGGCGGCGGCGGCGGACGGCGGGCAAGGCGGTCGGGGAGGTTCTTTGGAGGTACAAGGTGGTCGGGGCTCGCGTCGGCGGGCGGAAGGCGGCAACGACGGCGGGCCTTGATGCCCTGGCGCACAACCCGAGGAGAACAAGGTTACGCTCGCCAAGAGAACTCACGGCGGCGGGTGCGCCGGCGGTAGACGGATGCGGCCGGCTAGCGGAGCCGGTGCTCACGCCGGCCGGCGGCGGGAGGCGGTGGCGCGGCGGTCGTCCGAGCCCTACGGCTCGGTTCGGTCCGAGAGCGGCGGCGCGGCGTTCTACGTGCATGGCGGCGGTAGCGGCGGACGGCCGGGAGTCGAGCGCGCCGACCGGGGAAGGATGCCCGGGTCCATAGGGTCGGAGGAGTCGTCGGCGGCGGCGGAGGGCGGCCGGAGACGCGGCGGCGGTGCGCTTAGCAGGGTGCTCTCGGGTTGTAGATCTCTCCGGCGGCGTCCGGCGGCGGGGATCGCCGGGGCGGCGACCGATCGGATGCGGGGACCACGGGGAGGCCGAGGCTCCCCTCTAGGGCCGAGGAAGGCGCGGCGGCCGAGGGTGCTAGGGCTCGGTCTGCACCGGCCGAGGCGGCGCGGGATGGGTCTGCGGCGGCGGCGCCGGGGGTATGGCGGACGGGAAGCACGGGGTCCGGAGGTGCAAGGAGTGCACCACGGCCGAGGTAAGGCGGCGACGGCGGCGCGGCGGCCGAGAATACCCGAGTCGGGTGCGGGGTTCTTGGGCGGCCGCGGAGAGCTTCGATGGCCGCGGCGGCGCTCCGGCGCGGCGGTGGCGGCCGGAGGGTGAGCACGGGAGTTCTTTTGATCGGGGGGAACTCGACGCTTGGGTCGGATACACCCCAAGCCCTCGGATCTCGATAACTTAAGGTACGATGGCCGGGGGATGAAGAAGAGGGTTCGGGGATGGTTTTTCGGCGGACGGTGGCCGCCGGCGGCTGGGGATGGCTGGGGCGCGCGCAGAGGGAGGCAAGGAGGGTGTGGAGGCGTTTTGGGTGGCTGAGGGGAGGTGAAGGGGCTAATAGATTAGGGTTTGTGTGATGAAACCCTAACTAGCTTTATATACATTTGGCCTATTTTGCATTTTAGTCCATAGCCCACCATTTGCACTCTAGTCCCTGTCGGTAGGGTGAATCATGCGCGTAAGTCCCTCCACGTTCAAAACCTCGCATTTCGGCGCATAAAATACTAGGACTTTTCACATTTTGCCGTTTTGCAATTTCGACCCCCTTTTGCGTTCTTTTCGCGATTCCCGGAGATCCGCCCGTCGGATTCACGATCGGATCATGCCAGCGCGTTCAGCGCGTCGAGGACATCGAATCTAGCCTTTTACTTTGTTCGAATTGGTCTCGGATTCGCGAAGTATCCATTCTCCTCTTCTTTCCCATAAACCTCCAATTTGCTAAGTCTTTAAGTAAAATCGTTCGAACCCCTTTTTCGATAACCGTGATTCGAATCCATTTCCGTCGGTGGCATTGGTTCCGAATAGTCGAGCCGTTCGAAACGAACTATTGAAGTCCTATATTCGGAGTCCTGTACGCATCTGGACCCATCTCTACTCCGCGATTTCTCGAAAATCCGGAGTTACTATTCACTTAAGTCGAATCTTACGGGTCGCGTAACTTTTCCGTTTTAGCTCGGTTTCGCCTGAAATTTGACGTGTTCTCTTATAATACAATTACGCACACATTCACCGTCTCCAAATATTTTATTTCTTGTTTTGAAAAAATGCCAGTTATTACATCATCACTTTTTTTTTTTCCTTTCCAACTCTTCTCCATCGTCTCCGACGACGACGCCTCTCTCGCCCTTCCCCGCCCTTCTCGTCCTCTCCCTCTCCCTCCTTCTCTGCCACCTCTAACAACAATGCATTTCCGCCGACACCGATACCGTAAAGATCGTTACAGCGTTGCAACCTCGGAGTGGGGGGTTCTTAGCGGCGTCGTCGCCGAAACTGTGTCCATTAGCAGAGAGAGAGGTGACAAAAAATATTATAGAAGAAGTAAGAAAAAAAATAAAGATAAAATATTATAAAAAGAAAAGATGAAGATGAAATTGTACGGTTAAAATAAAATTGCACTGTTTTAAAAAAACGTTACACTATTATGAATATAAGTTGCACTACTTAAAATGTAAACTGTAGCTTTAAGAAAAAAAAATTACACTCTTTGGGAGATATTTACACTGTTTTTTCTCTTATTGCACTATTTTAGATGTAAACTGCATCCATTAAGATGAAAGTTACACTTTTTAAACGAAAGTTGCACTATTTATGAGATATTTACACTGTTTTTCTTTTTTTTGCACCCTTTGAGATGTAAAGTGTATCACTTTAAAAGATATTTATGCTGTTTCTTCACTTGTTACATTGTTTTTCCTCTTATTACACTATTTCTCTCCTTATTACACTATTTCTCCTCTTAACTGCACCCTTTCAGAAAAGAAATAGTGTAACAAGGGGAGAAATAGTGCAACAAGATTAAAAGCTAAAACATCCAAAAATAAAAAAAATAAAACTCATATTATATTATTTATTTAATTAATATTTTTTATTAAAATTTTTCAATTAGGTAAAATTTTATTTATTTACTAAATTTTCTATTTAAAAATATTTTGGCCCCTCTCACAATTGAATCCTAATTCGGACTTTTTTTTTCAAAATACCCTATAAATTTTTTTAATTGGATAACTAACCTTATGATTTTTTTTTTTTAGCAAATTAATCGTTGTTTTGCCATATAGGGCCACGTTGGAATTTTCTCTTAAAAGCGGTGAACGATTCAATGCCTTCCTAATTTCCCACAACAACGATTAATCATTCATTGTTTTTTGGTTATTTACGATTAAAAAGCACATAAATATTTTAATAAATCACATATAATCTTAACAATTTGAAAATTTCAATAATTTATCCATACAATCCTAACAATTAAATAAAAATTCTAATTTTTTTTTTCTTATTTACTGTTTCTAACCACCAAATAAAAATGTTATAACAATATAAAAATCAAAATAATTTATTCATACAATCCTAACAATCAAATAAAAATTCTAATAATCCACGTATAATTCTAACAACCTCACTTTTTTCTATTCCTCATATAATCCACATGCAACCTCACTTTTTTTTTATTTTTCATATAATCTACATACAATTCTAATTATGAAAACAATAAATCGTTAACCGCGCGTCTTGAGTGTAGTACCTAAGAGACTTTCAGAATGTGGTGAATGCGTTTCGGAAAAAAATTCTACATAACTCCTACGTGACGAAGAGAGAGTTAGCTTGCAAAATATAAATTTATCAAAATTATTTCACAAATTATAAAATTTTAAAAGATTATTTTGTAAAAAATCTACTTGGTTGCGATAACAACATGGTACCAAATTAATGCAGGTGATATATATAATAATCTAACACATTTCAGTGTTCCTATTCACTATAATTTGTTTCCATAATTAACCAAAATTAAGTATGCTAATAATATTATGAGTAATTTACATTTGTTGTTATTATAAGACGCGTGATACTTCAGTTATCAAACTATCATTAATGATTTTTGGCTCTAGCTTTGATGCATGTAATATTTTAGTTCGCAAACTTTTTTAATAATAATAATCGATCAGGAGCGAAACCAGAATTAGCTTTATTCAGAGTTTATCCGACGTAATAAACCAATTTGACACATTCACGTAATACTAGATATTTTCTATTTTTTTCTATTTTTCTTCGAATTAAACAAGTGACAAATTTTAAACAAGTTTTGCAAACTTTTTGCCCTAAAGAAAAAAAAATTATGTATTTAATTTCGAGGAACCAAACAACCCCCTTTGGCTAAAAATTTAGGTGTGAGTTTTTTTTTTTTTTTTTAATTTAATGCAAGATAGGGATGGAGGATTTATCGGTGCAATTAGTTGCATGGATTTATTGATATGCATGGGACAAAAAAGCTCGTTGGGGAGTCCCATCAAATTATTATACATGTTTTAAAAAATTAATTTTTTTTTTCCATAAGTTAGAATTTGTTTTAGATATGTCATGTTCAAACTATGAGGCGCGTGACATTTTAGTTCTTAAACTTTAGTTAGCTATAACTTCTGACTC
Organism: Aechmea fasciata; assembly: GCA_025177825.1. NCBI lineage: Eukaryota > Viridiplantae > Streptophyta > Magnoliopsida > Poales > Bromeliaceae > Aechmea > Aechmea fasciata. The sequence continues at coordinate 8,446,618 of CM045941.1, read as the reverse complement.
GAATTATAAGATATGTGATATTTTAATTTTCAAGCTTTCTGAATTATAGTAATATCCTACTTGATGATGTAACAATAATTAAAATGCTATATATATCACGTCAATATTAGTAATTCATCAATGCTTATTCAAAAATATTGAATTGTGAAACTTGATTAGAATAATTCAAAAATTTCTGAAGACTCAAATACCATATGCTTTATAGTTTAAGTTAAAAATTATAACTAATTAAGGTTTGATGAATAAAGTATGGCGCGACTTATAGTTTGAGGGCTAAAAGTGTAATTTCACCTATTGTCTTGTCACCTTTTGTTTTAATACTTAATCCCAAAATAATTTATTAAATTAAATCCTAAAGAAAAAAATTGCAACCTTGGAGGAAGGTTAGTAATTCCACTACCCTCTTTTGTTTATAAACATTTAATATGTTTTTTATCCGTTGCTGCTATTTTGTTTTTTTTTTCCGACAAAAAACTTATTTTTTTAAAAAAATGTGCAAAAGCTAGCACGCGATGCCTCATTAGAGAGCTCCCCATTCATATGTCCGCTACTATTCTTTTAATAGTGATACAGAAAGACTTGTCCCTATCGCTTTTTAAATTTTCTGGATTAATTCTTTTTATCATTTCTAACCATTGGATTAAATACTATAACCTGGGGACCACTCAATCCTAGGGGGACCATTCAACTCTAACCGACTAATATCATCCTAACCCTACAATTTCTCATCCAAGGGTTAAAAACTTGATAGGACAAGTGCTCCTATCCTATTAATATAATAGTAGCCCTAGCCCATTCATATATATCTATCTTATGGTTGATAAATATTGTGTTGTTTCACGCGGGGCCTTTTAGGGCTAGCGGATCGGTGCAATCCCCGTCCATACCAGTTTTAATTTAATTATTTTTAAATTTTTTATTTTTGTATTTTTAATTTTTAGTATTAATTTTAGCTATTTGTTTAGTATTTAATAAGTTTTAAATAATTCTTGAGGACGAATATTGGAAATTATGAATAGAATTTAACTATATTTAATAAAAAAAAATTTACAAAATATATTAAAAAAAAAAGGAAAAAAAAATGTCACGCGATGGGTAAAGTTGTAATCCATTCATGGAAACCCAATAAATTCAAATGATGTGACAAGGCTAGACACTAAATAATAAGCTCGTTTACCAATCAACGGCCCAAAATACTTGCGCTTATTATTACTAATGTACAAATCCTCTTATAAACCCAATGGCATTCCCATCCGACGGACTATCTCGCGTACTTCGTTAAGGCCCGACGTCCTCGTCAATTCAATCACACACACACCAAGATCACTGTGTTATGTGAGACTCGTCTCGCTAGCCCGTCATCCGCACTTCTCCCGAGACTCGCCACACACGTCCATCTCAGTGAACCGCTCGATACCAAATGTAACGACCCACCCCACTAGCAATAATAACTCGTTGGGCCCAATCACCGCCCAAAATGCTGCCCGCTTATTATTACTAATGTCTAAGTCTCTTATAAACCCAATGACAACCACATTCCCATCCGACGCGACTACGGTGTCACTCGCTCGAAATGAGCTCGAGATCGGCTCGCTCATTTAGTAAACGAGCCGAACACGAGTTGAAATTTTCAGCTCGTTTAATAAACGAGCCGAACACAAGTTGGGGTCAGCTCGCTCGTGTTCGGTTCGATAACAGCTCGAATACATATATTTTATATTTATTTAATTTATATTTTTATATATAAATAAAAAATTATATATAATATATATTTTTATTATTTAATTTTTGGCAAAATAAAAATATAAATGCGAGCTTAATTATAAAAAGACTCATTTGTATATAAAGTTTTAACTATAGATCAAAGTCTAATAAATAAGATTTTATAAATTTATTTTTTTAATATATTTAATTTTTTTTTATTTATTTATTTTATTATTAGATTAAATTTCAGTAAAATTGTTCGTGTTAATTAGTTTATTAAACTCGCAGATTTGGCGGGTCCCTAATTCTGGCCGACACTTTTAAGGTTTGTTTAAGCATGAAACCATAGAGTAATGCCAATACCCAGAGCTTATGTTCGACCCGTTTACACCCCCAGCGGTGGGTGTGTGGTGGGCTGCGGGCTGGCCTTACGGCATGGTAGCACAGATTTTGTTGCAGGCCGTGCCATGCCGGGTTGTGGGCCAAAAAGATGGCCCAGTATGGCCCGCTCATCGGGCACGGGTGGGGGCGTTGGCGAGTTGGATTCGGGTCAGATTTTCAAAAACTCCAACCCGAATCCGGCTGACTACCAAATCAGAAACCCGAATCCGAACTCGACGGCTTCTAAAAATTCATATCCAAACTCGAACCCGAATCCCACTACCAAATCTGACACCCGAACCCGAGTCCGTAGCCGAAGTCAATGGGTTTTCAAAATTCATATCCAAACTTGAACCGGAATCCAACTACCAAATCCAAAACCTGATTCCGAATCCGAATTCGAATCCGACGGATTTTAAAAATTCATATCCAAACTTGAAACCGGCCAAAAATTTGAAACCAAAATAATCCCAACCTGACATAATTATTTCTTTTTCCCGTATTTCAAACAAAACATATTACATTAAATTTGTATTTTTTTAAATATAAATTCAAATATAACATCAAATATTTATATTTATTATTTATTATATAAAAAATGTAAAATCAATTTGGGTTCTGGTTTGGATCAGGTACAGGCAAAATTCATATTCGAACTCAAATCCGTTGGATTCGAATTTTTCGTATCGTGCTGTACCGTGTCGTGCCGTGCCGGGCTAAGCACGGTCCGTAGCTGTAGGGCTAGGATTGCTCTTTAAGAATTAGTGCGCAATTTACGCGAAAGTCCCTCCGGTTTCAATAATATGAGATGACGGAAAGGACTTGCGTAAATTATTTATACTCTCTTGTATTTTTTTGAAAGATCAGGGAGCTAAACGAAAGAAAATATTTTGAATCAATTCATTTATACTCTAAAATTGACTTTGATTAATACTAAATTTTTTTTAATATGAGTCTCAAATCTATAAATCTATAAAAAACTATGAATCCACAATATTTCTTGCCACATGGCAAGAAACCCTTCATTCTCCAATTTAATAGATAGATCATCAATTTATTCATTCATTCCTTCACTCTCACTAACCTTTTTTTTGAATTGATCTTTACTTATGGCTTTTCTCATCCCCTCCTCTTTATTCAATGACATGTAACTCCTCTTATTCAATGACATGTAATCAATATGCTTTTAATTCGTACGTTTCTGAATTTTTCCTCTTCAATATTAATCCTTTCTTCTCCCTTAAACAATTCCTAACATGCAAATTTAAAAGATGAGAAGATAAATAATTACTATTTCAAATCTAGAGATTGGGGAAGAGCAAGGGAGTCCTCCAAGCCCTAATTCGTGCCAATCCGACTCGACCCGACCCCCCGTATCAAGAAAGTGCTTTTACGGTTTTTATCTATATCGATCTCTTTGGATTTATGAGAAAAGAAGGTAATCGAATGATTTTTTTAATAGAGTAAGCTAATTGGATAGTGATAATGGATGGATCGAGAGGTTGGTTTAAGAAATGAAAATTCTAAACCTAATTTTTTTTTTTTTTAATCTCGAATTCTTACTGCGTATCCATTTAAAATTAATTTATTTGTATTATTTTTTATATGGTGGTTGTATCAATGAAGTATTTGATTTTTGTGCATTATTTTGATTAATTTAGAGGTTAATTTTGATTTCATAATTAATGTGGTAATTCTAATCGCAACTTCGACCATTCCATACCAAAATGGTGCAAAATTCTACAAACTTCTATGAGATTTTTATCGCCATCGTCGTCATCATCGCAACATTATCATCTCCATCTTACGACTTTTGTAGGTTGTTTTTTTGAATGGTGATTCTGGACAGTTATCTATTTTCAATGGTCATATTAGTTAGCTCAATTTATACATTTTTCTATCCAAAAAATAAAACACAGTTGAAATTTTATTTTCTAAACTCCTTTCTTCTTCCTCTTCAATATTTTTTGTTTTTTCTTCTATTATTTATCCGCCGCACCGCGCGGGTTACTACATTAGTACTATACTAAGCTACGCTGGGGATTGTGACTATATATACTATTTATAAAATAAATTATACATAAAACATAAGTAAAAAAATTATTAAAATAGGTATTAATTAAACTATTGTTCAATAATATTGAACATCACACCTTATGATCAAGCTTATTCTATATTTATACACGAATTTTTTTAAAAATTTTTTAGATTTTCAGTGACAAAATTTTTTCTGCTTCTTTTAAATATTATAATAAATACATTATATTTTTTAAAATTATAAAATTAATTTTACAAATCATAATAATATTTTACTAATTATATTATATATTATATATGATTTTTTGAATTTTTTTATAGATTTTGCATGCTTTAAATTGTACCATAATTTTAACACAAGATAGAAATGAATCTAAAAGTGAATTAATACTAATAACTTTGAATACAATTTGAATAGCAATTAATTTATATAACTTTGAATAGCTATTTTTTAAATTTAGTTTATAATATGAATAATTTTATGTTTCAATTTATGGCATGCATTAACCTTGTTAGCTTAGTACTTATTTCAATTTTTATAATAGATATTAAAAATTGTCAATTTTGAAATCGCTTGACCGTTAGGCAATTGACATAGAAAAATTATAAAATTTAACTTTTTAAAAATTAAAAAAATTAAAATATATTTAATAATGTCAATCTAGTTTACTTCAAGATATATTAATTATATATAGCTTTACTATGATATATCAAGATCAATAAAGGAGTGGTTTTATTATTAGTTTTTTATTTTTATTTTTGGAAAATCATCTTACACATTATATGAGAATTTATTAGCCAACAAAAAGAAAAAAAAATAGTGATCACTTTCTCCCCTTTTTTAAATTTTTAAGAAGATATTTTTTTGCCACTTTAAACTACAAGCCACCCAACAATAATAATTATGATAATAATAATAATTATTATTATTATTATTATTATTATTGTTATAAAATAATATATCTAATTAACCACATAGAATATTTATTTATAAAAATAAAAATAATGCCAAATGAGGACTCAAAATTTATCTTTTACATAAACCTAGCTACTATCGTATCACATAATTTGATTAAACCATTAAATAAATAAATAAAAATCATTATGCTCTACTTGGTCAACAAACAACAACTACCCAACCAAAAAGATAAAATTAAATAAAATTAAAAAAAAAATTCTTACTTTGTCCCTGTCTCAATTACATCTGTAAATTAAAATTTACATTAATTACCTTGATGCACTTTACTCTTGTTACAAATAAATTCAAAATATTAGAATAAATATTGTGGAATTTAGCTATAAAATTTTGTAGCAACAAATTGTAGGTGTTTAATACATTATAGTAATATAAAATTAAAAAAACAATTAATAAACTATTAATTTTGATAGTATTAGCAAGACGGGATATTTACTTTATCTAATTTCATACAGATCCTCGCAAATATTGAATTACAAATTAATCTCTACAAATTTGAATTTTCATATATTGTTCATTTACAAATTCGATATTTTCAAATATGTTATCGTTAAATACTTAACCGTAGTTAGCTAATGAGATACTGAGTAGACTTTTTGACCTCTTCAATTAAAGTTGGGATTTTCATAGGGACGTACTTATGATGATAAATTAGTCATTAATTTTATTTATAAAAAATAAACACTATTTTAAGTGTAACGAATCAGAGAGACGAAAACAATATATAAAATTTAAAATTTTTTTTTTTTTGAGAGATAGGTAAGACTATTTCGCTTCGTTTATTTCATTTAGAAATAAACTTATTAGAAATGTGAATAAATTAGGATTCGAACTTGGAGTGATCAACCACTGTTCTTTCACTGCTCCGTAAATAGTCGGTAAAATTTAAACTTTATAAATATATATATATATATATATATATATATATATATATATATATATATATATATATATATATATATATATATATATATATATATATATATATATACGAAATAAATTTAATATTTCAAAAGACGCTGAAATGCACACATTAGCTTAAATATCGATAATATATTTAAGCTTGGTATTTATCATAGAGGTAATATGATTTTAAAATCACTTTAAAGAGTGGGACAATGTTTCGATCCACGCTGTTAAGAATCAAAGAAGCAGATCCAAATCTTTCAAGTTAAAAACCCATCAAAGACCACTTAATGATACTAAGCATTTTACCTCAACTCTATATATATATATATATATATATATATATATATATATATATATATATATATATATATATATATATATATATATATATATAGAATGATCTGTATGAAATTAATCCTAAAATAAATAAAAATGTACACTGAGGTGACAAACAAACAATCAAACGAAAGAAATTAAAAGAAATAAGCGGAGAGAGAGAGAGAGAGAGAACGCGTACTGCAGGCCCACCTCGGAGGGCGTAGGTACGCGCAGAGAGTCAGTCAGGTGCTGGCGGTGGTCCGCATGGAGTCCCTGGAGCGGCCGAAGGAGCGCTCGTCGATGCGGTCGAGCTGCGGGCGCCAGGCGGGGGGCGAGAGGACATGATGGGACGGGTGCAGGCGGGGAGGCGGGGAGGGGAGGGAAGGGGGCGATTGGCGAGGGCGGAGAGGCGGTTGAGGAGGCAGGCGAGGTCGAGGGGGAGGAGTCGGAGGAGAGGAGGGCGGCGTGGGGGAGGAGGAAGTAGAGGCGGCCGGGCTCCAGCACGTCGTCCGGGCGGAAGGGGCGGGGCCGGCGGCGGAGGGCGGCAGGAGGAGGTGGGCCGCAGTGCAGAGCACGTGCCGCGCCGGCTGCTTGTTTCCTCGGCCGGTGACGTCGCCCGCCGTTACGGGCCCCGGGCCGAAGTCCTCCACGTACCCGTTGATGTGGACCACCCGCACGCACTTGAACCGCCGCGATTTCCCCCACCACGACGACCACCCGCACCCCATCGATCGATATCGCTCGATCGATCGATGCTATCTATCTATCTATCTATCTAAAGTGCCAGCTTCTGCTTCTCCACGAAGCTAGCGCTTAATTAATTTTGTGGCAAGAGAGAGAGAGAAAGAGAGAGGCGAGTAGAAGGGTAGGAATATATATAGGAATAGTACATTATTTGTTTTTATATATATATATATATATATATATATATATATATATATATATATATATATATATATATATATATATATATATAAACATGTTTTGAAAAGACAAGTTATTGGTATTTGTAAGTTTTTAGTTCTTGGATTAATAGTTGTGCGGTTAGGATGATATGGGTCCCCTTGAGCTGGTTGGTTGAATAGTATAATCTAACCGATGAAAATGATCAAAGTCGTAGATCTAACGGTAAAAAATTCACAAAGATCAAATGCTTTGATTTTTACAAGACTATAATGGACTCATATATATATATATATATATATATAGAGAGAGAGAGAGAGAGAGAGAGAGAGAGTGTGTGTGTTCAACTATTGTACTATCAATAGCATTATTAAGCACTTGCTATCAAATTTTTTGTCGTTAGATTTATTTATTTTCATCCGTTAGATTATATTATTCAACTAATTAGAGTTAAACTAAAGAAAAGGATAATTTAATTCTACACAACAAGAAACCTGTGAGCAAGTGGCAAAAAAAGACTTTGCATACCGTATCCGACCCGAACTAATCCTAACATTCATATTTCTAGCTGTTTTTATTTCTAAATTTAAATAAACAAAGAGAATGCCAAAAAAAAAAAAAAAAAAAAAAAAACTAGGGAACCTGCATGCGACTGATTCATTTGGCTTGTAAATTTTAAAATTTTATTCTAATATAATTAAAAAGAACACTGGACTTAGAAAAAAAAACTGCCAAGTGGGAATAAATGGGAGCATAAAAAATGTTAAAAAACCTTTAAATTTGCTTTTACATAAATTTCCCTTTTAAATATCATAAATGTGGATATATACCACCTTGAGTGTGAATACGTAAATAGGAATTATTTAATGCTGTGAATAATGTAGATGCCGTGTGCAAAACTGCTGTGGACCCAGACCAGGTCCATCCACTCACCACTCCATCTATTTATCTTTTATAATTTTTTTTTTTCCTACAAATATAATTAGTTTATATTGCATCAGTAAGAGATATTACGTCAACAATACGCCAATATTTAGCCAATTAAATTAGATTGTATAATTTAATAGTAATAATTTTAAGAGTTTGAACCAAAAATTATAATAAATTAAAATTTAAAGGCTGAAATATTAACTCTTTATAATTTGAGAACCAAACGTAAAATTTACTCTAATTTGAGATTGAAAATGACCCATCCACTTGAGTTAAGTTGACTAGTATTATCCAAGGTACGTGGGGATAGGGTCACAAGCATAATTTAATGATGACTAGTATTTTAAGTAGTACATATCATATTCAACGGTATTGATCGTTAATTTAGAGATTTCATTATCGAAAACAATGCATGGCAACAGAACTCGTTTGCTACCGATAATATTCCAGCTCAACTATATATATGTATATAGTGAGGCTGGTATTTTTCTGGAAGTATGTAACTTTTCGTGTTTTCAAGTCGTTTTTAATGTTGGAACTTTCGAATCGATGATCAGCTCTATTAGACTTGATCTAGAATATTTGAAGTATCTAGAGAATAAATTTTATAATTTTTTTATATCATTTGTCTAGTGATCGAATGGACTTAAAATTAATAGTTTTAATAGCCATGGTGAGTCCTTTGTAAGTTTAATGGTCTAAATCACGTGGAATTTTGATAGAAAAAATTTTATACTATATAAAACAAGGTTACTATCTTTGAGCTAAAATTTTAATGTCTTATCATCACATTTTATAAGATCTTTATTTTTAACCATTGATTTTGGTCTCTTTCAATCACTAAGCAAATGATATCGAAAAATTTATTTTCTAGATACTTCAAATATTCTATATCAAATCTAATGGAGCCGATCATCGATTCGAAAATTTCAACATCGAAAACGACTTAGTATTAAAGATTTCGTGTTTCCAGAAGCATATCACCCCCACTCAATATATATGGAATAGCGTAGGGGGTGGTGCAAGTGGAAATGGAAAGGTTATCTAATTCTACAAGGAGCTTCTTATTTACAAATCACGGTATTACTAGCGGTGATTAGGGATGTCAACGGATCGGATTCGGGTCGGATTTTTAAAAATTCGAACCCGAACCCGACTACCTAACCCGAAACCCGAATCCGAATCCGAACCCGATGGATTTTAAAAATCCACATCCAAACCCGAACCCGAGCAAAAATCCGAAACCCGAACCCGAACCCGAACCCGACCAAAAATCCGAAAAGCCGAACCCGATTCTAAACCCGAAAACCCGAACCCCAAAATAATATTTACCAATTATATTAATATATATATGTATTTTGGTTTAGATTATAAAAGCTTAAGATTTTTTTTTGGCTTTTTGATTCAGATCTAAAGTTTGAATTTTTTTATATATTATATCATTTTTTTGTTGGTGTTCGGGTTCGGGTCGGGTACGCCAATATCCATATCCAAATCCATATCCGTCGGATTTTTATTTTTAATATCCATATCCATTTACCTCGGATAAAATCCATATCCGTCGGGTTTGGATTCGGGTTAAAGTCGGATATCCATATCCATTTACATCCCTAGCGGTGATTGATTCATTTGGCTTGTAAATTTTAAAATTTATTTTAATGTAAAAAGAGTAATGGATTTAAAAATGACTCGCCACATGATAACAAATAAAAGTAAAAAATATTAAAGAACACATAAATAGAAATTATTTAATGTTGTGAATATGTAGATGCCGTGTGCAAAAGTGCGGTGGATGGAGATCGACCGGGTCCATCCACTCACCACTCTATCTATTTAATTATCTTTTATAGTTTAAATTTTTTTATACAAAAATATTTATTTTATTGTATGGCAATCACCGTTGAATAAATATTTAGTCAACCAAATTAAAATTTTGCATACGAAAATATTACCCGCTTTATAATTTGAAGCCTACAAAAATAATTTACTCTAATTCTCATCCGGTATATATATATATATATATAGAGAGAGAGAGAGAGAGAGAGAGTAGGGATGCAAACGGGCGGATCTCGAGGCGGGAGTCCCGCCCCGCCTCCCGCCCCGAATCCGTGACGGGTTAAAAAATACATCCCATAACCCACCCTGCCTCGTAACCCGCCTCCCACCGGCGCTCCGAATCCGCCCCGCCAACTAATATTTTTTATAAAATTATAATATTATTGATATTTTATAAAATATAAAGAATAATTTTTAATAATATTATCTATATAATTTAATAATATCAATTATAAAAATAAAAAATATCAATCACAATTCAAAATAAAATTAAAAAATTTCAAATGAATTAGAAATGTAAGTACTAACTTTTTTGTATTTTAAATTTTTTTGTAAACATATTATTTTTTAAGAATATATTTTTAAAATAAATCGGGCCGGGCTCTGGGCGCGATTCGGGCAGTCAAAATTTCTCCGTTTTTCGAATCCGTCTCGGATCGTAAAATCTACCGTTTCACGCCCGAATTCGTTTATTTCTCCCGATCTGCTCGGGGCGGGAGTTCCACCAACCCGGATCCGTTTGCATCCCTAAGAGAGAGAGTCCGCTAGTATACTCTTATGAGTATATAACCTCTTGTATTCATAAATTTTTGGCCGTTAGATCTAACCTTTAATCAATTTCACCCGTTAGATTATATTATTTAACCAACCACTCACTCAATCCTAGGGGACCCACTATCAACCTAATCAGACTACTCTCATCCTAATCTCACATTTTTTCATCCGAATAATTAAAACTTATAAGTATAGTAATTATATATATATATATATATATATATATATATATATATATATATATATATATATATATATATATATATATATATATATATATATATATATATATATATATATATATATATATAACTAGGCTACTATGTTATTAATAGCAATAAGTCATTGGTCTTTATCAAGTTTTTAGCCATTGGATTGAGAGATGTGCGGTTAGGATGATGTGGGGCCCTTAGGGTTAAGTGAGTAGATGGTTGAATAGTATGATCTAACGGATAAAAATCATCAAAGGGGTGGATCTAACTAAAACTTGGTAGACTGAAAGTGGTTCGTCTTATTGATAGCATGCGTAGGACTCATATAGATATATATATATATATATATATATATATATATATATATATATATATATATATATATATATATATATATATATATATATATATAGATTGGATGGGTGAACACTAGGAACCAAATATGATTTGATTAGAAACACCACATCAGTAATGTGATCGTCACGCGTTAGACTTTTTCCGTTGAAAATGACTCGCATCCACTTGGGCTAAGTGTGGATTGCCTAGTATTCTATCTAGGGTAAGTCAAATGATCATTGTTTACTCGTTATTAAGGTTTTTTGTTTAAGGATATTAGTTCAAGTAAGTAGAATAATAATTAAGATTCTAGAAAATTAGTTTTGCTGTCGCAACCACTCCATAGACTTTTTCTTGGGCATTTTCATAAGAAAGAATTGGCACACACATTACACACTCATTGGATATTCATAACAACAACAAAGCTTTTTTCTTTTTTGGAAAACTTTATAAACCACCCCATGTAGTTCCATATTTTTTATTTTAGTACCCTGTGATTTAAAGTGTATCATGTTAGTATCCTGTGGTTTCGCACTTTCTCACTTTAGTACCTTGTGGTTTAAAGTGTATCAAGTCAGTAGTCTGTGATTTTATTTGTGTATCAAGTTAGCACCCTATTATAGGAACAAAAAAACCCCAAAAGGAATAGTAAAATGCTTTGTTGTTGTTGTTGTTGTTGTTGTTGTTGTTGTTGTTTTTTTCTTTCTTTTTTTTCTCGAGAGATAGATAGACGCTATCTGCTTTGTTATTTTATTTAAAAGTAAATTTAGCTGAAAATATGAACAAACTAGGATTGAACTTGGGATCTCGAGCATCAACCACCAAGTCTTTTGTCACTTGTTCTAAGAACAGTCGGTAAAAAAAAAAAGGAAAAAAATTCAAATATCTCCCCTGTGGTTTCACTTTTTCTCACTTTAGTACCCGGTGGTTTAAAGCGTATCAAGTTAGTACCTGTAGTTTTGCACTTTTCACTTTAGTACCTTGTGGTTTAAACTGTATCAAGTTAGTATCATGTGGTTTCGCACTTTCTCACTTTAGTACCACGTGGTTTAAAAAAATCATAGGGTGCTAACTTGATACAAAAATAAAATCACAGACTACTGACTTGATACACTTTAAACCACGTGATACTAAAGTGAGAAAGTGCGAAACTACAGGATACTAAAGTGAGAAAGTGTGAAACCAAATGATACTAACTTGATATACTTTAAACCATATGATACTAAAGTGAAAAAATGCAAAACCACCGGGTACTAACTTTATACACGTTAAATCATAGGGTACTAAAGTGAGAAAAAATGAAATCACAAGGGGGGTATTTGAAGTTTTTCCCTTTTTATTTTTTACCGATTGTTCTTAGAACAAATGACAAAAGACTTGGTGGTTGATGCCCGAGATCCCAAGTTCGAATCCTAGTTTGTTCATATTTTCAACTAAGTTTATTTTTTAATAAAATAAAAGCAGATAGCGTCTATCTATCTCTCGAAAGAAAAAAAGAAAAAAAAAAAACAACAACAACAAAGCATTTTACTATTCCTTTTGGGGTCTTTTTGTTCCTATAATAGGAAATGGAGGTTTACCCTTAGACCATATATTTGTTTATATTTTTTTGTCAATGAAGTAAAAACTATTAAGTTATTTTTTTTAAAAAAAAAGTTAGTATATTACCCGCTTTGTTTATTTTATTTTTTTATTTAGAAATGAACTTAGCTAAAAATATGAATCAATTAGAATTCGAACTTGAATCTCGGTTACCAACCACCAAATTCTTTGACATTTGCTCTCGAAACGGTCGATAAAAAAAAAGAAAAAAAGCCTAAACGGTAAGTTATTCATTGTTAATATTTTATTGTTTTCTTTCTCACTCCTTTTTTTTTTTTTTTTTTTTTATTGGATTTTGGAGAGTTTGAAAAAATTCATTTTTGCAAAAATGACTTTTGGTTTTTTGATCGGATATAAAGTGAAACATGAAAAACTATCATTTTATAATTTTGATTTCTTTAATTATACATAAAGAGGTGAAAATTAAAACAAAAAATGTAACGAATAATAACTCGTTGCCCAACCATATACCCAAAATGCTTAAACTCGCTATTATTATTACTAATTGTCAAGTCTCATATAAACCCAATGACAAATCCATTCTCATCTCATGTGGGACTATTGGGATGTCGCGACTCCCCAGATTAAGGCACGACGTCCTCGTCGGTCAATCACACACACACAAACACCAAGACGATGTGAGACTCGTCTCGCCTAGCCTTGTCATCCGGACCACTCAGTAGAGACTCGTCACACAGTCCCTAGTGAACCGCTTTGATACCAAATGTAACGACCCGTCCCACTAGCAATAATAACTCGTTGGCCACCGACCCAAAATCTTGGCAGTTATTATTACTAATACAAGTCTCATATAAACCCCATGACAAATTCATTCCCATCTGATTAGAGACTATTGGGGTGTCACAAAAAACGACTTATACTCTCAATTTAAATTAAAATTTTTTATTTATATTTATTTTTAGAAATTAAAATTATATTTTAAAATTTAAAATCAAACTTAAATCTGAGTTTAACTCATAAGTAAAATATAAGACACAAATTAAATTTATAATTTGAATTTCATGTTTATGTTATAACTCATAACTGAAATTAAATTTTAGAATAAAAGTTCAATATAGAATTATAATATTTATTCAAATTTGAATTCATAATTTAATTTTATAATTTAAATTGAATTTTAATTTAATCTTTTATCTTAAATTGTGAATTCAAATATGAATGCACAATTTGAATTAATAATTTAAATTTAAATTTAAATTACAATTCCAAATGAACATTTGAATTCATAATTCGAATTTAAAGTTCAAATTGAAACTCATTATTGAAATTACATGTAAATAGCAAATTTAAGTTTGAATTTGAATTTCAACTTAAAATTAAATTTAAATTCAAATTTTAGTTAATAATTTGAATTTATATTTGGAACAGTTTGAATTTAAAATTCAAATTGAAGCTCTTAGCTACAAATAATTTGATGAAAATTTAAATTTAAATTTTAAAATTCAAATTTAAATAAAAATAAAAATTTAAAAATTCAAATTTAAATATAAAGTCACAAATTTGAATTTAAGAATTTTATTTGGAATTTGAATTTACAAATAAAATTCAGAATGTGATCATAATATTAATTCAAATTTATGGTAAAATTTAACTTTAAAAATAAATTCAAAAATTAAAGTTAAGACCAAATATAACCTATTAGTTAAGCTCTCCACTTTCGGTAATTTTTAAATTTTTTGAGCCGAAGTTAAAAAAGTGAGATTTAGTTATAATTCGCTTTATCAGTCCACTTTTATAAAGTGGCTTTTATATTCCCTTTCGTAAACTAAACGGCTGATAAGATGTTACTTTCCATAAGTGTCGCTTTTGGTGCTTCATTTGCAGCTAACCAAACACGCCCTAAATCAGATACAGGGTATTTATGGCGGAAAATCATTTAGCCTAGCTTTTGCTCCTATTTAATGCCATAATCATCTTTAATAGTACACTTCTAGTTAACTTGCACATTGCACACACAATTTTAAAATTTATGTTTTAAAAAAATAATAAATTAATTTTAAAGATCTAGTAAATATGTGATTTATGTGCTTATACATATTTGCGCACATATATAAGAGAGAAAAGAGAGAAGATATGATATATATTTTATAGGGGCAATTGCTTATATACTCCCGAAAAGTTTTCGATTTTCCGATTTACCCTCTTAGAAGTCTAATATTGAAAATATCCTTTCTATTTTCTAACCTATTTCTAATATATTCCTAGAGTTAAAATCTTTTAATTAACTCTGTTATCTCTATAAAATTATTATTTTGTCATTTTAAATATATCTTTTCATCATCACTGTTTTTCTTATTTGCCCATAAAGTCAGTGGCACAAAAATTATTTTGATTTTGGTCTTTTCCAATATACCCCTCTACCATCACCGACATTTCTCATTTACCCTTAAGTTAAAGACAAAATTGGCATTTTAATTTTTTTTTAACTATGATAAATATTTAACTCACGTTTAACCTAAGTTAACTTAACAGGAGATAACTGCGGATGTATTTTGTAATAACGGTGGAACATATGAAGGATATTTTGAAAAGAAAAGAAAAGTAAGGATAAATCGAATATTTTCAAGCGTATAAGAGGTATATAGACAATTATCCCTATTTTATAAGATTACACCAAAAAAATAGTATATCAATTAAATCAGCTTTTCACCTCATGTAACGTATATCCTCGCAATTAGAGATGTCAACGGATCGGATTCGGGGCGGATTTTTAAAAATCCAAACCCGACTCCAAACCCGAGACCTGAACCTGAATCCAAACCCGACGAATTTTAAAAATTCTTATCCAAACCCGAACCCGACCAAGACATAGAACCTGAATCCGAACCCGACGAATTTAAAAAATTCTTATCCAAACCCGAACCCGACCAAAACATAGCAATTAATGTAGAAGGATAGTACATTAATTTGTCTTTTTGCAATATGTTAGGCTCCTTTCACTCTTTTAGATCTATATAATGTAATATATGGGGACATTGGATTTAGTTATATTTAGATCTATATAATGTGTCCCTTGTCCAAATGTATTGGTTTAGAAGAATCAACACTTTTTTTGCTCCCCTTTTTACAAAAAAAAGTTTCCAAATCACTCTCTTTGAAGAACTAGTCCTTAATTTGGGTCCCTATCAATCTCTTATTTGTTTCCAATTTCCAACTCATACCTTGTGGAGAACTGGTCCAAGGGTTTAGTGTTTTAGAATCTCATATAAAGGTCAAATTTATTAAAAAATATTTAGCCCATTAAAAATTTATATGCTATATTTTATATATTTATCCTGATATTGTAAAGTTTTGAGGGCTAAGTTTGATATGAGGTTAAAAGTTGAAAGAGTTAAATATTTCCTTTGTAATATTATGTAAAGTAAATATTATTTTTTGCGAAGGAAAAGTTTTATTTAATGATAGTGATTGTGTCCTGAATAAAAGTAAAGGAAAAAAAAAAAGAAGAAAAAAATTTAAATACCACCTTTGTGGTTTTTACACTATCTCATTTTTGTATCACGTGATTTAAAATATATTACTTTAGTATCCATTAATTTTTCTGTTATATCAATTACTGATAAAGTTAAAGCTATAGAATATTAAAGTAAAAATTCGGCAAATCAGAAAATACTAAATTGAATATTTAATAAATCATAGTTGGGTAACTAAAGTTTTTTGTATATGAATTAACGGAGAGTTAACGAAAGTACTGATGAAAATTTTAAAAAAATAAAACTATATGGTACTAAAGTGATACACTTTAAATTATATGGTATTAAAATAAAGGGGCAATTGTTTATATACCCCTGAAAAGTTCCAGCCCGATTTTCCGATTTATCCCTCTTAGAAGGCTAATATTGAAAATACCCCTCCTACGTTCCAACCTATTTCTAATATACTCTTAGAGTTAAAATCGGTTAAATAACTCGTTATTTCGTAAAATTACTATTTTACCCTTTTCAAATATACCCTTCTACCATTACTGTCTTTCTTATTTGCCCTTAAAGTCAAGGGCACAAAAGTATTTCGACTTTTGGTTTTTTCTAATATATCCCTCTACCGTCACCAACCTTTCTTATTTGCCCTTAAGTTAAGGGCAAAATTGGTATTTTAATTTTTTAAGCTGTGGTAGATATTTAACTCACGTTTAACCGCATTAACTTAACAGAGATAACTGCGGGGTATTTTGTAATAACGGTGGAACGTATGAGGGTATTTTAGAAAGAAAAAAAAATAGCGGTAGATCGGATATTTTCGCACGTATTATAGACAATTATTCCTAAAATTAAAAAAATGAAAAATTATAAAAATGATATTTGAAGTTTACACAAGAAAAAAAGTAGTGAGAAAAGAATGGGAGAGAAAGTGAGAGAAAGAATGGAAGAAAAGAAAGAGAGAGAGAAAGTGAAGAGAGAGAAATGAGAAAAGGCAAAATAAGGAGAGAGAGTGAAGAAAAAAGTGAGGAGAAAGAAAATAAAGAGAGAAACTTGAAGACCTAGGAGAGAGAAAATAAAGAGAGTGACAAAAAATATATATATATTAAAAAAATTGTTGTAATAAGACTCAAAGTTTTCCCACTTTTTTTTGCTGTCTTATTTACCTCCTTTAACCTCATTTTAACATAATCCTCCTAAACTATAAAAGTTATATTATTTAAAAATTATATTGTATATCAAATATAAACGATTCACTAATGATGTTAACCGCAGGGACATATCTGCATATACACTACAACAAATATGATTTTTAGTGGCGACTTTTTGGTGGCGAATATAGGGATCGCCACCGATACGGGATGATTTGACGGCGACAAATAAGGGTCGCCACCGATACGGAATGATTTGGCGGCGACATATAAGGGTCGCCACCGATATGGGATGTTATATAACTTAGAACTTTTGCAGGTACAATTTATAAAATTTTCGTTTTGCAAAAATATATCGACAATTTACTATGTTTGCACGGACGTGTATGCAAATAACCTTATAATTAATTATAGGAGCAACATTTCATTTCATTTAACCTCATAACAACAGTAATGTAGTATCTATTTATATTTTTTATATTATTTCCTTACATGGTAATATGTTTGAATTGGATAACGATTATAACTCATGAGAAAAAAAAATTTAATTTACAAGTAAAATAATAACTATAACAGAGTCCTACTATACTTTTATGAGTATAGAGCCTCTTGTACTCATAAGTTTTTTGCCATTAGATCTACCCTTTAATTAATTTTACCCGTTAGATTATACTATTCAACCGACCACCCACTCAATCCTAGCCCACCGTCAACCTAACCGTAACCACTCTCATTCTAATCACTCATTTTTTATCTGAACGACTAAAAACTTATTAGTAGGTATCCAATACTCATAATAGTATAGTAGCCTCAGCCACTATAACAGATAAAAAAGATTAATGAAAAAAAAATGTATTACATTAGCGTATGAGAAAAGTAATAAAATTGTGCGTGAATAATTAGCATATTTTTATTTTATCATTATGTGATTTCAAAAATTATATGCAATTATTTTATATTTTTATTTTTATTTTACCAAGGTGAGCCGTAATCAAATAGAAAAGTAAAATAACAATTTTTAAAAACTACATGACAGTAGGGGTGTAAACGAGCCGAACACGAGCGAGGCTCGTGTTCGGCTCGTTATTAAACGAGCGTTATACTGAACAAACGAGATTGTCAAACCCTACATGACATGGATAAATTCTAACAATAAATTTTAATAAATAATAATTAATTATAATTTTTTGAACCACGCGGTGGTAAAGTGAAAACAGACAAAAATACTAAATACTTCTTTTGTTTAATTGATATAAAATGGCCAATTTGCATAAAAAATTCACTAATTTTGAGATTTTACAAAATTAGGCCGTCTTTTTAAATTTTACAGATTCAAACCGAATTTTTAGACAACCGACTAAAATACCCTTATTTTATTTTTCATGGGGGTGATAGAGACGGAGGCAGCCTAACTCGCCTCCTGTCTCGCGCGTCCTCACCCTTGCCCACGCATCCTTCACCTTCCTCGCCTCCAACCCGCAGAGGTCGTTTTTTCTCTCTCCGACCCTCCTCTACAGCCTTTCTCGACTCTTTACGACGACGTGAAAAAAAAAACCGCATCCTCTTTCTCTTTTTTTTCTTCTTGTTCTTTGTTTTTTTCTTCAAGCCCCCTCCATCTCTGCAATCTCCACAACGGTAACAAAGGTGTCGCGGCCTCTTTCTCCGCCTTCACTGGCGCAGGCACCGCCTCCGACACCGGAGAAGAAAAACTCAAAGCGATCAAAACGAGCACGAGTTAGAGTAGAGCTAAGAAAAAAATACAAAAAATGAAAAAAAATTAAAAAATAAAGAATAAAGTATAAAGAAAACTATTTTTTTCTAAAAAAAAATAAAGAATCATAGAGAAAAAAAAAGAAGATGATGAAGTTGTATCGTTTCAGAGGTTGTACTATTTTAAAAAAAAATTATACTCTTTGAAAAAAAATTTAGACTTTTTTAAATGAAAATTATATTTTTTGAGCAAAAATTATAATTTTTGAACAAAAATTATACTGTTTCTTTTTTTTGTTCTCCTTCCTCCTCATTTTCGTGCGCTTCTTCTGCACCCATCTCTTTTTCGGCATCCACCCCCACCTTCGTTTTCGTTCTCGGGGCTCACCGCCTTTTCCAACTTCACCGCGCTCTTCTCCATTTTCACTCGGGCGTCACCGTCCCCGGTAGGCACTGTGGGGCGCGTGCCCCCTCCCCTATCAGCAAGCTTCTCAGCGCCAAAAGTGCTTCCTCTTCGTCGACGGTGACGGTGGAGGTGAGGACGAAAGATTCCCAAATATGGATTTCATGGATGGAGAATCTATCGGCGGAGTTGGAGGGCGAAAAAGAAATGGACGCAGAAAAAATGCACAACAATAAAGAGGAATAAGGAGTAGTATAATTTTTGCCCAAACAGTATAATTTTCATTCAAAAAATATAGCTTTTATTCAAAAAAATATAATTTCTCTCTCAAAAGTGTAAATTTTTTTTTAAAATAGTATAATTTTTTTCTGAAATATTACAACTTTATCATCATTTTCTTTTCTCTCCGATTCTTTATTTTTTTTTTAAAAAAAAATATTACTTTTTATATTTTATATTTAATTTTTTTTTTTTTGTATTTTTCTTTTCTGGCGCCGATGTCGGTGCCTGCACCGGTGAAAGCAGAGGAAGAGGACGTGGAGCGCTGTTTTCTTTACAATCATGAAGGGTCACGAAGACGGTAGAAAGAGGTTCAAGAGAAAAAAAGAAAAAAAAAAAGAGCAAAAGGACATGACCCTATCCTCTTTACAGTTATAAAAAATTAGGAGGCGATAGAAAAGGATTGGAGAGGTTAAAAAAAAAAAAAAAGAATAAGAATTACAACGCAGTTTCAGCAGGATCGGAAAAAGAGAGAGAGAGAGAGAGAGAGAGAGAGAGAGAGAAATAAAGATATTTTAGTCAATTTTTTTAAAATTCGATCCGAATCTGTAAAATCTAAAAAATAATCTATTTTTATAAAAGCTCAAAACTAGTAAATTTTTTATACAAATTAACCTTACAAAAGGTATAAGTTTAGCACTCATAATGCCTGCGCACGGACGCATAAACATATACACATGAGAAAAGATAGAGAGCATTTAGAGCAACTTCCTCCATAAGGAAAGGCTTAATTGCATTTATTTATTACATTAATTTATTTTTTAAAAATCTTATTATATTATTATATTTTATCAATTTCAATACTGTATTTTAAAAATATGTTTATTTTTGCCTTGCACTATTTGTTTTTCATAAATATCACTAAATTTATTATTTTATATAAAATCAAAAATCTTTATTAAGAGGCACTATATTAGTAAAAAAAAATGTAATATGAATCTTCTGATAAATCAATTCATTAAGAATTTGTTTGAAATTGCGAAGAAATTACGTTACATGCGATGAGAAAGTACGTTAAAAAAATATCCCTCTGCGTTCCACATATGGCGATGAGTCGGTCACGTTATATTTGTACCACTAAAAAAACGCAGAAGCATATTCCTATATATTTTTTTCACAACTTCATTTTATCTAATAGTATTAGATAGGCCTCACTACTAACCACAGCAAATGAGACTCAAAATATAAACTTAAACTAAATAAAACGAGAAACTGTTGAGATTTAACTCAGGCCCCTTGAGTTGAAATCATGTGAAACCACAAATTACTCTTAACTCCCTCAAGTACAGGCGTTTTGAGATGAACCCCTAAACTAAAGCCATAGGTAAATTAAGCCATTTTAGTCACAAAAAAAGAAAAAATAAATAAAAAAAAAAATCAAATTCTCTCAAATTTGTTGGTAAATTCATCAAATTTAATATAACCAACTGAGCCATTAAATTTGACAAAACTTTTAACATAACTAAATATGAAATCTCAAATAAAAAATTTAAAACTTGGGGGAATCTCAATCAATCAAAAGAATAAAAGTCGAGGGGTCCATTTCAAAATCGCGTATAGTTGAAGGGGTCTCCATACATTTTTTGCCACTACAACATGGTGGGTCCCCCTAGGTACTTACTTCCTGAGTATATATAGAAGTTATAGCATTGTAAGGAGCACCTCTTAACGACAATTAGTTAGGGGTTGGAACTAACACGAATTATTCTAACTACTTTGGAGGCCTTTTTATGGCTATAATATCTCTCAAATAAACAACGAGTTAGATACTTAGATGATAGATTCACTTGTTGCAGTTGTTGTTGAAATAAGTGCAAGAGCAAAATGCCTTTATGTGAAAGGAAAAAGTAGTTCACCAATCCACTAAATTTAAGATGAAACAAAGAGAAAATAATAATAATAATAGAATGGGAACTAGGCTACTATACTATCGGTAGCACGAAGCCCTCCGTACTACCAAATTATTTTCAATGATGCGGCTTCCAAATCGACGATCGGCTCCGTTAGACTTGATCTACACTATTAAAACTATTTTGAAACTAAATTTCATAATTTTTCGATATCAATTACCTATCAAACAAGTAGTCTATAATTGAACGGCTGAAAATAAAAATTTCGTAAAAAATAATGATAAAATATTTAAATTGAAGATTAGATATATTGATCTCACTCTAAATAGTAAAAAGAATTTTCTATAAAATTTTCATCGGATTTGGATTGTTTTACACCGTAAACTCACAAACACACTACATCGGCCATTAAAATTGTCAATTTTGAGATCTTTTGATCACTAGTCAAATGATGTCGAAAAAATTTGAATTTTAGTTTCCAAATACTTTCAATAGTGTAGATCAAGTTTAACGGAACTGATCGTCGATTTAGAAGTCGCATCATCGAAAACAACTTATAGCACGGAAGCATCCGGTGCTACCGATAATATAGTAGCCGGACTCATAGAATGGTTAATGTCTCTTTTCCTATGACACTATAAATCAAAGAAAATAAAGCTTTAAAAGAGCTAATTGTCAAAATCAACTATAAACCTGGAACTTCAAAAAAAAAACAAAAAAAACAGTACATTTTTAAAGCCAAAAGTCAGAACAAAATTACCAAAAAAACAGCCTGTATAGATATTAAATGAGTTGAAGTTTCAAACATTAATGACAACTTTGTAATCTTCTCATACATTAATAAATATGTAGGATCGAACTGAGTTGTCCCATCTTTCTAAACAAGGAAAGGGATGTTCCCTTTTCCGCCTCTATCACTTATGATGTTTAATGGGCACAGTGGGTTCCATTTTAACTATTAAGAGTGACAAAACTTTCACTAAATACCAGAAAAGGATGACAGAGACAGCGATTACAGTGTGAGCTAAAATGGATGGACCTTACGGCAGTTAAATCGACTAACAAAATTGCTGTTCCGATCGGCAGAATGGCATGATGATTGAGAATTTAAACACAGATACCTTATTTATAAAAATAAAAAGTAAAGAGGAGGTATGATGAGAAATTGACCTGAGAAGAGAGCAGCGAATAGCATTCTCAGAGCAATTCCTCCATTTCACGCGGGGATCAGTTTGATGATTCATTGGAAAGAGCCAATGGGCGGAGGATGATCTTCGAGCAAAGAATGAGAACATTGGTCTGATTCTCAAATAACTGTAAAATTGGAGAATATATTCATCAAATTGTCGAGTGCCTCGGGGTAAAATTTTCTGGCAAATAAGTAGCATGGCCGCTTCATCCCGTTCCATAGGCAGAGTCTCTTCTGCACTACTTTCTGCGACAAATCACGTCAAGGAAAATTGTTATTTCAGTTCGATATAGAATCTTAATGTGACTTTTCCATTCCAAGAAGTACTGAAATTAGCAAATGGAATGGAAAGCTTAAAGAACAGGAAATCAGAACATGAACTCAGAGAACTAACTGGTATATTAAAGACCAACCAAACATGTAAGTAGCTTGTCTATACATTTCTGGAGGAAAATAAGTACATAAAATGACAAGCATCTACACACCCTGTTCTTGTTGTACGTCTTGTTCTAGGTTTTGAATTTCTTTCTCTAACCAACCATTAATGCCTTTGTTATGACTATTCCAACATACATTCATTGGCTGGTATGAGAACATAGTAACTATTTTTACTTTTGGAACTACATCATATTTGTAAAATCTATCTCTATCTCTAAGTTTAACACTACCTTATTCAGGTCAGATGAAAACAAATCTAAGCTGTAACTTGAAATGCGCTTATAAGCCACAAAATCAGAAGATCGTATTTGAATCTTCTGCAGCTGAAGCTCCAGTGAACAAGACAGGTAAGTGGATATGCATACTTTATGCAGACTTGTAAAGACTAAACACGTGAATCATAACAAAGAGAACTATTATAGGTCACCATGAATCAGAAAATGAAATTGGAGGACAAGATTATAGTTGCTTTACCTTCAAATTACTGGTAACATGTATACTCTCATCAATGGACTGCAAAGACAATTATAGTTAGAATGGTAAATCCTTGGCCGTACACAATCAATTTTGTATAACAAAGGAAGATAATGAAGAACATGAATTTTCTTATATGGGTCTGTATAAAAAATTTAAAAAAAAAAAATAATTCTTACAGTGATATTCTTTAGAAGCTCAAAGGTTGCATCAACAGCCCTATATGCTTTAGGATGCCATTTCCCTTCGGACCAATCTACATGTGTAACCGACCAGTTTGCAATTCCAGTCGGATCAACCATCTGCAGCAGGCACAAATAACGGATGGAAATCAATTTCAAAAGATAATAGAAAAGAAGATGAAACCCTAGTTAAAATTGGTCTTATGTGCTTACATGGAATGAAACCCTAGTTAAAATTGGTCTTATGTTCTTACATGGAAGAAGGTTGACATATAATGTTCGTCAGCATAGCAATTGTGTCCCTTGACTGGCTGTAAGGGTCAAACCACAGCAAAATCAGCATAGAACGCCATCATGCCCCAAAAGAAACCAAATTAGTTTGTATTAGTGGGCAAAAAAGTATCATCATTCTCACAGATAGCAAACTAGAAATATATAGCATTTTATTAAGGTGGTTGAAATTGTAAACCAATACACAAATAATCTCATATATATGGAATTATAGCAAGAAACATCCGCCACCGATGAAGCATCCAAGCCACAAACACACTAAAAATGAATAGATTTTCTTGCATTTTGTTATTAGTTTTAGAAATGCAAATGCAATTGAGATATCGAATTATTGGCTAGCCAAGAAGCACAAACAGTTATCACACGAGAACATTAGTTATCATTAGAGAGAACAAATTTAGCTTCAACTGTATAGTAAGTCAGAGACATAAAAGTCTTCCATATTTTTCCTACATTCGTCATTTAATCTTAGCAAGAAACAATGACCCAAGCATCCACCGTTGAAAGCATTACTTCATCTGACTAGCTTATGATGATGATTCTATGATGCATTCACAGTTAGCAAAAGCCCCCATAAACAAATTGTATAGGATGTTTACATATCCTAACTTAACATCATCGATATGAATATACTTAGAGATATTACAAAAGGATCTCGAACTGTCCAAAAACGTCAGAAATTTGGAACCCCACTAGTACACATGTTCATCCTATAAAATGTCATGTACAGGTCAACAAAGTTCATTAGGAAATTTATTAATTAAGATGCATTAGAGCACAAAAATTCTCTTATTAAGGTGTAGAGCTTTAACAACTACAATCATGATAATTTTACAACATGTACAGTTACCTTGCAGTGAAGCTTGAACTTATTATAGTAAAGCATGTCAATGAGAATTAGCAAAGCATGCCGCCGCTTAACTGAGAACCACTGCACATTCGAATAGGAAATAAGATTTCAAAGTATCAGCATGAGCATAATAAATATTTAATTAAACTGATTGGAAGTACGCCAAAGGCCTTTCATTGCCACTGAAATTTGAATTTTTTCCATCTCAAGTTTCAGTTGCATGCTTGATATAACACACATCTAATCAAGAAAAGATTCTTCATAATGCATGTTTGAGAATAAACATTATATGTTATGCTTTTCCCACCAAGAAAGGACAGGTCTGTGCTACATGTACCATCATGTTAAAAAAAAGCTTCTATCGATCACTTCAGGGATGTTGAATGACTGCAATGATCCAAAAAGCGGTTCATGCAGCTGCATATGCGGTTCGGACCATAAACCGCATTGCATATGTAATATACTATGTAGTATGTAGTCGGACTGCATATGCCGCTGATACAAGGCTGCATATGCGATAAAGTTTTTTTTAAAAAAGATAAGATAGGATTGAAATGCAATATTGAATGTGATTGTTTGACTAAAAATTATACGTACATATATAACTATTTTCATACAGGTTTAATTAATAATAATGCATATTAATGCAATTATCTTTATATAAATAAAACCTAACTATCTCTCTTATTTTGGTAGGTATTATTCCTAATCTATCTAATAATTATATTTATAAATATTGATGAATAATTTTGTAGTTGTTAGATGTTATTATACTAGATTTTTTTTTTTGTGTTGTTCTATCAAATGATGTGAATGACAATTTACTGAAAAAATATTTATTCTTCATAAAAGTTTATAATTCTATTTTTTAAAAACATTTGTTTTTGTTTGACATTTTTATAATTTTGCATCGAAATTTCTATTTATCTTCATATTTAATAATTAAGAGTAAATTACTAATTGTTAGTTTGGTGATACATGTGTGCACCTTCACTTGAAATTAATTATTTTAATTTTTGAATTTTGAATTGTTACTTTAGTTATTTAGCTTTGTTAGAAAGTATTCATATACTTTTTTTTTATACACATAAATATTTATAAATATTTTAATAGATAGACCGCATATGCATTCATATATACGCCCGCATACCCATATGTGCTATATGGTAGAAAACCACATGGATACCGCATACAACCTTTTGAAACATTGGTTGATCAATTAACAAGCTTATGGATGATTGCATGCACGAAAAGCACATCAATCACTCAGAATGCAGTCCTGTTTTAGAATAGGGATTGTCTCAGAAAATGCTACACATTCTACTTCTAGCTGCTTTTATTTAAAGGTTGACTGAATTTTGCACTGTATTTTACTAATGGAAAGAAGAGCCAATCCTGCATATATAATCTTGACAAAGACAGTTATGTAGCAATCATCCAACCATAACAAGTAACAGGTAGTTAATGTCGAACTTGTTCTGCTTAGAAGCTTTGCTGAAAAGTAGTACATTGACTACCTAAAACCAAACACCATCGAGATCAGATATGGCTAATAAATATGCTAAGAAATATAAGCTATCCATAAAAATTGTATGTACAGGAATCTTGCTAGGCATAAAACTTTAAATGGCCAAATTTCTAGCATGACCAATCTTTTGAATGGCTAGAATACCTCACACTCTAAGATCTCCTATTCTTGCCATTTATGCAAGGTTACTTAAAAGGATGATAGATGTCATAACTTGTTTATCCTTATCTACATGTGAAATAAACATAGGCTATCAAAGGCAAAGAATAAGGGACTCACAGTATCAAGCATGTTATTTTTCTCTACATTGGAAAAGTAAAGGAGGTTACATGCTGCAAATAGTTGAGCCGTAATGTCCAACCTAAGAAAATTTTTTCTGCACTTGGCTTTTTTCATGACTAAACAATGAAAATGCCAAGTGAGGATAATATCTAAACGACAAGGATTTAAGTGCCCATACGCATAGTCCATGCCCACCATGCCGTTATACAACCCTGTCTCCATAGCATGATTCAAAACCCACTTTTCTTTGATATTAGCAATTACTTACATCAATAAAAAGCAAAATATTTGATAAGAAATACAAGAAGCAATTAGAATATATTGGTGCCACCGAAATAAATTTCATGCTATAGTGTGTCGGCATACAATTATTTTTGTGAACAGCATACATAGGTATGGCATGGTACACACTGTGCCACACCGTGCTGGCAAGTGCTCGGCACGATCCTATGCCATGGCACTTAAATCCATGCTAACGAGTTGATCAGTTGAGAATATAGCTTAACACACCTGTGCACCTTTCCTCCAATCTTTTTCTCAATTTCCGGTAACATATGCTCAGAATATCTACCTGTTCCATGTGGCCCTGGATCTTCAAAACTAAAAAAAGAAATAGCCAGCATAAAAACTCTCATAAATAAATAACACTTCAGATTTTTGGCAAGTTTACAGTCACTTTACCAGTCAATGAAGCTGATATTTGTTTCCATCAGATAACTATATACATAATCAAAATTGTGAAGTGGTACACAACTGCAATGAAAAAATAATCATAATAAAATAAAATAAATTTGTCAATATAAAAAAGAAAAGAGCAATAAAAAAACTAGTGGGTGGCAAATTACCTGTCAGAAAGCAACACAAAATTCTGATTATCAGGATCTTTGAGTGCATTTGCTAATAACCTCTTCTCGGCATCAACCATTGAAATGTCTCCCCAAACCACCTACAGCCACTTTATATGTCTAAAACTGCACTTCTAGTTCCAATTATGAGAGAAGAATTGATTCATGATACGATAACGCAAACTAAAACAATGAATGTATTTATGATTGGCATGATTGTCATTGTCTAATCATCAGTAACTGAAAGTAACAAGAAACTACTGATAGCCACTGCTTAGTAGATAATAAATAGACCGCTTTGGAACAAAACCACATTTGTAATATCATAAGTTTGGTGTCGCTATAAGAACTACTCTGATTAATTGCAAGACATTGCTTTTACTTTATCTTCAAAAAGAAATACCATTTATTTGAAAAACTTAGAAAAAAGGTACCAACAGATATATTTAACTGTTTGTGATCATTCAACTAGCAAAATTATGATCATTCAATAAAAGCAACATTATATGACATCATGAATTCATGGCAATAAGATCTTCACTCGAGCAGTGTACTACAGATAGGGCCTTGAAGCCTAACCATACACATCAGACTGATTGCCTTGAAGCCTAACCCGACTGATTTCTCATGAAATTCCGTAAGTACTTGAGGAATTTGGGAATGATACTTTTTTTTTTCCAATAGACAAAGACAACCCCGATAAAGGGCAAAGAGAGAAATGCAGGTCAATTTTGGCAAAACACAGAATTCAAAGGACATCTATGTACTAACATTTGCAATTCATTTACAAATTCGTAAGTGGACACTTTTGCAGCTGCTAAAAAGATATCAAAAGGGTAGTGATCATGGATTTAAGTGCCGTGGCACGGAGTCGTGCCGGAAACTTACCAGCACGGTACTACACGGTGTATGCCGAGCCGTGCCGATGCCAAAAAAATTCTTATGTGCCGACACATGATAGCATGAAATATTTATTTTCTTTAGCAACAAGATATTATAACTATTTATAATGTCTTTTTATCACATCTTTTGAATTTTATTGAGAAAATTACTTACTAATTTAAAAAATAGAGGGTTTTGAGCTATGCCATCGGCACAGGACATGTATTGTGCTAGTATCTTGTTGACACGGTACGGCACGGTGGGTACTGCCCGTGCCGATGGGCACTTAAAACCTTGGTAGTGATATTAAAACATTGCAGGAATATTTATTGGCAAAACAAGCATGTTGAACCTGATCAATGTTCACACAATGGACTTGACCAGGTCTTAGTACAGCTAGTCTATCAGTAACAATCCATGCTTCATTTATACAACCTTCCATGTCAAGATTGCATTAATCAGGAAACACCCACATGCCCCTGAAACCAACAAACAACCTAGGATTCGACTGATCAACATATTGACAAGCATTTACACAACACAATGAACATCATTAGCCAGATATTAGAGACATAAAACCCAAAGCTTGGGCATTTATTTAATATTAGAATATCAGAATGATAATTTGTCTTGATGCTACAAGAATATTTCTTGTCTAATAGGCCCTTCTTACATCCTTCAAAGGATCTGCACCGGTCCTGACACCAAAAATTTTGCAAAACAATGACATCGTGCCTAATACGTAATGGAAAAGTTATTGCCACGGCACATACTTTAAAAAATGTAATATGTGGGAAATGTTTGGGTACCTTTTGACTGCGGATGTTCCGGCCAATGAATAAAGAAGATGTATGTACTGGTTGCTCTCTTGATGCATGCACATATATTGTAAATCTGTCTTCATGTCCCTGAGAATAGAGACAAGCAAGATGATAACAAAGAGAACTACTAAACAAAAAGTAGAGTTTGTTCCACAGACCAAAGATTCTAATTAACAATATCTCAGATAATGATCTAAAAATTAAATTGTAGGAAAGGTAACATATACCATCCATATAGAAACTTGGCCCTCAGTTTTGTTAATGTTGACCTATGGAAATTTAAATAAATGGCTAACTATGACGATATCATGCAATAGATGTATAAAGGCAGGTAAACCCAACCTACTAGAACAACTAAAAAAGACTCAATTCACTCTGAAAGGAATCGATCATATATTTCCTGTACTAGTTTGTATGCTTTCTCTAGACAATATGTAGCATTTCCAAAGCATCTCATATAAGTCAAAGCGTTGAAATTAGCAATCATTAAAGCAACAATCACTCAAGATAAATGCTAATATATGAAGTGCTGGTACAAAACATCATTTTTCATTTCATGATGATGAAGCTCCAAGATGCATATTTTATTTTATTGATGAACTAGAAACATTTTAGATAAAAGCAAACCATCCGGACTCCATGTATACCATGATAGCCATCATAATATCTACAAAGAGTAACGCCAGCCAACCAGTCTACAGTGTATGTGAAAATTGAAGACCTGTATCTCTTGTTGATTTTGTCTTGCATCTCTCTCACACTAAAATCATACAAAAGTTCATATAATATGCAAGTTTCATTACTTTTTTAGTCCTTCAATCACAAAAGTGAATATGCTAACTAAGTTCATGTCTTTATGTAGAGCTGTCAAAAAAGCTTGAGGCCCATGAACCAGCTCTAGTCAGCTTGGTTTAGCTCACTCGAGCTCAGATATAGAAAGCTCAAGATTCACGGAACTATATAAAATATTACAGAACTACAAGCAAATTACCACCTCAGTGATTAGCGTCTTCTTCTCTTCTTTGATGCGATGTGAGTTCCAATGTTGGTAACACTTTGCCGTTTGTAATGTAACTTACTATATATTTTAACTTCTGTATAGCCTAATAGTCCCACCCCACCCATAGAGTAAATGAATGAACCAGAAAGCGCAAAACGAGCCAACTGCTAGACAGTTGGAAGAGTGGTAGCTGGATTCACAGTCAAGCCACGAGCAGAGCAGAGAACTCGACCATGGTCTCTCTCAGCTCAAATCAAGCTCAATACGACCCTTTTATCAATTTCTAGCTGAACCTAGGCTGCTCTTTCCACCCCTCTTTGCATGTACATTCTACAAGATTTGCAGGTTGCATTGCAATTGTAGCACTGAATGAAAGACTCCAGATTGTGAAAGAACAAAGAAATTGCTTTCTTAAAGGAGATTATTAACTTTAGCATGCATCATTCAGTTTGGACTGGACACTGAAAATGAAACTGCATGTGAAACTTCACATTAGTGTAACATTTACAGTTTAGGAAAGTGATCAGTCCAAACCATTCGAACCTACATGTTAGATAAATACATGCAAAATAGGCATTTAGAACATACATACACTTCTAGAGAACAAAGGTTTCTACCTGGAAGAATTTCTCCCACAACCTCTCAAAAGGCAATGAGCCAGGCGTCAAGAACATGAAAGCGATTTTAGGATTCTTTGGTTGGAAAGCTGGCGCCGAGAGAATGTCTCTATATATAACACGAGCAGCAATTTCATCATCTGTGTAAACCCTTGCAGGTGCAGGGGGGTGAAAAGGGCTACAAACACTCGAAGATAGAAAATAGCAGGCCGAGTAGTGGCGAGGCGGATAAACATAAGCCCCAATCAATGCTACACATATCAGAGTAACCAAAATGATTATCCATAAAGGCCTTCTAGATGGAGATCTATTATAGCGAGGAGCTGCCATATTTGGTTTCTTTATCTAGAGAAATTCATTAGCGCACAATGTACATCAACAACACTGGTCTTCACTGATAGCTTGATTCAACAGTCTTTTCTTTAGGTATCATTATTAAACACTCGATTAAGACATGGTTTGCAGCATTACATTTACCAGTCTTGCAAAACCTGGAAATTGAAAAGAGCACACATTACAGGTCATCATACAGAAAGCCCTAAACTATCTTTTCTAATAGGAAATAGACAAGTCAAAAGTAGTTGCTGGTAATGGAATTTTAATCTTCTATATTTGAGGAAAGAATAGGAGATAAACAATTGCAAGCTTTGGGGAACATGCATAATAAGGAAAGGTCAAGCACGAGTTTGCAGAGAAAGGTATATTTAATACATGCCGGATAGCAATAAAATTAGCACCAGAAATGTTTATTTAAAATAAGAAAGATTAGAATACTAAGATGATGTTCATACAATATGCAAATGAAAGAAGATAAAGTTGATTCAGTTCCATCTTCTCAACGTTATAGAAAGAAAATACAACCCAGCAAAGGAAAATCCGGATAACACAATACGCAATATTCCAACTTTGTAGGGATACATATTCAAATGTCCTCAGCAATTAATACCAAGTTTCTCCCTTTCCCCCATGCATGTTGTGACATAATACGCAAGCAAGAAACTTAAACTTAGCAATGAAATAAGATTAGTCGATTCAATTCTATCTTTAACCTTGTAGTGAAAAGCGCTACCAGAAAAAGGAAAACCAATATTAATAATAGTACAAGATGCAATATTCCAACTTTGCAGTGATACATTTTTCAAATGTCCCTAGCAACTAACACCAATTTTCTCCCTTCCCCTTTGCAGGTTGTGATATAATACGCAAGAACGAAACTGACCAATGAAAGAAGATAAAGCTGATTCAACTCTATCTTTAACCATATAGGGAGAAAATATTCCCCAAGAAAGAAAAAATATGCAAGATTTCAACTTTGAAGGCATACATTTTCAAATGCCCCAAGCAATTAACACCAATTTTCCCCCTTTCCCGTTTCCACTTCCCCCTATTTATGTTGCTGTGACGCAACACCGCAACAAGTCAAACCTAGCCCACAAAAGTCAAATCACTCCACACAAACTACCGAAGAAGCCAAAGTAGAGAACTACGAAACCCATCTCAAGAACTAATCAAAAATCAAACCAAAAAAGAAAAATAACCGAAATCGAAGAACCCCTTCCTCCAATTCCCACCAAAAGATTTAGCAATTTGGCGATCGCAGCATCGAACTAGCGTCGAAACAACTCGGAAATCTAGAGAAAAACGAGATATCAAGAAATCGAACCGATCGAAGTCGTAAAACTCCGAATTCGATCGCCGTGAGCTGAGATTACATCGAGCGAGACGAGATCGAGTAGCGGAAGAGGAAACGGGAGGGGAAATCGAAGAAGTACCTGTGGGTCGTGCGCGAGACGATGAGATTGGGGATCGAGATCGCGAGAGAGAGAAACGTAGAGATCGATCTCGCGAGCTCCGAGAGAGAGGGAGAGAGAGAGAGAGAATGTTTTTGTGTTATTTTTTGCGAGGTGGGGTCGGGGTATTTAAAGGAGTAGAGATACTGTATGGAGTAGAGAGAGACAAGGGTCAAAGACAACGACGATGAGTACACATACGAAGGGTGTACGACGAGAAACTATTGGTGGACCGGATCCACCACGTCAGCTGTAGACCGGCTAACCATCACATCTCTCACTCAACTTTGAATCTGCACCAGAGATGTTTTCGGGTCGGAGTTTTCAAAAATTCAAATCCAAACCCACAACCGAACCCAAGATTAGCAGCAATCCAACTCGATTGCTCATTGCTCACGAGCTTTCATTTGTCTACTTCTAGATTTCGATCGAATCGCTCATTTAAAGAACGAGTAACACGAACAATTTTTCATCGTGCTTAATAAACGTAACACCATGGCTCGTCATGCATAATAAATATATATCATATATATATTTATATATATATATTTATATTTATATTATATATATATATATATATAATATATATATATATATATATATATATATATATATATATATATATATATATATATATATATATATATATATATATAATTTAATTTTTAGCAAAATAAAAATATAGAGTCGATCTCATTTATAAAAAAAAATTTATTTAAATGTAAAGTTTCAACTATTAGATCAAAGTCTAATGGATAAAATTTTATAAATTTATTTTTTATATATATTCAATTTAATTTTTTTAATTTATTGTTCTCGCGCGTCGTTGATTAACGAGCGAACACGAGTTAAATTTTTCGTTCGATATTTTAACGAGCCAACTCGTGTTTGGCTCGTTTACACCCTTACCCAAATAAAAAGTCAAATCATAATCGACGAGCTTTTGAAAATTCATATTCAAAATCGAACTCAAAATAATCATTTCTCTTTACCCTATTTAAAAACATATTATATTAATATTTTAGCTTTTAAAATATAAATTTAAATTTAACATTATCATATAGCTTAAAAATTTTACTTTATTATTCTAATAATTTTTTTAAAATTTTATTAGAAAGATCTATTGTTAAATGAGATACTAAAATATTATAATATACAAACTATAGGATAGTGTGTATATATATATATATATATATATATATATATATATATATATATATATATATATATATAGAGAGAAGATCGGGCTACTATTAGAAAATCTCATCGTTACTGTGCTTTTAACCTTTCGATCAAATTTCTTATCATTATTTCTAACCATCGGATTAAATACATAACCCATCGGGGACCACTCAATTCACTCAACGCTAACTACCTAATGGTCTAGGGTCGGATGATATTGGTAGCTGTTGGCCCCCTGGTTGAGTGGTTCCCATATATGTATTTAATCCAATGGTTAAATAATGATAAGAGATCCAAAGGTTAAAAAACCTGTAGCAACAATGGGATTTTGCTACTAATAGTAGTCCACGACTTCTATATATATATATTATATATATTTTATAAAGCACGTATAGGGAAACTTGTATTTGACTAGCTTATAATTTACATGTAGTCACTTTGATTTATAAAATATATATTATATATGTAACTAATTTATATATGGCTTTTTTGCAAAAAAATCTACTTATTTTCGGATTTTGCAAAACCGGCCACCTTTTTTCGTTTTTGCAAATTCGGACCGCTTTTTCACCGCTTGACCAAAATACCCTTATACCTTTTCTCTTTCCTCTTTTTTTTTCTCGTTCTTTTTCTTTCTCTTCACGGAGAACGCAAGACAGCGGAGGCCTCGCGGCACGCCCACCTTCTCGCCTCCGACCCCCGCCGATGGGGGCCGCGACTCTTTTTTCTTTTTTTCCCTCTCCGACTCTCCTCCACCGTCTCTGACAACGACGCCCCCACCTTCCTCGACAGAAGCGGAGGCCTCGCCGGAACCCCCCCCATTTTCCTCGCCTCCGACCCGCGAGGCGGGCCACGACTCTTTTTTTTTTTTTTTGTCCCTCTCCGACTCTTCTCCACCGTTTCTAACAACGACGCCTCTCTCGCCCTTCCCCGTCCTTCTCGTTCTCTCAATCTGTCGCCTCCGACGACAACGCATTTTCGCCGGTGCCGTGCCCGTTGGCAGAAAGAGATGACAAAAATAAATTATAGAAGAAACAAAAAAAAAAGATAAAAAATTATAAAAAAAGAAGGATGAAGATGAAGTTGTATCGTTAACTGCAAAAAAAAAATACTGTTTTTCCTCTTGTTGCAATGTTTCTCCTTCTGTTGCACTATTTCTCCTCTTGTTACATTGTTTTTATCTTAAACTGCACCCTTTAAGAGAAGAAACAGTGTAATAAGAGGAAAAATGGTGCAACAAGAGCAAAAACAGTGCAACAAGAGAAAAAACAGTATAAATCCTTCTCCCTCCTCCTCCCATGTCTGCTAGATCTCATCGTTCTCCCCTCCGTAGCTCTTCCTTTTTTCTTTTTTTTTTTCTTTCTCGTTCTAGGTTAACCAATAACCAATAAAATGGAAATAAAATCAAATCACAAAATTCACCTACGCATGCATGATATAAAGCACGATGCCTCTACCTTAATTAAATCACATAATGTTCAGCATGAACAACGAATTAGAAACCAAAAATTTACCGAATTAATCCATGACGAAAAGGATTACACCAATTTTGAGTGAAATCGAAGTCAAATAATCAATAATAAAGAGGAAAAATCATACTAATTTTGCGTTTCTGATCTTGTTTCCCACACCGGCCATTGATTCGATCCGCGAATTCGATACCCAAAAGAGGCGAACTCGAAAAGGGGTTTTCGCAGCTTTTTGGGGACGATGGTGGAGCAAAGAACCAAAAATAAACACAAATGACTCGTAAAATTATTATGAGCGTCGTCGTCGCTTCCTCATCCTCTCGCGCAGCCGCGCCACCTACTGCGGCGACGACTCGGGTCTAGGAGCTCGGCCTACTGGGCAGAGGAGGGGGTGGAGGGGACGTCCAGGATCTCGGCCTCCTTGGGCAGGGACGAGGCGATGAGTGCCAGGGCCTCGAGGTCGGGGTGGACGGCGCGAGCCGGAGGCGAGAGGCCCGTCGGCCGGGACGCCGTGAGCGAAGGAGGTCGCCGGCGGGGCGGGATCGGAGGGCGCGGAGGTCGACGACGTGGACCACGCGCTCCGACTCCATGGCCGCGGCCACGCGCGTTGGAGAGTGCGGAGAGCGGCGAGGAGGGAGGGCGGGCAGAGCCGGAGAAGTGCGCAGCGCCGGGGTCGAGGACGAGGAGGAGGAGGACGACGACGACGACGCGATGCG
Source organism: Aechmea fasciata (assembly GCA_025177825.1). Classification (NCBI taxonomy): domain Eukaryota; kingdom Viridiplantae; phylum Streptophyta; class Magnoliopsida; order Poales; family Bromeliaceae; genus Aechmea; species Aechmea fasciata. The sequence continues at coordinate 8,410,314 of CM045941.1, read as the reverse complement.
GGGGGGAGGGGAGCAAGGGAGAGGAGGGAGGCAACCATCTCCCGCGGGAAGATGAGGAAGTAGAAGAAAATGAGGAGAAAGAGAAAGAAAAAAAAAAACGAAAGTGCAAAATTTTTCTAAATAGTGCAATATTGCTTAAAGAGTGTAAAATTTATTTCTAAAGAGTGTAATTTATATATCAAATAGTGTAATTTTTAGTAAAACGGTATTTTTTTTTTTTTTTAAACAGTGTAATCATATTTTAAGAGTGTAAATTCATCATCTTCTTTTTTTCTAAATTTTTTTATCTTTTTATGCGTAAAAAAAATAAAATTTTTTTTTGTTATCATCTTTTCCTTGCTTTCTACCTCAACCACCGCGATGTCGTCGAGACGATCTCGCCGCCTCGACGACGTCTCGGCGTTCCGACACGCAGGGGAGGAGAAGAGCTGCGTCTTGATATCGCCGTGCCCTAGTGGAGAGAAGAAGAGTGACGCGCGGCCTCGGTAGGGTCGAGGAGGCGAGTGCACGGCGAGGCGTGCGGGCGGAGGCGAGGCGGGTCCGTTTCGCCTCCGCCTCCGCCGCCTTCTTCGGAGAGAAAAAAAAGAACGAGAGAAAAAAAAAATAGGAGAGAGAAAAAGTAATAAGGATATTTTGGTCAGTTTGCTAAAAAAGCGGACCGAATCTGCAAAAACGGAAAAGGTTGCCCGATTTTGCAAAAGCCCAAAATAAGTGGATTTTTTATGCAAATTGGCCATTTATATAATGTCAAGTGCTCACAAGAAAATAAAAAATAAAATCTACAAAGTGACAATGTGAAAATGCATCAAGGACCTAATTGCGAACTTTGGTACAAATTTAGGGGCCTAATTGACATTATTAGAAGGTTACGGCCTCCCATGTAATTTTCCCACACTAAAATGGTCCACCGATGGTGTCAAAACCGGGTTCAGGAAATAAGTTGTCACACGTACAGACCCATAAGAGATATTTTCAGCGTTATTATGCGTACCCACGAGTGATCACTAAAGTAATAATTTTAGATAATCTTTACTGTTTCTATACCTGAAATAAAGAGAAGGGGTAGGTTTTGTGGCACGCATAACAGAGGCTACATTAAATATGTAAATGTTAAAATATCATTTTGTATTGTATTTTTTTTTTGGGGGGAAAACTTCAAATCCCCCCTTGTAGTTTCACTTTTTCTCATTTTAGTATCCTATGGTTTAAAGTGTATAAAATTAGTACCATGTGATTTTGCACTTTTTCACTTTAGTACCCTGTAGTTTAAAGTGTATCAAGTTAATACCCTATGGTTTCGTATTTTCTCACTTAGTATCCTACACAGGATACTAACGTGATACAAAAATAAAATCACATGGTACTAACTTGATACACTTTAAACCATAAGGTACTAAAGTGAAAAAGTGCGAAATCACAGGGTGCTAACTCGATACACTTTAAACCACAGAATACTAAAATAAAAAAGTGCGAAACCGCAGGAGAGTTTTTGAAATTTTCCCTTTTTTTTTAAAGGCTTAGTTACGGCGCGTTACAGCATAATTTAGGACGTATTTGGTTAAAAATAAAAATAAAAATGATGAAAACTTTAATTTATTTGATTCATAAGAGGAATCCGAATCGGAATGTTCAAATTAAAACTAACAACAATTAATTGTAAGTAAAATTTAAATTTACTATTTAAATTCTTAACATTTGAACTCACAATTTAAACTTAAAATTTGAATTTACAATTCAAATTCAAGTTAGAGCTAAACTCAAATATTAAACTTATAAATAATTTAAACTTGAATTTAATAAATTAAAAAAAAAATTTGAATCCATAATTCATGTTTAAGTATAAACTTATAATTTAAAATTAAATAATAAATTAATATTTAAATTTAAATAATTGTTAATGAAAAAATTCAATTCTTTTCTCAATCCCTTCCGAAATTAAGGAAATTAAAATTGATTCACATCTCGATAGGAGAAATCATCTTGGCCAATTTGCATAAAAAAATTTACTTATTTTGCAAGATTTGTAAAAGATACATCAACTTTTTTTTTTATTTTTTTACATATTAGACCGAATTTTTAGTAAACTAACCAAAATTACCCTAATGCCTACTGTACTTTTTATTTCTCGTTCACTTTTATCCTCCCTGCGCTTATCTTCGTTACCTCACCCATTCCTCGAACAATCAATGCTGGCTCGGATATCCTTGCCTCGCCGACACCTTCGGCGACGTCGGCCCAGATATCCGTATCTCGCCCACACCTCCATCGACACCGGCTTGAATATGGCACAGCTCACGAAGATAAAGCTACAACGGAGGATGTCACCATAGACGACGACAGTCAAAAGGATGCAAAAAGATATACATAAGACGGGTAGAGAGAGAGAGAGAGCGCGCATGTCGAGACGAGAGCAGCTACTGCAGCAGAGGGAGAGAGAGAAAGCACGATAGCATAAAAAAAGCAAAGAGTAAATAATAATAATAATAATAATAATAATATACGTGTAGAGCTACTATGCTATCGAAAACATAAAAAATCTAATGCTTCTGACTTTTTGGTCATTGAATCAAAAATTATACGATTAGAATGATTACGGACTCCCCAAAGTTGAGTAGAGGGTTGAACAGGGTCCCCATAGGATAATTCTATTAATCCAAAAATTAGAAATGATAAAAAAAAATTAATATAAAATTTAAAAACTCGAAAGCACCCGATCCTATATACTATATACTTCGGGTAGTAACTCTACTCAATAATATACATATATCTTCTTTTGAAAAGGCCATTATGGATTGTATAACCGTTGCAAAAAACATCAAAAATTATAATTTAAACAAAATTGAATTGTTTGAAACTAAATTGCGCTTCTTAAAATATAATATGGTGACTAAATTAGTTATTATCTTGGCCAACTGAAATAGAAATTGAAGTTCCGCGACTTATATCAAAGCACCCAAACAAAATTTCACTAGAAGTTCAAGTGGTCAGTGGTCACCAAAGCATGCATGTCTCCGACTAGCGAGCTTTTCGAGCAAAAATTGTTGTTCGACAAGTAACATATTGCAGTAGAGAAGTTCTACTGTATTCAGTAAAATTTAGCTACCATGTACTTCTCGAACCATCGTATCTTGGTTGCAAAGCAAAATACGGCATCCGAAGGTTCTGCTTCAACTGCAGCAAAAAACCACCTGCACAAAATCTCCAGCAGTGCCAAACAGAACTAAGGATGATAGATTAAAACAACTGCCGAAAAGGAATGTAATTCTCCGACGATACAAAAACGACATATGACTTGAACACAAGATCGACTCGATAGTTATAAATAACACAAAAAATGTGGAAGGTTTTCAAATACAAGACCGTGCAGATTACGGCGACACACAGTACAGCTGCACGAGTCCTGAATCTGTTTCTGGACCGAAAAAAGCGATTCGTATTGCTTGGTGTCTGTGTGTGAGAGAGAGTGTTTTGAGCAATTTCACATCGAGGATTCGAAAAAAAGACCCTAAACCCTAGCCCGAAAGATCTCAATTCTCAGGAGTTGTAAGTCTATAGCTCCCCATCAAGTACAGACACAGCAAGATGCGGATAGGGCGGATATCTGCATGCACCAAAATATATATTATTTCTATTGGAAAAGAAAATAAATAAAAGAGAAAAAAAAGAAAACACCGACTCCTAGAACCATGAGAATTTTTACTGCATTACGCTATAGTATTAATGAATCACCTCAGGAGTAATGATTTTAGTTTAAATTTCTTCTGCAGATGTCCAAAAACAGTAGTCCAAATGCAGACTCACAGGCTTGAAATCAGAGGTTCTACTTTTGATAGTCTAGAAGCTTATTAACCTAGCTCACCACAATGAAAGCTCCAAAATTTTGTTTGTTGGCCATCTAATTTCTGCTTCTCCGAGTAGAGAAGCCGTTCCAAAAAAAACCAGGCCAAAAATGCAAGTTGGGAAGCAAACAACAAAACACAATTTGTACCGGTTGACAGAAATCCACGGCCCGAAAGACAATAATCAAGTGTACAGTTAGGGACAAACTAATCTCGTAAAGCAAAACAAGTCTCGCTGAGATCAATCTGTTCAGACCATACCAGAAGTTCGCTCAACATGCTACTGCTAAATTCTAGTGATACACTCCCTTACGGGCCAAAAGTTCAAATTTTCGCTCATGTCAAGCTCTTTAAAGACCAGGTTATACATACATAACACGACTAGTGCATAAGAGTTCCATAACAACAGAGTTTAAGAAGGGTCAAAACATAAGCAACCGTCCTTAAGACCCAGATCACAATTTTGCGACCTTACCACTAGGCCAAGGTATTGATTTTCGCTGTCGAAAAGATGCAAAGTTCAAAAGCCATAACATTTTAAAAAGATTTTATATATATGTTTAGAAGGTTGAGAACCATACCTGCAGCAGAATGCTGCAGAGACAGACTTATAATAATTCTCCATCATCTATTTATCAGTATGCCTGCGCTTTGGTCTCCGAGATGCATGATTTGCATGGTTATGGGTATTCCTTGATGGTTTCCTAGCCTTTTTACTGCTGCATCTTAGCCAAAATAGTCAAATTAAGAAATTGTCATGTTTGTATAGTATTAGCAAAGAGAAATGTGATTGGTTGAAGTGCAATGAACTACCGACCAAAATATATCTGACAGGAGTCTGTACAGAAAGAAAACAGGAAATGCCAGCAATGCAGAAGCCTGCAAAGAATAATCAGTTATATCATATGAATACTGACGAGAATATCGCAGGATAGATGCCAAAGCTTTTCTAAGAATTATGTTGGATTTGTAGTTACCATGAACCACACCAGCTCCTTAGTAGCAAGTGATTTTGTTAATTCGTGCTTCTTTAGATTCTCCATGAGAGTTGCTTGTACCTAAAACAGAACAAAAAAGGTTAACAATAATGTTTAGCTAGTGTTATATCTCAAAAAAGCATTTATAAAGAAACAAGTGTAAGTATTAAATTGCTAACATCACAAGTTTTAGAAGAAACAAAGATAGAGAAATCAAAAGTATACTTTGAAACGGATGTTACTTATTGCACATTTATCTATACTAAGAGGCCAAAACTCAAGTTAGTTGCCAAAAGGAGAAGATATAAGAGAAAGAATGACCCCAGAAATGTAGTCAAACCTAAAATAGAGCATGAAAGTGGTCAAAGATTTTTGACTGCTTGCATTGAACAGCCTCAACTTAAGGCGAGATATCAAATCTCTATATGAAGTCTGTTGATAGGCTAAATGTGTTTCATGATTTAATCTGATACAAATATATATAAGACCATGAAACAAATGACTGGCAACTTTATGGTCAGATTTCCAAAACAATACAAGGTTAAGCTGTTGAGGGGCAAATAATTCAGGAAAGAACTGGTAGAATTAGAAGATCGCTGCAAACAAATGAAGAACCAAAGCTCAACAACAACAGTGAAAATTAAATAATTTACCATACACTTTACACAACTTAGGTATACCATATTCATAGCTCGTAGATAGTCATTTCAGCATCACATAGATTCCAAACATTCTTTGGCCATTGCTATGCTTGCTAGTAAATTAACTACGAAAAGTCTACAATAGAAAAAAAAAAAAAAAAAAAAAAACCAGGACTGTAATATCAACTTGGCTATTATGTCGAGTTTAAGATTTTCACAAAAAGACCCTAGCGACAATGACACAACAAATAACAGGCGAGAAAGAGCAGTACTAAAAACCAATAATAAAACAAAATCTCAAGGTGGATGAAGGAAAACAAGTACCTGGTGATGATATGTATTAGCTGATTTAAGAAACTTTCTATATGATCGAACTACGTGCTTTGTGTAGGGCTTCGAGGCAACCCTCACTTTCTCCACATGTGGTTTGGTGATCTCAGCTACTTGATTAATGTATGGTTTAGAAAACTTCTTAGCCTCCTGGAATCAGATAATAAATTCCAGTAGCATCATAAGACAGATGAGGAAAAAAAGGGGAAAAAAAAAGACAACCTGGAACTATCCATTTGCATAGCCACCTATCAACTAAGAACTTCCGGATTATTACCAAAAAAAAAGGTGCATAATCAGTGCACTTTTGTAAAGGTGAAATGAGAAGTACCTGGAGATAGGGATCTGCAAATTCCTGTACTCTGACAACATGAGGTGCAATAGCAGTCTTGGATGCCTCATAAATTTCAACAGATTTTGAAGAGACCATCCGCAAGTGTGGTTCAGCATTCTTTACAAAGATTACCCATTTTTCTTTAACAGCAGGGATCCATTTCTACAGGAAAACAACATAAACATATCATTGATATCCAGTCGAGTCAAGGTAAAAGCTTTATAATTGTAAGAAAAACATCAAATATGGAGCTATCTTGTATAAGAGCCACTGCAAGCTTCTTTTTCGCTGGACCAACTGTATTCCATCACTGTACAAATTATCACCAGTCCGCGCAAACAGGGGAAAAAAAAAATTAGCATGCATACAAATATACAAATTACAATGTCAAGCTAGTCTAGTCAAACGGTCGAACAGAACTTCAATATGTATATTACACAGTCATATAGATATGCAGACATTTCAGAAGTCCATTTAACTCAGAAACCTAGTTTATATAGAATACTTAATAACTAGAAGACGATAAATATTTGAGACTTTTTTTGCATTTAGTCCACTCAAATTTTTTTTTTTTACAAATGGCCTTAGCAAATTTATATTTGCATAAATAGCTCTCTTCTTACCACGTGATTGCCACGTTGGCATTTTAAATTGAACACGGTGATCCCATTACAGCTTCGCTGCTTTGTCTCCAGCTGGTTTCTCTCTTCGTTGGTTTGTCTCCAACTGGTATACCTTAGCCTGCTAAAACAGTTTTTTTCTTTTCCTCTATAGCTGTTACACCTTAGCTATGAGCATACTATTTTTTTGTTTAATAAAGTAGCCATTTTTTATTTGACAACAGTATTTACCCGCCGTGCAATGTGGGTTACAGCACTAGTCAATATTGAAATGTGAATCAAAAGTCTAATTTTAAGAGTTAAGAATCAAGAACCGAATTAAATCGTAAGATACAATCTATATTCTCAAAATAAAATAACATGTAAAAGTGTAAAACAAATAAAGTAAACTGAATAATACATAAATTTTGAGAAATATTGGAAGATCATGTAGCCAATTGGAAAGGCATTTACCTTTAGAGCATGTGATTACTCGTATGAATCTAAGAGATAGTATCATCCATTTTTATTTTTATATTTCCAATATTTACAAATATATTCAAACAAACATTGGGATATGATTCTCTATTTATTAGCTACTTACTGTCTTAACTGTTTCCAAGTGAGGCTCAGCCCATTTTTGTGCCTCTCTTGTTTTTTCTGATGCCTGCAATCATGTTGATATTAAAAAATAAAAAAAAAGGAAGAAATAAAAGCATAGTTGATCCATAATGCATTCCACAACATGGATAAGGAAGCAAATTGTAATCTATAATGCATGCCACAAATGAAAGCATAAGTTGGTCAAATCAGAACTCAATACAAAAGCACCTTTTGTAAGAAACTTTCATATGCAGGTTTCAGACGCGCCTCCCAGTGTGCTAATGCAATCTCCTAGAAATGGAATATAAAAGTAATAATGAGCAAAACTCTGCATAAAATTCCTTGTACACCTAAGCTAGCCATGTGGAATGTGCAACATACATGAAAATCGCCAATATGGGTAGCAAGCCAAGGTGGCAGCCACGCTCCATGAACCTGATCAACCACAGAAACATTAACCTAGCTGTCAAACCATCATTCACATACCACAGACCAAGTGAAAAAAAAGCTAAAACAGTAATTCATAAACAATGAAAAGTAAATAACCATGCCGGACACTTAATTGAGCATCATAGGAAGTATAACCATCCATTGTATGTTCTTCACTTCTGTAAGTTTCACAATCACCAGCATGTCCAGCGTTGTTTTAAGTCCCAACAAATAATAGTGACAGCTAGCCAACATTTCACATTCTACAAAGTGTGGAATCATGAACTTATGAGGCAGTTCATTGATGCTTTTGCAAACTTTTTTTCCCACCTAAGATATGAGAATTTTAGTATACCCACACACGTCTTTTATGTAATGTTCTAACTTCTAATAACTTGAGAGTTGAGACTAACGTACTTTTAAGATTACATAAATCCAGTTACTTCTCGCAAACTTCATGATAGTCGATAGATATGATCTTTCATCAGCAATTTTATTGTTGCAACAAAATTGGTACAATTTATACTTAACAGAGAAGCATGTAGTTAGCAAAATGTGGGACCAATGAGCAATGTTCTTGATATTTATCATCTTGTTCAGAAATAAACAAAATTAAAATCACGGTCATTGCTAAATATTTGTACAATTTAGTCCTCCCTATTTGGAAGTGGCATGTCAACAAGCTTCTGTGTAATAAAAATAAAAAAAAAGTTATTATAGCCGTCTGTGTTTAACACTTGAAATTTTTATCAAGACCTAGTATTAAACAAGACATGTACTTAGATATATTCAGAAAGGAGGACCAATTGAGTGATTGTTCAGTATTAGAATGTATTCTGTCAGAGCAAAACACCTGGACACAAATTTACCTCAAACCATCTAATTTTAGTCAAGGTTGCCCACTTCCTGATGTGCTATTTAGGCCCGGTTGGAATTGTGGCGTCTAAAACACACCGACTTTCATACTTTGACACACAAATATCTGAAGACACTTTGGCATTTTCCTCCAATAACTGTTTTATAGCACTGGAGGATGGAAGTTCCAAGGTGCTTTCATTTTTTTCTTCTTTTTTTTTCTGGAGGTCCCTTCCAAAGCATGAGAGCTGGTGTGTTTTACAACCCAATACCAATCTAGACCAGACTCGAAAAAGTTCCCCTTGCTCAGAAAATTTCTTAAGTCCAATGCTCACAACTATGATTTTTGAGAAAGCTTCTTATCACCTCATTGGTTCCTTGGCAGTGGTTCCACAAGAAATGTTTCCTTCTAATTCATTTTTGATGAATTTCTTAAGCCTTCAAACTGTATTTAACTAACAATATCAGCTATTTCTAATATTGTACATTTGACTATCAGCGATGTTCAGGTCTATGCATTTCTCTACTAAACACTTTAATGCATTAATCTAATACATCTGGAACAAACTTATAAACCAAAGTTTGAGAGGGCAAAAGAGCAAGGAAATAAGAATATGAAATAAAGACTGCATCAATTTTGTGTTTCATCAAGCTTGAGCTAATATGTTTCCCTTTCTACAGAAGAACTTCGATAGATGAAATTGTTAATATATTCAAGATAAATCTACTTCCTGAACTTGAAACTTTGAGACCATTAGTAATTCAATTAACAGATAATATTCCAACTCTCAAACAAAATTCATCAGAGGTAGAAACATATTGAAAATCAGCATGAAAAAGTTCCAATAATTGTTGTACACGAAGTAGGTTGAAATCTCAGAAGAGAGTAAGCAGAAAAGCTTAGTGACGGAAGTTAAATCTCAGAGTAGGTTGAAATCTCAGAAAAGATTAAGCAGAAAAGATTAGTGATGGAAGTTAAACAAAGAAGCAAGAGGTTAAACGAAAAGACCAAAGAAAAATACAATTACCAAACTCACCTCTGTCAACTCTTTCGACTTTGATGTTGCTTCCAACTGTGATCTCATCAACTCTTCCTGGACATAAAAGAGAAATATAAAATGAAGAATGTAACTAATGTATCATCTAAGAGATGTGAACTAAAACTAAATATATCACAAACCTCTGCCACTTGAAGAGCGCGTTCAATTTTCTGAATCCTTTTTTTTTGTTCTTCACTAGTCTTTTGGAGCTACAAAAGATAAAACAGAAGAAGTCAGGCAATAATCCCTAACAGCAAGAGATTTCATTGCATATCCAACCAAAATATGCATTGTTTTGTACTACAAAAGATAGTACCTAGCCTTCATAGCAAATTCTAGAAAGTGACTATTTACTGGATTAAATAGTTTTCCTTAGACATTAATCTTCATCACGCAGCTATCTTTAGTAGATTCTTCCAAAGTATGGTACAACACACCTCCCCAAAGACATTGCAAATCGATGATCTACTTGTATTGGCCCGAGCCCTCGGCTTCCTCCACAAACATCTATTTTTTTTTTACAAATTATTTTATCAAAATTTGTAGAACCCGAAACTTTTGGCGAATTAGGGGAACAAAATCAAACTCAATAAACAAATTTTGAGGAACATCAAACATAAAATTTTATTTTTACACTAGAAGATTGAAAATACTGATAAAATTAATAACTAAATTAAATCAATTGATACTTAAATTTATTTAATTTATTTGTCATATAACTTATTGCTTAATTTTTTTTTTGCTAGATCTACTAATTTTTTTAAAAAATTAATTAAAAAATAATTTTTTCAAATACTTTTTTGTATTTTATAAAAGAAAGACTGTAATATGGTCAAAAGAAAGAAAGAAAGATGTCTTTGCATTTTAAAAAATTCTAACATGTAAAAATTTCTATTCTATTTCAGGTATAGTTGTACTTTATATACAAAAAAAATTAAGAGTATGTTAATTGATGAGTATAGTAAGCTATACATACCAAATATTCATAACTATTTGATTAAATCTTTCAAAATAATATTATAAGAGCTTATTGGAACCAAAAAACCTAAAATAAATCCGTACCAAAGCGTGCCACTATGAGGTCATGCATATCCATCAACACACAAGCGTACCATGTGTCGGCACGGAAGCATGCCGATGCCATACTGTGCCAGGCAGACAGCGGCAAGCTCCCCTACCACAGCACTTTAAATCTTGCTCACATCTCGTAACATCACTATATAACATAGCAGTCACACATGCAAAAATATTGCAGGAAAAAAATATATATTTACAATGTACAGCATATAGTGAATTTCACACAAATAGATATGCAAAATCTGGGAATTTCCGTATAAAAAAAAAAGGTTAAGCCACCTCAGACTGTAAGAAATCTGCACAAAATAACTCAAAATGCCAAATTCTGCGTAAATAAGAGTTAAGAGAGCCATTTAATAACACCTGCAAGTTTATTAAGATTCTATAACTTCATCCTGTGTATTTCATGGGTTTTCGGACCTGTGGGGTGTGTTTACTTTTTAAGCAATCTCCACCAACCTAAATCTAAACTATTACCACCCCTAATAATGAGCTACAACAGATGTATCTTAACGGTATCAATATGATATTCAGTTAACAATACCTTGGGGAAAACAAGCAAAACATTCATCTCAAAGAAGATCTGATAGGCGAGATAGTACAATTAGTTGAAAGAAGATCAGTCATGGATATTCATGACATAGATATTGCATATTGCAAGATGTATTCTTACCCTTTCCAATTTCAAGTTCAACTCTTGCACTTTCTTCTCAGCTTCATTAGCCTGAACCTCCAAATTGTTTCTCTTTTTATTCTGTGACTCAATTTCTGCTCTAAGATTCTCTATCTGCCAAAGGAAAACAGAGAGTTTCAAAACCAGGATCCATTTGTGAACTTATTAAAAGCGCTATCATCTTCTGAACCTGTTTCTCAAGTTCACTAGCCCGAGCATATGCCTTTCCTGCTTCCTCAGCAACAACACCCTTTTTCTACATAAAAGAGGAGAAAATAAAAGATTCACAAGGCATATCCCAGAAGAATAACACACGACAGCATTATTTCACCACACATGCATTTTCAAAAATCAAATTCTATGCGACAGCGTTATTTCACCATAGCCGGGCTCTCTCTCTCTCTCTCTCTCTCTCTCTCTCTCTCTCTCTCTCTCTCTCTCTCTCTCTATATATATATATATATATAGAGAGAGAGAGAGAGAGAGAGAGAGCTAGGCTACTATACTAGTTTTCGATGATGCGGCTTCCAAATCGACAATCGGCTCCGTTAGACTTGATCTACACTATTAAAAGTATTTAGAAACTAAATTTCATAATTTTTCAATATCATTTACCTATCAAACAAGTAATCTAAAATTGAACGGCTGAAAATTAAACTCATAAAAAATGATGATAAAAGATTTAAATTTAAGATCAGATATACTGCTCTTACTCTAAATAGTGAAAAGAATTTTCTATAAAATTTTCATCGGATTTGGATTATTTTACACGGTTAAACTCTCAAACACACCACATCGGCCATTAAAATTGTCAATTTTGAGATCTTTTGATCATTAGTCAAATGATATCGAAACAATCTGAAATTTAGTTTCCAAATACTTTCAATAGTGTAGATCAAGACTAGCGGAGCCGATCATCAATTTGTAAGCCACATCATCGAAAACAACTTGGTAGCACGGAACCCTCCGTGCTACCGATAGTATAGTAGCTGGACTATATATATATATATATATATATATATATATATATATATATATATATATATATATATATATATATATATATATATATATATATATATATATATATATATATATAAGCTTAACTAAACGAGGCCTAAGATTTTGGTATAGCCAGTGACTATTGGCCCACCTGCAGCGATTCTTTCTCGCTCTGCAGCGATGAAATTGCCTTTGCCTTCTCTTCGATAGCCTTTTCCAACTGCGCAATTCCTTCATCTTTCTTCTTCAACTCATGGTTTCGATCCGCAATGCTAGACTCTTCAGCAAAGAACAAAGAAGAGCATCAGCACATGTTAAAGATGCAAACTTTACAACTCAGGCAAAACATCCTAATTAATTGTGTAGCCCAAATACATTCTAACATATTCCACCTTTCCAAGAACATTAATTAGCGAACGTCGCCATCCAAGGAAAAAAAAAAGAAGGATAAAGGACAAATCGAAACTACCAAGATCACACTCAAAGAAATTCCAATTAACGGAAACAAATGACCGTAAACGTTCAAAACCCTAGCTAACACAAAGATCAAACATCAACAAACCCTAGCTCGCATCTTCAACTCCTGGATTGTGTCGTTGATAGTAGACTCTTCAGCAAAAACAAAGCACAGCGTCAACACACGCTACAAATGCAATCCTTCCCTCTCAAACAAACCGATTAAAAAAAAATTTGACAAAAACACCCAAATCAATGAAAAAACCCAAACAAAATCAAACTACTAACCAATCCTGTTATCGGCACACTCCATCAAATCAATTCCATCTTATACCAAAAAGGAAGAGAAATCGTCAACAAGATCAAAAATCCTATTCTAAAATGCTCCAACATCACACTAAAAAAACCAACATTTAAAAACCCTAGCCGGGGCAAAGATCAAACACAACAAAAACCCTAGCTCCTGCTTCAAGATCGGATTGGGGCTAACCTAGGGTGGAGATCTTCGTCCGTAGCTCCTCCAACTCGAGCCTCAACCCCGAATCCGCAACCTCCCCCTTCGCCGCCGCCTCCACCGCCGCCGCCGCCTCCTCCTCGGCGCGAACGCCGATAAGCGCGATCGAGATCACGATCCACGCCACCGCCGCGCGCTTCCACGGCCCCATTGGAGAACACCACACAAAAAAACCCCCTTTTTTTTCCCTTGTTTTCTCCGCTCGACCTCTTCTTCGCGCTCGCAACGTGTCGGAGAGGGGGAGAGAGCGAAAAAGGGCGAGGGAGAGGGGAATTATAAAGAGGAGGTAAAAGTGCAGGAAAACCCCTCAACTATAGGGATTTTTGAAATCAAACCTCACAACCATATTTTATTCCTATTTTTATTTTTTATACTTATATATTTAATTAAGTTAAAAAAATTTATTACATTTTCATTTTTCTATTTTCCACAAGCTATTAATTGGCCTAGTTTTATTTGCTTGATTAATTCACAAAAAAGTTTAATTAAAATGTCTCATTCATTTGGTTTCATAATAGACTATAGTTAAGGAGTATTCATATATTTTTATACGCGTTTAGTTTGTGTCTTTGTATTAGATTACGAAAATCTTGTACAGATGATACTATTTTGGTAATAGTGGTTAGTAATCCAATCGAAAATTTATTATTTCAGAAAATGAAGAGATGCGTATCTCCGATTCTCGAATTGAGTGAATCTGAATAGTTTTCTAGAATTTTTAAACTACCTCATTTTAATTTGAACCATAAATTTAGATTTAAATTGATTTTAAAATTAAAATTTTAAATTAAAATTAAATATTTTTTAAGTTAATTTAAATTCAAATTTAGATTTTGAATTTAAATTTTAAATTTAACTTTTGATTTTGAATGAAAATTATAAATTTTAATTTAATTTAAGATTTAAATTTCAATATAAATTAATATTTTGTATTCAAATTTTAAATTCAATTGAGATTTTAAATCTATATTTGAATTCAAATTTATATTTTGAAATTAAATTCAATTTCAATTTTAAAATTTGATTTTGAACTCATATTTAATTGAATAATTTAATAAATTAAATTTTAAATTTTATTAAATTTATTAGTAATTTAGTTATTTTAATATTTTAAGCTATTATTTACATTTGTCTAGACTCTAGACTAAGAAAATTAAAATAAAATAAATTAATTTTCAATGGAGAGAGGAGAAAAAATGGACCTTTATGAAAGATAATTTTTATTTTTCTTTTTTTTTCTCTCTCTCAATTTTAATTCGAAACGAAAAAAAAATCATTTAATATTTTATAACTTTTTTAACCCTTCCCTACTTTTTTTCCTCATTTAGATAATATATAGTATTAATAACATAAAATTATAATAATTGGCATCCAATGGATAATAACATCATATACTAAAATATATACCTTAACAATGTAAAAAACACTCAGTTAAAAAAATTTAAATATAAACAAATATAAAAAACTTCAAATACCACCCCTGCGGTTTCACACACTCTCACTTTAGTACCGTGTAGTTAAAGTGTACCAATTTATTGCCCTATAATTTTTTTTTTAATCTTTTTATTATCGATTCCACTACTTTTTTTTGTTAAATCAATAATAAAGTTAAAACTAAAGGCTACTAAAGTGAATATTCGATAAACCTACATGGAGTATTTGAAGTTTTTTTTATATATTTTAACGAAATATTAACGAAAAAGCTGGCGAAAAGATAACAATGAAACCACAGGATAATAACTCGGCACACTTTAAACCACGGGATAATAAAATGAGAAAATGTGAAACCACATTGGTGGTATTTGAATTTTACCCTTAAAAATTGAAGTTGTGGGGGCTAGTGCAAAATATCCTATAGCCGAGGGGTCTCCATTACATTTTCACCTAAGAGATGTGAGGTTGAGATGATGGTGGTAGGTGGTGGTAGGTGGTGGTAGGTGAAATAGTATTTGATCCGATGGGTATTAGTAATCAATGAGTAGATCCAATGGTTAGAAAATTAAAAACACCAAGGGATTGGTGCTTCTAAGGGCGCGTTTGGTTCAAGTTATGTAATATTACAGAATATGTCGACATATGTAGATATCTTGGATTTCGGCGTGAGATTACTACTGATGCTATATTAGCGCGTTTGGTTTAATAGAGTAATGTAATACTGGATTGCAGTGTTTATCGCATTACTACGTTTGGTTCAATTTATAAAATTTAATAATCCTGACATAAAAAAATAGTTTTTCTAAAATTGCTCTTGTTGTAGTCATTTAAATATTATTTAGGGCACAAAAATATATGAAAAATTTTCTAACATTTTCAAATCAAATTCAGGAAAAAAGAAATAGAAAAAAAAACGAGATCCAAAACTAGATTAATAAAAATTAAAAAAATAAAAAAGTGCTTGCTAAAAATGTATTGTTGAATGATTGCAACTAAATAAAACAAGACATGGCTTCAGATTTGACAAAGTTTTCGTGAATGCTCCTTAAATGGACGGAAAAAGGAAAAAAAATAATTCCAAATCAGATCTAACGTCAATTCGAAATAATGTGTTTTAGCGAGAGAAAAAAAATAATTAAATATGTATGCGGAAATGGCCTGCGAGAGAGAGAGCGAGAGAAAATGGTGTGCAAGAGAGAGGGGAGAAGGAAAGAAAGAGATGAAAATAATGCTGTTAATTGAATTTAGGATTGTTGGAGGGTAAAATTGTCATTTTACATAATATGTAGTATTACCGGGTTTAATTAATGCAAGATACACGACCCCCCTCTCGTTAATATTTTCTGTAATCCTCGCTCGATTTGTAATACTACATTAACGAGTAGATTACATAGCGATCAACCAAACACAAGAATCCCGGTAGGGTTGGTCCGTAACTCACAAGATAACTCGAACCAAACGCGCCCTAAAAGTATTCCAGCTCTACTATATATATATAGAGAGTTGGGCTAGAATACTATTGATAGCAAAACGTCATTTTTGCTATCAAGTTTTTAGCCGTTGAATCAACTCTTTTCATCATTTCTAATCATTGGATTAAATACTATAAACCAGTGGGGACCACTCAACCCTAGAGAGACCATTCAACTCTAACTAACTAATATCATCCTAACCCTACAATTTCTCATCCAAGGGTTAAAAACTTGATAGCAAAAAGAACGTTTTGCTATCAATAGTATTCCAGCCTAATTCTATATATATAAAACTAGGCTACTATGCTATTAACACAAAGTCATTGGTGCTACCAAGTTTTTGACCGTTGGATTGAAAAATGTGTGGTTAGGATGATGTGGACCCTCCAGGGTTAAGTGGGTGGTTGGTTGAATAGTATGATCTAACGGTTGAAACCCATCAAAGGAGTGGATCTGTGGATCTAAATATGGAAAATTTGATATATATATATATATAATAGCGACTATATATATATATATATATATATATATATATATATATATAATTGAGCTCCTATGCTTTTAAAAGTACCAAGTCATTGGTGCTTGCAAGTTTTTAGCCCTTCGATTAATAGATGTGCGGTTAAAATGATGTGGGCCCTAATGAGTTAAGTGGATGGTTGGTTGAATAGTATAATCTAACGGATGAAAATGATCGAAGATGTAGATCTAATGGTAAAAAAATCACAAGCACAAAGGGCTTTGTGCTTTTACAAGCACCATAGCCGGACTCTCTCTCTATATATATATAGGCTAGGGTTACTATCCTATTAATAGGATATGAGCACTTGTCCTATCAAGTTTTTAACCTTTGGATGAGAAATTGTAAGGTTAGGATGATATTAGTCGGTTAGAGTTGAATCGTCCCCCTAGGATTGAGTGGTCCCCACTGGGTTATAGTATTTAATCTAATGGTTAGAAATGATGAAAGAGTTGATCCAAAGGCTCAAAAATTGATAGGACAAGTGCTCCTATCCTATTAAAAGGATATTAGCCGGACTCTATATATATATATATATATATATATATAGAGAGAGAGAGAGAGAGAGAGAGAGAGAGAGTTCTGTTACTATACTATTAATAGCACGAAGCACTTGGTGCTACCAAGTTTTCCACCGTTAAATCTATCTTTTTGATTATTTTCATCCGTTTGATCATACTATTCAACCAACCATTCACTCAACTCTAGAGGGCCCACATCATCTTAACCGCACATCTCTTAATCCAATTGGTTTATTTTATTTAGAAATAAACTTAAATTTTAAATGTGAATCAATTAAATTCAAATTCGAGTCTGTCTCAACCATCGCCCTTCGCCACGGTAGAGAACTGTCGGTAAACTTTTTTCTTATTATTATTAGATTATTACATGGAGAGTAACGTGGTGCGTGTTGGAGCCGGTGGAATCGTAGTATAGGGTTCGTACGGTGACCCAAAACGTAACCCAACTGTCCCCCCGTTGAATCAATTTTAAATGTTATTGATGTAATTACGTTGCTATGATTAGTCAAAAAGAGCTCGCTTTTTGGTTGGTTGTACAAGTTGGAACTTTAGTGGCAATATTCTCAACAAGAAAAGTTAATGATAAGTTAATCAATGGGTAAACTTCAAATACCACCCCTATAATTTCGCACTATTTCACTTTAGTATTTTTTTATAATTTAAAGTGGATCAAACTAGTGTTCTGTGGTTTCATTTTTTTTTTCTTTTCATCAGTTTTTTGTTAAATTACATACAAAAACTTCAAAAACTTTAGCTTTTAAAAACTTAATAGATAAAAAAATTAGCAATAAAAATTAGACTAATTTGCATAGAAAATTCATAAAATTTGACCCTTTTCAAAATTGGACAATATTTTTCAATTTTACAGATTCGGTTCGAATTTTTAGTAAACTGATCAAAACATCTTTATATCTTTTTTTTTTTTTTTCTCGTATTTTTTTCCTCACCGAAGAAGTCAGCGGAGCTGATTCAGATTTCCTTCCCCGCCTAAAAAGTGTAATTTTTTAAAGTTTTCCCTTTCCGTCTAAAAAGTGTAATTTCTCATAAAGAAAATACGTGAATTTTCCAGAGAGGAAAAAAAAAAAAAAAAAAAAAAAAAGGGGGGGCGAAAAAGGTAATATAATGACTGGTTAGGTGGGTAGGCAACTTTATGGTTGAGGAGAATTACGTTTGGACCCCTAACGTTTTTGACGCTCTCGAAAACCCCCATTAGGGGTGCAATGGTGAAGATAAATTCTTTCCAAATCCGACACCAAATTTGATAAGATACGAAAATAAATATTAAAATTTAATATTCCATATGTATTTGTATCCGAATTCGCATTAGAAAAAATATTTAAAAATTATAGATACAAGTATAAATTTTTAAAAATAGGGATAATTGTCTATATATCTCTCATACGTTTGAAAATATTTAATTTACCTCTTTTTTTTTTCTTTATAAAATATCCCTTATATGTTCCACCGTTATTGCAAAATATCCCTGCAGTTATCTTCTATTAAGACTTCGTTTGGTATTGCGGGGAGACTGCGTTACGTGCTGTGAGAAAGTACGTTGGAAAAATACCCCGTTTGTTTCCGTACGTAATATTGCGTTCCACATATCGCGATGAGTTTGCTATTTATATATTTTCTGCGTTCCCATCGTAGAACACAGAAGCATATCCCTATATATTTTTTCTATAACTCTATTTTATCTAATAACGTTAGATAGACCTCAATACCAAACTAAGCCTAAGTTAACTTGGGTTAAACGTGAGTTAAATATCTACCACAATTAAAAAAAATTAAAATACCAATTTTGCCCTTAACTTAAGAGCAAATAAAAAATATTGGTGACAGTAGATGGGTATATATGAAAGGAGTAATAGTAAATTTACATAGATAAGAGTTAATTAATGATTTTAACTCTAGGGGTATATTAAAAATAGGTTGGAACGTAGTAAAGATATTTTTAATATTAGCCAAATAAGAGAGGTAATAAAAAATATTGGTGACGGTAGATGAGTATATATGAAAGGACAAAATAGTAAATTTACATAGATAACAGAGTTAATTAACAGATTTTAACTCTAGGGGTATATTAGAAATAGGTTGGAACGTAGCAAGGATATTTTTAATATTAGCCATCTAAGAGAGGTAAATCGAAAAATCGAGAAAAATTTTGATTGTACTCCAGTATTTTCATTGCTTTTTTTGTTTTTGAGAAATAGGTAGCACGCTACCTGTTTCGTTTATTTCATTTAGAAAAAAACTTAGCTGGAAATGTGAATCAACTAGGATTCGAACTTGGGTCTCGGATACCAACCACCAAATCCTTTGCCACTTGCTCTAGGGACGGTTGGTCAGTGTTTTCATTGCTAAGAAATAAGAAGAATGTCAATACATAATGCAAGCAAATAAAAGTAATTTTCTATTATGGTCTTAATTCATTTTACTATAAATTTTATTCTAAAATTATATTTATATTTGTTAAAATATTAATTTGTATTGAATAAAATATAGGTATACGAAATTTGAACACTAATGTGATCTACTATTAATTATGTTGTATATCTTATCATATTCACATTAATTTTAGTTCATATTTATATGTAAATATTAGTATATATTATTATTTGAATAATATCAAAATATAAATTCGATTCAATCTGAATCCGAATATATTTTAGCTGATATGGTAAAATTAATTTAGCAACCGATATATATCTACATCTAAAAAAATAAAAAAGATGCGTAGGCAAAATCCCAATGTATTTGGCAATTTTTCACTAGAATGTTAATGGGTCGAATTCGAGGCCGGTATTTAAAAAACTCGAACCCAACTATCAAATCCGAAACTTGAATACAAACCTGAAACTGTCGGATTTTAAAAATTTATATATAAATTCGAAACCGATCAAAAATTCAAACCTGAAACAAAATATTTCAAAACATGTTACATTAAATCTAAATCTTTTAAAATACAAATCTAAATAGAACAGCAAACACACACACACATCCACACACATATAAAAAACTAGGCCGGAATGCTATCAATAGCATAAAGCTATTGGTGCTTATTAAGTTTCGACCATTGAATGAAAAAATGTACGGTTATGATGATATGGACCTCTCGGATTGAGTAAGTTATTGGTTAAATAGTATAATCTAACGGGCAAAAATAGTCAACGGGTAAAATCTAATAGTGAAAAATTCGGTAGCACCAAAGACTTAGTGCTATCGATAGTATCTCAAATGGACTCTCTATATATATATATATATATATATATATATATATATATATGAATTATATAATACTATTAATAGCATAAAATCATTTGTGCTATTAAGTTTTCGGTTTTTAAATGAAGTGATATATTGTTACGATGATAGTGATTCCCTAGAGTTCAGAAGGTGGTTGGTTGAATTGTATGATCTAACTGATAAAAATAATCAAAGAGATTGATCTAACAGCAGAAAACTTAATAATACTAAGTGATTAGTGCTATCGATAGCATTATAGCCAAACTCTCTCTCTCTCTATATATATATATATATATATATATATATATATATTATATAATGTAAAATTAATCGGGTTCGTGTTCGTGTTCGGGTTCGAGTCGAGTGTAGTCAAAATCCATACCCTAATATAGATCCGTCGAAAACATGCTCTCTTCGAATTCGGATTCGGATAAAATTTCGAATATTCGTAGCCAATGAGGTCCCTGCATTTCACCCTCAGAGCCGATCCCAATCCCCCGGCCTTCAACCGACACGTGGCGGTGCGGCAGTTAGCCTACGACGCTGACTTTGAATCAGTTTACGGTTGGGATTTCGGCGTGAGCCGTTGATGTCGTGGACCCGACCGTTGGTTCACCCAATTCCCATCGTCGATGCTCCTTGTTTTGTTTTTGTCCCCAAGAAGCTCATCGCCTGACCCCGGTGCACCACGTGGATCATGAACCACTCCTAATATTTGATAGAATAATGTTTTGTACCTATTTTATTAATGGCGCTTAAATTCAAAAAGAGTTTAGGATTTAGAGTTTAACATTTAATTATAATGTTTAGAATTTAATGATTGTATTTAGAGCCTAATGATGGTGCTCAGAATTTAATAATAGTATTATCAACTCATCAATAATATTATGCCATCGGGAGAAAATTTTTATGGGTATCTGAATTGGCATTTATTAATAAATAATACAATAAAAGTTAAATAAAAGTAGATCTAGTGGACTCTACAGTTGGTTTACCAAATCATCATTTTAGACTTTGTAGCAAATGGACGATGGAGCTCCAACCCCGAATGGAGGTAACTGGGGCCGAAAATAAGAAAAATAATAATAAATCATCGTGAATCTACTCCGGTCCACCGAAAAAAAGAAGAAGAGCGGGAGGTGGAAAATCCTTTTCTCCCTTTGATTCGCCTCGATATGCTAAAAATTTGTTCCTACTTCGATCCGTCCTGAATAAAGCAGTAAATAGAGGCAAAAAATAGAATAAAAATTACTACGACTCGAATCCATCCCAACCCTTCGAAGGAAATAGGGCAGGTGAGGTGGGTCACGTACGCAGCTCACGCTCAATGAAAGTCTATCCTAAGACGCGTACGTATCCGCCGTATGCATAAGATACTCTCCGTGCACACAAGACGTATACCACAAAACATACAATGGAGAAAACAGTAAAACAATCCTAACATAGTAATCAAAGCGCAAGTACTAAACTAAACAATAAAACAGCATTCACTAAAGAAAATAATAACATGTTATACAAGAAATGGTACAACCATCATAAGATATACATAAGGTCACAAAAGTAACATCTCATGACATAAGGTGATAAGGTAGTCTATATACAAAATGATTTAATACACCCTTCGACGAGAACAAAAAAAAAATGTGTCCACCTAGGCAAATATCTCCCTAAGGGCACTAGCTAGTCGCAACTCGATCCCTTACCACGGTCCCTAACTTATCCCGCTGTGGAAAACTCTGAAAACAAAAACACCCAATACATGAGGGTGAGAACTATTAAATAATAGTTTTCGGTAGATTAGCCGCCGAGAAAAACGAATTATACCACTAGGTCAACCGAGGCAAAAATAGAATTAACTAATGATAAAGCATGAGTAATTTCGAAAGCTAATGGTTCAAGTTCTACTATGCCTCTAAATAATTAATTTATTTAATATGTATGGAATCTACTTTATCACATGAATGAGCATACAATGACTAATATTTATGTCCAAATGTTATACACTATCTAAGTGTAATATTCAACATTAAGTTTAGTTACAATTACCCAATCATCTAGAACTTACACAAATATAGTTCCCGTTTGCGCCGTGCCTAATGGCCCCGTGGTAGTCAAAATTTTCCCACTAGGAATGAGCCTTACTTACAGCAATTCATTTTGGCACCCAAATCCGTACGGACGAGCATGATTTCGTAAAAGCCAACTCCGGAGCGCCGCTTGTAGGGAAAGACCCGCACAAGCTTGTGCGAATGAGCACAATGACAAGTAAATATGATCAATAGTATAAAAATCTCATTCATCATGTCTAAAATATGGAATATCCACTCACGGCCTAGAGGTCGAGTGCTATGTCATAATGTCAAACTCTAATTATTCAACTAAGTTAAGTGCAACATACTTAACTCCACATTTTGTCATTACCATGCATTATGTCATGTTTGTCTTTGTATAAAACAAGTATATTGTGATATTATATTTGATGTTAGATTTTAATTTCTTTGATGTGATCAAATTCCGGTAAAAATGTAACGCCCCAACTTCCCAGGGGGTCGCCCATCCTAGGACTACTCCCGTCCTAGCACGCTTAACTCTCCTAACCTCTTGGGTCTTACCACCACCCAAAATGCTTAAGCCGGATTAAGAGTTTTAGTCCTATTATATCTTATATATAGGACTAACTGGGGTCTCACAATCTCCCCTCCTTTAAGCCCTAACGTCCTCGTCAGGCACTTCCGGCTGGCTCTGATACCATCTGTAACGCCCCAACTTCCCAGGGGGTCGCCCATCCTAGGACTACTCCCGTCCTAGCACGCTTAACTCTCTTAACCTCTTGGGACTTACCACCACCCAAAATGCTTAAGCCGGGTTAAAAGTTTTAGTCATATTATATCTTATATATAGGACTAACTGGGGTCTCACAAAAAATAGGTATTTTATTTTAATTTGATACAAATAAACGTATTTATATATTATATGATAAATGTATAAAATTAGCCTTTACAATGCCCGATGGATATTGGACATTGGACTTGGACTGGGGTCGGCCATAATTTTCAAGAAAAATTGGGTAAAAGTCTGACCCGAAGCCTAATATTTTCTTTTGTGCCAGGCTTAAGTATAATATTACCCGAGCCAAGCCCGGCTCAGTTCCACCTAGGGATGCAAACGGATCCGGGTTGGTGGAGCCCCGCCCCGACCCGCCCCGAATGGGCAAGAACGGGAGGAAATAAACGTATTCGGGCAGAAACGGCGGTTTTTATGATCCGAGGCGGATTCGGGCAGTGAAACGGGAAATTTTTTTATCCGCCCGAATCCGCCCGACCCGACCGCCCGAATTCGCCCCGAATCCGTCCCGAAATTATTTTGATTGTATATATATATTTTTAAAAAATAATATGTTTACAAAAAAGTTTAAAATACAAGTAAGTTAGTACTCTCATTTCTAATGTATTTGAAATTTTTTAATTTTATTTTGAATTGTGATTGATATTTTTTATTTTTATAATTAATATTGTTAATATATATATATAATATTATTAAAAATTATTATTTTATATTTTACAAAATATTAATAATTAATAATATTATAATTTTATAAAAAATATTAGTTGGCGGGGCGGATTCGGGCGAAGGCGGGTTACGACGCGGGGCGGGTTATGGGATGTATTTTTTAACCCGTCACGGATTCGGGGGAGGCGGGCGGGTTTTTGCTAATCGGGGCGGGAGGCGGGGCGGGGCTCCCGTCCCCAGATCCGCCCCGTTTGCATCCCTAGTTCCACCCCTAATTCATCCCCAAAAGTTTAAAATCTAGAAATCTCAAAATAAATCTTAGTTTTCTCAAAACTAGATTTTCTTCCAAAATTCTTACAAAACTCATAATTAGAGAATGTAAGAAGACTACTAACCTCAACAAAAGTTCCAAGCTAAGCTATATGATGCTAGGGTTGGAGTTGAATCTCCAAACAAGCTCCTTTCTTCACTCCCGAGTTCCCTTCAAGGTCCAAGTAGCAAACTTCAATGTAAAAGATGGAGAAAAATAGATCAAATCCAAGAAATTTAGGAATTAGGAGGAAATTCGAGAGAGAGAGAAAAAGAGAGCACTCGCCTATTCTCTCTCTAACTTCAACCCAAAAGAGAACAAATGAGGGGACTGAGGGGTTATACTTGTCACGCCCCGAGCAACAATCCCAAATAGGCCCCTTAAACACCCAAAAATTGCATACTGCACGAAATTAGATTATGCAGCATTGAGTACCGGTATAGGAATTGGAGTACCGGTACCCAACAGTTCCAGTATCAAGGGCCCAGTTTCATAAAATCCGAACGTTGGAAATTCTAGTTTTTAATTGGATTTCGTGCCAACTCAATGCGCATGCATCGACTCGACGGTACTCACTACTTGGTTCCGCAAAATTCGAGAGCTGTCCATTTCGGTACTCTACTGAGTTCTGGCACCTCACACCTCAACACCAAAATCTGTAGTTTGCAGATTTTGATATCGGAAACCCGTTCTCACACCTATTAACCTCCGAAAATAGGTTAATACATTCTAGACAACTCTCAAAACATCCAAAATAGTTCAAAATACTATTTCTACACTGGAAACCTTGTAATTTGCTAAAGTTCAGTATGCTACATGAGCGGATCTACCTAGTTTGCATTTCTGATACTGATGGTTTATTTTCTTTTTTTTTTTTTCTAGAATCCATTGCATATACTCAGTCTATCATAAGTGTCATGAAATAGACCCAATATTTGATAAGTAACTTTTAGGCTAAATTACAGAAAACCCCCTGTCAATACTTGCGTTTTCACTTTCACCCCCCTGTCATTTAAAACCTACATTTTGCCCTTTTCTAAAATAAAAAATATTCACTTCATCCCCTGTCGTTAATGTTCTATTAGGGTCCACCGGTCCAGTTTATAAAATATTATTATATATATTTTTATGCCAAAAATATCCTCAACCTTCTCTCCTGCCCTTGCCCACATCTCCGTCTACGCCCACAAACACCCTCTTGATCTTCTCCGCCGCCTCACTTTCACCTTCTTTGCCCTTGTCCACCTCTTCATCCACGTCCACCTCGATTTTCTCCCTATTGTTGTCGAAATGGAGGGGCAACTAGGGATGTCAACGGGTCGGGTTTGGGTCGGGTTTTCAAAAACCCGAACCCGAAGTTAATACCCGAACCCGAACCCGCGGGTTTTAAAAATCCATACCCATATCCGGACCCGACCAAAAACCCGAAACCCGAACCCGAACCCGAAAACCCAAACCCAAAATACTGAATTTTTTTTATCATATTTTAAAATATATTATAGTAAAATCAAAATTTTAAGGCACAATAAAATACAATCAAAATACATTCATGCTATATAAATAAACATAATTAAATATTTTACTATAATATTTTATATATTTTATATTTTACATAAATAAATAAATAATATATATATAATTTTTTCTGGGTTCGGTTCGTGTTCGGTTCGGTTCGGTCGTATACACAAAATCCATATCCGTACCCATATCCGTCGGGTTTTTATTTTTTATATCCATAACCAAATCCATATCCGTTTAGCTCGGGTATACCCGCCCCGTTCGGGTTCGGGTTCGGGTAATTTTTCGGGTATCCATACCCATTGACATCCCTAGGGGCAACGAGGATGCAGAAGGAGAAGGGGAGCAGATGGAGAAGAAAATGAAAAGAACTGCGCTAATTGAGGTGCATCGTGGCCGATCCAGACGGTGGATGAGCAAGATGAGGAAGGAGACAGAAATGGTGAGAGGCAAATTGATCATTTTGTCATCACAGTTCACATCGTACCCCTTGTAAATATTTTTCATTTTACAAGGAGACAAAGTGTAGGTTTTTTAATAACAGGAGAAAAAATAAAAAAGCGGGTATTGATAGGAGAGTTTTATGTAATTTAGCCTAACTTTTAATTAAAATAGAAGTAGCATAAAAATTTAAAGTTCTAGCAAGTAAATAATATAAAAAACTAATGATATAAGAAGTCAAATTATGTGATTCAAAAACTAATTGGACACAAGTATACCTGCATAATAATAAAATAATCCTATACACAATTTCATCCATTTGATCTATTTCCCTAGCAGACTATATTTATGTTATATTATTATTTTATCAGACTATTAGTGTAGAATTAGGCTACTATATTATTAACAGTATCGAGCGCTTTGTGCTATTAAGTTTTCGATTCTTTGATGAAGGGATGTGCGATTAGGATGATAATGATCTCTAATTAAGATGATAGTGATATTTGATTATGATAATGGTGATCCGATAGGATTGAGTCGGTGGTTGGTTGGATAGTATGATCTAACGGATGAAAATGATCAAACGGGTAAATTTAACGGCAGAAAACTTGATAGAATAAAACGCTTGGTCCTGTCGATATTATGTAGCCAAACTCATTAGTGTATATGCTTTATAAATTTGACATGGTTATTTTGTAATATTATATTTTTTAATTAATTAGATTAAAAGAATTATGGAAAATTGGAAATGCTTTAATTTGAAAGGAACAACACTGAATGAATCACTTCAATTTGAAACATAGGATGAGGTTGTGGTGTACGGGATGTACTTATACACCCGGTGCAGACAATGACTCCCGTACTCCAGCAGAGGTGATAGGTTGCCATCAAGCGGCTCCAGCCGTGCAGCCACGTGGACTTAGACAACTCGCTGGTTGGTGGAAGCTAGAAATTATTGCCTGGACCACGGTCTGTAGACCGGGCTCTCCAAACATGAAGATCCTTTTAAATGCATTAATTAATATATTGTTTGACATATTTTCACAATTTATTTAAGAAGCTTGTACCATATTTGGATTCATTGATATTTTGTTCCATATATCTTTCCAATTTACTTAAAAAATCTTGTATATTTGATTGATAAGGAGTGTGATTAAATATTCAGAATAAAATATTATATTTAAATTTTATGTCATTTTTTAGAATAAAATAAATCATCTTATTAGTAAATTATACTATATTAACAAATTATGGATAAACAATACCTTGCCCTATTTGTACGCATGAATATCTTGTTCTCTGTATCGAGCCATGACAAACTCTACCGGTACCCGCGGGTATCCCGTGTGTTATCTGCAAATTTACAGCTACGGATGCTAATTTTTTTTATCCAAAAATTTATGAGTAAAATGGGTGGGTACCTTTTCAAGTTGTGGACATTTTTGGGCAACCTGCGTGTACCTATGGATGCCCGTTTATATTTTTTAAATTAAAAAATATACAATCTTTACGATATTGATTTTATGATCATAAAAAAACTTTATTAATTGTGTTTTATAAAAATTTGGAATGATGAACTATTTTTATGTTTTAAGATTTTATATTGTTTATTACATGTTATGATATTTCTAACAATAAGTTATATAATACTTTTAAAAATTATATTTGTATTTTGTATTTGAAAAGTATAGAAACACAAAAAAAAAAAAAATCTTGCGGGTGACCCGCATATCGACCCGTCCGCCCATTCAGGGAAAGTTTACCCATGCCTATACGACCCGTAGGTACAATAACCCGCCGGCAGTTATCCAACCCACCCGTTTGCTAAGTTTACTTATGTGTGTATAATATAGGGGTCGAGCTACTATACTATTATGAGTACGATCGCCCTCGTACTCATAAGTTGTTTTCGATGATAGAGCTTCCGAATCGACGATCCACATCGTCAAACGTTATTTACAGCATTTAAAACTTCTAGAAATAAAATTTTATAATTTTTCGACATCATTTACCTTACGATCAAGAGATCACAAATTTGACAATTTTTAACGGCCGGTATGGTATACTTGCTAGTTTAACGGTGTAAAAGAATCGAAATTTATTGAAGTTTTGATAGAAAATTCTATTCACTATCTAGATAGAGATCAATAACTCCGATCTTGAATTAAATGATCCTATCATTATTTTTTAGTACATCGTTCGATTTTGACCGTTCATTTTATGCCCACCTGATGGGATTTATTATGATTTCGAAAATTTACGAAATTTATTTTCTAGAAGCTTTAAATACTCTAGATCATATTTAACGGGAGTGGATCGTCGATTCGGAAGCTCCATCATCGAAAACAACTTATGAGTAGTAGGGCTCCAATACTCATAATAGTATAGTAGTCATGGCCTATAATATAGAGCCATTTTTTTTATTTATAACTTTGATGGGTCGTTTACAAAATAAAATCTTTTGAAGGGGTTAAATGTAAAAAGACACACCAAAATATTAGGTACCACTAGTAAAATAAATTTCTCATTTAAAATTTCTCCAGCGCACGTCTCAAAGCACTGGCGCCAACAAAAAGCTCAATTTGGGAGTATTCGCTTTTTTGTTTCATCGAGCACGAAATTTGCAAATTTTTGATGAGGTATCGATCTAAAACCCCCTCATGCTTCAACAATCTCAGGTGTTCGCTCTGATTTATTTGCAATTTTTCTTAAATTTTTCTTGCTCATATTTTCTTTTCCAATGCCCATCAATTGTTTGTGGAATTGTCCACGAAGGTATGTAGTAAAATTAGTTCGAATTAGGTTTTAGTTCCTGAAATTCAGTGTTTTTCTTGCTAATAAATGGTCATATGATCATGTAAAAGGAGCTCCTAGTAGAAATTTTGGCCCAAAACAATGGGATTGCTTGAAGTAGTTTGTGTTAAGAGGATGATGAAGACTAAGAGAATTATGAGTATCATGATTGTATCTTTTTTTTTCCTCTAGTGTTAATAATTATGTCCAAAAAGAGGAAATTATCTAATTATTCTCTCGTTTCAACAATTTGGAGTTGTGAAACAACCATTTATCTCAAAAGTGTAAGTTATTAGAGAACGGTGTTTAAATATTTTATAGCGTTTATATTCAACACTCGATATTTTAATATTATATATTCAATATTTCTCATGTTTAGGCTCGGTGTTTTAGTATTATATATTCGATTTCTCCTCATGTCTCGACTCAATATATTTTATAGCAGTTTGATTTTAGGACTTTCTCGCTACGATGCGATATAGATTAACCGTAATCTCCAAAAATTAAGTCGAGAATGATATTTTAATATTTAATATTCAGTTGAAGTTCGTACATCTATAGTTGTATGTTCGGCTTCTCAAATTGTATTATTTGGGTTTCATTTGTGCAAGAAGGTTAATGTATGAATTTTTTTTTTAAGTGAGTTACTTCATGCTTGAGCTTTGCATGGATTGTACTAATGAATATTTGAAGCTTTGCCTAAGAATGGGAGAACCAAAAAAAAAAGAAGAAGAAAAAAAACTAGGAACTTACATAAAAGACAGGAAAGCTTTCAAATCTATAACATTAATCTAAAATATTTTAGAAGAGGAGGAATAAATGGTCCACTTGTTTATTAAACAGAAGTTCATCCCTTATGAGGCATTAGCTAAGGTGGAAGAGGGATGTTATTTCTGGTGTCACAAGATTTTCACTTATTAAGATTTTAAGTTACAATTTCCATCTTGGTGCATAATTATGCTAAGATAGTACATGCCCCAGATCAGGCTTCAGAGCATATAATTGAAACAAGTGATGAGTTTCTTAGGAAAGCATTGGGATAGAGAACACAGGATTCGGATGTTAGAGCATCAATATGTTTCAAGAATGGTATTTTCCTCATCGACGATTACATTCATTTCATCCTGAAATTTGTTAACTGTTGGTTTTCCATCAACTGTTATTTATATACTTTAGTTCATCAATCATCCATACAAGCAAAATTCCAAAACTACAAAGATTTATCACTCGAGAAAGTGAATTCAACATGTAGCCCCAATAAATAGACAGCCTATAAGCTTTCCTTCAACACCTTTCTTCCAGAAGTTAAGCCATAGACTGACTATCCTTCTTTCTATTTGGCTGTAATGTAATCATGTAGAAATCCTTAAAGCTGCTTGTTTCCTCTCTTGAATGTCCTCTCCAATCAGTCAGGTCAAAGGGTTCTCTGTAAATTTCTTCTGTCTGGTACCCTAACAATCATAAAATCTTGCAATTTCTGTCAACTTTTTGTGTTCTCCAAAATTGTCTACATAGCACTTGGAAAGATGCCAATTTTTTCCTTCATTCAATGAGAATAACATGTTAGTGTTTCTCAATCTCATGCAAAAACATGTAGTGGAAACCAAAATTGGATATTTCCCTCCCTTCTATTTCTGTAAAACCAGAAAGTGAAACCAAAAATAAAACTTATATATATATCCACCTTGGCCCTCTGATTGAAGCCAATGATGAACTTTAATTGAAATATATGCTTCTATTCTATAATTATTTCTGGCAGTTTTACTATCGCACTTCCACAGCAACCGTCCCTCTCTCTGCAGTCCTCTCTGCAGCTCCTGCAGCAACCACCAATCTCTCTCTTCTCCTTGATCTCTTGCGAGCACAAATAACCCTCTATTCCTTTACCACATTGCGTTCTTTCACTTCCACAACAGCCATTGCTTATCTCTCTACAAACCTTTGAAGATATCTGCGAATCATCATCATGATCATCATCGTCTAATACATGGTTGCATGTATCATGATGCTTCTCTAAGTGCTCTTCATGCAAGCAGTCATCACCATGATGCCCTAATTCGGAACTAATCGAGATCAAGTGTTCTTGGCTCGCATTTCTCGTGTCTTTAACTTGTTCATGACAACAGTGGACATGATTTGGTGACTCCATATGGCACTCTCTTTTTCCAACCTCTACCTTCTCATTCTCATGGCAAATATGCTTATCACTGCAACTGGATGTTTTAATTTGCCCACAAGTGCTAGATGTTGTACATGCACCATTGGCACAATGACCTGCATGATCAGTCCTTTTGACGAGTGATTTATGCGAAGAACCACAACATTTCTTACCTTTTCTGGTAGTTTCTCGTAGGAGCGTCATGCTGTTCAAGATCACAAGCAAGCATGTGCCAACATCGGCAAGGACGGCTGCCCAAATTAGCGGATGGCCGGCAAAGGCAAGAGCGACGATAGCGACTTTTGTAATAATTGAGAAGATAATGTTCTCTATTATTTTAAAATGGGTCCTCTTTGCGAGCCTAATAACCTTTGGGATCTTGCCAATGTCATTAGACATTAGGGTTATGTGGCTCGTTTCCATTGCTACAGCTGAACCTGATATCCCCATCGAGATTCCCACGTCTGCCATGGCTAATGCTGGTGCATCATTCATGCCATCTCCGACCATTAATGTTGGCCCTTCTTTTGTTTTGAGCTCGCTCACTATTTGAACCTTGTCCTCTGGTAGAAGCTCTGCATGAAGTTCTTCAAGAGCTCGCTCTAGCTGTATAATTATAATCATGCTATTAAAAGTGAGATAATAGTAGGCTGTTGCTTTCTTTATTTGAATTAATTTCTTTTCATTTCTTCAATTGAATGATCCTTTGTATGACAAAATATAGGCTTTTAAATATCTATATATCCCTTCAAAATTATCTAATTACATATATATAGCCTGTAAAATCTGAATTTTCGTCTATACTGCAGTTTTTTTGAATTACATTGCTTGAAAGTGCAGTTTCTTATAAGAAACAGCTATATGTTGAAAGTGGGGAATTGTCCAAATGAATAGGGCAAAGTTGTTCCAGTGTTAATAGAAAATTTTCAAATAGGGCATTTTCTTTATACACAAGAAATCAAGTTTGTAAAAGGTATATATGAAATTCATATTTGCAGGGATGTATCTTTTAAGTAGTTAATTTATAGCAATATGTATTCGATATCTCAAAAAGAATATCATGTACCTGATCTTGGGCATGTGTAGCTGCTGCAGTGCTGTCTCCAGTGAGCATTACCGACTTGATGCCTAAAGATTTCAAATCGTTGATTGCTTTTGCCGACCCTGTCCGACATGTGTCAGCCAGCGTAAATACTCCGACTAATACTGAATCTGAGATCACGTATCCAACGGTAACTCCTCCCTCCTTATCATCCATGTTTGTAACTAAAATTTTGAGGATCAGTCTATTAGAAATTCTCGGTATAGCTTGAAAAATCACGTCTATGCATGGATTTTCTTTCTTTATTGAGAATTTCATTCCTATAGAAATTCTTGAAGGTTTTGGTAATTCAGTGGAGAAATCAAAGAATGCAACTTATATTAGAAAAGGGTTAATTTAAAGTTGTCCCTAAAGCTTGACCCGCAATTCAATTTCATCTTCATAGTATCAATTTCAACAACATAGTCCCTGAAGCTTTTCTCGCCGAACAGTTAAGCCCTTCAGCTAATCTATCATCTTAAAAAGGATGATTTGTCAGTACACCAGCACCATAAAATGTAAGAATGAAATAGAAATTGGGGTCAAACTTAATGGACTGAGTTGTTAAAGATGATTGGGGCCAAATAAAACTTCAAAGGCTAATTGTTGGTATTGAATCTAGGAATGAAATTGAAACCTGGGTCTAAGTTCAGGGACTAATTTTCTAACCCAAAGATGAATTAGTTACCAACCTGTCTCACATGTTGCTCTTGCTGCAATTCTTTTGTTTCCAACATAAATATCTTTTCCATCTATTTTCCCAGAAATTCCCTCACCAGGATAGATGTGAAACTCTGCGACATTCTCTGGTTTCGGTTCAACTGAGTTTGACTGAGCATAGTCAACTAGTGCAGATGCCATTGGGTGGCTGGATTTACTCTCGATGCTTGAAACCCTGAAGAACTATGAGACTCAGCCAAGTTTCAACAAAAATATGAAAAACTTAAAATCTTAAAAAACTATTGAATGACAAATAATTTTCTTGTTAACTTGTTTTAAGGGAAAAAGGAGAGATGAAGGACATGAATAATGGGGCCTATTTGACTGTCTTCTGAATAAGATGGATCTGCATGAATGGAACAACTATCTCTCTGTGGACGATCTTCTTGACAAATGAATTTCTAAGGGTAATTACTATCATTGGTCAGCGAATCTCTTGTGAAATTTCTCTTAGATCCTGCACTCCACATTGTCGCAATTGGTGCACTAAACATTAATTACTGTTTCTTGAGATTTCGGCCCATTTAAACTTAAGAGGTTTAATTTTTGAGTCTATCAGGTTACGCCACAAGCTCGCTTTAATTCCACAATGAAGGGATGATGGACAGCTGATTCAACTGCCGTGTCATCTCTAAAACATGATACAGCAATGACAAAGCAACTCATTTCAAGGATCTTATGATCAAATGCTGCATCATCTCAAGAGCTTATTTGCAAGTTAATTAGTAGTCACAACATGACATAGCAATTGAGTCAGGCGCCCAAGTCATCCTTCGGGAT
Source organism: Aechmea fasciata (assembly GCA_025177825.1). NCBI lineage: Eukaryota > Viridiplantae > Streptophyta > Magnoliopsida > Poales > Bromeliaceae > Aechmea > Aechmea fasciata. The sequence continues at coordinate 8,376,441 of CM045941.1, read as the reverse complement.
ACTAACCGGAGTTTAATGGAGTGATTTAATTGAAGCAAAAATAGAGCTTCCTTGCATAGTTGCAACCAATTGCAAGTTTGGTGAAGACTAAGGTGACATGTCACTGTAGGTTCAGTAACTGGTAATGTAGTTCAGCAAACTTCAAAAAGTTTCTCAACTTGGTTACCAACGAATGGTTTTCTTTTTTTAAAAAGATCCTATAATACATATTGAAACTTACCAGTAAAGAAGTGTATGGAGGGAGACCTCGCTTTGAACCGTTCTGAGCTCTCTAACATCAAACTCTCCTTTTGTGATTGTTCCAGTTTTATCAAAGGCTACTACCCTGATCTTCGCCAAAGTTTCGAGGACGTCCCCACCTTTGATGAGGAGCCCAGTTCTCGCAGCTTTGAGGAGTGCACAAAAGGTCGCAATGGGTGTTGAGAGCACCAGAGCACAGGGGCACGCGCTCACTAGGAGAACCAGTGCCAATTGGTACCAGCCTTTGGGGTTCCGGACTATTTTGTGACTCCAGATTCTTGTTATCAAGGGAACCAACGCGACCCCTACTGCTAGGCACACGACAGCTGCAGAAAGAAACAGGTAAACATATGAGCCAAGAATCACATGTAGGCAGCAATTTTCAACTATCGAATATAAACATTTCAAGCACATTAGTACTTCAAGAAGGCTTCCTTGTCTCGCATTTTAAGATTTAAATTATTGAATTGTTAAAGCGAGAACTAGTTACTCTTTAGAAATGGGCAAACTACCATTGGTCACGGAAGTTGTGTCGAAGTTTTACTTAGATCACTGAACTTTGATTTGTTCAGACCGGTGTACCAAGATTCGATCTGTCTCAGCCACTGTTAAACTCTTTAACAAAATGTGGTTGAAACTGAAATTAAAGTTTAGTACGTCTGTTGGAACAAATTGAAGTTTGGTGATCTTATAGTGAATAGGTATGACTATTTTAATGACTAAACAGTGTGATTCTCCCTTTGGAAACTACTGTTTGCTTCGTAAAATATTAGAGCTAGAGGAGAATTGACAGCGAAACCTTTGCAGCCAATTGATTAATAGATTAGTTTATATTCTTTGTAGTAGTTTAATCATACACAATGCTAGGTAAGTCCAGATGAGGCAGAAATAGCAGCTTATGTTATGCTAATTATCATCTCAAACGTAGAGATTAATCATCGAATCAAACTCTTCAAGTACGATAACCAACTATATTAGTAAAACTATGATCATGTTAAAGAAAAATTACTCGCTTACCTGGTGTGTAGTATTTGGTGCAGGAATCGATCAATCGCTGCGTCTTGGATCTGCTGTTTTGCGCTTCTTCAACTAGCATTGCCATTTTAGCCACTGCAGAGTTCTCAGCCATTGCTGTTGTCCTCACACTAATGTATCCTACAGAAGAAACAATGATCCTTGCTACAATTATCCATGTGAACCCTATGAAGAACTATGTGTTTCAAGTTCACATACATTGGAAGGACAAAGAAGGGCCTAGTCTACTAAGGTGGTACCATTTATGTTGAGTGTCCCAGCCCACACCTGGGAATTTGGCTGCTTGGCAACAGGAAATGACTCTCCCGTTAGGCTTCTCTCGTCGACTTCACTCCTCCCGTCGACGACCATGCCGTCAATTGGGATCACTTCCCCAGCCTTGACTGCTAGGACCGTGTTGATCTTAACATCTCGAGCATCGACCACTTGGCCTGTCTCGGCCAGCACGGCCTTCTGTGGAGCCATGCTCATCAGTGACGACATCCCCGCGGTTGCCTGCAGGTAACTAAGTTTCTTTCTAAAATTTTCCATACAAGACAAATTATTACCAGGCTAAACTACAGAAAATCCCTGCCCTTTAACCTGTTTCAGTTATCTTTTGGCATAAAATGTTGCATCAATCTCACTTTGCACATCACCGCCATGTCAAGTTGGTTGAAAAATTTGGAACAATTGTTGAATTTAGATGCAAAACCTTACTAGATTGAGTTAGCATATTACGTTGGTTCTGAACATCTAAGGTGCAACTTTAATAATAGGTCTTAAAACAAATAAAATAGATCAGAAGTGCATGGTATATTTCTTTGTAATAGAGATTACTTTCTATGTTGCTTTTTTGACTCCATTGTGATTTTGCTTCCAGTCGCAAATGCTAGAATTTGTTGGGGGTGTTTTTTCAATTTCTGAAGTTTGGTGAGCTTTTAAGCATACAACACTTCCGCAGAAGCTCTAGCTAGACCAAACAGTAGAAAAAACTATTTATGAATGGGTATCTAGGCTTAGCTTGCTCAGACCCATCTGGTGTTTTGTTTGACAATTTGTCCTCATTTTTCTTTGTGTCAGTTGCGTTAGATAAAAGGTTCGCCTCGCAGATTCATCAAATTTGGTCAAATCCAAGTAATGGAAAGTGATCAAGTTCGACAAATCTCTCCGTAAATAGTAAATTTGACTATGTTAATATGAAATTGGGAAAACTTCAAAAAAACCCCCTATGGTTTCGTCCATTCTCACTTTAGTACCCTGTGGTTTAAAACGTATCAATTTACCCCCCTGTGGTTTTGTTTTTATCTTTTTGAAAGCTTTTTTGTTAATATTTCCTTAAATTATATACAAAAAACTTCAAATACCCACGAATATTCACTTTACTACCCTTTAATTTTAACTTTGTCACTGATTTAAGAAAAAAAAAATAATAAAATTGATAACAAAAAGATAAAAACAAAATTGATACGTTTTAAACCACAGGGTACTAAAGTGAGAAAACACGAAACCACAGGGGGGGTTCTTGAAGTTTTCCCTATGAAATTCCTATTCTAAGTGGAGTGGATGAAATTCTCTGTTAGGCAAAGCTTTTATTTATGGACATGCACATAAAAACACAGTAGATATGTTTGATGGTCCCATTAAATTCCATACCAAGATTGTACAAGCAAAGTTAAGTGGGCCAATTGCTAGCATAAATGTGGCTACAGTACCCCTACTGTTTGTATGGCATCATACATATTCTTTCGTAGGGGTGGTCCCTCAGTGTGATCTTGATTTTGATTATATTGGAGTTTTTTTTTGGGCAACTTGACCTTTTAGAATTTTTTATTCACCACTTTTTAAAAACGATAAATTATTCACTATTTTCACCAACCTTATATATTTTTTATGGCTGAACTACAAAAAATAAGATGTATGACATTAAAAGCCAAAAGTAATTTTTATATTTTATAAAAAGCAGTGAATGATTTATCGCATTTAGAAATCAGTAATTCATTTATCGTGTAAGACTAGTTTTATAAATAATTTTTTTAAAGAACTATTTTTATAATTATAATAAGTTTTAAGAATATTAATAAAAAAATTCTTATATTGTGTAGATTGGTTTTACTGACTCTACAGTTGATAGTCTCTACATTAATGTGCCTATTTTAAAACAACTGATTATTTTAAAAGCTCAAGTATAGGCTTTTTAGTTCTTATCAGATTATCGTTCTCTGCTAGCTGAATCTTTTATTAGAGTAAACAGCTAACGGAGACGCCTGTAGAGAAAAAAAGATTAAAAGTGCTTTTGCACGAAGAGTGTGAGGAATAAAGCTTGATTAATCAACTGATAATAACTAATTAAGCCATTAAATTTAACAAGATTTTTAACTTAAATAACTAGAATAATTCAATTTGAAAAAAAAATTTAAAGGGGGTGTAAATTAGAAAAATTGAAGTTGGGGGTTCACTTTCAGAACTGCCTATAGTTTTGAGAGGGTCTCCATACATTTTTACCAAAAATAAAAAAGAAATTAAAAGTGTGTGTGTGTGTGACTTGTGAGTGAGAGAGAGAGAGATTGATAGAGACCTTGTGACTTGCCACTGTTTCCAACCATTCAGCTGTGGCAAAGAGAAACACAATAAACCCTGCTTCTGAGTAGTCCCTGAGAGCAATTGCTCCACCCACTGCCAAAATACACATAATTTAAGAAACAAGAAAAACTATAATTTAATCTTAACTTTAAAAAAATTATCTCTTACTAGGACCTGAAAAAATGAAGCAAATCAAATAAACAATTAATCTTTATCACATGGCAATATATATGTGGAAGTGGAAGTTTGAAAGATATTAATTGTTATGAGATAAAAATATACAGAGACCCCTCAACTATTTCCTGTTTTTTTTTATGTCCCTTCAATATTTAATTTCTTTGGTTAAGTTATTTTTATTAATTAATCTAAAAACTTACTAAAGTTAACAATTATTTTGTTGAATTTAATAGTTTAGATTACATTTTTAGCGGATGGAATTTAAATGTCATCAATTGTTAATTCTATTGCATATAGAGCCGAATTTGGAAAAATAATCTAAGATCAAAATGACTAATAATTGAGGGGATCTTAGTACATTTTTACACTAATATTATTCCTGCAAGTAGGGTACGCATCTCTCAGACTTTGTCCTTTACTGCTTCTAGTTCAGTTGATAGTTATACCACACTTTTATCTTCATTATTCCATACCAAGAAATAAAAAAGAGAAAATAAAATCATTTTGTGCTTTCAACATGTTGGAATATTGGAATCCAAACCTCTTGGTGTTGGGAAATTACGTTGTGGTACTTAACCACAGTATCTATATAGAGGGAGCTAGGGGTGTAAACGAGCCGGACATGATTCGCTAAAGTATTTAGCTAAAAATTAAATTTCGTGTTCGGTTTCGTTAATAAATGAGCCGAACACGAGCTTTTCACGAAATTACAACGAATAATAAGTTAAAAGAATTAGATTGAATATATATAAAAAATAAATTTATAAAATCTTATCTATTAGACTTTGATCTAATAAGTTGAAACTTTACATATAAATGAGTTTTTTTTTATAATTGAGCTTGCCTTAATATTTTTATTTTACTAAAAATCAAATAATAAAAATATATATTATATATAATTATTTATTTATATATATAAATATAAATTAAATAAACTATATAAATATTATATGTATTCGAACACGAACGAGCCGACCCGGCTCGTGTTCGGCTCGTTTACTAAACGAGCGATTCGATCTCGTACTCATTTCGAGCTCGAACACGAGCATTTGGCTAACAACGAATGGATTGCCACCCTTAGAGGGAACAAACCCTCAATAAAACTCAAGTTGAGCACTCCAAAAGGTGATATATATAATTGACCTAGAATATTTTTTAATAGTATTCGTGTCTTTTTACTACAAAATTTATAATTCTTGGGTGAAAAATTATAGGGTTGAAATGATAGTGGTCTTCTAGGATTTGATTGTTGGTTGGTATAGCATGATTTAAAAGATAGAATTGATCAAAAGATAAATTTAATGGTGAAAAATTTAATAGCACCATATGCTTGGCGCTATCAAGTATCTCAGGTGGGCTCTCTCTCTCTTTCTATATATATATATTATAACTTTAAAGGTTGGACTCTTCCCATTCCACCAAGGCAAGCAAATCACAAATGACAGGCACCCATTGACAGTTATTCCATGAACCTGAGCATATCATGAGCTCATCTTGATAGAGATAACAGGTCCATTCCATGTATTATCAATCAGATCAATAATAGTAAGTCATGTTCCGTATTCTGAAAATAGCAAAACAAATAAATTTGACAATAATAGTAAGTCATGTTCCGTATCCTGAAAATAGCAAAACAAATAAATTTGACGGTCGAACTACCGGAACAGAAAAGTCTAGAAATGGAAGTCTAAGGTAATTTTTTTCTTCGATTGAAAGACTATGATTTCATATTGAAATTTCATCTAGTAAAGCAGAAAAAAGTATAAAAAAAATTTCAATATAGGAGATTAAGTGGTGTAGTTCTCCAGCTTGGAGCTACTTTACTTTTTTTTTTTTTAGACTTGTCTGTGAGTCCCACACCAGACACAACATTCTATAGCTTATTTACAATTGCAAGCTACCTGCTTCTTTTATTTTCTTTTTATTTTAGATATAAATGAAGTTAGAAATGTGAAGCAATTAAGCTTCGAACTTCGAACCTTAGCTACCGATCATCAAGCCCTTAGCCAATTGCGCTAGGTACAGTCAATTTCAAACTTTGAACCTCAGATTTCTTGGTTGGCTTTCTGAGACCTAACCCTCCAAGGTATTCATCTTACGAGTTTTGGCTACTATTGTATCCCTGCTAGTTATATGATCTTACAAAATATTTAGTTAATAAAAATTTGATTAAATGATGACTTTTGTTGCACAAACATTTTCTTTTTAATCAGCTATAAAACCCGCATAGTCACGATTGTTTAGGATAATGCGTTCCATTTACGAGGTTATTTAATCATACTTCAAGAAAAATAACTTTAAGAGGATGATCTGCAATTAGGTTTGATACTAACATGGATCTCATAGCTAACCAATAATTAGGTTCGGATCTTGACATGGATCTTATAGTTCAGTCGAATTCGGGTTTTTTAGGTTTAAAGTTGGATATGAAACCTGCTTTTATTTTTTTTATAGGTTTTAGATTTTAAAAGCATGAATCTCACCGGAGATTAAGATTATCCCCCTTTCTTAATTATGTTAAGAGTGCAATACTAGGTTTTCCTACATTTTTTGCATTAAAAAAAAAGTAAAAGTGATCTCTTTTTGCATCATGGATTGGTCCACCCTTAATTGTGACTTGTGTTTGTAGTGATTCCTACTATGCTCAACTTGGAATTCTTTATTTTTGTTGTTGAATCATTAACTTTAACATTATGGAGCTAATGACAACCTTGCTCTCCATTACCATATTCTTAATAGCATCTTTAGTACCTTCTAAATAATTCTTTTTCCTTAGAAGGAAAATAAGAAAAGTGCATGATGTGTTTAATCATTTATTGTAGAAAAAACAATGGTAAATAATAAAAAGCCTCATTGCATTTTAGCACTTGTCTTAATTACCCCACTACATTAAAATATCACCCTACGCTTGATCATCATCTTAAATAGATCTAAAGAATTTAAACAATTCGGAAATTAGGCTGTAAAACTTTACTAAGACGAACTGGGATATCACATTGTTCCATATCTCAACATGTACCCAATTTATAACTTAAAAATTATATAAAAAAAATCTAGATAAAGGATATCTATTATTTTACTAATACTATCAAAATTGATAGTTTATTGAGCAATTTATTTATTTTGTATGATTCTACTGCATTACTGATAGATAACTTTAACTGCACATTTCTTTTTACAAAGTTTTATAACTGAATTCAACAATTATCGTAAATACCTGGACCTGTTTGAGATAATGACAAAATGTGGAAGGGTAATTGATGCAATTTTTTTTTATGCACTAGGGTAATTGAGACTGGGGCTAAAGTGCAATGGGGAATTGTCTTGTTTGTGCTTAACCCCAGCAATTTATGCATCCCTAGATCCCTAGAAATAGAATCCTATGCTTTTCATTGTTCTTTGGAATGTGTTCTTTTATTAGAAGATAAGTAGTACAAAATTGCACTTAAGATGTCATCATAAAGGCTTTAAGGGGAATCAAAGGATGAGGTCCTGTACCTGCAATCAGTAAGAGAATGTTGATATCCAGAGTTAATCTCCGAATGGCGGCCATGCTTCTCAATACTATCGGCGGCAGCCCGACCACGACTGCTGCCAAGGCTAGCCATTGCAGGGGACGGAAGAATCGCTTGAACAGCGAGACGAGAAGCAGCAGACCGCTCGCAATTATATACGGGCTCGGCCATTTGTTGATGATTCTGCCGCCCCCGTAAGCCCGAATCGAGGCTTCGAGCCTGGCTTGGTTTAGAGCCTTGACTGATGAAAGTTAAAATCAGATCAAAGGATGATTCATGGATTCAAATGCTGATCTACTAAGCAGTGCATATTACAATTCATTTTTGTGGATTACACTGTTTTGAACATCAATTCAAGTGAAACACTGCAGGTAAAAGATTCAGACAACTTAACCAACAGTCAAAGAATAGAGAGAGAGAGACCATAAAACCTAGGATGTTTTTAGATTTCAATTAATGCTCTTCATCTACCCCCTCTTCCCACTTAATTTTTTTCACCTTCAAAATTAATTATAGAGCCCTGGAAAATGACTGCCTAATGATTAAATAACTTGTAACATCTGCCAAACTTAAATGTGCAGGTGCAGTAGCTTTCAAAAAAACAAGCTTTTGGTGCAGTTAGAGGTCTTTGTGGTGCTAGTTTGGTCCCAACAGTGAGGTTCATCAAAAAAACCAATTATTTAATTATTTGATGATCTTTTCCTCTAGAGAGCCTTAACCTAATTCTTCTACTTTGGAGACCTCCAAACCAAAGCCTCATTGAATAAGATAAAAAGCTTGTTTGGTCGTCTTGGGACTATTTTTTCTTTTGATGTGGCTTGAGCTTCTGTAGAAATGTTATTTTGATTAGTATGAGCTCTTTTAGGGTCGCTTGTAACTTTTTGAACCCAAATCTTTTTTTTTTTTTTTTTTTTTTGTTGCTAATTGGCTTCCACTTTGTGAGTAGGGAAGCCTCTTGGGGAGCTATTTCCGGTTAGCAAACAAATTAATGTGATAGGAAATGCTCGAGAATAGTCTTAACATTCATGCTCACTTGCATGCTGGAGATTACATCGGCCACGCTAAACATTATAACTAAATATTGTTAATATTTGGACCCCTGGATCTTACAACTTGGTTTGATACTATGTTACTGAAAAGATCGATTTGATGGATATTACTGACCAAATATAAAAATAACTCAAAACTTATCACTTTCTCTCTCTCTCCCCCTTGTTTCTTTTTATCTTTTAGGTTAGCTTCTTGTGCAGTAAAACTTAACTAACAAGCCAACTTGAGCTCTTTAGACAGATAAAGAAGACCCCAGACTGAGCAAGAGAGAGATTCATGCATACCAATCTGAGCAGGGGAGATGAGGCTGCCATCATGCACCACTATAACAGTCTTTGAAGGAACTATCACTGAGACCTTCTGAACCCCTTCTAATGGCCTCAATATTTTCTCTACTAGGGGCACTTCTGAAGGGCAACATATCCCCAAAACATCAAAGTAGCTCTTCTGATACTTCACCTCTCTTGCTGTTGTTGCTGTTGTTGCTGTTGTGCTCTCCCCAGTTTCATCTCCTCCCATCCTAAACCCTCCCTGTACACACAATAAGCCCCCAAAAAATGTTAAAAACATAAAATCAAATTTAAATTTGATTCTGACATTTTCTTAGAGTGGAATTGGGAAGAGAAGGTGACTGATTGGCTTAGTATCAAAATGTTATAGTAAAAGAAAAACAATTAAGAGAGAGAGAGAGAGGGTGAGAGGGGGGTTGGTTGTTCTCACTGATATTGTATAGAGAGAGAAAGAGGGAGCTTTTGATGAGGATGTTAGGATTATTTATTTGTTCATTTTAAGAGTTTTTTTTTTTTTTGTGAGCATGTTCTTCATGTTGGCAACCTACTTAAGAATTCAAATTAATTAGCAAAAGGTGGAAGGAGTTGAGGAAAAAAGCCTTACTTTCCTCTTCAGTTGCAGAATGGTGATCAGAATGATGAGCCAATTAGACAGAGATGAAGTTATTCTAAAAGTTACTGCAATCTGTGATAATTCAGTAGCAAATGGCCCAAAAAAGAACAAAAAAAAAAAAAAGAGCAAAAACTCAACCAAGGGAATGTATCTATCAACATTACAATACCTGAAATCTGAAGATCCTCAAAACTTCTCAGTGGCTGGTTCCTCTTGTGTCTATAGATGGAGAAAGTGGGGGTGGTTGGGGAATTTAACAAGGAATGGTATGTTCTATGAAGCAAATAATGGAGTAATCAACTTGTATATATATATATATATATATGCATTGTGTTCAGTGTTGAGGAATTTGTGTTTGGCCCACTATCAAAGTTGGAAAGCAAGGGATTCCACTAATTTTGTGGTGGCCTCTGGGGTTTAGGATCAGTATATATTATAATAATGGGAATTAGTATCTTGTTAGGTTTGCTTGTGCACTGCTAATTCTGTTCTTCTGGTGTTCAATAAATGAAAGCAAAAAAAGCTTTCCACCTATCTGACCTTTAGAGCAATTTGAGGTCAGCTAATATAGGACTACTTGAACAATTTATTTTTGTTTTATGTAAATTGTAATGACTCAGCCTACAAGTACTTACTAATAATTGGCTGGTCCAAAATGCTTGAGTTTAGTTATGAGTATTATCGGAGTTGAACTAGAATACTCTCAAAAGCACCAATGAGGTGGTGTTTTTGATTTTTTAGCCATTGGGTGGAGAGATGTAGGGTTGAGATGATGGTGATTGGTGGTGGTAGGTGGAATAGTGTTAGATCCAAAGGTTATTAGTAATCAAGGAGTAAATTTAAGGGTAGAAACTTAGAAGCACCCAGGGTTGGTGCTTCTAAAAGTATTCTAGCTCAATTCGTATTATCGTTAGGTTTCATTTTCTTGTCCAAAATCACTAGATGATGTGAGTTCTATCTCATATTGTCGACTGACGATTAGGCACTAAATGTGATGACCTAACTTGCTAGCAGTAATAACCGATTATTAGTATTAAAATTCATGATCCTTACATTCTCATGTATAATTTCTTTTCCGTCTGATGTGAAACTATTGGGATGTCACATAAACCTGTCGGGTGTTGTTTTTTTGTCGCAGAATTGTGTTGTGCGGATGATTTTATCTCATTTTAAAACTTCGAATAATAATTTTAAAGATAAATGCTATTGGTACATCTGAAAAGTGATGCAAGTGTTACAGCTCTTCACTCTAGGATTTTAAAACTCTTTAAATTTTTAATATTTTTTTTTAAATTTTTTTGATAAAAATAAAGGCTTAATAAAGATCTTTGGACTGAAAAAAAAGTGTAAGATTTACATAATTTTTTTTATGATAAAATAAAATCCATAGGGAGGTAGTGGGTGCTGAATGTTTTTCCCATTTCATTTCCTTTTCTTTTGTGATTTGCCATGTCATATTGAAAGCCCCACAAAAAAAAAAAGAAAAAAAGAAAAAAGAAAAGTAAAGAAAAGAAAAGAAAAGAAAAGATGCTGGTATATTAGTAGTATATTAGTGATGTGCTCTTTTAGATAAATATAATTAACTAAAAGGCTAAATTACGGAAACTCTCTATGTCAAAACCTGATTTTTCACTTCTTCCTTGTTTGTTAAAAACCTACACTTTGCCTTCTTATAAAATAGAAAATGTGCACAGGAGGGTACGGTGTGACAAAATGACTATTTTACCTTTCGCCATTTTCGTTTTCTCCCTCATCCTCCTCATCCGCGGCGGAGGAGGCCGACCTCGACCTCAGGCGGGACGCAGGCGGCGAGCCCATCGTTGAGGAGGACGATCTCGTTGAGGGAGTCAGCCATGTGGTCGATGGAGGGCGGGATGTAGCTGCCGAGTTTGTTGTGGGCGAGGACGACGATGGAGGCCGGGGAGTCGCCGAGGTTGGCAGGGATGGGGCGGCGGTGGCGGAGACAGTTGGAGTTGAGGAAGATGGCGTCGAGGGGGCGGTCGAAGAGGAGGTTGAGCTGGTGGAGGAGGGCGAGGTCGGCGAGGGTGCCGTCCCGGAAGCTGTTGAAGCAACAGAAAAAAAAGGGCGGAGGGGTATTTTTGGCATAAAAAAAATTTAATAACGAAATTCTAACGGAACCCTAACGGTAGGGGGTGAAGTGCACATTTTCTATTTTACAAAGGGGCAAAGTATAGGTTTTTAAAAGACATGAGGAAAAAGTGAAAAAGCGGATTTTGACAAGAAGATTTTTCGTAATTTAGCCTAACTAAAATATATACATTGATATATAGTTCCTAAACTTTGATAAATTTCTCTTTTGTTGTCCTCATATTTTAAATCTGAAATAAATATTTGGCACTAATAATGTGATAGTAATGTTGTGACTTTCACAATGAAACACCTGTATAATTCAAAATCAAATGCTTACATTCGAAATATTAATGATCAATTTTAGTGTTTTTTTATTGAAATTTAATTTTAATTTAACTTTTGTAATAAAGAAGAGACTTATAGAGGAAATTAACCAATGGTTGAATTAATTTTGTCTTCTTTAGGACACATTTTGAATGCATATGAGATGTATCAAAAATCAATTTTAGGCATAAAAATACTTCTAGGAGTAAACATGTTAATTTACTTTCGATTTTTTTTTTTTTTAATTAATGGGGCATCTAAATTAACGATCGATTCCATCAAATATTATCTAGATTGTTTTGACCTTTCTAAAAATCAAATCGCACGATTTTATGATTTTATTATTATTATTATTATTATTATTATTATTATTATTATTATTATTATTATTATTATTATTATCTAGAGCGGTCAACTTGTTGGATTCGGGCGAATTTTCAATAACCCGAACCCGACTCCAACCCTGAGAACCGAACCCGAACCCGACGAATTTTAAAAATCCATATCTATATCCAAACGACCAAAAATCCGAAACTCGAACCCCAAAATTTGAAGCCGAAACAATTATTTTTTTTTTCGATATTTCTAAATATATTATACTAAATCTAAATTTTTAAAATACAAATTCAATGTATATAAAAAGCCATATATATATATATATATAATACAAAATAACTTTGAGTTCGGATCGGATACAGTCAAAATTCATATCCGAATTTATATCCGTCGGGTTTGTATTTTTGATATCCATATCTCGAATCCATATCCATTTAGTATCGAATATATTTATTTCATTCGGGTTCGGATTCGGATAAAATTTTAGATATCGATACCCTTTGAGTCTTTGACACTCCTATTATTATCTCTCCAAAGAAATAAGATCACATGAAAAACAAACAAGCAAATATGAACAACTGCACGGTGGTGATAGCTAAAGACAATGATATTTGGTCCTTCTAAAAGCTATGTCCTTCCTAATAAAGCATTTACTTCTATATTATTATTCTAAATAAATTAATAAGGTTTAAACTTTATCAAGTGACTTTTTTATTAGTAGAAGAACACCAATCCATGTGACTAGGATAGCTTTATGTATATTTTTAGGCTTTCTATCTTTGCTTTTTTAGTCCCTTTTACTTTTTTGACCTCACACCATTCACACTAGGGCACCTATATGTTTTTTTTTTTTTTTTTTTTTTTTTTGTTTTTTGAGAGACAGAGAGAGATAGATAGTACGCTTCGCTTCGTTTATTTCGTTAAGAAATAAACTTAGCTAGAAATACGAATCCACTAGGATTCGAACTCGGTCTCGGTACCAACCACCAAGCCCTTTGCACTTGCTCTAGGACGGTCGGTGCATCTTTTATTTTTGTTTTTGCAAGGTTATATATATAGAGTAAGGTTACTATACTTTTATGAGTATAAACTCTTTTGTATTGATAAATTTTTGGCCTTTGGATGAAGGGATGTGCGGTTAGGATATATATAGTGATTTCCGGTTAGAAAAATAACGGTTTACTAGGTTTGAATAGGTGATTTGTTGAATAATATGATTTAACAGTTAAAAATGATAAAAAATGGCAAATTTAACAGTAGAAAACTTGGCAGAATCAAGTACTTGGCGCTATTAGAAACATCTCATAGGACTCTCTCTCTCTCTCTCTCTCTCTCTCTCTCTCTATATATATATATATATATATATATATATATATATATATATATATATATATATATATATATATATATATAGAACTAGTAATAGTACCAAAAGTTTTTACTCTCGGATCAAAAGATGTGTAGTTAGAATGATGTGGGCCTCCTAGGGTTGAGTGGGTGGTTAGTTGAATCGTATAATCGAGCAGATAAAAATGTTAAAAAAGATAAATTTAATGGCGAGAAAACTTGATAGCACAAAATACTTCGTACTATCAATAGTATCCTAAATTGGACTATATATATATATATATATATATATATATAGAGTCCATTATATCGATAACACCAAGGATTTGGTGCTATCAAGTTTTCCATTAGATTTAACACTTAGATTATTTTTATCAGTTAGATTATACTATTCAACCAACCACTTACTCAACCCTAGGGGCCCACATCATCCTAACCATTCATTTCTTAATCCAAGGGCTAAAAAATCAATAGCACCAACTTGGTGCTATTGATAATATAAATAGGTCTATATATATATATATATATATATATATGGGTCAAACTACTTATCTTATTATGAGTGCATTATTTTGTACTCATAAGTTTTTGACCGTTAGATCTACCATTTAATCATTTTCACTCGTTAGATTATACTATTTAACCAACCACCTACTCAACCCTAAGGGACCTACTATCTACCTAACCGTAACCACTTTCATCATAACCGCACATTTTTAAAATTATATATATATATATATATATATATATGAGTAATGGTTAATCAAGGAATGCGTCAAACGTAAGATTGATTGATTTGAACTAAAAAAGGATTGATGACATATTAATATATACAATATCTACAATATATACAATATATAGGTTTACTTTAGAGATAAAACATTGTAAAGTTCTAATTATCAAATGTATCTCTTTAAAGCTTCAAAATATGTAAATTTATTTTTACATATTAAATACTACTGATTGTTTTTCACCATTTTTTGAAACATTATCCCTTATAAAAAGACAACCTCTTTAAACACACTTTTTGTAGAACTATAGTTTATGATTTACATGAAGTGACATAAAGTTAGAATAAAAATATTGAAATTGTTACATAATTTCAAATATAATTAAAAAGATATTTATTTAAGGACGAAATAGTTACTTTGTATTAAAGAAATCAACTTTAATTGGTTTACTAGCATATATATATATATATATATATATATATATATAGAGGGATATATTTGCACACTACACTATCTAGGAGTAATAAATTTGATAACTAAAACTTTGTAGGAGTAAACATATAACCTTAAAAAAATGATTACCAACATATAAATTTTGTAGGGTCATCTGAAAGATAAGGTATGCCGTTATTTTTCGGATGGCTAATGCTTGATCCCTTGTTAGCTGTCAACTCGATTCGAGACGTTTGAAGGTAAAGTGGAAGAAGAACAACGTGTTTAAACGAGCGTATTCTAGTCCCAGAATTTAAAGAAATTTAAATTTATTTATTTATTTATTTATTTTGGTATCGTTTAGAGGTCCCGCTGTCTCATTCTTGTAGCTTAATTTATTTTTTAATGAATGAAACAAATAGTATGTTATTATTTTTTTCAAAAATGATAGATCACGTTAACAAGATCACCGGCTTTATATTGCTATTTTTGAGTTGTTACTCAAACGAAAAATCCAACAAGGGGCAGTTGCTTATATACTCCTGAAAAGTTTTCGATTTTTTGATTTACCCATCGTTCAATATTCTTTCTACGTTCCAATCTATTTCTACTATACCCCTAGAGTTAAAATCTGTTAATTAATTTTGTTATCTCTGTAAAATTACTATTTTACCCTTTCAAATATACCCTTCCATCATCACTGTCTTTCTTATTTACCATTAAAGTCAGGGGGATAAAAAATATTTTGACTTTTGGTCTATTTCAATATACCCTTCTACCGTCACCAACATTTTCTATTTGTCCTTAAGTTAAGAGTAAAATTGACATTTTAATTTTTTTTTTTTAACTATGATAGATATTTAACTCACGTTTAACCCAAGTTAACTTAATAGAAGATAACTGCAGATGCAATAACGGTGGAACATATGATGAATATTTTAGAAGAAAAAAAAGAAAGAGATAAATCGGATATTTTCAAACGTACGAGGGATATATAAGTAATTATTCCTAAAGAAAAATTGGTAACCAAGATTACCGACTTTAATTATATTGTTATTTTTAAGTTAGTTACTCAACCGAGAAATCCAATATGATTTTTTTTTTTAGTAACTCAACCAAGACACGCAACGCGATTATTATTTTTTGAGTTGTAACTCAACCAACCAAAACACCCCACATCTTTTTTTTTTTTTTTTTTTTTTTTTTTTTTTTAATATATTTTTAAGGTGCTCTTTTAATTTGTAGCCACATTTGGACACGATTTTGACATGAACAACTCCAGAAGTAGTGGCCTATTCATTCACGGAGGCTTAAAAGTGTCCCCTTTTTGCTGTTGCTTCATCATAAGCTTCCCCTAATTATAAATTTCTCAAGTGGTTAGTTTCAGGGTTTAAACAAGCGGCAATTGCTTATATACTCCTGGAAAGTTTTCGACCTTTTAATTTACTTTTTTTAGAAGGCTAATATTTTTTTTTTGAGAGATAGGTAGCACGCTACCCGCTTCGTTTATTTCATTTAGAAATAAACTTAGCTTGAAATGTGAATCAACCAGACTTCGAACTTGAGTCTCGGATACCAACCACCAAGTCCTTTGCCACTTGCTCTAGGGACAGTCGGTAAGGCTAATATTGAAAATACTCTTTCTACGTTCCGACTTATTTTTAATATATTTCTAGAGTTAAAATCGGTTAATTAATTCTGTTATCTCTATAAAATTACTATTTTATCCTTTCAAATATACCCTTCCATCATCACAGTCTTTCTTATTTGCCCTTAAAGTCAGGGACATAAAAAGTATTTTGACTTCTGGTCTATTTCAATATACCATTCTACCGTCGCCAACATTTCTTATTTGCCCTTAAGTTAAGGGCAAAATTGGTATTTTAATTTTTTTAAAATATGGTAGATATTGAACTCACGTTTAACCCAAGTTAATTTAAGAGGAGATAACTGCAGGGATATTTTGCGATAACGGTAGAACATATGAGGGGTATTTTTGAAAGAAAAAAAAAGTAGGAGTAAATTAGATATTTTCAAACGTATGAGCGGTATATAGGCAATTAATTATCCCTTTAAACAATGGTTTAGGAACGATGAATCGTACCGAAAGCATGATTATGAAGGATAATTAAGATGTATACAACAACAATTTATGTAACTCAAACACATATAAACTACAAATACACCCGCTGTGGTTTCACTCTTTTTCATTTAAGTACCCTGTGGTTAATTTAAAGTGTATCATGAAAGTTAGCCCTTATGGTTTCACACTTTTTCACTTTAGTATCTTGCGTTTAAAGTGTATCAAGTTAGTATCATGTGATTTTAAATTTTTTTTTATTATCCATTTCAGTAATTTTTTTTATTAAATAAGTGACAAATTAAGTTAAAACTAAAGGGCACTAAAGTAAATATTCGATAAATCTAGATAGGGTATATGAAGTTGTTTGTACATAATTTAACGAAATATTAACGGAGGAAAAAAAAAATCAGTGACAAAGGTCAAACAAAAGGATACTAAAGTAAATATTTGATAAACCTATGTAAGGTATCTGACGTTTTTTGTATATAATTTAACGAAATTTTAATAGAGGAGCCAATGAAAAGAGTAAAATAAAATCACAAAGTACTAAATTGATGCACTTTAAACACCCAACAACATGATGATTTATTTATTTATTTATTTGTTTTAAGGTGGCTCTTTCTAGTATAGCCATTTGGAAATGATTTTGACTAAACCATGCACTCAAGAAGTAGTGGCTTATATTTATTCACATAAAAAGGGTTGCTTCATCATAAGGTTAATTTTATGGTTTAAATTAGGAAGGATGAGTTGTACCGAAAGCATGATAATAAAGGATAAGGTGTATGCATTCTTAATCTAAAGGGAAAACTTCAAAACCCCGCAATGTGGTTTCACACTTTTTTATTTTAGTATTGTAACACCCCAATAATCCCACATCGGATGGGAATGGGGTTGTCATTGGGTTTATATGAGACTTGGACACTAGAAATAATAATTGGACTTAAGCATTTTGGGCCGGTGGTTGGGCTCAACGAGTTATTGTTGCTAGTGGGCTGAGTCGTTACATTTGGTATCAGAGCCGGTTCACCAGCTAGACATGTGTGACGAGTCTCGACTGAGTCAGGGTCTGAATGACGGGCTAGCGAGATGAGTCTCACATCGTCTGGTGATCGTGGGCTGTGTGTGTGATTGGACTGACGAGAATGTCAGGGTCTTAATGGGGGGAGTCTGTAAGACCCCAGTAGTCCCACATCGGATGGGAATGAGGTTGTTCTGGGCTTAAGCATTTTGGGCTGGTGGTTGGGCCCAACAAGTTAAAGCATTTTGGGCCGGTGGTTGGTCCCAACGAGTTATTGTTGTTAGTGGCTGGGTCGTTACAAGTATCGGTGTATCAAGTTAGTACCCTGTGGTTTAAAGTGTATCAAGTTAGTACCCTGTGGTTTTGAACTTTATGATCACTTTAGTATCCTGTGGTTACACACTTTATCACTTTAGTACTCTGTAGTTTAAAAAATCACGAGGTACTAACTTGATACAAAATTAAAACCACATGTTACTAAAATGATAAAGTTCAAAACCATAGGGTACTAATTTGATACTTTTTAAATCACAGGATACTAAAGTGATAAAGTGAGAAACCACAAGGCACTACTACAGATTACTAAAGTGAAAAAAATTGAAACCACAAGTGAGTTTTTTGAAGTTTTTCCTAATCTAAATGGAAAAACAATTTATGCAACTCAAACACATACGTACCAAGAAAGAGACTACTTTTTTCCTTTTTTTTTTTGGACCATGTAAAACGAAATTTTTAACTCATCCAATAATTAATTAATTAAAATATCTTTTCATTAATTTCTTGTGGAATGCATGGGAAAGTTTTTAATGGACCTATACATTGACCGCAAAGTGGAGGTGTAAAAAATGTTTATAATTAACATTCCATAACTGGTACGTTATTACATTAATTTAAACAAAAGTTTTACAAAAAAGTAACTAACTTTGTAAATTGTTGATCTCTTTAGCCCTCCTAATATATATACCGAACTATTAATTGTATCATATATATATATATAGTTGAGATAGAATACTCTTAAAAGCATCAATAAGGTGGTACTTTTGAGTTTTTAACCATTTGATGGATAGATGTGGAGTTGAGATGATGGTGGTAGGTGGTGGTAGGTGGAATAGTGTTTGATCCAAGGGTATATTAGTAATTGGGATGTAGATCCGAGGGCGATCGTACTCATAATAGTATAGTAGTCGGACCCATATAGGCCATGGCTACTATACTATTATGAGTATTGGATCCCTACTAATCATAAGTTGGTTTCTATAACGGAGCTTACGAATCGACAGTCCACTTCGTTAAATATAATCTAGAATATTTGAAATTTTTAGAAAATAAATTTCGTAAATTTTCGAAATCATAATAAAGTCCATCAAGCGGGCATAAAATGAATGGTCAAAATCGAACTATGTCCTAAAAAGAATGATCGGATCCTTCAATTCAAGATCAGAGTTAATGATCTTTATCTATGTGCTGAATAGAATTTTCTATCAAAAAATCAACAAATTTCGATTCTTTTACACCGTTAAACTAGCAAGTATCTCATACCGGCCGTTAAAAATTGTCAAATTTGTGACCTCTTGATCGTAAGGTAAATGATGTCGAAAAATTATAAAATTTTATTTCTAGAAGTTTTAAATACTGTAAATAACGTTTAACGGTGTGGATCGTCGATTCGGAAGCTCTATCATCGAAAACAACTTATGAGTACGAGGCGATCGCACTAATAAGAGTATAGTTATATATATATATATATATATATATATATATATATATATATATATATATATATATATATATATATATATATATATAGAGTAGAATACTATACTATTATGAGTAGTAGAGCCCTACTACTCATAAGTTGTTTTCGATGATAGAGCTTCGAATCGGCGATCCACTCCGTTAAATATGATCTAGAGTATTTAAAACTTCTAGAAAATAAATTTCGTAATTTTTCAAAATCATTTACCTTATGATCAAAAGCTCACAAAATTGACAATTTTTAACGAGGTATGGAATACTTGCTAGTTTAACGGTGTAAAAGAATTGAAATAGGTTGAATTTTTGATAGAAAATTCTATTCATTACCTAGATAAAGATCAATAACTCCGATCTTAAATTGAAGGATCCGATCATCTATTTTTAGGACGTCGTTCGATTTCGGCTCATTTTATGCCCATTTGATGGACTTTATTATGATTTTGAAAAATTACGAAATTTATTTTCTAGAAGTTTTAAATACTCTAGATTATATTTAACGGAGTGGATCGTCGATTCGAAGCTCTATCATCGAAATACTTATGAGTAGTAGGGCTCTACTACTCATAATAGTATAATAGCCCTACTCTATATATATATATATATATATAGGAGTCCCGCTACTATACTCTTATGATTACGATCGATCGCTCGTACTCATAAGTTGTTTTCGATGATAGAGCTTCGAATCGACGATCACACCGTTAAACGTTATTTCTGACATTTAAAACTTCTAGAAATAAAATTTTATAATTTTTCGACATCATTTACCTTACGATCAAGAGGTCACAAATTTGACAATTTTTAACGGTATGGGATACTTGCTAGTTTAACGGTGTAAAAGAATCGAAATTTGTTGAATTTTTGATAGAAAATTTTATTCACTACATAGATAAAGATCAATAATTCCGATCTTGAATTGAAGGATCCTATCATTAATTTTTAGGACGTCGTTCGATTTTGACCGTTCCTTTTATACCCACTTGATGGATTTTATTATGATTTCGAAAATTTACAAAATTAATTTTCTAGAAGTTTCAAATACTCTAGATCATATTTAATGGAGTGGATCGTCGATTCGGAAGCTCCGTCATCGAAAATAACTTATGAGTAGTAGGAGTCCAATACTCATAATAGTATAGTAGCCATGTCCTATATATATATATATATATATATATAGAGAGAGAGAGAGAGAGAGAGAGTTGAGCTAGAATACTCTCAAAAGCACCATTTTTGAGTTTTTAGCCATTGAATGGAGAGATGTGAGGTTGAGATGATGATGGTAGTTGGTAGTAGCTAAGTGGTGGTAGGTGGAATAGTGTTTGATTCAAAGGTAATTAGTAATTGAGATGTAGATTCAATGGCTAGAAACTTAGAAGCACCAAAAGTTAGTCTTCTAAAAGTATTCTAGCTCAACTCTCTCTCTCTCTCTCTCTCTCTCTCTCTCTCTCTATATATATATATATATATATATATATATATCAATTTCATGTTGTATTGATCATTAACTATGCATGTATTTATGTATTATTATTATTATATTTAAAAGGCATTGTACGTAAGGATTACAAAAGTGGAGACAACGAACTTTAATTTATTTTAATTGAAGGATGTTGGATTCCACGTAAGAATCTTAATATTTTCAACAATACACATATACAGTACTGTTCCCACACGCATTCCATGCGTGAGGTGTGGGGATATATATTATATAGTACGTACGTACGAATTAAGATGACTTAAGGATACATAGTACGCGCGTATATACCTTCTTTTCCCTTCCCATTTTATTTTAATAATTTCATTATTTTATTACTTTCTGCGATAAGTTTATCTAATTTTTGTCAGTTATTAATCTTTTTGCCTAACTAAATCCAATTAATGAAAACAATTAAGTTGAATCGTTTCGTTCATCAGTAATTTGATTATGATCGAAAAGCATGCACAATCTCTTTTAGTTATAGAGGATATATACTGAGTGCTTAATTGTTTGGGGTGAATAAAGTTTTTTTTTTTTTTTTTTTTTTGCGTAATTGATTTTTTTTTCTGTGTAGGGTTAATTGTAGAAAATCGAAAAGTTGTTCACAATTAAACTGTGCTGTGTATATACACAATATATAAGATATGTGTGGTAGAGAGAGAGAGACAGAGAGAGAGAGAGGAGTGGTTCAAATAGGTGGAGAATGAGCTTGCAAAGCATTCATGTAAAAAGGTTGCCAACTTGATAGAGGACATTATCTTTTTTAAAAAGAAAATATTGATATTGAATGGAGCTATAGCCTTTAATTCCAAATAATGATCTTGGCCTACATTCATATAGAGTTACACTTTAGAATAGAGCATTATGAAAACTTAAAAGAAATTAGAAGACCATGCATATATATATACTTTATTAATATCCTTAATTTTGAGATACTTATGCAAATAAATGAGCACTTCTCAATCCTATATTGTAGAGGAGGTTATAATCATATACTCTCAAGAATAGGAAACCGATTTACAAAATATCAGGTTGTGTTTGGTGCAGTTGGGTTTTAGTTTTGATCCTGATTTGATCTTTGATTTAGTAGGTTGGTTGAGCTGGCTCAATGCAGTTTCATTTGATCGATGCTTCAATAAAACTAACTATTCTTTTTCTTTTTGAAAAATATAGACATGTTTTTCATTTGAATCACTCTTGTTTGCGAATATGTTGTTATATATATATTGATGCCACTTTTTTTAACTGAGAAATTAATAGTTATATATGTTAGGTAACATGTTAATATATTAATTTGTTATCTAAGTTCTAAGGAGGAGAATATATATAGGACCACTTGCCTTTTTAGGTAATCTTCCATTACACTTCCCTAGCTCGCACGTTCACTAGTGTTACATTATTATTCTTACATTGCTTATGATCAATTATTGCACCACACCACTGCAAAATAACATTATCACCAATCTATCATTCGCACTCAAAAACCAACCAAAAAGATGTTAGTGACAAGAATCAATGCTTTACAACTTAGAAAATCCCAATATATTCAAGTAAATATATATAGGATAGGAGTTCGGCTACCCGTTTAGGGAACACACACAGCTCAAAATCACCGGACGATAACCCTGTCAATCACTATTCCGTCATTCCGGCCCTGACTTATAGCCAAGACTCATCTCACACTTCCGACTGGTGAACTGGATACCAAATGTAACGACGACCCAATCCGTTGGCAATAATAACTCCGCTAGTCCAAAATACTTAAGTCGAGTTATTATGCTTAACCTAGTCAAACTTATATACCCCCACATCTAGTCATAACTAGCTATCTGATGTGGGACTATTAGGATGTCACATATTATCATTGAACTAACATTACTTAATCCTTTGTAATTCCTCTTTATCCAGAAGCATTTTCTCATGGCACTCGCTCAATCCATCAAAAATTATTTGGAAATAGAAGAAAAATAGATATACTGAACAAGATGTTCAGGCATAATTTGAACACACCTGCATATATATTGTATAGTTAGTGCATTTTTTATAAAGAATCTCATGATTATTGACCTATATATATATGGTGACTTCAAAAAGTTTCTTATATTTCATTTGGTGGAGAAACACTATAATAGTTCTTAAAGAAAAATATAAATTTTACTACTTCTATGTTGCATGCATTCGCAAGGCAAAAAGCAAATACATGAAATTTGTAAAAAAAAAAAAAAAAAAAACTAAAATAAAGAATTATAATTGTGCACTCATATATATCAATAAGTTTGCCATTATATATATAATAATATATAATTGTGTGCCCTAAAAGTATGAGTTAGAGTGGAGTACATAAACAATCTCTTAATTGATTAATTTGACCTTATGATGGATCATATATACTCACTAATTAATCAACTTCTTTGCAAAATGCATGAGCACAAAATTGAAAATAACTTTTCCGAAAATCTAATATATAAAGTATGATTAATTTTAGCACTAAAATACCACTAATTAAGTGGAATCCAATCTCATCTTAGGAGATGAGGGTGAACCAATCATATCATGCACATTTAGCACTAATAAATTTCTAATTAAAAGTTCAAAAGTGTGCTATTAATTATATGAGTAACAAAATTAGTTGGCCAATTCACAATACGACACAACGTACGATCCATTGCAAAAATAATTAGTGTTATAAGTTAGGTGATAACCCATGACATTTTAATTATTGCTATTCTTATTTAATTTCTTTTCCTAATTGCAGAGGAAATGGACTCTTCTTTCAAATCTATGTTAATTAATGATATTTTGAGTTTTGAGTGTATCATCCAATCTAATGAATTAAGTTGGCATATGTTATGTAGTATGGTTTAGGTAAGGCATTTTATTATTATTTTGTATATAATAAGCTCTACTTTTCTATAGAGAAATAGCTTGGGATCGAAACAATCCTTTTTTCTTTTTCTTATTATTATTATTTTTTTTTGAAAGCTTAAGCTGTTATAGAGTAGCTTCTTGGCACTTCTTATTCAATACTGACCCTCATATTGAGAGTCGAGATTTTAACAAAAACAAGATATTCACTACAAAAAATTTTACATTTAAGGACACTTTAAATCATAATTAGTAACGCTTTAAAGCGTCGGCAAAAATAATCCCGACGTTTGTAAAAACGTCGGGTAAAGAGTCGTTAAATAAACATGTCGGGATAAATATACGACATTTTAATATAGTGTCGGAAAATGTATATAAATATTTGATAAAAATAGTTAGTGCATTTGTAAAAAAAAAAAAAAAAAAACTAAAATAAAGAATTATGATTATTGATCTGCCTATGGTGACTTCAAAAAAGTTTCTTATATTTTGTTGTAGTTATATATGGACCTCACGATCAAATGCACCTTGATCTGTGAGTTGATAATGTACAAATAATTGATATTAATTTTCAAAGCATAACCGACCATATCTAGTGGAGTTGGCAGAAGTTTTGATGGTTGGAATTCGAGATTTCAAGTTCGAAATCTAGTTGCTTCAAATTTCTAGCTTCGTTCATTCTAAACAACAAACAAATTAAGCGGATATATAATTTGCTAGCTTTCTCTTAAAAATTTTCAAAGCATACATAACCTTAGAGAATAGTGTTTGGTACTTTATATGTAGCAAAGCATAGTTTATGGAATACAACTATTCATTAGAACAGTGCTCCTTGCCCTTTTGTAGAGTTGAAACATATCACTATGTATTTTGACTAATATATGATTTATCAATTATGGCAATAGTACGTAAGCTTATCTTTATCTTTTCTTTTCATATATATATATCTTTCATAAATTTGATTATGACAAACTAAAATGTCCACTAAAAGTTTATAACCATCCATATATATATATAGTAAGAAATATTGATCTGAACTTGGATGTCGATGCATGGTAAAATTATGCAAATGCAATAACCAAACGCTCAATAACAGGAAAAGAAGAAAGAGAAAAAAAAAAAAAAAGAAAGAAAGAAGATTGTTTATGCATTTGTAAGTATTTTATTACATTTTCATCCAAATTAAAATAATAAGACAATTTGGATCATGAACCGAAGCTGTACTGAAAATTAGAGGAATGCTAATCCTTTCATAATATTATCAAGCAAAAAAATAAAATAGTAGAAATATATGGAGAACCCCTATTTACAGGCCAGATCAAAATAGGCTGCTAAATTGTTTATATATATATATATATATATATATATATATATATATATATATATATATATATATATATATATATATATAGAACTAGGCTACTATGCTATTAATAGCACCAAGCCAATTGTGCTACCAAGTTTTTGGCCGTTGGATTGAGAGATGTGTGGTTAGGATGATGTGGGCCCCTTAGGGTTAAGTGCGTGGTTGGTTGAATAGTATGATCTAACGGGTGAAAATCATTAAAGGGGTGAATCTAACGGTGAAAAACTTGGTAGCAGAGTGTTTCGTGCTATTGATAGCATAGCAAATGGGATATATATATATATATATATATATATATATATATATATATATATATATATATATAGAGTCCCTACTATACTTTATGAGTATAGAACCTCTTGTACTCATAAATTTTTTGCCATTAATTAGATCTACTCTTTAATTAATTTCACCCGTTAGATTATACTATTCAACCAACCACCCACTCAACCCTAGGGCCCACTATCAACCTAACCGTAACCACTCTCATCCTAATCACTCATTTTTCATCCGAATGGTGAAAACTTATGAGTAGTAGGTCTTCAATACCCATAATAGTATAGTAGTCGTGGCCTATATATATATATATATATATATATATATATATATATATATATATATATATATATATATATATATATATATATATATATATATATATATATATATATATATATATATATAGATACTATTAATAGCACCAATGACTTAGTGCTAGTAAGTTTTCTACCCTTGGATTAAAAGATGTGCGGCTAGGATGATGTGGGCCCCCTAGGGTTGAGTGGGTGGTTGGTTGAATAGTATAATCTAACGGATAAAATTAATCAAAGGGATTAATCCAAGGGTAGAAAACTTACTAGCACCAAGTTCGTCGTGCTATTAATAGCATACCAGCCGGACTCTCTCTCTCTCTCTCTCTCTCTCTCTCTCTCTCTCTCTCTCTCTCTATATATATATATATATATATATATATATATATATATATATATATATATAATTGAGTTCCTATACTTTTGAAAGTACCAAGTCATTGGTGCTTGTAAGTTTTTAGCCACTTGGATTAATAGATGTGCGGTTAGGATGATGTGAGCCCCTTTGGGTTAAGTGGGTGGTTGGTGAATAGTATAATCTAACGGATGAAAATGATTAAAGATGTAGATCGATCTAACGGTAAAAAATCACAAGCACAAAATGCTTAGTGCTTTTACAAGCACCATAATATATATCTCTCTCTCTCTCTCTCTTTATATATATATATATATATATATATATATATATATATATATATATATATATATATATATATATATATATATATATATATATATATATATAGAGAGAGAGAGAGAGTTGAGCTAGAATACTCTTAAAATCTGAGCCCATTTTACTCTCGAGTTGTTTTCGATGATAGAGCTTCCAAATTGATGATCGGCTCGTTGAACATGATCTATACCACTTAAAATGTTTAGAAATCAAATTTCAAATATTTTCGACATCATTTGCCTAATGATCAAAGGGTTTCAAAATTTGTAATTTTAATGGTGGATAAGAGACGTTTTCTCGTTTAACGGTGTAAAGATATCCAAATCAATTGAATTTTTGTTAGAAAATTCTTTAAACTATTTAAAATAAGATCTATACTCTTGATCTTGATTACAAGACTCTATCATCATTTTTTAAAGGATATTCATTTTCAACCATTCATTTTCTGTTCACTAGATGGATACAAGAACAATATCGAAAGTGCGTGAAATTTGATTTCTAGATAGTTTAAATTGTTTAGATCATATTTAACGAAGCGATCGTCAATTTGAAAGCTCTATCATCGAAAACAACTCGAGAGTAAAATGGGCTCTCTTAAGAGTATTCTAGCTCAACTCTATATGAGTTGAGCTAGAATACTCTTAAGAGTACCGAGCCCATTTTACTCTCGAGTTGTTTTCGATGATAGAGCTTCCAAATTGATGATCGGCTCCGTTGAACATGATCTATACCACTTAAAATGTTTAGAAATCAAATTTCAAATATTTTCGACATCATTTGCCTAATGATCAAAGGGTTTCAAAATTTGTAATTTTAATGGTGGATAAGAGACGTTTTCTCGTTTAACGGTGTAAAGATATCCAAATCAATTGAATTTTTGTTAGAAAATTCTTTAAACTATTTAAAATAAGATCTATACTCTTGATCTTGATTACAAGACTCCTATCATCATTTTTTAAAGAATATTCATTTTCAACCATTCATTTTACTTCACTAGATGGATACAAGAACAATATCGAAAGTGCGTGAAATTTGATTTCTAGATAGTTTAAATGGTTTAGATCATATTTAACGGATCGTCAATTTGAAAGCTCTATCATCGAAAACAACTCGAGTAGTAGAGCCCTACTTATACTATTATGAGTAGTAGAGCCCTACTCTAAGTTGTTGATGATACTTCTAGAAAATAAATTTCGTAATTTTTCGAAATCATTTACCGTACGATCAAAAGCTCACAAAATTGACAATTTTTAACGGCCGATATGGGGTACTTGGTAGTTTAACTGTGTAAAAGAATTGAAATAGGTTGAATTTTTGATAGAAAATTCTATTCACTACCTAGATAAAGATCAATAACTCCGATCTTAAATTGAAGGATCCGATCATCTATTTTTAGGACATCATTTGATTTCGGCCGTTCATTTTATGCCCATTTGATGGACTTTATTATGATTTTGAAAAATTACGAAATTTATTTTCTAGAAGTTTTAAATACTCTAGATCATATTTAACGGAGTGGATCGTCGATTCGGAAGCTCTATCATCGAAAACAACTTATGAGTAGTAGGGCTCTACTACTCATAATAGTATAGTAGTAGCCCTATATATATATATATATATATATATATATATATATATATATATATATATATATATATATATATATATATATATATATATATAAAATTTGGTCTTTATCTTTAATTATTTTTATCGTTAGATTATATTATTTAACCAACCACACCCACTCAACCTTAGGGCCCATGGATCATCCTAGCTGTATATATATAAGGTAGAGCTAGAATACTCTCAAAATTAAAATTTGAATACAAATTTGAATTTTAAAATTTAGAATTTAAAATTTAAAAATTAAAATTAAAATTTTTAAATTTTTAAATTTAAAATTTGAAATTTAAAAATTGAAAATTGAAAATTTTCAAATTTCAAATTTCAAATTGAAATTTAAAATCTAAAATTTAAATTCAAATTTAAAATTTAAAATTTAAATTTGAAGTTTAAAAATTTAAAAATTTATATTTTAAAATTAAAAGTTTGACAATTCAAAATTTTAAATTATATTTTTTAAAATAACGTATTGAAAGGATTTGGGGAGTTAAAGTGGGGAGTTAAACGGTAAAATTTTTATTTTACATAATATGTAGTATTACTGGCTTTCAGTAATCCAAAATACACACCCCCCTCTCATTAATATTTTTGGTTTAATCCTGCACCATTTGTAATGCTATATTACCGACCAAATTAATTACATACCGGATGAACCAAACACAATAATTCCGATAGAACTGCTTGTAACTCTATTAGGATAACCTGAACCAAACGCACCCTAAAGATTATATTTGCTTCTCTTAGAGTATAGGAGTTGAGCTCCTATATATGTTTTTTAAAAATACGAGAGCTTAATGTGCTTGTAATTTTTTAGCCATCAAATCACCTCAAAATCTGTACAGCCCTAGTAAAGAAAACTTAGTGAAACATATCGTTAGTAGTGTTGCCTATATGGATCGATCTTAAAGCTATAATGCCCCCAATAGTTCCACATCGGATGAGGCATTGATTCCAATCAGTTTATATGAGGCCTACACGCTAGTAATAATAACTAGGGCTTAAATATTTTGGACCAGTGGTTTGGCCCAACAAGTTATTATTGCTGGCGGGTCGGGTTGTTGCAATTGGTATCAGAGCTGAATACTAGCCTAAAGTGTGAGAGATATATAAGTGTTATGTGGGATAAAATGCTACACCAATGAATTTGGTGGGAGCCACTTCTTGAACCCGTAGAAGCCACCTCTAGAATCTCACATTGCCTGGTAATTCTTGTCATGATCTGTCTGTCTGTGATCTGGTTTGGATCCGATGAGAACGTCAAGGCCTACATGTTAGTAATAATAATTGGGCTTAAGCATTTTAAACAGATGGTTTGGCCTAACGAGTTATTATTGCTGGCGGGTCGAGTTATTGCAAAAGTAATTCGATGGCTAAAAAATCACAAGTATAAATGCTCTTTTATTTAAATGTACAGAAGCTCTACTCATAATATAAAGCAACATTGCAACTTTTTTTTTTTTTCAGGGAGTAAGGGGTCCAAGAAATAAACTTGCATAACTCTTTAGATAGTGACAGAGGTGTCTTATTAGCACATAACCAATGGATATGCAAATAGTAGTGTAACCAACTTTGATGGATGTATTCAATTTACAGTAGGAAAAATTATTTAACAAACAATAATCATGATGAGAGTGAGTCAAATTCCAATCATTGTCCAATGACCATGACTTAGCCTGCCTTGCCAAATCTCTCTCTCTCTCTCTCTCTCTCTCTCTCTCTCTCTCTCTCTCTCTCTCTCTCTCTATATATATATATATATATATATATATATATATATATATATATATATATATATGTGTGTGTGTGTGTGTGTGTGTGTGTGTATGTGTGGAAGGTGCATGTTGGCTATTTTCTATGAAAAAAATTCTCACTTTATTATTTTAAGAAAAATAAATATTTGTTTAAGAAACATTTATAAGAATTTCATTACAAGTAAAACTTGAATACCATTAAAATAATTTAGAAAGGAGAAATAAATAAAATTATAACTTATAAGACAGAATAAATGCCTCTGAATCTATCTAAAAGAAAAGGTAAGGGAGATATAGATTACTTTTCCAACCTAAATACCTACATTAATAAATAATCAAGTCCATGGCATGAAAGTCCAAGAAGCTGTAAAGAAAGTACGGAGAAAAAGGTTAAGACAGAAGCAAACGCAAAAGAATATACTTTCGTAATATAATAATACTTCAATAGTCCCACATCGAATAAAAAAGAAATTGTGTTTAAGAATATTAGAGGTCACACACTCTAATAATAATAATAACTAACTTTACGCTTTGTAGGCCAGTAGTTTGGGCCCAACGTTACAGTTGGTATAAGATAAGTTTGATTGTCTCATGGTCATACAGTATTGCTAGTGTCGAATCGTCTCAATTGATATGAGATAAGTTCTGACTAAGTTAAGGTCATATAATAGGTAGAACATATAAAGAGGGCTTAAGTTCTGACTAAGTTAAGGTCATATAATAGGTAGAACATATATAGAGGGCTTAAGTTCTGACTAAGTTAAGGTCATATAATAGGTACGTAGAACATACGTGAGGGGTCCTCTGCCTAAGCTCAGAATAGTTCTGAAATAGATGATGCCATCCTATACGCCATTGATAAAGCTACTTTTGAAACTCAATCAAATAGGATCTTCAATAGAATTAAGTGAAATAAATAAAACTATGTATCTTGGTGATTGTAGGAAAACAAAAGTTGGAGAGAAACTACCAAAGTACTAAACAAAAACTATGCAATAGACGACAAGAAGAGATTGCAGGGATTGTCACTATTTGGCCAGATTCTTGTCTGGTCGGCCAAAGATGATGAGTGGAGGTGATGGAGCTCTCTAGAAGTAAGAGAAGAGAGAGAGAGAGAGAGAGAGAGAGAGAGAGAGAGAGAGAGGTTTCAAAGTTTGTGATTATTTGAAGCAAATATTAATCTAGCAAAAAAAGTGGCCAAAGAGGACTTTTAATGTTTTCATCATGTTGCCTCTTGTATCCACATTACCTAGCAAAAACCTCACATTTTTAACATTTATATAGATCTAATTTACATATATATATATATATATATATATATATATATATATATATATATATATATATATATATATATATATATATATATATATATATATATATATAAATAAGGAAATTTCTATCTTATTATGAGTGATATTGGAGGCATCTTCTTATTACATTTATCTATTTAACAAGAGAGAGAGAGAGAGAGAGAGAGAGAGAGAGAGAGAGAGAGAGAGAGACGTTTCAAAGTTTGTGATTATTTGAAGCAAAATAATCTAGCAAAAAAAAGTGGCCAAGAGGACTTTTTAATATGTTTTGATCATGTTGCCTCTTGTATCTACCTAGCAAAAACCTCACATTTTAACATTTATATAGATCTAATTGCCTCACATATATATATATATACTCACTTCCACCACAAATCCTTAACAAAGGAAAAAAAAAAATTTATTATTTGTTATTATTATTGCTATTATTATTATTATCTTTATTATCTTTATAGATCTTATTTCATACATCAAAGTACCAAATTAAGCTGTGAAGTTTTTTTTTGGGCTAACGCAGAATTTTTTTTAATAAATATTCTCTTTTGCACTTTATCTCTCTATCTTTTAGAAACCCTTATTTTGTCCCCTGCAGAATAAATCTGTAGTACCTAATTAATCTCGCACCATTATTATTTTGTCACCATTTTCACATATGGATTATATGATACAGCTTGATAACTAAGTACTAATATACTCATTTTTTTATATTTAAATTACTCGGTAGTACCACAAAATTTACATGCGGAATAGTCATGCAATAGTAAAGGTACGTACTGGGGGGTTAATTTAGTGCTACAACTTCAACTAAGCAGAGGTAAGATACAAAAGCAGATATTTGTAGCAATTTAGGGTTTAGATACTAGCGAATCGGATGTAGAGGATGTCCGGAAGATTTGGATAGAGACATCTAACATTCATAATGCAGGGCTGAGAATAAAAAGTCTAATCCGTTTGTCGGCAATATGGTGGGCGGTATGGACGGAGCGAAACAACACAATTTTTCGAGATGGGAGCCCCAATGCTGCCCGGGCTCTCCAACGAGTCATTTCCTTGACAACTAATAACTGGATTGAGGATGGGTGACCTTCATGCGGTCAGAGTTTAAGGGACCTGGGGTGGTGGTATGCATAGTTAATCTGTTGCTCCCTTCTTCGTTATCTGTTTTTG
The DNA here is from genome assembly GCA_025177825.1 of Aechmea fasciata. Taxonomy (NCBI): domain Eukaryota; kingdom Viridiplantae; phylum Streptophyta; class Magnoliopsida; order Poales; family Bromeliaceae; genus Aechmea; species Aechmea fasciata. Next base: position 8,344,011 of record CM045941.1, on the reverse strand, counting down.
GTAAGTACATGGGGGGTTATTTCTCTTCTTTTTTGTAACTGACGGATTTGCTTTAGAGGCTCTAGCTGCCTCATTGTGTAAGCTTAGTTCATTTCTATCAATGAATGAAGCAGGTAGCTTGCTATTTTTTTCTCAAAAAAAAAAAAAGAAAAAAAAAAGAAAGATATTTGTAGCAATTTTTTTTGCATTTTTTTAACCTTTATTCTTTTTTTAACCACACCCTCTGTTTGTGCCATACCAAATCACAATAATACCTTTCCCTCCCCAAATTTATGTACCCGGGCCTATTATTAGTGTACATATTTTTCTTGAATAATTGATCAATTTTTTTTTTTTACTTTTCATTTGCATGTAGGTGACCACAAACCAGGAGATCTTATTTTGATTGCTTCAACTGTGCTTTGCCTGCCCCATAGTAAACATAGTATAAATCCATCATGCAAATGTTTCTACTATGTCTTGTGTGATGAATCCACCATGCATGAAAATGTCTCTAGTATGTCTAGAGAAATTGGCATGAATTAATTCATGATAAGAGTAATTATAAAGTGAGCCTTCCATGTTGAGGACAACATTGATGACCGACCGTCCCTAGAGCAAGTAGCAAAGGGCTCGGTGGTTGGTATCAAGGACCGAGTTCGAATCCTAGTTGATTCACATTTCTAGCTAAGTTTATTTTAGATGAAATAAATGAAGTGGGTAACGTGTTACCACTACAACAAAATATATTTTAGGCAATGACGCTTTTTTTAGCGTCTTTAATATTAGTATTTGCAAACACTATGATTAATTCGCTAATAAACATATTTTTATGAAATATTTATATAAATTTTTCGACGCTATATTAAAACGTCGGTATATTTATCCCGACATGTTTATTTAACGACTCTTTACACGACGCTTTTACAAGTGTCGGAATTATTTTTGCCGATGCTTTAAAGCGTCGCTAAATATCATTTAAAGTATCATTTAATGTAAGATTTTTTGTAGCATTATATACCTTTCTCTCTCTCTCTCTCTCTCTCTCTCTCTCTCTCAAAAAAAAAAAAAAAAAAAAAAAAAAAAAACACTGATGATGTAATATGATTTGAGTTTCTTTTTTTTTTCTTTTCTTTTTTTCCCAAAGAGATCCTCCCCAAGAACTAATAGCATTTCTATATAAAATTTTCAAGGGAGATTAATTATACTGCTGTTATGTTAATACAAATTATAGGTTTTCATACTATTTAAAGATAAGAGTTAGAGTTTCTTTATTTATAAAATTAATCGCTTTATCCACTAAATTTAAAAGACCCGATTAATGCAGGATTATACCTGAAAGATCCTTTTCAGTGCTCGGTCTTAATCCCTATGTCTCCTACACCTAATAGTTCTTAATTTCATTAGAATTTCTTAGAACAAGTACAGTTATGACACCCTAAGATTTGAGAATAGTTTTGCATCGGATAGTTATAGCTAAATGTAGGGTTATATATGAGCCCCTGAATAGGCTACACTCAATAACTAAGTTATAGCATTTTGGGCTAATGGATTAGACCCAATAAGTTATTAGGTCTAAAGTACCCAGTTAATCGCGCCGTAAGCTCAATGATGGATGGGTGATAGCTGGAAAATAGATTGCTATAGTTTTGAGACCCAACAAGTTATTATTACTAGTGAGTCAAGCCGTTATAACTCTCTTCTATTTAATATCTAGGGAAAACTTCAAAAACCCCTCATATGATTTCACACTTTTCATTTTACTACCCTGCGGTTTAAAGTGTATCAAGTTAGTACCATGTGGTTTCTCACTTTATCACTTTAGTACTATGTGGTTTAAAGTGTATCAAGTTAGTACCCTGTGGTTTTGAACTTTATCACTTTAGTACCCTGTGGTTTTGAACTTTATCACTTTAGTACCCTGTGGTTTCACACTTTATCACTTTAGTACTCTGTAGTTTAAAAAATCACATGGTATTAACTTGATACAAAAGTAAAACCACATGATACTAAAGTGATAAAGTGCAAAACCACAGGGTACTAATTTGATACACTTTAAACCACAGGGTACTAAACTGATAAAGTGAGAAACCACAGGGTACTAATTAACTTGATATATTTTAAACAACATGGTATTAAAGTGAAAAAAATTGAAACCATTGAATAGGGTTTTTTGAAGTTTTCCCTAATATCTATGATGATTTAGTCCAATCAGATTGGCACTACTCTTACTTGATATTTTCATCTCTAAAGTATGAATAAGCTAAGGAGCTTAAGTTCCTTGCTCAACAAGGATATTGTACATTCATCCTAAAGAATCATGTTGGTTTTTTCCTTGTTTCTTTATATGAAAAAATTATCTTAGTATCATCAAACAACCATTTTTAACTAAAAATGTTTTAGTTAGCAAAAAAATAATATTTTTAGTTTTTTATATTCAACTCTCCCATAAATCATATTCGTGCTCGAAAGTTTTGATGGATTCGGGACTCAACTCAGATATCATTGAAGAACCACTTAAGTGTATTTTAATATTTGAATATTAATATTAGAATTACAGCTCTCAAGCAGCTTGACCTATTAAAGATGAATGAATTAATATTTCACATTATTTAACATAGAATATTAGAACTGAAGGTTTGTCACTACGACAGAATTAGATTATAGGAACACAGATTTGTAACATTTTTGTGTAAGTGTCTCATTTATACTAAAATTTAAAAAAACATCTATTAATGCCCAAATATAAAGCCCAATCCAACCAAAAGTAAAAGGTTAATCTACTCAACCCACCACACCCAGCCCATTTGGCCAGATTACAAACAGAAAAGAAAAAAAAGAAAAAAAAATTGATTACCATCTCCCCTTCTTCCTTCACTCAATCTCGAAATTCTAGGACGAAAAGCCCTTCTTTCACCGCAACCAACGAGATAGAGTTTGGCGGTTGCTAAATACTTAAATAAGTGTTGGTAAATTAGCAGCACTCTTTTAGGTTATAGTGACACTCTTTAATTGTCACTATATACCTAGCAACCTCACAAATAGCAACACTTTTTAAAAGTGTCGGTAATTTAGATAGCAGCACTCTTTTTGACATATATACATATTTAAAAGTGTCGCTACGGATTTTGTTGCAATGTGTGTTCGAATTCAAATTTTTTTTTTTTTTAATTCAAGTCCACGTCTCGAACCTATACAAAGGGTTTTAAATATAAATGTATTAAAAACATAATTTTCCATGCAAGCATGTTCTTCTTGTGGTCATATGTACAGGTCAAGTTCTAGACAAAACCAAAACTGTCAACTTTTGCTTAATAAAAATTTTCTCTTTGTTGCATGAAAACATCCATTCAAAGAGACAAGATAAAGCTCAACCCCAGTTGCTTTCAGTAATTATCTTATCATTTTCTACTAATTGAAAAAACAATAATTATTTTATTATATTTGTTTTATGCTGCACTTTATCCTCATTTTCTAATTCCTAATTACTCAGCAACTTTTTGCTTGTTTGCAACTTTCACAAACTTCTAAAAATAGTTGAGATGAATTTTTTTAGGCTAAATTACGTAAAACCATTTTTTTACTTTTTTCTCGTGATATTTAAAATCCTACATTTTGCCTCCCTGTAAAATAAAAAATATTCACAGGGGATTACGATATGTAAAATGATCATTTTGCCCCTCACCATTTTTGTCTTCTTCCTCATCTTCTTCAGCCGGCCCTTCGATCGGCCGCGATTCCGATCTCAATTGGCCACGATTTCTCTTCATTTTTTTCTCCACATGCTCCCCTTCTCCTCCTGCACCCTCGCCGCCCCATGATTTCGGCGACGGTAAGGAGGAAATCGAGGTGGCTGTTAATGGAGAGGTAGGCAAGGCAACAAGGGCGAAAGCGAGGCGGCGGACGAGGGCGAAGGGGTTGTGGGCGAGGGCGAGGGCGAGGCAGTGGAGGACGGCGAGGCGGCGCGGCGGTGAGGCGGCGATCCGGAGGGAGGCGAAGCAACAAGGAAGAGGGAGGAGGAATATTTTCGGCATAAAAAAATATTTTATAACGTAACCCTAAAGGTAGGGGGTGAAGTGCACATTTTTTATTTTATAAGGGGGCAAAATGTAGGTTTTTAAATGTCAGGAGGGGAAAGTGAAAAAGCGGATTATTACAGGGTTTTTTTTTATTTATAATTTAGCCTTTTTTTTTTTAATAAACTTACCAAAATATTATAATTGTAAAAAAAAGTTCTCTGGAAAATTTATTTACAAAAGTAAATTTATACAGTGAATGAATTGCCGTTTTCTAAATACAATATATCATTCGCCATTTTTTTCAAAGGATTAAAATTATTTTTAATATTTAATACCATATATATTTTGAAGTTTGGATATAAAAAAACATATAAATTAGGGTAAAAATGGTGAATAATTCACCGCTTTAATCAGCCTATTTTTAAAAACAAAAATTTTGAATGCCTATTTTTATATTTAAAAGATTTTGTAGGTTTAGTAGCTCAAAAACTCTCATTTTGGAGTCCATATTTTGAAAAGAATATTGCACGCTCCAAACAAAGAAATTCTTTTTTATAAATAATCCTATAAATTTTTATTATTACAAAAATATTCTTCTATAAAAATTAATTGTAAAAATAAACCTCTATTGTGCCAGATGGAAAAGTTAGAGAATAAATTATTAAAAGTGGCGAATCATTCATCGCTTTATAAAAATGGTGAATAGTGTAACGCCCAATAGTCCCACGTTATGTGGAAAGCGCTCGATTAGAATATATGAGGCACACGTTAATAATAAGTTATTATTATCAGGTTAGATCGTTGCAAATAGTTCCACGACCTTTACGACCGAATCGTTGCAAATAATTCACCGCCTTTACGGGATATTATATAAATTTTTGTAAGACGGTAAATAATTTACAGTTTTTATAAATGCGGTGAATGATTCATTGCTTTTATTAATTTATACCCTTCCCACACGGCAGCAACATGTGTATATATCCGGAGCCTATTTTTACAAATAAATTTAAAGGATCAACTTTAAAATAAAATTTTTTTAAGAGGGTTAGTCGACTAAAAACATGATGATTATGGATTAATATCTTTGCACTAGTTTTAATTATCTCTTTTTTTACTTACGCTTATCTAATAATTTTATTTTATTTTATTTTATTTTATTTTTTGGAGCCCATCTTTTGAGAATATAGCAAACATGCCACAACAAACATTAGGTACAATTATTTGTTGGCATTTACGTGGGCGCATATGGGTTAGTACTTAGTATCCTAAGGATTTGAGGGTTTTTGTAAATTTTTTTTATGGGGCTAATTTTTCATACAGCTCATTCAGTATCGTAAACATATCGAATAACAAATATATTCTTCAAAATTTAACTTTTTATATTTATTTCTACAAAAGTCGATGATTTTTATATTTGTCTCTCTAATTTGTTACCGTTAGAGCATTGTTTATTTTTTAACAAAAGATAAGTGAAATGATATTTTTGTCAACATAAATGTATTCCTTCAAAAGCCCTTTACAGAATTATATAAAAAATATCTTTCAAAAAAATTTCTAACGATCATCTTCTTTTTTTTTACTATCACAAATAATATAAAAGCGATAAAAAAGTCAATTTATCTCGCTCATTAATCAAGATTAAATATTTTATCTATGATTAACTATATTTTCATAACGGATTCTAATAACGGAGATATATTTGAAAATATTATAACTTTTGTAAGAATAGTAATATTTTAACTATTCGATATGTTTATAAAAAGTTAGGTTTTTTACCACAAAATCTAAACAAAAATAAACCGTTCATTATTTGTTGAGATTCCGACACTGCATGTGATTGACAATCTATTACACAGAGATGCCTAATATATTCCTTATTTGGTATTTGATTCGAATCCGAACCTGAACCCGATTAAAATAGATGGAATATGAATAAAAACAAGTTACCATTGAAGTTTCGAATATGAATCCGGGCACCTTTATGTCCATACCGGACTCCGACCGGAGCCGGATGCGATCTTTTGGTGGGTAGGATCCAGAATATGTTTTTATATTCGGACCCGGATCTGGATCCGGTAAAATTCCCGACCGTCAAAAGTTGAAACAAAGAGCAAAAAGTTAAAAAACACTTGTGAAAACGCTATTAGATATAATAGAGTTGAGAAAAAGCATATAGGGATATACGTTCTCTGATGGAACTGCAGAAAATATATCGTAACCGACTAACCGCAATATGCGAAACGCAATATTATGAACGGAAATAAACATGTGATATTTTTCATTTTCCCATCGTCTCTACAATCCTATCGTCCTTTCTTACCGCATATAACGCAATCTCTATACTTAATTTTGGGTGTGATGCGACGAGTAGATAATTAGAAACAAAATAGAAAACGGCGACAAAAGAAGAGAAGAACGATGGAAGAAGCGTCGATAAGAGATAGGATTTATCTGACGGAAGATAACAGCCAAAAGGAAAAGATGCAGAGGTGTGATCTGATTAAGTTCAAACAAAAAAAGAAAACAAAATCCGTTTGGTTCAAGCAAAAAAAAAAGAAGCATATGTCACGGGAGAGCTTACAATCAACAATGATTAATTCAGTTCAAGCAAGGGTGGAGTTCGCACCCAATAATAAAGGGAACGGTACCGTGTGGTGAATTTAGTAAAAATAATATATAGGTACAGAGATAAATAATATAGAAGGTATGGAAAGATAAATAGATAGATGTGTTTGGAATTATCAATATAATTTTAACTATTATATTGTTTGTATGTGTTTAGGATAAATGATTGTATATATTTTAGAGTAATTAATATATGTGTAACTATTCAAATTTTGTAATTTTATTTTGAACCAATAATATAATAAACATTTGCATTTTATGCTATGAATTCGCTACTGTATCCCATGTAGACCCAACTAGTGCCCAACTCGTATCCGATTTTAAGCGGATAGTATACGGATAGTGACTATCCAGACTTGCTTACCCGATAGATATATTAGTAACTCGAGCATCCGAACTCAGACCTGCCCTGAAATTGAATGAGTAGAATATTTTTTTTTTTTTTTTTTTTTCCCTGCCCATTACTTCTTAGGGTGTGGATACAGTATATTAACTACCTATATTCAACCTAATACATGGACGTCTCTACTATTATTTATCACTATTTTGAGAATTAGGTGCTGCTTGTAGTTGATGATGACAGTCTGACAACACACATGCAATAAAAATTTTTTTTCATAAACTGCCTGCCTGGTGCAAATGACAAAAAGAGTTTGGTTGATATCAGAGATTCCAAATTCGAACATAAGGATTTGATAGTTAATATCCAAAGGTTTCAAGTTTGAACCCAGCATGTCAACTCTCTCTCTCTCTCTCTCTCAATCAATCAAAATAATCTAAACCCAACAAGAGAGCTAGAATGGACCCCTCAGAAGAAGCGTAGTAGGTTTACCGACCTCGTTGGCTGTTGGTAGATTATTTGGAAGATCAGAAATTATACTATTTTTAAAAACCTTCTTCCAGACCCTTTGCTAGCGGTCGACAGGCTCAAGCTACTTCTAAAAGAGTGAGACTCTATCCTATAACTGAAATCCTAAACCCTGTTGTACCTTCTTTTTTTTTTTCTTTTTTCTTTTTTTTTTTCGCGCTCGTTCTCGGGGCCTGAATGCCCCACTCCTATAGCTTAATTCATCTATCCAATAAATGAAGCGGGTAACGTCTTCTACTCTTTCTCAAAAAAGAAAAAAAAAAGAAAAAAAAAAGAGAAAAGAAAGCGTATCTTCTACTCAGCATCATCTCACATGCCTCAACACCAACACTCAACACCACTACTGTGAGAACAAAGATGGAATGTTTTAATGAGAAATTAAATATTACACGACAACAGTGTTTGAAAAAACGCAAGACGCAAGGCTCTTCTGAAGCCTAAGCGCGAGACGCACCACGAGGCAAAACGCCTCAAAAAGGTGAGGGGCACATTTACATTAAAAAAAAAAACCCCAAATAACCATACAGAAATAAATAACCATAAAAAAAAAAAAAAAAAAAAAAAAAAAAAAAAAAACACATACATATACTTTCTCAAATTAAAAAATATATATATTTCAACTTTCAAATTTAAAAGTGACTGCGGTGGCAATGCTCTCATTTGGTCGTTCTTTTAAGTATCATCCTCATCCTCATCGCTATAATCGCCTTCTTCAGATTTTTCATCCCTAATATTTTCCAACCTGGCTCTTCATCAATGGATAAAGATAGTTAAAATGACGACAACTTATTATTTTCTTTTTAAATTCACTTTTTCTTTTCTATTTCCTTTCTTTTTTATTGATAGTGTAAACCGTGTATGATGGCTAGGTTTATTAACCCCGGCAACTCTAGCCCCTCTGTTCCTGCTACTAGCACTGCTGTTGGTGGATGCTCGACAGAGAGAGGATATGGAAGAACATGAGAGGGAGAGGAGGCCAGCAGGCAGCAGCTCGTTTTCTTTAGGGTTTCATTGAGTTACTTTTAGAATGTTTTAAGAACCTTAATAGGTTATAATAATTCAAAACCTGACAACCCGAAAACTTGAATGAGGCGCGCCTAAGGCGCGTGTCTCAGCAATAGCGTTATAAAAATTGCTATTGCTGAGGCACTGAGGCCCGCGCCTTGCGCGCGCGAGCCTAGGGGTGGAACTAGCCTGAGCTTGGGTCTGGTCATACCATGCCCAAGCCCGACCCAAAATTAATATTGAGCTTTCCGTCGAACTTCTACCAAAATTATTTAAATAATTAAAGCCCAGCCCAGACCCAAGCCCAATTCCCACCGGGCTTTGTGGAGGCCCACTTTATGCATTTGTCACATAATATATATAAATATATATATATCGTACAAAAATAAAATAAAATAAAATATCCTCGTATGAATAAATAATATATATTACATATATATTAAGGAGTCCGGCTATGGTGCTTGTAAAAGCACCAAGCATTTGGTGCTTGTGATTTTTTTACCGTTAGATTTACATCTTTAATCATTTTCATCCATTAGATTATACTATTGAACCAACCACCCACTTAACCCAAGGAAGCCCACATCATCCTAACCGCACATCTATTAATCCAAGGACTAAAAACTTACAAGTACCAATGACTTGGTACTTTTAAAAGCATAGGAGCTCAATTCTAATATTAAGTTATATGTATATAGCTATCTATAATTAAATGTATTATATATATTTACTAATATATATGTACAATTGTGTATAATAATATTATTTGTAATATATCCTCTATCTGTAATATATCCTCGCATAGAAACTAAATATTTACTTGTATACATATAACCTGCGTTGAGCTGGAATACTATTGATAGTATTTGACATCTTTTGTTATCAAATTTTTATCCTTTTGATGAAAAATTGTAAAGTTAGGATAATATTAGTCATTTCGGGTTGAATGGTTTTCCTACGATTGAGTGGTCCCACTGGATTATAATATTTGATCCACTGGCTAGAAATGATCAAAAAAATTATTCCAAAGGCTAAAACTCGATAGCAAAGAGGGGCACATACTATTAATAGTATTCTAGCACAACTCTATATAACATACCCTTCGTATATATTAATCTATATTCTTAATAACACTATACTATATATAATATATTATAATATATTATATCAAAAGAATAAATATGTTTATATATTTATAACTAAATATCTTATTTTGATAACTTCTGTATCGGACTTTCGAGTCGAACCCGGGCCGAGATTGGACATGTCCAAATAGGCCCAAAACTTTTTCGATATTAAATTATAAACCTAGCGCAAACCCAAGCTTTTTCGGGCTTTCAGGGCTCGTTTAGGCCCGATCCCAGTTCCACCCCTATGCGCGCCTCAAGCCCACGCCAAAATCGAACCAAACCAAATATTTGTCAAGCTATTGTTCTCTCGAATCTATGGAGTAAGACATTGTTTGCCAACAAGATCAATTATGTTCATTGCATAATAAGCTCCCTTAAAAAGCATTGGTGCCCTACCCAACTGGTATATAGCCCTTGCCATAGGTATCTATCTCTCTATGCAGATAATTTTTTTGTCAAGATGAATGCGGACTGCCTGCAGCACCTGAACAGAAAGACTCTATAGACGGAATTGAGCCCGAAAACTAGGGCCAGCTTAGAAAGCCGAAAAACCGCAAACCAAACCGAGCCAACCAAAAGACGGACGCGACGGACCAAATCAGTCAGTTTCTGTAGGCCAGCTCTGTAGATCTGCTCGCCGGTTTGATACATTGGTTTCGTCCAGTTTTCAACTGCAAAAAACCAAATTCATCCGAAGTAAAATCGAACTCGATCTCAGTACTCCAGTGCCAGGTCGGGGAAAAACTGATGACCTAAATTTTGAAGTATCCATCGGCATGGACTGTGCCCATCGTATCACATTGTGCCGACAAGATATTAACTCGGATACGACCTCCGTATCAATGGCATGACCTAAAACTCCATTTTCTTCAAAATTAACCAATAAAATCTCAACAAAGTGCAAAAAACATTGATAAAGATATATAATTAACAATTAGAATATGTTAGTGCCTTCATGTCTCAGTACACAGATTTTTTTTGATTTTTTCCCTTATCGACAAACACACAATCACATGCCACGGCACTTAAATTCTTCCTATTAGCCGTACCGAATTGATCTCGGTAGGGCAATTCAGCTGATGGGCTTTCACAATATGTGCAGTCAAAATGTTAAGCAGGGAATGAAGAAGAGAAAAATGGAAAGCACGACGAGAAACAGCACAATCTAATAATATGACTGCTACAAAAATTTCCAAACATGGGCATAAAACAATTGACTCCCACTAAAAAAACATTACATAGATTCAACCCTTAAAACGATAATGCCAAAAGGAGGGGCGGCTTCAATTTTAAACGAAGAACAAAAAGCAGACCTAAATAAGTTAAACACGGAGTACCTGGACTTGGTGAAAGGAAAGATGACTCATCAGAGGAGGTCGGCGACGTTGGATGGCAGCTCCTCGATCACCACGTTGTAAAACCTCTGGATATCAAACAGCATCCGCTCGTCATCGCGAGTCACGAAGTTTATTGCCACACCCTTCCTCCCAAACCTACCGCTTCGTCCGATACGGTGCAGATAGTTCTCAGGCTGGGTGGGCAAATCGAAATTTATCACGAGGGAGACCTGCTGGACGTCAATACCCCTGGCGAGAAGATCGGTAGTGATCAACACGCGAGAAGAGCCCGATCTGAATTCACGCATAATGATGTCCCGGGTGTTCTGGTCCATGTCGCCGTGGGTGGCGGAGACGGTGTGGTCGCGGCTGCGCATCTTGTCGGTGAGCCAGTCGACCTTGCGGCGGGTGTTGACGAAGATGACGCTCTGGGTGATGGCTAGGGTTTCATACAGGTCGCACAGGGTTTCGAGTTTCCATTCTTCTTTCTCTACGTTGACGTAGAACTGCTTGATACCCTCAAGGGTGAGCTCGTCACGCTTCACGAGGATGCGAACGGGCTTGTTCATGAACTTGCGGGTGATTTCCAGGGCTTCAGGCGGCATGGTGGCAGAAAACACTCCCACCTGAATTTTTGAGGGAAGAAGCTGGAAGATGTCGTAAATCTGCAATGGCAAAAAAAAAATTATTGTCATACCAGGAGAGCCCATATAGCAAGATTGAAGGAACTGCCAACTAAACCCAAGGGAAACAAGCTACATCATTTTTACATAAAGTACATTTGGGAATGTAAGAACTTGGGAATGTGAGAACCATAGGTGCTGAAAAGAACGATTAGATTTGTTTTTCTTGTTGGATCATTATATAAGATCTGAATCTGAATCTGCTAAAGTTACTGTGTATAATATCCTCGATCAAAATACAGCCAGAACCAAATTTCCAGGAGTTTCTAAGGAACTGCCAACAAATATGATATTGTGGGGTGAGATATTTACAATCTAAACAAGAACTCAGATTGAATTTTCGATCAGCTTGATCATTCCACAGGGCCGTTGAAACCCATCTCTCGGTAAAACAAGGCTGGATTCTCTGTTTATAAGTACATCCACACGACAAGACAATGAATCTTATATTGTTCCAACTGCAGGAAACAACATATTTCTACTCCCAAACATGACAAAGAAGTTCAGTTTTGATAATACCTAGTTATCTACTCTCAGTTCATATTATCTGCCTCATCACCAATCATAATATACAATATTATATACATCCAAAATATCAATGCATATTGTAAATTAGAAGAATAATTAGGTTCATCACATTGGAAACTTTACAAAGATCAGAGTTGGATGATAAAGATGGCCTGTCAACAGTAAAGCTTCAACCAGACCAGTCGGCCAGATGGTTGTACATGTTTGCCTTAGTGCAGATCATGCGTTACCAAGATGTCCTTTTCCAGAATTACTAAGTCCGTTTAAATTCTTATATAACCTTGTTTACATACTCTGCTTTATCTTTTTTATCTGTTAGAGAATGTTTAGAGTAAACTTTATCTTCACCTCTCAACTGAGTTTACTCATACATGGTACGCAATTCAACTTAAACAAATGAATTCACATGTTCTCGAGTACTTGAACATTTCCTTTCTTTTGTCTACAAGTGTCAAAAGCTGCATGATGTCAATATTCATCCCTGGACCTTCAAAGAAGTGAAAATTGGCTATTACTAGGAAAGTCTTTTCTTTAATGCCAGCTTTCAAAGATCTGAAAAAACAATTTGCTACAACCAGGAGAAAGTCTCCTCTCTGATGCCCATACTACATAGGATAGATAACAGGCCAATCATACAAGGGCACATCACTTTAACTAACTGAGATCAAGTGTATTTAGAAATTCAAAATCAAAAGATGATAAACAGGATATACTTAATGAGATATAGTGTCATATAGCAATGTTTGGTTGGCCTGTGATCTATCTCATGTGGTGTAGTGCTACAGAGTCGATTTATCAGCTCGGCATGGCCAACTGCGCAAACTAATAATCCATTTGGGACAGTCAATTTCAACACAATCTCATACCCATGTTCCAACACATCAACCAATATGATCCCCTTTTAGTGCATACCTTACTACCTCGATCAGTATCCTACTAACTTTCTACCCCAAACTCACACCCCACGCTTACATAAATCCAGCTCTCCTCAACCTGAACTTGGCAAACCTGAATAGCAGTGATGCAGATAGAGTACAAGGCATATTTGGAGTAATAGATAGCAAGGTACTAGCCATTCATTTCTTTCTGGACTACTCTAGCAATCATAACCTTTGCCGGAATATAATTAAGGGAATTGATATTGCCAGAGCACTTTTTGCTATTCAAAATGCAAAAGGATCTAAATCCTGACTAAATGCACTATATCTGCTCCGCGATTATCAAAAAGACTTCTAACAATATCAATTCCCTATAACTTAACCCTGGCAATCTGCATTATAGTACATATGAAAAGGGCAATACTATTGACAAAGCAAGTTTGCTATGGGCAAATAGATTCGCTGAACCTAGACACAAAAGCATAGAAAAGTGACCACATGCATTGAATCTGCTCTGCCCCTAGTAAAAAATTACTCTATTATTAATTATTAATATCACTAAATAGTTGAATGACCTAATTGTGAAGTACCTTTTACATCGTTCCAAATCTTTAGATAAGAACCGTAACAACCTTCTACAGACACCTCACAATATAATCACTTAGAGACTAGTATAAAGTTCCACGTAAGCTTTTCTAATAATCTTCCAAGAACTGTTATTATTAAAGTTCCACGTAAGCTTTTCTAATAATCTTCCAAGAACTGTTATTATTAGCTCAGGAACTCCAATATATAGATACTTCTACTAATTTTATCCTTTCAAAGACAATCTCAACGAACACATGCACTATAAGAAAATTGATATTACCAGAGCTCTTTTTGATAGTCACAGTGCAGACACATTGTCTAGAGAGGATTTGGATCTTTTTATTCTATGACTGGCAAAGAGTGCTTGGACAATATCACTTCCCATACCATGAGCGTGTGCCAATAAAGCTTCTGCCAAGTTGCCTATTGACTGAAATTTAAGTCACATAAACAACCCATACACTAACAGCCTTACCCTTACAAAACCCAAATTAGCAGGAGCCTATGAACAAGGATTCAATTTTATTATTGGGCTTTTTTTGCATTTGGCCCACTCAGAAAAGTTAATTTCAAAAATAACCCACCAAATTTATAATTGCAATTTTAAGTTGAACATGGTGAACCATTCACCGTGTCCAAACACAGTGAATGGTTCACCGTGTTTAATAACTTATATTACTCCATGCTCAGTTGAAATAATACACTAAACACGGTGAATGGTTCACCGTGTTCAGTAGAACTCCAACCCAGGCATTGCAAAATTTAGCACAACAACACAACAAATTCAACATCAAGTCATCAACAGCACAACAACAAATCCAACACAACAACACATCCAACACAACATCAATAGAGCATCAATACCATATCATTACAACAAAATATCAAAAATAGAACAAGTTTTTCAATAATATAGAAAGTTATGTGCAATTTAAAATTTAAAAAAATGTAATGTCGGTGACGATGACGACGACAGAGAGCTTCCGGTAGGCCAGAGAGAGAGAGAGAGAGAGAGAGAGAGAGAGAGAGAGAGAGAGAGGAGAGAGTGATCGAGCGAGAGAGGGGGGTCGGGAAGACAGCTCGGGCAGGGTAGGAGGTATAACACGAAGAGAACACGGTGAATGGATTACTGTGTACGGGCACGGTGAACCATTCACCGTGTCTAAACACAGTAATCTATTTACCGTTTTCAAACACGGTGAACCATTCACCGTGTTCAAACACAATGAATGATTTACCATGTTCAACTTATTCCATCTCCTCCCAGCAAGCTCACGTGGCGCTGATACGGCGCTTGCATGGCGGGAACAAGGCCAAAATTGCAATTATAAATTTGGTGGGGCTATTTGTGAAAATAATTTTTTTGAGGGGCCAAATGCAAAAAAAAAAACCTTCTATATTTATCAAGAGAACTAAAATGCTAATTGAAATGTTCTTTACTTACAGAATGAAATGGTAATTCAAGCAGAAAACTAAAGTGCTACCGTCAACATAACAAATCAACAATAACAAATTATAAACAAACCAAGAAGAATAACCTGCAACATTAGAACCACAATCTTAACTAGTGGCCATTTACATTATCTGTGCTGTTGAATAAGATGAAACTCCAAATAAAATCAATACTTTTGCCATAAGATTGGTTCAAACAAATATACTACATCTATCATCCATTAACCAAGCCCAAATAGCTGCTACTAATGGCTTATTTCTTATCATCAACTATCCATATTAAGGTATTAAAGCTTCACTGTTGCTGACTTGCATCTGTCACCGTCAACTACCTAAGTACCTAACTACTGCTTAATAGGGAACAGAAACATTCTCCACGAAAGAAAATCAGGATATTAGATATACAAACAACAAATCACAGTCTTGTAATAAGGAGGTAGAAAGTTAAAACTGAACTCAGTAACTAGCGGGGATTGCAAATAGTACTCTCTTGGAATTTTCCGTACTTTGACAGACGAAATATTTCTAATTTCCACAGGCTAAGAATTCTTGTTATGATATGAATAATTGAAACAGTATAAAGAAGCCCAACCAAACGCAAATTAAAAGCACATAAGAAAGGAGAATTGTCAAACTACAGACCTGATCCTTGAAACCTCGCGAAAGCATTTCATCAGCTTCGTCCAACACAAACATCTTAATGTGGTCAGGGCGGAGAGACTGCCTCCTCAACATGTCAAACACACGACCTGGCGTCCCCACCACAACGTGGACCCCACTTGAAAGAATCCGCTGGTCCTCACGCACACTTGTTCCTCCAACACATGCATGAACTTTCACACCCAAGTAGTCGCCAAGTGCTCGCATGACTTTCTCGATCTGCTGAGCAAGCTCTCTGGTTGGAGCCAGAACCAAAGACTGGCATTCAACCAGACTATAATCAAGTTGTTGTAAAATTCCAGAACAAAAAGTTGCAGTCTTTCCAGTCCCTGATTGTGCTTGCTGAATAACATCAAGCCCTTTGCAGAAGGGCACGATTCCCCTTTGCTGAATTGCCGAAGGTTTCTCAAAACCTTAAAAATAAAAGACGTATTTTACACGTGAATACACTTACTGTAAAGTAAGCATCACCAAATCAGAACTCTGACTGGTAGTAAAGTTCATGGTCCTACCATACGCATAAATGCCCCTCAGAAGATTTTCCTGGAGCCCCATATCATCAAAACTTTCGTAAACCTCATCATAGCTTGTAAAGAACTCCTGGCCGTCTGTCGATAACCTACCACAAGAAAGCAAGGTAAACAGAAATGTACATAGGAAAGAATGCAAAGTAAATTCAAAACAAGACGTTAAAACACTATAATAGAAGTTAAATGCCATACAGCTCACTCATTTTGGCATCATATTGACGAGCATCAAATTGCGAGCCTTCTGGTGTCAATCCCGCCATGTCTGCAACCAAGAAGATTATAACTGAATTATGAATAAACTGAAGAAGTTATGAAGAAACAAGGAACTAATTATTTCTGGAGAACCCAATTCCTATATAGATTGACCCGAAAACTAGGACGAAAAACAAGCCAACAAAAACCAAAAGCACCCTACAACCAGTACTGCAGACAGATGATATAATTTGTATGAACAACAAACACCATCTCCGTATTCTGTTCTAAATAACTACACTGTGTAAGGTATAAGAAAAGGGATAAGGATTATCGATCAACACATGTGAGGATGAGGAGGGTGGCTAAACTGGATGCATGAATCACATTAAAAGATTATTTTGCAACTGGATTTTTTTTTTTAACACAATAATAATAAGGGCTAAAGCATAGCAAATTTCAAAGTCCTGGTACTGAAGTGTTTAATTAAAAAGCACAGAAAACAAGTTGCAATGTCAGGGTGTAACAGGAAACAAACCTATACCCATACCAACTTAGGCAACAAAAAGTATGCAAATGAACACAGCACATATTTTTTTACTATTAGAAGAGATCAAGACATTATTTTGACATCCAAAGCACTTAAAATTCTGAGAAAATCTTTCAGAATATCAAATATCTAGAGTGCGCAGCAGCTGTGCACATCATAACCACAATGGAACATTAAAAACTTGGACCTGCATAACAAGAACTATTAAAACATCATAACACAACAATCCATATGTACAACAAAAACATGCTCTGTGAATGAAGAAAAGAAAAAAAAAACTTATCGAATACGAATTATCACACAAGTCGAGCTACCAACAGATTAATCGCAATTCTCAGATATCTAATTTAAAAATTACTACAAAAAATATTCCCAATCTCGATCTAAAAGTTCAAAATTCCTAGCTAAAGACTAATAAAAAAAATAGCGAAAATAAACTGGAAACTCCCCAAAACGGGCTTTTTCCACGGAAATATACGCAAAAACACTAAAAGAAACTACTAGATTTAAAAAAAAAATGCAAAAAACAATAAGAACCTATTAGATCTAAGAAATTACCCCAAAAAACAAAGAAAAAGCAGAGATCGAGCCAAAAAAGAAGGGTAAAAACATAGTACTGATCATGGATTTAGCGAGAGATCAGCCTCACCTGGTTCTTGAATCGAGAGAAGAGGAGATTGGGAGCCGAACCCGAGATCGAGCCTCGGATTCAACGGCGGTGAGAGAGGGTTTTGGATCGGACGCGAGAGTCGGCTTTTTAGGGTTCGAGGGAGATGAGAGAGAGAGTGAGTGGCGAGTCGAAGTAGGAGAGGGTAGGGTTTTTAAGTGGGCCGGATCGTACCCGAAAAGCCCATTTATTGTGGGCTCAGATTACAACTTAACGTAGGTGCAAAATGTATGGAAACACCCTTATCTATATGATAATTTGAAATACGACCCGTAATTTCTCTTTCATTTTACGGGGTTAATTGCGTTTTGGTCCCTAACCTTTATCTATTTTTCACTTTCGTGGTTGATCTGTTTTTTTTTAATGTATCAATTTGCCTTCCAGTGGTTTCGTTTTTCTCTTTTTATTAATGGTGTTGATTTTATGTTTATGTCCTATTCTTTTAAGAGCTGTTGAACCGTCATGTCAGTCATGTTCGATATCCCATGTCCAATGTCATGCTCTGTGTTCGCATTCGTATTCGTGACGCTTAGTTTCCTCGCCTTTGGTTAATCACAACATTGAATTAAAAAAAAAAAAAAAATTGAAAGTGCTTCGTAACACATCCAACTTGATGCCAAAAATATATGATGCTTCAAAAGAGACAGCAGATATCATGTACGAGATCAGTAGGCATGATGTGTAAGATAAGATTAAGGACGATACTGAGGGTGATGAGATTGGGCTTGATGCCATAGGCAAGCATCAAGGGAGAAATGATTAGGGACCCAAGTAAATTGCACTACTAATCCCAGAACTTTCACTCCAGTTTTATTTATTTTAGGAAAACTTCAAAAGCCCCCTATGTGGTTTCATTTTTTTTACATTTTAGTACCCTGTGGTTTAAATTTTATCAAGTTAGTACCCTGTGGTTTCTCACTTTATCACTTTAGTACCCTGTGGTTCAAAATGTATCAAGTTAGTACCATGTGGTTTTGCACTTTATCACTTTAGTACTCTGTAGTTTTATTTTTGTATCAAGTTAGTATCCTATAGTTTTTAAACCATAGGTTACTAAAGTGATAAAGTACGAAACCACAGAGAACCAAAGTGATAAAGTGCAAAACCACAGGGTACTAACTTGATACACTTTAAACCACAGGGTACTAAAGTGATAAAGTGAGAAACCACAGGGTACCTTTCATGAAAAAAAAAGTAAAATCATAGGGTTTTTTTTTTGAAGTTTTCCTTTTTTTTTAATTATTAAACTTTTAAGGCTAAATTATAGAAAATCTTCTTATAAATACCGTATTTTCACTTTTCCTCTATGACTTTCAAAAATTTACATTTTACCCCCTTAACATTTTAAATTATTGTATTTAGCCATCTCTTTCACGGTTCCGTCACTATTCTATCCTTTTTTATAATTTATATCAAAAATATTCTTTAAATTAATAAAAATATATATTTTTTCTTATAGAAAAATAAGGACAATTTGATCATTTTACTCTCTTTGTTAACACCGTATCCCTGTAAAAATATTTTTAAATTTTTAAGAGGACAAAATGTAAGTTTTTAAAAGTTGAGGGAAAGTGAAAAACTGATATTTATAAAAAAAAAATTCTATAATTGAGCCCACTTTTAACAATATTTCATTGTTGCATACTTGCATGTAGTTCATCATCTATGGGCATAGCACAAATACTTCCAATTTTTCACCCAACCCATACATTAAATTTAATAAACACCACAAAAATAAGGAATATGAAAAAAAAAAAAAAAAAAATTTGTGGCCTAAGATTTAACAATATTTTAGTAATCTTTGCATCCTCTCAGATAAAAGTGGTTTTGCAAATTTGTGAGCAAACAATTACATTAACCTATTCACTTACATACCAATATACATGTAAATAGAAGCTTATTACTGCAGCTATGATCTAATAAAATGTAACAGACACACTAACAGATATGTAAATAGAAGTTCTCAATATCTCTCCGAAAAGTCGGCGAATTCGCTAAATTACGAGTTCAACACATAAAATTGTCACAAAATTCCCAAATCCATCCTTAAAACTTTTCAGCAGAAGAGAAATTCTCCTCCATGGAAAGCAAATTTCGAATCGAAAAAGCTAAAACTAATCATCTGTTACACCCCACTCTTTCTCAATCCTCTTAATAATAATAAGCGGGCGCGAATAGATGGCGAATAAACACTAGTTACGCGCACCTAAATCTTTAGTATGGGCAGGATAAAAAAAAATTCGAAATCCCCCCCATATCAAGGGCGCGATGACGGGGAAACACCGAGTTAGCAATTTATGATTAACTTCTCTCCTCAGAAGTGCTAAATATGAGGTTTTCCTACTAGTAGAATATCTTTCCATAACTCGTAGAACATCCAAGTGATTCCCGAGGACGGCATGACTTTGAGAGAACTCGCCCCCCACCCTCGGTATAGACCCAGGAGGCCCTGTTCGCTGACGACCTCCGACAGCGCTGCGACCATGTGGGCAGGCCGCTGTCCTTGCAGGGCCCCGACCATCATCCTCTTCCTCGCCACTTCCAATGGGAAGCTAATGGTGCTCGCAGTTAATCCTGTATGGTAAACTAAACTCTCAATACATTCTTTTCTTATCGAAATATAAAAGAAACAGCTAATTAAGAGATACAGGAATTCGTGATTTATAAGCAGAAGGTTTAGAATCATAAAGCGACTAACGATTTTCAAATTGCGACATGGTCCACTACAGTTGCAGTTTGGCGAACTGAGCTCGGTTTGATGCCCCTATCTAATGTTATCAAGTCGAAATTTTCACTTGCGTTCGCTTCGAAGCTTTTGAGAAATAATCTAATTAATCCAGCTAATAAAAGCCTTAATAACATTAAATGGTGGGGCTTAGTGGACGCAAAAATGTTAGTGGGTTATAATAATTTTAACCCTCATGGAAATAAGTTTCCTTAATCAAGAGGACGATACGGAGAAAAGTCATTACCTGAGAAAGCTCCGATAACCACAAGCTCAGCTCGATTCAAAGCGGATTTCTTTTTGGCCTGGCAGTAAGTATGTTTGATTTTCTCGTACATGAAATAGTAACATGTGCTGTACGGAAGCATGCCGATCAGTGTGGGACAGAGGCCCGTATAAAAGCCAGTAAAACCATCTTCCCTGTATATCTTGTTGAGAGCAAGGCCGATGCTGGGGTACGCCTCTTTGTTTACAGTCAATCTGTCCTGTACTAGAAAACATCATGGATGAGGCATTTTATCCACCAGAGACCAAACAATAAGTTATTTTTTTCGCGCAGAATCATCATATACTTTTACTGAATCGTAAGCAAACTACACAAAAAAATTTCAACTTTGAAGATATGATCATAACATTAACTCTATGCGCCAAAGTTTAAACACAACTACTGTTCAAGTATAGGACAAAGGGACAATAAGATCCAAATATTTAAAATATAAAATACTAGCCAGAGTACCAGTAATCAGAATGATTTCAAGGCAGCATGTAATATTAGGGGCATAATAAAAAACTAGAGAGCAATTCAACATGTCTCTTACCTTGAGAACCTCGAGAGGATGACACATGAGAGTGCTCACAATACCAGCAGCTGCCCCACCAACCGCCACGGGAGAAACCCATGAAAAGGATAAATCTAAATTGAAATGACCAATCTGAAAATGTGGGCGTCCGTTCTCTTTCCAACTCTCTTGGGCCGATGCTACGGCTCGCTTGACACATTCAAAAGTGCCGAGCTCAATCGCCTGAGTTGGGATTATTCGGAGCATGTTGACACCGTTTCCGGCCCACAGCCCTTGCCACCCGTTCTCTTCGATGATCTCTACAAAACTACCTGCTATGTGTTTCGACCCAACGCCTACGACAATTCTTGTCCTGCAATAAAGTAGTATCCCAACACAAAGTTGATAAAGTGGAGTCACTGCAGCGCAAATATTTGCTTTAAATCATCTAAAACAAAGGAAGGAAATAAAGTTTAATAGCATAACTTCTAGCTGGTTATTTAGAAGTGCATCGAGAAAGCAAAGAAGCCTGATAGGCGCATATATTACCACTCAAGACAAACTTATTAAAGTGTCCGACCTTCTAACAAAGAGAACACGGAAGCATATTTTATACATATATATATGGGATCAAAATATCAGAACTGAAGAAAATTAAGAGGGGTTCACCTAATAGTTTCCAAAGGCGCAAGAACTGCTTTCGTCATCGCACCCGCTAATGCCCCGCTCATAAACTCCCCCACTTCTCTACTCCTAAACAAGTTCTGCAACAAATGGAGCATAACATACATCACAGACAGCACAAAAACCGTTGCTACCACTAAAACTAATTCCAATTGCATTACATATAAACGCCAGCGAATCAGACCTCCTATTACAGTATTGGACAAAATTGCAAATAGGATCTAATTCAAAGAAATCACTGAAGGAAGCATTAACAACAATGTGCATGATGTCTTGTAATGTAACATGTTATGTTCCTCAGATATGTTGCGTATGACTTGAACAGATATAGGTAATAATAGTTCAAAAGGCGTTAAAAGGGTCTTGTATCTTTCATTTTGCCATTGCTAGAAGAAAACAACACACGGAACAAGAAATGCTAGCTTTCACTTTGCAAATTTAGATTTCCAAATTGGCAAAGATGATGTTCAAGAATAATACCATTGTAGAAAGTAGGAGGCAAAGCATAATCATGAAAACCAAAATAGAGTTAGTACAGAAAGAAATAGCTTGTTGTCGCCCTGCAAAGTTGTTCTTACTATATGGGGCTGGTTAGGACCTAGAGCACATCTCAAGGTCAATAAATGACGCATGCGAGAATCAAGAAACTTCTCCAAATGAGATTTTCGGTGTCCTGAGAATGCTTGTTCCGAATTAAAATCAAACTGTTGGGATTTCCATCAACAACTGTACAATGCTCAAAAGCAGAGCGGCTATTACATTATTTTCGTGATTTAGGCCCCTGTGGTAATGTCCAGCCCACCACAAGTTCATTTAGGCATTGGAAAGCGTCACGACAAAACAAAGAGACGACAAATTGTCATTTACAAAGCGCTTCTCATTTTCAAAACAAGATATGCAAAACAACCTATCATTTCCCACAAAGTTCCTTTTCGGATCCAGACAAGTATTAAAATAGCCGAGCGATCTCACCTAGTGCAGGACAAAAGCTGACTGAGTAGAGTTGAGTTCACATGTCAAAGACCCGAATGAAACACACCCCAAACGTTATAGAAAGAATTTGTGAACTGAAAATTTTGATACTCGACAATGCAGTACATTATTATGTACATGAAACTAGGCATCGGACAATACGTCCAGAGGCATGCATGATATTGCCTCACATATTAATGCTAATAAACAAGTTTCCTGAAACAGGATTATGCGAATTATTGCTATCCATACAATTGCAACAACCTGAGAAATTAAACCAAAAGTATCAGAAAAAGGCATACAATATCATTCTCGAAGCTTATACATTGGTGAAGGTTAAAAAAATAAAAAAAGTGTTACAAAAACAACAAATGTACCACATTGACAACAAACACAACATGCGAAATGGAATTTACGCAACTTTTCACGACTAAAAATGAGTGTGATACTTCGAAACAATCTCCAGCGCCGCAAATTTCTTAAGCAGAAACAGGAAAAGAGTTAAGAAGTAAAGAAATTCATACTCGCATAGCATTTACCTCATTGCAATAGTGTTATACCATGCACAATGATTCTGATCAGATCAAATATTTGGAGGAATTCACGCAATTTTATCACCGAGGAAAAATACGGTAAGCACGAAATAGAGTCCATAGATGTTTCACGGCATCAACAAACACATCAACTTCCTAAACTACTACGAGACATGTATTGCAAGGAAAAAAAGAATGAATCCACAAAAAGAGCAAAACCCACAAAACACATCAACTTCCTAAACTACTATGAGACATGTATTGCATGGAACAAAAGAATGAATCCACAAAAAGAGCAAAACCCATATTTATGATTTTGGATCAAACAGTAGAAGCTAATATTTTTCCTTTTTTAAAAAAAAGAGCAAAAATATCCAACTTTAATGCAACTAACAAGTAATTATGGGCACAAAATTGATCAAACATCATAGCATTAAACACAAAGCTATTGAGCAAAAGAATTGAAAAAAAAAAAAAGACAAAAAAAAAGTACACAGAGAAAAACTATAACGATTGAAACCAAATATAATGGTTAACAAAAAATAAGAAAAAAGGGATTAAAACTAAAACGCCCATCAAAGTACTAAGAACATAAGCATGGAAAACGTTTACTACCAAAAAAACTAAAAAAGAAAAGCTCTCGAATTTAATAACAAGATCAACTATAATGGGACAAAAAATCGACAAAAAAACAAGAACCGATCAAACTAAAATGCCCATCAAACGATCCGAACATGAGAATAAAAAAAAATTGCACTGAGCCAAAAAAAAAAAAAAAAACCGAGATAAACCCTCCCAAAAAGCTTTCATTTTTACTACTAAAAATCTACTATAGTGACCCCAAAATTCAACAAAACAAGGGGAAAAAATTGGACTTGGATAAAAATCAACCAACAAAGGAAAAAGTGGAATTAGATCAAAATTCACTACAATGACCCCAAAAGTCAACAAAAAAAGAAAAAAAAAATGAACTTAGATTAAAATCCACTATTGTGACACAAAAATCAACAAAAAAAAAGGGAAAAATCGGACTTAGAAAAAAATAAATCGACTAAAAAAACTAAACTTAGATCAAAATCCACTATAATGACTCCAAAAAATCAATAAAAAAAATGAAAATCCACCACAGTGACCCCCCAAAAAAAAAACAACAAAATAGAAAATTCCACTATAATGACCACAAAAAATCAACCAAAAATTAGGAAAAAAACAAAATTAAGGCTCAGATGAGGCAAACGACCTTGATCGCGCCGCCGACATCGGGGAGGCGAATCCCGATCTCCACGGCGCCTCCGCCGCCGCCGCCATTGTCGGCACCGAGCTCCTCCTTGTTCACGATCCCGTACGGATCACCCCACGCCCACCGCTTCTTCCCTCACCGACTCCAAATCCATTGCCGCGCCGCGATCCCCAAAACCCTAATAATTTCAATCCCCCACACAATTTGAAAATCAAAAAACAAAAAAAAATTAAAAAAATAACAAAATAGGAACCCTTCTTATGCTATAAAAAAAAAGAAAAAAAAAAGAAAAAAAAAACGTGAGGAATAAAAATACGAAGAGATCGTAATATACTTGTGTTCTTTGTGAAAGCGATATATTTTCTTTCCTATTTTTAATTTTTTTTTTTATTTTGAATGAATTAGTGGGATTTTTTTTTTTTTCTATTTTTTTTAGGGTTTTGTTTTTATTCTTTTCCAGTGCAATATGAAAAGAGAGCCATTTAGGCAAAATTTAATTTTCGTCCTCAAACTTTTAACTTTCACGCTATGATTCCTATACCTTATATAAAATAAAAATTAGGCTAAATTACATAATTCCCCCTATTAAAATTCAATTTTTAGTTTTTTTCTGTTATTTAAAAATCTACACTTTATTCTCTTGTAAAACAAAAAAATGTTCACTTCCCCGCTGCTAGGGATGCAAACGGGCGGATACGGGGCGGGAGCCCCGCCTCCGGCCGATTAATCCGCCCTCCCGGAATCGTGACGGGTTAAAATACATCATAAAAGCCGCGTCGTAATAACCCGCGCTCATAGTACCTAATCAAATTATAAAATTATAATATTAATAATTATTAATATTTTATAAAATATAAAATAATAATTTTTAAAAATATTATATATATTTTTAAATAATATTAATTATAAAAATAAAAAATATCAATCACAATTCAAAATAAAATTAAAAAATTTCAAATACATTAAAAATGAAAGAACTAACTTACTTGTATTTTAAAATTTTTTGTAAACATATTATTTTTAAAAATATATATTTAAAATAAAAATAATTTCGAGGCGGATTCGGGCGGATTCGGGTCGGGGCGGATTCGGGCGGATTCGGGCGGATCAAAAATTTTCCGTTTCTGCAGAATCCGCCTCGGATCATAAAAAGCTCTGTTCTCGAATCCGTTTATTTCCTCCCATTTCGCCCATTCGGGCGGGTCGGGCTCCACCAACCCGGATCCGTTTGCATCCCTACGCCTGCCGTTAATAATCCGTTAAAATTTCGTCTATAAAATATTATTATATTTTTTTATACCAAAAATGCTCCTAATCTTCTTTGCAGTCAACATGGTGAGGGGCAAATTGGTGAGGAGAAAATGGTCATTTTGTCATGATAATTAACACTGTAATCTTTATATATATTTTTTATTTTATAAAGGGGTAAAGTGTAGGTTTTAAATGATAAATAAAAAAAAATAAAAAATCGAATTTTGACCGAATTTTTTTGTAATTTAGCCTAAAAATTATTTTGATTTTGATTTTGATTTTTCTATATTTATTAATGGGTTAATTAACCTCCCCGTAGTTACCATAAATTACATAACTGTTTTTTATCTCATATTTAAATGTAAAACTTATAAAAATGAAATCATTAAATTGTAAGTACGAGATAAATAAAAAGTTAAAATTTTTATAATATAAAAATTTATAAATAATCTATTTGTAAATAGTGATAGAAAAATGGTACTTGTATATTAAAAAATAAGACGTAAATTTTATACCAATTCATTCATGATAAAAAATTATGAAATGTTGATAAGATTAGTATAAAAATATTTAAACTCACTTTAAGATATACATGTAGTATTATTTATAATAATATTTGCTTTAAAGTAGGAATTAAAAATAAAATATTGTTAAATTTTTAAAACTAAATTAAAATTTTAGTAGGTGTTTGTTAAATTATATTCTTGGTCTTTAAATTTTAATTTATTATAATTTTAGATTCGAATCACTGCAATTAAGTCTCATGATCCAATTTAGTTGACTAGATATTGACAAATTATTGATATAAATTGAGGGATAAGCGGGGATTAAATCAATTTTTGCGTTTGGATGAAAATTGGGTTATTCCTAATAAAAAAAATAGCGTTTGGTAGGTAAGATAGAATAAGAAAAATAGTAAAATTTAAAATCTTAAGTTTTAAATTTAAATTTTTTAATTTTAAATTTAAAATTTTAAATTTAAGATCAAATTTAAATTTGAAAATAATAAAATATCAAAATTTTAAATTGATAAAATTTAAAATATTAAAATTTAAATTTATAATTTATAATTTATAATTTATAATTATAAAATTTAATTTTGAAATTATAAATTTAAATTTTTAAAAATTTAAATTTATAAAATAAGAATAGAGGTGGGAACAATTAATTAAAATAAAATTTTAAAAATTCTACTCAAACTTAAATTTAATAAAAAGAATTTATTATAATATTTAAATATAATTTATTATAATATTTAAATAGAAATAATATGTATTAATATAGTATAATTAAAAATTTTATAATAAAAATAATTTATTATAATATGTAACATATTATATTTATATAATTTAATTTTAATTCAATTTATAATTTTAATTAAGTTTGAAATTAAGCGTTGGAATAGCGTTATTCCATCAAAATGGTGGAATAAGAAAAACTTGCTATTAAAATAATCGGGAATAGCAAGCTTTGACCGAATAAAATATTCCTAATTTAATTTGGCGAATAAGCGGGGATAACTTTAGTTATCCCCGCTTATCACCCCAACCAAACGGGGAGTATTGTGATTAATGATACGATAATAATTAAGATACTATATTTTTATATTAATACTGCATCGATATTTAGCTAACTAAATTAAATTATAAGACTTATTAATTATAATAATTGAAGAACTTTGAGCTAAGAATTATAAAAAATAAAATTTACGGATAAAATTATAAAGTGTAATTTATCCTTTAAAAAAAAAAAGTTTTTAAAGAGTTTTAAATGTTGAAACCCCAACCAAAAGGACCAAAATAAAATTAACCTGAAGTTCAGGGGGGCTGTTAGTGCAATTTTCCCCAGAATTATCGGAAAGAGGGCAATAAATTGAATTAGATTTGGAGGGGGGGGCACGTTTCCCAAGGTGATAGGAAAATGGGGCCCACTTTGTTGGGGCCCACAAGTTGGGCACCGGGAAATGGGTCGGGTTTGCGTGAAAACGAGAGTAACAGCATTTATTTATGGGGGAGAAAATCTTTAAATTCGAATTAGACGTATAAAACCATATAAAACTATATAAAAATATTTAGAAAATAAAATTTATTATAAAAATATTTCCACTATTACATAATAATAGTTTTTTTTGCAAATAATTTCTGATAAAATTTTATTTTAAAATTGGTCCTGTCAAAAATTTATTTGTAAAAATGGTCCTGCTTTGCCACGCGTCACGCAAGGCAAGGGTGAGTTTAAGTTGAATACGGTGAATGATTCACCGTGTCCAATACAAATAGATTTTTTGGCTGATTTTGATAGTCGTAGGTGGTTGCAACTAACTGGTTTTAGCCAATTTTTGACTAAGTGAGGAGTATTTGTATTGGATACGGTGAACAATTCACCGTGTCCAATGTATTACACATACCCTAAGTGAATGGTTCACCGTGTTCAACTTAAATACCTGGCCCCAGCCCCACCCGCATGGCGCTGACGTGGCAGGAACAGAACCATTTTTGCAAATAAATTTTTGACATAATCAATTTTAAAATAAAATTTTATCAGAAAACTATTTACAAAAAAACTCCACATAATAAGATACACATAACATCACTAATATAATAATATTAAAATATAATAATATTTTAATATTTAAAGGCTTTCATATAACTAAGGTTTAGTTTGGAATTAAGGTTTATTTAATACTATGAGACAAAATAGAATTATAGAAAAAGCGTATAGGGATATGTTTCTGCGTTCTCACCGTAGAAAATATATCATAACCGACTCATCGCGATATGCGGTACGCAATATTACGTACGAAAATAAACAAAATATTTTTTCAACGTATTTTCGCACCGCGTAGCATGTAATCTCTGCAATTCCGAGGCCTTAAAGTAGTTGTATGCTCCATTTTACATTGCATGTCATTGTCATCTTTAGATACCTTTCGCATGTGCTTCTTTTTTACTTCTAAAAGACTTTGAAAAAGAAATGATAATTCCGTGTAGATTCTCTTTAAAATTACTAATATGGTATCAAAATTAATTTAATTTTTTTTTAATTTTATCATATTATTTAAAACACGCATTTTTACCATGCATATATTTGAATTAAATAGTTATATTTAAGTTCTTAAATTAAATCTCCGTCTTTCTTATTTTGTTTATTACTGGATACATGTTAAATACACTATACAAGTGTGAAGCCGTTTGATACACTGACCGTCCCTAAAGTAAATGGCACAGAATTTAGTGGTTGATATCTGAAACTCAAATTCGAATCCTAATTGATTTACATTTTAGTTAAGTTTATTTCTAAATAAAACAAAACGAAGTGGATAGCATCCTCCCTTTTAACCACAAACATGAATTTAGGGTAAAGTTAGTTGGGCACGGGTAAATATATAAATTTTAATTTTGAATTTTGAAATCGTAAAACAACTTAGAAGGACGAAGTCATCCATCCTTTTAAAAGGATAGTGGTTGGATTCATGCTGTTGGATTAATGGAGCCAACATTCTATCTTACGTCAAGAGGTCAAATTAGGCTGAGTCACATTTTGAGACGGTTGCGGGGAGTGTTAAATATAAAAATATTTAAATATCATTCTTTAACAGTTTATTTTTTTAGAATACAACGGTTGTTTCACATGGTATTAGAGCGGGAGGAATAAATTTTTAATTTTATTTTTTATAAAATAAATTGAAAACTTAAAGATCAGGGTGAATTATAATTTAAAATTTTTTTTCAATTTTTATTCGAGATAATTTTTAAAGATTTATATCTTGAGAGCAATTCTTGCTAATGATGTAATCTTGTAATTCATATACATTTAACAATAATAACAAACAAAGAGAAACCCTTAATATAATGTATTAAAACCTTTCACTTTTGAAACATTCAGGGCATAAAAATTTGGTTTGGGAATGATGGTCAAATCTAAAATCTTTAGAACCCAAATTAACATTAATTGTACTTCAAATTGGACATGCATTAAAGTTAGGAATGTCGATGGGAACAGATATGCAAACTTTTATTCCAACCTGAATCCGAACGGAGCGAATTACATGATGCCAAACAGATATGCACGATTTCGGGTATAGATATCAAAACAAAAGTCCGATAGATATAGATTTTGACTGTGCCCGGTCCGAACTGAAACCGACCAAAATCCAAATTTATTTTACACTATATATAATATGTATATAAAAATTTGATGTTATATTTGAATTTGTATTTTAAAATTCTAGATTTAATATAATATATTTTGAAATATTGAAAAGATAAATTATTATTTCGTTTTCGGATTTGGATTTGGGTTTCAAAATTTTTGGTTGGGTTCGATTTAAATATGGATTTTTAAAATCCATAGGGTTCAAATTCGGGTTCTTGAAAATTCATTCCGAATCCGACTAGTTGACATCCCTTATTATTAAAGTGGAAAGCTTAATTTTCTGGTTGGACCGCAGAAAATATATCGTAACGGATTCACCGCAGTATGCGGAACACAATATTACGTACGAAAACAAACATGGTTGGACCGCAGAAAATATATCGTAACGGATTCATCGCAATATGCGGAACACAATATTACGTACGAAAACAAATAAGGTATTTTTTCAACGTACTTTCTCACCAATGCAATCTGGAAGCCTAACAGATTTTTAGACATCCACTGGTTTTTTTTCTTTTTTCTTTTTTTTTTGGAGAGGGAATTTTATGGCTTCTTGTATTTGAACAAGAGATAAATTTATTGGTTCAATGTTTTTATTCATCCACTACAAGGATTTGCATGGAAAAGGCCTCTTGAGTACAACATCAAAATTAAACATTCTATATATAAAGCTTACATGCTTATCACAAATAAGTGATGCTTATAAAATTTTCCTTTTTTGCATCCACCACTAGATCATGAGAACACTCTTATTAATTGCTGCATGCGTAGAGTTGTTTATTCGCGGCGTCACGTTCTCTTCCTCTACATGCCACCACCTAGTGGAGGAGTGTTTGGTTTTGGCACAATGTAATCTGAAAACCACAACAAAATAAAAAAAAAAAATATTAATAATAATAATCAACTGTTTTATATTTTTCTTTTTTAATAAAAAAAAAAATTAAACTAAAAGAAAGAAAGAAAAACACAGATGATCGATCATTCAGCCAAGCAAGCAAATTAATTACCTCCGCATTTGCTGCCGGGATTGAGAGGGCGGCCACAATCTTGAGCCACGGCCACGACTGTCTTCATGCTGATTATTTTCAGCAGATCCTTATCGACGTGCTGGCAGGCGCAGGTCAAGTTCGAATTCTGCATCGTCTTGCAGCACTGCAGAGACGGCGGAAGCGCGACCGGCGACACTTTTCTGACAAACTGCAGGCAATCTTTTTTCAGCGCCGTCCACTGGTCCGGGCACTGCGCATCGGTGGCGTGACAAAACAGTATCGCGATAAGAACGAAAAGTAACGCGGCGAAGCAACTCGCAGTTTTAGCCATTGCGAATTGAAACTCTTTTAAGTGCTTGATTTTTCTCTCCTTTTTTTTTTGCTTTGTTTTTAAGATGGGAGATGCAATTGATGTACTTGGCTATTTATAGTAGTTCTTAGAAATGTTTTTTTTTTTTTTTTTTTTTGTTTTTTTAGACGCATCTTCTTGTGTTAGTTCATGCAATTTTTGTGCATGCATAAGAGGTGGCCATGCATGCAAGTTTCATGGTATGGGGATTAATTTGTCCACTTTGTAATTAACTTGATAGAAAAAAAAATGAAGGATCATCGATCACAGTAATCTCAGAACATCTGTGTTAGCAACTTATTTGACTCGAATTACTGGCGTAAAATGTTTCGATCTATCGGTAGTAAACCGCGCAGTTTGCTACCGATTTCGATGATGAGCTTCTAAATCGACGATCGGCAATTGAATATGATTTAAACCATTTAAATTATTTAGAAATCAAATTTCATGATTTTTTGGCATCACTAACTGAACGATCAAAGGGTAACAAAATCTATAATTTTAATGGCTGATATGGTGCGTTTGGTCGTTTAACGGTATAGAAGAGTTCAAATCAACTAAATTTTTGTTAGAAAATTCTTTAAACTATTTAAAATAAGATCTAGACTCTAGATCTCAAATATAAAAATTGTATCATCACTTTTTAAAGAATATTTATTTTCAGCCATTCATTTTTCTGTTCACTTGATGTTGATGGACAAGAGAACAATATCGAAAATATGTGAAATTTGATTTCCAAATAGTTTATATAGTTTAGATCATATTTAACGGTGCTGATCATCGATTTGGAAGCTCTATCATCGAAAACAAATCGGTAGCGATAGTATTCTAGCAAAGCTCTAATTATCACATATATATTGAGGCAAAATAACACAATAAATTATAATGAAAAATTGAGGATCAAATTTCACCTCTCAAACCCATTTTTTTAATTTAAATTTATTCTAAATATAATTAAACTTTTATTATTTTAATTTGAAATAAAATTTTAAAAATAATAAAAATATCATAAAAGCAACTATCTCTTGAATCACATTTATTTTAGAAAAAACTGGCATTTACAAATCAAATAATAATTTTTTTAAAAAAAAATCAAAAAAGGTTTTATAATTTAAATACTTATTCGGGTCAAATTCCGATCGAATTGGTGTCGGATTGAAAAAAAAAAATTCCCTTATTTATTGTTCGAAATTTATTTATAAGTCTCCATTTACTGTCCGATTCGGGATGAATCGGGACGAGAGCTCCGCCAACCTGAATTCGTTTGTGTTTCCATAATCCATAGCACTCAGAATAGAGTATTTGACGAGCTCAAAAAATATATATGGACGGTGCTCATAAAATTTTTATTCTCTGCTCAATTATTGCTATTTGAACTTTAAACAATAAAAATAAATTATGCAAATCTTGTAATTTTTTCCTTTTAAAAAAAAATCTTGTAATTATTGTAATCAATTAATTGACTTTGAAAATTGTCGTGTCTGAATTTTTTATTGTAATCAATTAGTTTATATCTAATAAATTGTTTGATTTATTACAACAAAAACGATATATAGTGATACTTTTAAATGTCGATACAGGTAAAAAAAATGCTGTTGGTTAAATTAGCGATACTTTTTAAAAGTGTTGCTATACGTGGGGTCGCTATAGATAGGGCCGCCTTAATATTTGGCACCCACTCCTCCAATGACTCGTGGCGGAGGGATACGTGACAATCGTATCCCTCTACAGTCCCTGCGAGGTCCTCGCGGCTGAACTCCAGCCGTCGGAACTCTATCACGTCGGCTGCGGCGGCAGAGGCGGAGAATGGGGGATGATGATCAATTTTTTTTTCTTTTTTTTTTTTTTATTTGTAATCAGACAGAATGGGCTGGGCATGTGGTTAGTTGAATAAATAAACTTTTTATTTTTTATTGAATTGGACTTTATATTTAAATCTTAGCAGATTTTTTTAAAAAGCTTTGGCATAAATGGAATACTTATATAAAAGTATTTTAAAAATACGTCCCTATAATCTAATTTTGTTGTAGAAATCTGTTGCTCCAGTATAATTAACTTCGAGAAAACCAAAATGTAGTTGAATGGAAGAAGAGATCACTTACATAAAGTAATGAATTTCAAATGAGAAAATCTAATCAAAACACACTTTCACATTAAACAAAATCACAAAAAAAAGATGTCCTGAGATTGCTGAGATGATCCTTAATTTTTGTTTCCATCAAGTTACACAGTAGTGGACAAATCCCCACACCATGAAAATTGCATGGCTCCTATATATATGCATGCACCAATTGCATGAACTAACACAAGGGAATATATGCTTCTAAGGGTGACCAAAAAAAAAAAAAAAAAAAACATTTCTAAGAACTTCTATAAATAGCTATGTTAGGTTATCACAAACTCTTCAAACCAAGCATATTACAAAATATGAGTTTCATTATGGCTAAAAAAACTGTGAGTTACTTCGCTGCTTTACTTCTTATTCTCGTCGCGATACAGGTTTGCGACGCGACCAGCGACCAGTGCGAAGATCAGTTGGAAGCGCTTACTCGCGATTGCGCGATGTTCGTCATGAAAGGATCGTATGCCACTCCGTTCCCACCGTCGCAGCAGTGCTGCACGACGATCCAGAAGTCCGACTGGACCTGCCCCTGCAGGCTTATCAATTCAGAATTGCGAAAATATATGATCAGTATGGAGAAAGTTATTGCTCTGAACAAATTTTGCGGTCGCCCACTTAAGCCTGGTACCAAATGTGGAGGTCAGTTGGCTGCTACATCCTCACTCACTTGTGATTTTCTTTCTTGTAGTTTACTGGAGGAAAAAAAAAAAGAAAAGAAAAAAATCAAAATATCGTTTATTTGATTTTTTTTTTTAAAAAAAAAAATTGCTGTTATTTTCAGATTACACCATTCCGATGCCCAGCCCTGCTGCTCCTTCTCCGTCGTAAATGGAGAAAAAGTGCGTGACGCGGAGTAAAAACTTCTACGAAAATAGTGACATGTCTCACGCAGCAGGAAATAATTTGTCATTATCCAACGAAATGTAATAAGCAAAATTAAAGTATGATTATTTATGATATGCGAACGTAAGCTCTATAGGTCCTTTTTCGTAAATTTTTGTAATGGATAAATAAAACTAGTGAACCAATAAATTTATCTTTTATTCAAATTCAACATGCCATAAATAAATTTGGAAAAAAGAAAAGAAAAAAAAAGTTCCACTCAGTAGATGAGTGGAACTCTAATTAAATTAAAAAACAGATAATTAGTATAAAGGCGATTTAAACCGTCTCTGCGAATCTTAGAGACAACTCTAACAACCACCTCTAGACTATCGGCATAGATACTACGTACCTCTATGGTATAGAGGCGGTTTAAGTAACACTCGGGACACTTAGAAACTATATACTGAATTTAAAGATGGTTTAAACTATTTCTACAAATATAATTCTGTTAGAGTGCCTCAAAATTTGGTTACCGGCTTCGATGTTTTGCCCCTTATCCGCTAACAGCTTAGTGGTGTGATAAATTTTGAAAAATATTTTGTGAAAAAAGATGGATGGTTTTGGCAGAAGCGAAGGGCTCAGGCCGATAGTAGAATTCTTTTTCTTACTATTCCTATGGTTTCTCATCTTCTCACTTTAGTATCATATGATTTAAAGTGTATTACTTTCGTACCCTATAATTTATTTTTTTTTATTTTCTTTACTAATTTTTTTCGTTAAACCACAAAATTAAAACTAAAAGGTATTAAAATGAATATTCAATAAATTATAGGTGGAGTATCTGAACTTTTTTTTTATATGATTTAATAAAAAGTTAACGAAGGGACCAGCGAAAAGAGAAAAAAAAAAAAAAAGAAAAAGGAAAATACCAGAGGTACACCCCTACAACCCCACCCATCCTTGGGTGGGGTGTAATTCACCAGTCACATCATGTGATTGGTGAGGTGAGCAGATTCCCATCCAAGAATGAATGGGTTGTAAGATATACATCCCTTTTGGGGTATACATCTAGCATTACTCAAAAGGAAACTTTAAATACCCCTTGTGGTTTCGTAATTTCTCATTATAGTATCCTATGATTTAAAATCTATCAAATAACTCGCATGTGGCTTCGCACTTTCTCACTTTAGTACTCTATGGTTTCAAGTATATCAAGTTAGTATCCTGTGATTTTATTTTTTGTATTAAGTTAGTACCCTGTAGTTTCAATTTTTTCAATTTATTATCCATTTAGGGAAAAATAATTTAATAAAATATTAAACCACATAGTACTAAAGTGCGAAAGTGCGAAACCACAGTCCACATAGTACTAACTAGATACACTTGAAACCACACGGTATTGAAAGTGTGAAATCATAAGATATAAACTTGATACACTTTAAACCATAGAATATTAAAGTGAGAAAGTGCGAAACCGCGGAAGATATTTGAAGTTTCCCCCCAAAAAAAAAAAAAAAAATTCATAGGTTACTAAACTGATACAATTGACACTAAAAAGCACAAAAAAAGTACTAAATTGAGAAAATGCGAAACTATAGGGATGATATTTAAAATGTACCTCCACCCGCCAACCCAGGCCACGATCTTCGTCAACTCCCCCAACCCCACAAGATCTGCGCTCATTTTCCCCAGATGCTGCGGCGCCGCCACCACCTACTCCTCCTCCTCCTCATCCTCGTCGCCGGCGCCGGCGCCTCCTCCTTCTCCGGCGACGGCGGAGAGGAGGGCGGCGCGTGCGACGACGAGGCGGCGGCGGCGGCGTCGTCGTGGCCGTGGTCGGGGCCGGAGGGGGTGACGGTGCTGATCAGCGGGTACTCGGAGCGGCGGCTGCCCCTGCTCCGGTCGGCCGCCGCAGCCTACGCCGCGCACCCGGCCGTGGCGTCGGTGCTGGTGCTCTGGTTCAACCCCTCCACCCCGGAAGCCCTCCTCCGGTCCCCGCCCATGGCCCCCGGCGTCGCCCTCCACCGCAGCCCCGACCGGTCCCTCAACGCCCGCTTCCTCCCCCGCCGCGCCATCCGCACCCGCGCCGTCGCCGTGTGCGACGACGACGTCGCCCTCCCCCCGCGCGCCCTCTCCTTCGCCCTCGCCCTCTTCCGCTCCCGCGCCGCCCCGCTCGTCGGGTTCTTCGGCCGCGCCCACGACCTCGACCCCGCGCGCCGCGAGTGGGTCTACGGCGCGCGCCGCGACCGCTACTCCATCCTCCTCACCAAGTTCCTCCTCCTCCCCGCGCCGCTCCTCCGCCGCTACAGCTGCGCCCCCGAGCTCGCCCCCGCGCGCCGCGTCGTCGACCGCGCCCGCAACTGCGAGGACATACTCATGAGCTTCGTCGCCGCCATGGACGGCGCGGAGCTCGTGCTCGTCGAGGGCAAGGGTGTGCGCGACTGGGGCGATCCCAGGAACCGGCCCCGCCGCCGAGGAGACCTAGCGTTGTTAGGGTTCAACGGGACCGGCGGTGGCGGTGGCGGAGAGGGGGAGGAGGGGATGGAGAGGGTGGGGTTGAGCTCGCGAGGGGAGGAGCATTGGAGGAAGAGGGGGGAGTGCATAAGGGAGTTCCACCGAGTGCTCGGCGAAATGCCGCTGAGGTATTACTACGGGAGGGTGGTGGAAGGGGTTGAGGAGCAGGGGTTGTGCAACAAGGGTGGCAAATTGGTACCCTGCGACAACTGGGACTAGCACTTACTACTTATTACTTATTACCACTGCTACTACTACTACCACTGTTGTTGTAGTATTTGTTGTACTATTTTTAGAGACATATCTTTGGAAGCAAAAAAGAAATATACTTTTTAAAAATTTTGATCTTACTATCTTATCTTTTTAATTGCACTGATAACTTGAACTGATCAACAATACTTTGATCGTCATTTAAGAAAATGAACAAAATACGTACCGCGCAGATACTACATACTTTTTCCTTGAACTCTCAATTTCACAATAAAACGTGGATACTACATACTTCAGCAACAGTATCAGCAAATTACTCCCTCTGTTCTTATTTGAGGCCATTTTGCTGTTGCCTTTTCACGTTTACACGCACGACACGACGCGACGCGAAACAGAGAGGCTTTAACACGGCACAACGTTTAAGTTTATACCGCATAGGCGGGCATCTAACAACATGTTGCTAGATCTATTGCCATCGTCGATCACGAAAGGGAACATACATGTTACCACATCAATCAAACACGAGCCAAAACTTTCACACGTTACAGCGCATTTCTCTTCTTTTGGCATGCGACAAGATTAATCTTACCGCACTCTGCCACTTACTCGAGGAAACGAACGGCATGCTCGGTAACTCATCAGATAACAACTGGCTCACAAGACTATTATCCGCGAGGAAGGCCCGGGGTTTACGGTTTCTATGGACTAACAAGTACAACCATGATAACAGCAAAATCTCCTCGAACGTCTGAAAACAATTCTAGCTACTGGAGCTGTCCGTTTGCCGCCCAGGCACTGAAGATAGAACATCGATCGAGTCCACCTCTACCTGTGAATTGAGCCAATCGGAAAAACATTAGATCGAAAAAGAGAACAAGCGAGGGACGGCAATCTTTCGATGAAAACTACATTGGTACCTGCATTAGGTGACCGCTGAGAGCTCCGCGCAACAACCGTTTCAGCTTATCACATTGATCGACCATGCGGCCGGCGCTCTGCATCTCCTCCAGCTGACACCACAGCCGTTCAATCGTAGTGTACGGGAACCAAATTGCGGACATCTTCTTGCGATTGATAACATCAGCTGGTCTCTGCAAAGTAATATAGTGCATTGTTGGCCTTAATGCATGTTTTGAGGACACAAGAGTTGGGCAAATGAGAAAGGGAAGCATTTGCCAACCACCAAGACTTACCAGTGATGCAAATGATTCCAAGTATTCGAGCAATAAATTGGTAGCTTCAGCATGCCGACCGTAGTCCACATAAAGCCTGAATAATGTTGCAGGATCTGATTCTCGGCCGGTCATGCCCCAAGATGTCACCCTCCGTCCACCCTGGTAGACGTCAAGTAACGATTAGTATATCCAATGCAAGTTTTGAAGCACGATGAAAATGAGATATCAATAGTTTAGGGGAATAAGCATATGGATTTATATGTATTTGCCTATTTCTGATAGAAGTTTAGAAGCAATGTGTTAGATTTTCTAAGTGCTGTATGCCAAATCATCAGCGAAGATTATTATCTGATAGATCACCTTAAACATTTGAACAAGCCAAAGAGGAAGTTCTATCTGCGGATCGGTATACAGAAGTGTTTCAGCAACAGTTACCGGCAACCTTGGATGCAACTTTCTATACTTCTCCTGCAGACAGAGAAAATATCAGCAGACTACAAGCAAGTAAATGTAGAGATATATGCAAAGGTGGTGTTATTTGACTGCAAACACAACAATTTAACACTAGTGACAAGCATACTATCACTTGAAGAACATCAATTTGAAGCACTAAATCCTGTATTATGTCAGCTTGTAAGATAACATAAGATCATTAGAACAATGCTCGAAGAACTCAGACATTTATTAGCAGGCATTTACATTACATCTCATCGTCTAAACAGGTAGTTCCTGCTTTCAGTTGGTTTATGGGGTCATACGATCAATTCAAGTGAGCCAAGCATTTTGTCTCTATCAACATCCAACGCTAACTGAGAAACATCTAAAACCCATTCAACTTCCAATATTGACCTTCTGGAAGGATCATGCCTCAATGCAAACATAAGATGTCAAAATATTAAAAATAAAAAATTCTTAAGATAGCAGAGGTAACATACAAGATAGAGCTCAAGAGCTTCCCACTGTCCATTTCCCGTAATTTGATCAATTGCTGCTGGACTAGACTTGCTTTTTCCATCGTACATTCCATCCTCCGAGTACAGTAACAGAAGATTACTGCTCTTTACATGGTTCCTGACATAAACAATTAATTTGTAAATTGATCAATTCATCAAAGAGTTACAAGAAGATAAAAAAGCGAGCCCATGAAACAATAAAAACTTCAACTCACTTTGCAGGGCTTACAGCATTCGAACAGCAGTCCTGTGCTATAACAACAAAAGCTCGCTCTAATTCCCTGAGAATATATGTTACATGACATCATATGTACAGTAACCTTATAAATTACATTTTAATTATGTGGGAGAAGAAAATACAAACTCTTACCTTTTTAGTGCTGAGCCCTTCCAAAATTTGATTATTACTGTAAATGCCATATCATAAAAGTTCTCCTGGATAAGAACATCTACCAAACTTTCAAGTTCTTGCCTTCCTGAAAACAGTAAAATATTATTATTAATATCTTTCAAACAGGATTTCCGCCAATGAAAGTGAGTTGCTGTTATAATAATTTTCCATTTGATTCTTTTTATACAAGTAGCTAATCGTCAATACCGGAAATTTTGAATTTATCATTTGCAAGACTCAGCAAATATTGTGCCGATGTTAGCACATACTCCTTTTCAAGCGCCTCTACATCAACACAAAATTGCAGCCCCCTCGACTGAGGAGCAATCCCCAAAGAAGCTGCTAACAGGGGAAAAAAAAAAAAAATTTCAACCAGAAATCAACTGATTGTTTGGGTTTTTTATTGACAACGAAATTGCAGAGCAAACTTTTAAACAGCTGCAAAATCAAAAGAACATACAGTTTGCTACCAAGATATTTCGAGGCTTTTTATTTGGTGATTCTTCATCTTCATTCTCATTTTGGGAGTCAATCCATGCATGGGCATGATCGACAAGTTGAAGAGCATTAAGTGCAGTAGACAACGCATATAATCTCTCTTGCAATGAGGAAGAGATTGTTTGGCTGCTTCCTCTTAAATTTGCTTCTTTTTTCAGTCTCATCGAATACCGATACATGTAACTAGCCGCCTTCCTCCAGTTGTTTCGATTTGCATGAAATGCATAAAGCACTTTGTAGAGATTTGGTCTGGAAGAGATATCCGAACGCTCAGCCTGTAAAAAGTGCAGTAAAAGTTCGCATGGTAACAAAAAATATGTATTCCTTCGGAAAACCAACATTGGTTGCATGTAAGTTTCGAGTCAAGAGATGAAAGGCCAATTACTTTCCAAGAGAGCTCCTGTTCCAACTTCTCTACTAATCCCACGAATGGTATCTCGCCATCACAGAGAACCTGTAGAAGAAGAGAACGGAAAGGTTAAAGCAAACAACTTTCAGAACCCAAAAGGCAAAATCATAACTAAGCAAAATTTGAAGCTATCTTAAATTAAGATTTTAGCAGTAAGTATTGTAGTAAAACATGTTAATATAATAAGCCTCTGCACTTCAATGGAACCGGTCTTCTAATCATATCAAAAGGGTAAAGATAGCCTATTTTGAAGCTGTGATCACCATAAAAATAATAGTATAAAATTTTTGCCAATAAAAAAAAAAAGATCATGCTGTGCTTTCGAGAAGAATCCATCAGAATGTGAAATTATCAACAGAGACTAACTGTTACTTTTTTCCTCCAAAAGTCAAAGGTCAAAATACATAAATACTACTAAAATTTATTTCGAATTACAAATTAACAAAATATAGTTATTCGTATGGATTAAACAAATCACATAAAAGCAATCTTTTAATAACACCGAGGTGTTGCACATCTGAAGAAATTGATATTCATAACGGGAATGGCTTTGATGCATATGATTAAATAATCAAGAGAATAGAAATGTTCATATACACAAAGGGAATAGATACATAAGATAAAGACAACCTTAATTGCACCAAGCTCGCAAAGAACAATGACGAAACGCCTGAGACAGATATATTTGCTATCATCATCTGTATTCGAGACAATGGCACAGTAGGCATCCTTGAAGTGCTTCAAATCTAAAGCATATTTAAATACATTGGACCATAAGCGCCCTCGAATTGTTGTTGCAGGCTCAGGAAGGCCGTAATCAGCTTCGTCGCCATCGCCTACACCAACTATGGCATCCACCTGCTCAAGAGCAGCTAGGGCAAACTGACTAGCACCTTCACTCATACCATATTGCTCAAAAATCTGCATTGCCCATTGATAGTAATGAAGTTTCCACATGGCTTCAGATCCACATTCTCCTGATACATATACTCATCCTTAAAGGGTTCGTATTATATACGTATAAAGTAACATGTTTGTAAAGAGAAAGGAAGTCTCTCTACCTGAAATGTGGAATCCAGTTTCTGAAGAAAAACTCTGCAAAGCTTGTGGAGCTTCCTGTCCAGATGCAGCTCTGTTTGTCAGAAATTTTTGGTTTTAGTAAGAAGAAATCAGTTTACAAGCATATTTATCTGTCTAAATAAATATTGGAGTCAAGGTTTAAAGTGCCGTGGCACGGGGGCGTGCCGTTGTCTGCCTGGCACGGTACGGCACCGGCACGCTTCCGTGCCGACACATGATACGCTTGCGTGCCGATGGATACTCATGACCTCCTGCTGGCACGCTTTGGCACGGACTTATTTCAATTCTTTGGATTCTAATAAGCTCTTATAATATTATTTTCAAAAATTAATCAAATAATTATTGAGTATTTGCTATATATAGCTTACTATACTCATCAATTAACATATTTGTAAATTTTTCTGTATGTAAAGTATAATTATATCTGACGTAGAATAGAAATTGTTATAGGTTAGAATTTTTAAAATGCAAAGACATCTTTTTTTCTTTTTTTTTGACCATATTACAGTCTTTCTTTTATAAAATACAAAAAAATAATTTTAAAAATTATTCGAAAATTTATTTTTTTAATTATTTTTTTCAAAAAATAGTAGATCTATCAATAAAATTAAGCAATAAATTATATGACAAATAAATTAAATAAATTTAAGTATCAATTGATTTAATTTTAATTTTAATTTTATCAGTATTTTCAATCTTTTAGCACAAAAATAAAATTTTATATTTGATGTGGCTCAAATTTGTTTATAGAAGCAAAAAAGCTCGGACAAATCTTTTGTCCGTATATTGATAAACAAAAAAAATTAAATTATAATTTTTTTGACTTACCTTATAAGTAAATTTTAGATTTGCAATGTCTTTGTGAAGGGGCATGTGGTATCTAGAATGCTTTGGATATCCCAAAGAACAAAACAAAAGGAAAAAAAAAACAAAAAGCAAAAAAAAAAAAATAGCATAGTGCTGGCACGGCGCTGTGCCGTGCGTGCCGCGCTCGTGCCGTCTCGTGCGGTACCGTGCCGCCCCGTGGCGTACGGCATAGGGAGGCACTTTAAACCTTGTATTGGACCATTTGATGCAAAGAAAATGTTACAATAACTTCTTTCCTGTTTATTTCAGGACTCAAGACAGTTGGAAGCTATACTTGCTAAAAAAGACTCAGAGAACTTTCCCTGTAACTTACCTGAAAAAACAGCGAATAGCTTCACGCATTTTCCGTTCTTTCAAAACCTCAGTCAGTTCATTGTGTGCTAGCAAAAGCAGACAAAATCCACGAAGATGGGAAAGTGCATAGCGCTCAACATTATTGCTTGCAGGAATTTGGGATACCTTTTCATTTCTTGAATAAGATACCTTTTCATTTCTTGAATAAATGTCAAGAATATCAAATAGATTCTGGACAAAGTGAAAAGGAAAAAGAAGAAAGAAACAAATTCGTCAGCCAAAACAGAAGATACATGTGAAAGAGATAGAAAAGGAGGCTTTCACAACATACACATCCCTGCAAAATCATCTCTTTAACATATATACCCCTGTAATTCTGAATTTTCAATCATAACCCCTCACAAGTGCAGATTGTTTATTTAAGCACCCTTATTTTAGTTGGGTGGTCATCCGGTCGATGGACAAAGATTAATTTAACAAGGGTACTTTTGTGGCTAAAGGATATACAAACATGTAAGAAATTAAGTTTTCAACAGACCTATATGGATATTCAGATTTTGTAAGGATAGATATACGCATAGAATGATATGCAAATAGATCATTTTAAAGGGCTGTATATTATATTAATAGTAAAAAAAGTGATTGATACACAAATAAATAGGTACCTTAGCAGCTTCATACTGGCCATCTTGGAGCAGAACTGATGCTAAATCAGTCATGGGACTTGAGAAAACAGGAGATTGCTCACCACTCTTACCCCACAAAATCGAACTGCTAAACTTCCGTACTAAATCAACCAAATGGATTGGATTAAGTAGAAATGACGAACAAAGAATATCTTGACCTTCAGAAGAGGTTGGCAGATCGAGTAAACAAGCCAATGTAAAATCAGCAGAGCCAAGCTTTTTATTCAAAGAAAGTTTGTCTGCGTTGTTCCCTGTGATCATAGAGAATAACCTTGCAAACTTATTTCTATAAGAGGTTATAATCTCTGTCTTAGGGAAAGAAACAACAGAGTAAATATGAAAAACACCATTGTAACACACTGGATTTTTCTTGCAGTGGCACATACCCCTGCTTGATCCTGACATGTCATCGTGAAATTATAATGCAGTTCTTCTTTATTCAGAAATTTTTGATAAAAAATTTTCTA
This sequence comes from Aechmea fasciata, assembly GCA_025177825.1. NCBI lineage: Eukaryota > Viridiplantae > Streptophyta > Magnoliopsida > Poales > Bromeliaceae > Aechmea > Aechmea fasciata. Next base: position 8,300,152 of record CM045941.1, on the reverse strand, counting down.
CTCCACCAACTTACCGGCATTGTCCTGACAAAACATTTAACCAACCATATATCTCACAGTAAATTTGTATGGTGAAATAAGAGCTCATAAGTTTTTATCGTGCCCCTCCCAGATGAGAGTTCTGGCTCCACCCTGATTTGCATGCATTTAGAAAAGAATCTAAGATATTTTATGCCATAATATACTGGTAAAAATGTATGTAACTTACCTGAATTATGACCCATTTTGATCCTACTACCTTACCTTTAAAAAGTTTGATTTGCTACCTAACCTGTTAATTCATTTGATTTAAGCCATTTGATGACTCTTAAACTTCAAAATTTGAATGCATCATTTATTATTACGGACCTAATTAGCATATTTCATATAATTTATGCAACTACAATTCCACTAAATTAATGGACTTAAAACTTGCTCCGGAATAACCATCAAATGGCTTATATCAGATAAACTAAAAGTTTGGGTACCAAAATCAAACTTTCAGAAGATTAGGTAGTTGAATCAAAACGGGTCAAAGTTCAGGTAAGTTCGATACATTTTTACCTAAAATATTGTTGGTTGAATAAGACAAATTAACATGTTATCCATGTGTTACACAGATACTATTGGATCATCATCACTAACCACAATTCTAAAAGCTAGAGCTGTTAGGAAGGGGCAACCAATTCAATTAAAGTGAACAGACACACAAAGCTCGTGGCTTTTGATTGTGACTCGGCCCAATACGGCCTCCATAATGAGGCAAATGCTAGCCCCTATAAGCCGACAATCCTTAACTCCCCCTCCCCTCTCCCAGCACCTACACAAATTTACAGCATGCAAGAATTGAACCCGCAACCTAACTCCGATATTACTTGTTGGGTCATCGATGCTAACAACAATTCTAAAAGCTTGAGCAGTTAGAAAGGGGGTAGCCAATTCAGTTAAAGTAAACAGACACACAGCGCTTGCAAGCTTCGATTGTGACTCAGCCCAACCTTGCCTCCATCATGAGTTCATGACGCAGGATGTTGCCCTCTTTACACCAACAGATACCACAATTAGAGTAGAAAATTATATTTATCTCAGAAGCCTAAAATGAGTTACCTATATGCAAAGAAGAAAGCTGAGAACTAAAATCCTCAACTGCTGGTGGCTTGGTTGGTGTAATTGCCGTAAAATGCAGAATAAGCCATTTTTTTAGTATGTCCTGAGCCATTGGAATCAAGTTAAGGTTTACCCTAACAACATCAGTCTGCATCATAGCAACCTGAAAATCCAAAATGGTAAATAAGGGTAAAAACATTAGCAAAGTATGAGGAACAAAATCTTTATCCTGAAAGCCAGACAAATCAATGTAAAACGCCCTTAAATTTTTTGACTTAGGAATGATACATCCAAGAGGTGATCAGTATACTGATCCAAGAGGTGATCATAACAAGTCTATACCTGTCCACTGACGTTGACCAAATAACCAAGAAGCAGAAGTACATCAAAAACTGACTCAAACATTGCTCTCGCAACTTGTGAAGTTGCCTGAACCAGCACAGAAGAATTTACGTTGTAACACCTTCTGAAATAAGACTTCTGGGTACTTTTAGGAGGGCGGAGATAAACCAGGTACTTCTCCACAACATCTAAAACTGTCGTCCAGTTGGAAGCTTTAGTATGCAGGCTACGAAGAGATAGCAGCATCTCAACAGCAAACTTCCTCTGGCTTTTATGAGCCAACTGTCTCCTCTCTAAATAAGCATCCGCTCCAAGTTGTGCCACGAGAGATGTGGAAGATGAAGGACTAAATCCAGTTTCAAGAATCTTTAGTAGTTCATGAATGATATCATCAGAGGATATGATTGGACTAACTTGAGATTCATAATATAAAGCAGCAGCAGATCTGCCCAGTTGATTATTTATATGACTCATGCATCTAAGAACTTCAAAAAGGAGTTCAGTATTCATTCCGGTGCTATGTAAATTATGCATTTCATCAGAAGAACCTAAAAAAGGGAACGGCAAGTGATTAATGTCGTATAATAAAGGATTAAGTGCTAGTTAGGAATTGTTTGATTTGGCTGGTTTCTTTTTCTGTTTTACCTTAAGCTGTTAAAGGCAGATAGGGATGATTTTCTTTAACTTTGCTATTTTCATTTTGTTCGCAAGCTCTGTATTTATGATTTTGTTTAATAAAAGAACAAAAGGGCATAGATAACATTTTTCTTTTGTTTGTACATTTTCAAAATATAAGTTTCAAAGCAACCAACAACAAAGGTAAAATAAACTGAACAAGTACATCCCTACGTGCCTTAATCATTATGGAAACTTACAAATATAAAAAACAAAAAGAAACAAACAATGCCAAACATGCACAAGTTAATAAAAACGCAGTCCTCAGAAAGATCATAACCAACCATAAATAAGCTCCTCCACGCCCACTAAAGAACGGAAGAGAGAAACTGAGCCTTTTCTGATTAAACCTAATGTATCACTATCAAAATCAACAAGCAACCCGTAAGGCCTACTGCTCTGACACCAGTGATTAAAAAAGCGAGCACAGAAATTCTTCCAGTAATAAACAGTGGCAGTTGCGTTTGTAGCTGCTCCCTGAAGCCAAAAGAAAATAAGTTACCCAATGACAAAGACAGAAGCAGAGGAAACATTCAATAAATCAGAAGCAGTACCTCGCTTTCTATAATTGCGAGAATCTCTTGTCTCAGTCCATCAACAGTAAGAGACCGGAATTCAGAATCAGGAACATACTTGTGCTCTAGGATTGTTTCACGTAGAGCAGAATATTGATGTACACCGGGTTGAAGCAACCTCCGCAGAAATATTGATGAGATAAAGTAGATAGTCTGGTCCTGTTAACAATAGTGTGGCTAATTAAAATATAAACCAACATGATGGAAGGATGGTATAAACCGGATCTTAACATGTGTGACATTAAAGGGACACAATGTTTAACTAATCATGTCAGCATTATGTATCACACAACATATGGAATAGACACAAAACAAAAGGAGTCCCTCTTTGGTGAAGCATGCATCAGGTTCTCAAATAATCTGAATAGTGGAGCAGAATGATATCATAAAAGGAAAGAAGTCTATGATTTCAAGGAGGAGCAACAAATAAATAGGTAATAATGTTGATTAAAATAGTTTAACAAGAAAATGGCATTTTTTCACTACAAGATTATTATTCTAAAGGAAATTCATCAACTTCTTTCAAAATCAGTTTCTTGCTTTGCATTAAAACAACTAACTCATGTTTATTTGACGACTTTATCTACGCAACTAACAAAGGCGTAGCGCTAGTTACAACAGTTAGTAGATACCTTCGGTGAGGAAAAGATGGCGGTGTTGTTCCATATCAGATCATCTAAAGCATGCTCAGAACTTTGAAATAATTGCTCACTTACAAAGTCTTCTTGCAAAATGTAAGTACATGTATTCTCCCTGAAAAGACAATTTAGGGAACACAAAAAACCACCCAAAATTCTCTTTAAATAAACCACTAAAGGAAGTAAAGAATGAAAGTTAAAAAAATAATAATAATAATCTCAAAGAGCCCATAAACTCAGATAGTAATAAAAGATGACAAACAAACCTAATGTTGTTTAATGAGGTCAGGAAATAATGGTGGTAATTTAGAACAGAACAGCTAAACTGAACGAGTAATACCATATAACTTAAACATAAGTCTGACATGAAGAATTTCCACCACTTATCCTCACAAACAATGAGTAAGCCTGTTATCTAAGCATTTCTATTTGAATAATAACTTAATTCTAATTTCATAGATCAAACACAGTTAACTAAATTTATTTTCACTTGCAAATTATGCAATCCAACTCCTTATGTGACTTCCTATATTTGCGAGTCCCAAAGGCCAAAACCAGCATGGTTTAAGGTGTTCCTTTACAAGTAGCAAACTACATCAGAACTCCAGTGAAGTGAAAAATATGCAATGTGTACAGTGCACCAATCTGCCACTTTTAAAGCAGAAAATAACAATTTAAATTACATGAAATCACTGATTGGATGTGATATAGGCAGAAGATCTTATGTTACAACCGAACCGGCTTCCAAATACATACGATTTCCATGATTACCAATAGAATTATTACCTTAACTAAAGAAGTTTAACAGAGAATATATATATATATATATATATATATATATATATATATATATATATATATATATATATATATATATATATAGTCATTTTCGATTTCCATGATCATAAGTCGTTTTCGATGATAGATCTTCCGAATCAACGATCCATACTGTTGAATATTATCTAGAGCATTTAAAACGTCTATAATTCAAATTTTATAATTTTTTGACATCATTTACCTTACGATCAAAAGATCTCAAAATCAACAATTTTTAATGGCAGATATGAAATACTTGCAAATTTAACAATGTAAAAGAATCGGAATCGGTTGAATTTTTGATAGAAAATTCTATTCACCATCTAGATAAAGATCAATACATCCGATCTTAAATTGAACGAACCCATCATCTATTTTTAGGACGTCATTCAATTTTGACCGCTCATTTTATACCGGCTTGATGGACTTTATTATGATTTCAAAAATTATGCAATTTATTTTTAAAAGTTTCAAATACTCTAGATCATATTTAACGGATTTGATCGTTGATTTGGAAGCTTCATCATCGAAAACAACTTATAAGTACGAAGGGCTCTATACTAAGAGTATAGTAGCCCTACAATATATATATATATATATAGGCCATAGCTCCTATACTATTATGAGTATTGGAGCCCTACTACTCATAAGTTGTTTTCGATGATGGAGCTTCCGAATCGACGATCCACTCCGTTAAATATGATCTAGAGTATTTGAAACTTCTAGAAAATAAATTTTGTAAATTTTCGAAATCATAATAAAGTCCATCAAGCGGGCATAAAATGAACGGTCAAAATCGAACGATGTCCTAAAAAAGGATGATCGGATCCTTCAATTCAAGATCGGAGTTATTGATCTTTATCTAGGTAGTGAATAGAATTTTCTATCAAAAATTCAACAAATTTCGATTCTTTTGCACCGTTAAACTAGCAAGTATCCCATACCGTAGTTAAAAATTATCAAATTTGTGACCTCTTGATCGTAACGTAAATGATGTCGAAAAATTATAAAATTTTATTTCTATAAGTTTTAAATGCTGTAAATAACGTTTAACGGTGTGGATCGTCGATTCGGAAGCTTTATCATCGAAAACCACTTATGAGTACGAGGGCGATCGTACTCATAATAGTATAGTAGCCGGACCCTATATATATATATATATATATATATAGAGAGAGAGAGAGAGAGAGGGAGAGAGAGAGAGAGAGAGAGTATACTCTTATGAGTATAGAACCTCTTGTACTCATAAGTTTTTTACCATTAAATCTTCCCTTTAATCAATTTCACCCGTTTGATTATACTATTCAACCAAACACCCACTCAACCCTAGGGGGCCCACTATTAACCTAACCGTAACCACTCTCATCCTAACCGCTCATTTTTCATCTGAATGGCTAAAAACTTTGAGTACAAAGGACTCTATACTCATATAAGTATAGTAGCCCTAGCCTATATATATATATATATATATATATATATATATATAGATAGATAGATAGAGAATTATGCTACTATACTATCGATAGTACCAAGCACTTGGTGCTACCGAGTTTTCGGCCGTTGGATGAACGGATGTGCGCTTAGGATGATAGTAGTCCCCGGTTATGATGATAGTGGTCCCCTAGAGTTGAGTGGATGGTCAGTTGAATAGAAAAATCTAACGGGTGAAAATGATCAAAGAATAGGTCTAACGGTAGAAAATTCGATAGTAGCAAGAGCTTGGTACTATCGATAGTATAGTAGACTATATATATATATATATATATATATATATATATATATATATATATATATATATATATATATCCGTTGCCACCCATTTGTTTTCGATGATGGAGTGTTCAAATCGATGATCGGCACCGTTGAACATGATCTATACCACTTGAAATGTTTATAAATCAAATTTCATACATTTTCGATATTGTTTTCTTTTCCATCGAGTGAACACAAAAATGAATGGCTGAAAATGAATATTCTTTAAAAAATGATGATAGAAGTCTTGTAATTAAGATCAAGAGTATAGATCTTATTTTAAATAGTTAAAGAATTTTCTAACAAAAATTCAATTGATTTGGATATCATTACGCCGTTAAACGAGAAAACGCCTCATATCGACCATTAAAATTACAGATTTTGCAACCCTTTGATCATTAGGCAAATGATGCCGAAAAGATTTGAAATTTGATTTTTAAACACTTTAAGTGATATAGATCATGTTCAACGGTGTCGATCGTCAATTTGGAGGCTCCATCGTCGAAAACAAATGAGTGGCAACGGAGACCGTTTGCTATCGATAGTATTCTAGCTCAACTCTCTCTCTCTATATATATAAAGAAACAGCTAAAATAAGTAAATTTTGACATGTATTTTTATACATGGATTCTCAGTTCATAACAAAAAGTAAATAAGTGATAACTGGAAAAACAATCAACTTTTCTTTCTGAAAACATGATATAGTTCATCATTGAGCAACAAAAATCTTTTAGAGACTATACTGAGCAAAGTTTGCATATGATTAAAAACTAGCCTTAGAAGCAGATCCTTTCACATGCCTGAATAGTTCGAATACTAGCAAACGGTAGAGGGAGCTAGAGGTAAATAACATCAGGACATTGCTCTTTACTGGATAAAAATGACAAATAGCATTCAAACGTACAGGTTAGAGCTCCACTGGGTTATTTCATACAGCATTGGCCCAATTTCTTTAAGCATCCAAAGCTTTCTGGAGCTGATTTTCAAGTCAATTACTCGTCCCTGATGCAAGTCAAAGTGCACTATATTTTACAAGAAAGAAGAAAGAAAAAAAAAATTCAAATAGACATATATATAGGGGAGGTAAAAAGAAGCATTGTGAACAAGCAATATGCAAAACTGTCCAGATTATAAAAGGAGCAAGCTGATTGAAATCAGTTGCCTTGGTGTTAAAAAAAAATGTTGCCTTGTGTACTGGAAAGTGAAATGCTTTAGGTGTCCTCAACTGAGCTCCAAAAGGGATGTAATCAAAACAAACTAAACATAATAGTGAGATTTATTCCTAGGTTTGCACTGGTCTCTTCTTTTCCTGGTTGCCATCTCTATAAATGGTTTTATAACAATACAACTATAGCTTATTTAATATTTATCAAAGACGACATTAATCAGATGCTTAATTTACAGGAAAGAGTGAAGATTATATTTACCTCCTCCAATGGAATATTATACACTGAAGGCTCAGGAGAGAAAAAGGACCTGTCGCCGGCACGAAAGTTAAAGCTATATACAACAATTCTTTCAAAATCTGGTACCTTCAAAATTTGCCAACAGGTCAGCTACTCCTGGCATTTATATTGAAACAAAAGTAGATACAACATACATGTTCTGTTTTATTCAAGAAGAATTGAAAGGGAAGCACTTTACAAAGAATAAAGAAGAGGATAGAAATATGTTAATGTGTAGAGTGCCTAAAGGCCTTACCGAACTATAACCTATGTTGAAACATTTTAAAAAAAAAAGGAAATTGATTTTAACAATTTACAGAATGTGCAATTTAAGCATCCCTTCCTTTAGAAGTTCATAGTATTTTTCACTTATTTAACGGAATAATAAGAAAACCTAACAGAATATTCTGTTGCTTGACAAAATATTTCATCACTCTTTTGAAGGAAATCATCAAGTTCAAACAGAAGTTGATGGAGTTTTCTGAAATAAAACATAATGATATGCTAGATAGTAAAACCAAAACATTCAAAATCTGAATTTCAGAACGCACAAAAGTTTCGGTAATGCCTGTACGCTTTCACCTAAACAACTAAATTTAATGCTTTTCCTTTCATTTCACTCCATTTGAAGAAGGCAAAAGCAACAATAGTGCGGTCCAATGTTATTGACCAAAAAAGAGCAATTTCATTAATGGCGGTTGTATTCCATTCGCTCTACTAGATGCCTAAATTAAGAACCTTTAGGCAATAGTGATAGTAATTAAACATTCAGCTCAACTATTTTGCCTAAAAATATATCAATGGCCTTCAGACCATAAGCATTAGATAAAGCGTGATAAATGAACAGTGGACAAGACCAACCCAGTAAATTTGAAATTGGAACCTCTATTATTACAGACAAAATACCAATACAAATAGTTAGACCACTGATCTTTCATAAAGAGAGCAACCAATGGAGCATAATTATAATTACAAGAAAAACAAGGTCTACAGCACCCAAAATTTATTGTACTTGGAAGCATTAAGCACTATACAATGTAGAATCAAGACACTAATCTGTCCATAATTACTTCCGGGGGATACAGTTAAAATATTCACAGATGACATGAATTTCCCCAAAATAAAGAATGAATAAAATAAAATTCATGCATTGTGAAAAGTTAGAAAGTTATTTTTGAACATACCAAAGCACCTTGATGTAAGACTGCCAAAGAGATCAGTTGCTTATCATAGTTAGCCTCACCAACCCAGAACCTGGAGGGATATGATTCTGAGGGGCAGAAAAGGAAGGTTAATTTACAAAAGCAACCTTAGTCAACATAGATTATTTGCTTAAAGAACAATGACTGCATCAAGCTTGTGAATAACTAAGGGTTCAAAGTTGTAAAGAAAGGTGTTTGAATGTAATGGTAGTTTTTACAGAACAAAACCTTAATCTTGGCATCTTATTTAACATAGGCATAAAAACAGAAATGCAAGAAATATACAGCAACTATAAAACTCTGCATATTAAGATAGTGTAACAAAACAATTTATATAATAAGTTATATTGAAAAAGGAAGGGTAGAAATTGCCTTGAAGTTCATTTGAGCTAATGTTATGATAGAATACCCTGGTATGGCTAAGAAGATCCCACACACGCAAATTCCCACTCATATGAAGTACAAATAACAATTTTCTCCCATGGATTTCAGATATTACCATATCCTGTACAGCCCCAACAACCTTTGCCCTGCAAAACAGAAGCTCAATATTATGAATTTTTTTTATAAATAATGTTATCAACTTTTGTAATTATAAAAATAATCTTTTGAAAAAAATAATTATAAAAATAGGCCTCTAAATGCGGTGAATGATTCACCGCATTTATAACTACTTATAAGTAGTAGAAAAAAAATAAAAGCGGTGAACCATTCACCGCTTTTATTAATATAAAAATATAAAAAGAAATAAGAAAAACAAAGAAAGCGGTGAATGATTCACCGCTTTTAAAAGCGGTGAATCATTCACCGCTTTTATAGGACTATATTTATAAATAAAAATTTAATAGGTCTATTTTTAAAATAAAAGTTTCGGAGGAGTCTATTGCAATAAAAAACCCCAATATTATGGCAAGTCTCCTGAATGAGAAGCACTGCCTTAAGAGTTAAGATCAGAAATGTAAATGAAAGTAGTAGAATAAATCAATGATAGAATATAGAACTGATTTCAAAAGAATTCCTCATTGATTATTCAAAAAAAGCCCATCTAGAACTATATTATGGCATGTGGAACCAAAATTGGACAAATTATGTTATTCATGCAATAAAGATCAATAGAAGTACAGATCTAATAGCTCATGTAATGTTAATCAAAGTAGAAGTTGTTTAATATCAGGTAAAAAAAGTTCAAGATAACAACTTAGAATAGGAAATATTGTCAAGGAATGAAAAGAGAAGGGAAAGCATAGTTTCAGATGGGAAATAAAAAGGGAGAGAAATGGTTCACATATGGAAAAAATAAAGAAAAATTGAAAAATGTAAACAAGAAGATACTGTCAAATAAATAAACATGAGATATGAAGTGAATGTGCAAAATCTAAGAAGCTCCATGCTTCTAAGAATTTACAAGTAATCAATATCTAAAGTAGGAGAAAGCAGTAACGCCTATTCACACGTCCCAATCTCTTTGAATTTAGATGACAAGAGAGAAGAGAGAATGTGGATCAAATAGCATTATCTGGTTATAGAATCTATATTGAATGAAGTACCTCGACACGAGATTCCACAAGCGCCCTATTCCAATATCATCACGAAGCTCACTTAAGAAACCTATGGTCATAATTAAAAGGATATTCATTACAAGAAAGCAAATGCAAACCAAAAGAGAAAGTAATTTTAGAAAGCACAATCAATTGCAATAGAAAAATAAAGTGTGGGCAGAAAGAAAATGCTTCAGTGAATATGCCCAAGATCTAAAAACTAAAAGAAAAACCTGGTGCATTAGGATCAAGTCTTCCAAGCTGGTAGCAGCCGATCGACCCATCATGCCGCCCAATTACTAGACAACCCAATGTAGCTGTTACAGCTGTAATCTTTCCACTTTGTGAGTGAGTTTGAACATTAAATTCAACTAGATCGTTTGGAGGGAAGATTGAACCAGATATATAAGAAAATGGTCTATGCAATTTACAAACAAAGGCAACTCCTGAAGTTGTCAAGACATAGAGCAAATAAGCATCCCCTGTGCCCCTCTCAACCTGGTATTTAAAAATTAGTATCTCCTAACTCCTGAAAGCACAAAATGTATGGGAGCAAAGTACTAGGCTCTCATAATAAACTACCTATACTGAATAGTAATAACATTGAACTAACCTCATCTTTGCATAAAAGGGCAAATGGATACAGCGGCTCTTGAAATACAAGGCGCAATCCGATCTCAGGAAATTCATCACGAGTAGATATATCAATCACCTCAATAGCACTTGGCAGATTCTTGTGAAGCCTCCTGCAATTGAGAAAGTTTAATTTGAGGAAGAAATTGGAATAATCAACAACGAAATAGTTCGTGCATTTTATAACTTCTTCAGATATTTGTATGAATAAATAGAATCAGTCATTTTAGTCTGCATGCAAAACTATCAACATCTCAAACAGCAAAATAGAAGAAAAATTCAGATGCAGGCAATCATTTTGACATTTCAGAAAGGAGCCTCAAGATATAATCAATCAGTTAAAGAAAGATGGAAATAGCATAAACAACTTACAGCATTCTACCCATAATAGGACGTGTAACTTTGGTATGAAAATGATGACAAAAAAATGATGAGTTTTGCAACGTTCATAATGGATTTATTTCTTTGGCTATTATCTATTCTATTTATCTTCATTATTTTTGTCTTACTTTCCGCTAATGGAGTTGCATGTTACAGCTTCAATTTTTAAGGCCATCCAAGTCGTTATTCAAACTAATATGAAAGAATACGAATTCAAGATTAAACGAACCTCAACTATTCTCAAAATTTTGGTATTTTCTTTGGCTTCTCTAAAATGCCTGTAATAAGCATAAATCTAAAATGCATGAAGCATAAACTCTATTTAACAAAAGAAGAGATCAATCCTCCCATATATTCACCGGCTGGAATAGTATCATGATGGATTTACTTGTTTCTATCTGGATTATTTTACTTGTGATTGTCGAAGCAATAGTCCCGGGCAATGCATGCAGTTATTGATAGACAGAAAAATCACAGTATGCATTTTCATGTACTAGCTAGAGCATTACATATGTCTGGTGGAGATCATATTCACTCTGGTACACTAGTAGGTAAACTGGAAGGGGAAGACGAGATGACTTTGGATTTTGTTGATTTATTACGTGATGATTTTATTGAAAAACACCGCAGTCATGGTATCTTTTTCAGTCAAGATTGGGTCTCTATGACAGGTGTTATACTTGTGGCTTCAGGGAATTGCCATTCCTAATCGCCAATGAGGCAACTAGGCAAGTGCAAATTCCTCTGCTTTCTGTAAGTCACCAAAGCAAAGATTTGTTTCTCAGTTTTCCTCGAGTTAGACCATACAAATAACTTGATGAAATTTTCCCTTCAAACCTTCAAAGGAAATATGGCAAAAAGAGGGAAAGGAACATCTATGGACCAACATAAAAAATTCTTATCTAACTGGCTAGTCAACCCTGAGCTAGCTCATATATTTGGGCTCTTAATGTGTCTATGTTAAGTCATACAGACAACTTCCATAGAGTACAGCTTTCCATAGAATTCTATATATGTCTATGAGATAGAGTGTCGTACTCAGTTTATTGTAGGCTTCTAGTTTAGAATTTTTCACCAGCAGAGGAAGTGATAGCTAGCTCGAACAACCTGTAATTTCCCCTTCTTCTTATTGTAGGAAAAAGAAAAAAAATATAGAGATATCTTCTGATGAATAACAAAGGCTAAAAGCTGAGTTTAGAGTATAAAGCCTTTTATCAGATTTGACATGATGAATACTTGTCTTTCACATTCAACAATCAAAATAACAATCCCTTGTTTCAAATGGCAATTCCGGAAAATGTACTTCAATGTCAAAAAACAATGTATTCACCAAAAAAAGGTTGGGGTTTCCACATGTCGCACACTACTCGGTTCAGATTGTAAGCTATTGAATGCTTTTAACTACTAGAACCTAGACATCTAGGCTGGCTCACCTCACCACCTAAAACCAATTAACCATCCGGTAAGATGTTTGTCAACCTTACTTAGCTGTCCTATACTAATACTACTCAGGTGGCTAAATCTGTTGAAACAGACAAGGAGAAGAACACCAGCGATCATACATAAAAAACATCCTTAATTGCATATATTATAAGGAAATCTAGCCCTGCATTTCCATTATAATTCTCAACCAGTTAGGGTCTTAGGCTGTAATAAAGAGTTTTATAAGAATCTAAGAAAACCCCTTAATGGTACAGAATACAACGTACTTTTTCCCATCTTTCGCTCTGTTTGATGTTTCTTTTCTACTACAGTTATTCAGGTGACTAAATCTGTTGACACAACCAAGGCAAAAAAAACCCAGCAATCGGAGGTAGAACACATCTTTAATTGCATATATCATAATAAAATCTGCATTTCCATTATAATGCTTAGACAGCTAGGATCTCAAGAGCTAATAAACAGTTCTCTAAACCAAAGAATCTAAAAAAAAAAAACAATTATGCTACAAACTGTAAATCACTCATTTCGCATCGTTCACCTTTTTCCTGCTTCTTTTCTATTACAATTATTCAGGTGAGTGAACTCATTAGCAATCAGAGACCGAAAACATGTTTAATTTCACAAACTACAACAAAACCTCTCCCTGCATCTCAATTTCAATGCTCAATCAGTTAAAGGGTTTCAAGTTCTAAGAAAGAGCTCTCTTAACCTAAGAATCCAAGAAAACCCCATTATGCGACAAGGCGCAAAGTGTTCATTTTCCCATCTTTCGCCCCATTCCTGTTCCTTTTCCCAATGGGAACTAACAAACACGACCATGCCCTCGGAGCCAATCGCAAGAACGAACACAGGAAACACCATCAAGGGAAGAGGAGGAATAGGGCAAGAGGAATCACCAGATGAGGTAGGCAGTGCGGTCGCCGGAGATGCGGAGGCACCCAGCGACGTCGCGCGGCTCCGCCGCCTCCGCCACTGCGGCGGGGGCCGGGGGCTCCGACGGCGGCGGCGGCGGCGGCGGCGGCGACGTCGAGGGGGAGGAGGAAGGGACGGTGAGCTCGACCCAGCGAACCCTATCGTTCCCGGGGATCGGCACCTCCACGCCGGCGATCGCTCGGGCTACTGCGGTGGCCATGGCGACGGCGAGCAAGAGGTGGACGAAGAAGGGTTTTTGTAGGGGTTGGGTTTTAGGCAGAGCGAGAGATGCGGGGGTAAGATCGGTAATTTGCCCACTAAAATCAATTTCTTTTGTGCTCTCATCAGACCTGGCAATCTCGACCCATACCCGCATGCGCCCGCGGCTACCCACAAATTTACTATTTAATACAAACTTTTTGAACCCAAAAAATTACGGGTAAAACGGATGGAGTGCACGTTAAAATTTGTGGATATTTTGGATAACCGCGGCACGACTACCCACACATATATTTTTTAATTAAAATATATATTTTTTTAATTAAAATACATATATTTTTATTTATTCATCTTAAAAATTTTAACCCTAATTTTCTTAAATAATGAGTTATGTCATATTTTTTAAATTTATTGCATTTAAAAAATATATGAGACAAAAAAAAAAAAAAAATTACGGTAACCCGCATACCCACCCGCCCACCCGCGGGTTTGGGTAAAGATGTCGCTACCCAAAAATTTGCGGGTAAATTTTATCCATGCCCAAATAACTCAGCGGGTACAATGACCCGCCCGTTTGCGTCTAGCTCTCTCATATATATATATATATATATATATATATATATATATATATATATAGAGAGAGAGAGAGAGAGAGAGAGAGAGTTGAGCTAGAATACTTTCAATAGCACCATTAGGGTGGTGCTATTGAGTTTTTAGCCATTGGAAGGAGAGATGTGAGGTTGAGATGATGGTAGTAGGTGGAATAGTGTTTGAGATGATGATGGTAGGTGGTGGTAGGTGGAATAGTGTTTGATCCAAGGGCTATTAATAATCAAGGAGTAGATCTAATGGCTAAAAACCTAATAGCATCATGGGAGGAATACTTCCAAAAGTATTCTAAATTAATTCTATATATATATATATATATATATATATATATATATATATATATATATATATATATATATATATATATATATATATATATATATATATATATATATATATATATAAATTATTCTTATCATATTAATGAGATGGGCGTTGTCTATCAGTTTTAATCATTGGATGAGAAATTGTAGGATTATGATGATATTAGTCGGTTAGAGTTGAATGATCCCCTTAGGGTTGAGTGGTTCCCACTGGGTTATAATATTTAATCCAATGGTTAAAAATGATGAAAAGAGTTGATCCAAAGGCTAAAAAACTGATAGGACAAGTGCTCCTATCCTATTAAAAGGATAGTAGCCGGACTCTCTCTCTCTCTCTCTCTCTCTCTCTATATATATATATATAGACTCCGACTACTATACTATTATGAGTACGATCGTTCTCGTACTAATATGTTGTTTTCGATGATAGAGCTTCCAAATCGACGATCCACACCGTTAAAAAATATTTACAGCATTTAAAACTTCTAGAAATAAAATGTTATAATTTTTCGACATCATTTACCTTACGATCAAGAGGTCACAAATTTGACAATTTTTAACGGCCGGTATGGAATACTTGCTAGTTTAACGGTGTAAAAGAATTGAAATTTGTTGAATTTTTGATAGAAAATTCTATTCACTACATAGATAAAGATCAATAACTCCGATCTTGAATTGAAGGATCCGATCATCCTTTTTTAGAACGTCGTTCGATTTTGACCGTTCATTTTATGCCCGCTTAATGGACTTTATTATGATTTCGAAACTGTGCGAAATTTATTTTCTAGAAGTTTCAAATACAGATCATATTTAACGGAGTGGATCGTCGATTCGGAAGCTCCATCATTGAAAACAACTTATGAGCAGTAGGTCTCCAATACTCATAATAGTATAGTAGGTGTGGCATATATATAGGCTAGGGCTACTATCCTATTAATAGGATATGAGCACTTGTCCTATCAAGTTTTTAACCCTTGGATGAGAAATTGTAGGGTTATGATGATATTAGTCGGTTAGAGTTGAATGGTCCCCCTAGGGTTGAGTGGTCCCCACTGGGTTATAATATTTAATCCAATGGTTAGAAATAATGAAAAGAGTTGATCCAAAGGCTAAAAAATTGATAGGACAAGTGCTCCTATCCTATTAATAGGATAGTAGCCGGATTCTATATATATATATATGTGTGTGTGTGTGTGTGTGTGTGTGTGTGTGTGTGTGTGTGTGTGTGTGAAAAGTTTCATCTGAAGATAATGCTAATAAGTTTAGCCATGAGAAAAAAGAGCCGTGAAAAAGCCCCGAATAAAGTCCTAACCCTAGCGATGGTGATTTGTATTAAGCGAACGTTAGAAATGCTATAATTTCCTATGAAGTCCATCCGAACGGGCATGATTGGAATATGAACATGTTTATGAAAAATTGGAATATGAACCGATTTATGAAAAATGATAAAGTGACGTATGAATCCTACATCATAAAAAAATATATTTAATATCGAAAGAGGAATAGATTTATAAAAAGTTGAAAAGTTATCAGATAGGCCCCCGTTATAATGAGAAAGAGGACGTTATAAATGCCATAATTTTCTATGAAGTCCATCCGAACGGGCATGATTGGAATATGAATCGATTTATGAAAAATGGTAAAGTTAAATAAAAACGGATGATTAGACCCCACATACTCTAAAATTAAACTACACATGCCATGTGGACAGAAGATTAAGAGGATTAATATAGGTTATAGAAGATAGATAGATAGATATAGAAGATAGATAGATGGAGAGTGAAAAACAACAGGTGGGCTCCACTTCAAAAAAATATTTACAATAAATAAAAACTGACGGTTAGGCTCCACATACTCTAAAATTAAACTACACATGCCATGTGGACAGAAAATTAAGAGGATTAATATAGTTTATAGGTTATAGAAGATAGAAGATTATAAATAGATAGATATATAGATGGAGAGTGAAAAACAACATGCGGGCTCCACTTCAAAAAGATATTTACAATAAATAAAAACTGACGGTTAGGGCCCACATATTCAAAAATTAAACTACACGGAACGTGGATAGAAGATTAAGATGATTAATATAGGTTATAGATTATAAATATAGATATTCCGGTTCGGTTCGGATACGGACCAAAGAAAACGGATCTCCAATATCATACCCGTTAAGCCTAATCCAGCCTCTCAACATCTCATGGCCGGCCCAATTAAATTGCGGCCCACAAATTAAAACCCTAATAAGCCCCAAATCGAAATCGATCTCGATCTCGATTTCGATTTCGATTCTCATTCCTCGTCGCCCTCTCTTTCAATCCACAGCTTCTTATCATTTTTCGGTAATTTTTGTAGATTTAATCGGTTTCTCTTTGGATTTTTTCTTTCTGGTGTAGTAATTTTTTTTCTTCCCTTTTTTGGGAATAATTTTAGTATACATGAGCCTCATTTATATCTTTTCTAGGGTTTTTGGGGAGAATTTTGAGAAGCTGTGTGATTAAGCTAAAGTTTCAATCATGGGTATGTAATTGCTGCAAAGGTTATATAAATCTCTCATTTTTTTTGATCCGATTCGGTTTCGAATTTTTCTGTTCTTGTTCTTCCAGAAAAAGTTGAAGCAAAATCCCGCAGGGAGAAGCGGAAAGAATCTCGTTTAGAGAAGAGCAGGAATCGGTTTCAATCTTGGGTTCAGCACCAGGTCCTCAAATTTTTTTTTTTTTTTGTTAATCTCTTTTAATAGTAGCTTAGTTTGGACTGTTTGGAGTACTGTGATCTGAAGTTGCTTGCAAATCAGGGGACTAAGAAGATGAAAAATGCGGCGTCGAATGATTCGAGTCGCGGTGGTGCGGAGATGAAATTCGGCGGAAAATCCGACTCTTTGAGGAAGAGGAGGAAGAATGCTGTAGAGAGTAAATCCAAATCCAATTCCAAGTTTCAGGAGTTTCTGAGAATGGATATGGGACTGGCGGCAGCCGGAGCGGAGGAGGATCTGGAAATGGAAAGGAGGCTCGCGAAGAAGCTCAAGGTGAAGGATGGGAGATTGGCCGGTTTCGACGATGGACTAAACACGCTCTTTGAAGATCTCGATCCAATTGAGGACTCCGTTGTTGTTAGTGGTGACGTAGAAGATGGCGGCAGTGAGAAGCTTCTTAAGTTGGATAAGAAGATTAGATCGAAGAAAAAGAAGAAGCCGCGAGAGAGCGAGGTAGCTGAGGAGGTGATTGCTAGTGCGTCGGGTATGGAGATTATTGAAGAGCCTCGTGCGGAGAAACCTGCAGCGGAGCGGAAGGCGAAGTATGTGGCCCCGCATCTGCAAGCTTGTGCGAATGCCGAGTCAGAAGAGATTTCTCAAATTCGCCGGAGAGTTAGAGGTTTCACGGTTTCGCTTCTCTCGCGTCTCCTTTCGATCCTTGTCTTCCGATTAATTGGTTGGGTCTGATTTGTTGCACTTGTATGATTCATTGCAGGGCTTCTGAACAGGCTTTCCGAGTCGAATGTGGAATCTATCACAGAAGAAGTTGCCACAATTTTTCGAGTAAAATCTGTTGTCCTGCTTCTAATTATTTTCTTTTGATCTTTATTTGTTGCATTGCTATTGACTTTTCTGCAGTCAGTTTCTCGCAGTGTTGGCTGTCAGGTAATTGGTGATGAGGTTGTCGCTTCTTGTTCTGGCGGACCCCGTGGCAATGAACAGTGAGAACTCTTCTATCCTCTTATCGCCTCAAATCCAAGCTTCGTTATTTATTACATGTTCTAGTCTTATGTAACGGAAGCATGATCCGAAAATGCTTGATTGAGCTTTCACTTGAAGAAGTACTTTTTTAGATAACAGTGCGTTGGTAAACTGTTTGCAATTTAGGTGCTATTTTGAACACTGTGGCTTCTAAATGGTTTACTGGATCTTAGCATTCTTATCTGCAGTTTGGAAACCTACTTTCCCAATTTCTTCATGTATAGTGCCTTGAAACTTTTTTTTTTAAAGAATAAAGAATTGTTTTGTTAATCCTACATTGGAAATGCAGAATATGTGACAGGAACTTTGAACCTTTAGTTGCTTATTGGGGTTGCATTGTGCATATGGTGATATGGATACCATTGTCTCAAGAAATATAATAAGTATGATTAAACTGGAAAGGTCAGATACCTGAATAAGATCTTGATAATTCTTTGTATGACTCTTTTTCAAGCACTAGAAATCTAGAGGTTGCACGCATTCTGTAGGTTTTTCTGGTATAGAAAATAATCACCTTAAGAACTTGTTTTGTAAGCAGAGATTTATGTACTTTGTATAGAAGTAGAGGAAAATACCTGTTATTTGGATAGAATGCATGTTTTAAAATACTCAGAACACCATCTTTTGTTCTAGCAACTTTTGAAGCCCAGTAACATCCTTTATTTGGAGTGTTGCATGTGTTAATCTAGTTTTCTGTTTACAACCTTAGCGCCTTCTGAAGTATGGTGCTAGATTGTCCAAGTGATTCAAGATGTAATCTGCTGATATTGTTCATATAATATGTACTGGTCTGGTTTTTCTATTTAGTCATATAGTTATTTAATAATTACATGATTTGCTAAATCTCTTAGATCAAATTATTAATGATATGAAATTTCTTTTATTTGTGAGGAAATGCTTCTATTTGTTGTATCAAGTATTTCTTACCAGACTAGTAGTACACCCAGTTTGCAATCGTTGCAATAACACGGATATTTTTTCTCTCTGTAGGTACGCTGCTGTATTTGCAGCTTTTGTTTCAGGTATGGCATGTTTAGTTGGGGTTGACTTCAGTGCGAAGCTGCTTGCTTCCCTTGCTAAATCATTCGAGGTATTGCTGAAACATACCATGATAATCACCATCCTTTGTTTTAGGTATTATAGCTATTATGAATTTCAATGGTTTTTCTAGAAAATAAGTTTCGCACTATTCCTGATTAGCATTTCCGTTCGTCTTTTAGGATGAATACTCGAAGGAAGACAGCCTATCTTTGCGGAATCTCACCTTACTATTGTCGTATTTGTGCATATTTGGTGCTTGTTCGAGGTTTGATGACACAGTTACTATTTCTATGGCTGCTTATATTTTATTTATATGTCCGTATGCTTAATCACAAGCAATCAATACCGGTTGTACTCGGTACAACTAGATTCTTTGCTTTCAAATATGTGATAATTGAGTTATCCTTTTCCTTTTCCCTTTTGTAACTTCTCTTTGGCCTTGTGTGCAGTGATCTTATATATGATCTCCTTTCGGAGTTGAGCAAGCGGTTGACAGAGTTGGACGTCGCTACAATCGTGACTATCTTACAGTGTACGTTCTCCATGATTTTGGTTCATTGTTGTTGCTGTAATTTGAAATTTCAATATTGGTCATGATCTCCTTTTGATATAACCTAAACTTGACTTGTGAAGGCTGTAAATAGTTTTCTTTTGAACTGAATAGGTTGCGGAATGAAACTCAGGGGCGATGATCCTAGTGCTATGAAAGATTTTGTCCTTAGCATTCAGAATAGAGTAAATGTGTTGAAATCTTATTCTGAAGTCACACAAGATGGGAATCGGAACATAAATAGTAAAAGAGTAATCTCCTTAATGTCCCTACCTCCCTTTTTCAAGCTGCTGCTTCTCTCGAACTTGTTCATAATTTTCTGGCTAAACTTATGTGCAGATGGAATTCATGCTTGAGACAATCTGTGATATTAAAAACAACAAAAGAAGGCCTAACGAGGATCCCACACATCATACACGGTTGAAGAAATGGCTACAAAAGGTCCCTGCGATAAAAAATTTGTTAATTTTCTTCTTAAATTTCTTTTCACTGTATCATGAATAGTCCAAGTAAATCCGGGTCCAGTAATTTATGGTCCAGAATAATACTGTGCAGCCTCTTCTAGAACTTGTTGGATGTGATAGGGCAAAAACATTACGCTTATTCTTTCGGTGTCTGCAGCTAAGAGCAGAAGATATCCTCTTGCGCGGGCTCAAGTGGAGCAAACTCCTCGACCCAGAGAAGAAAGGCCAGTGGTGGTTGTCCGGGGATGTAGCACCCACAATGGAAAATATCGATGACGTGGCAACTACAATCAACATGGAGGTTTTGGAAGCACAAAAGTTGGTTCAGCTCGCGGCCGCTCAGAGGATGAACACCGACCTACGACGGGCAATCTTTTGCATAATTATGAGCGGTGAAGACTATATCGATGCTTTCGAGAAGCTCCTGAGACTAGATCTTTCTGGGAAGCAGGTATATATGCACTTTTTTCTTTTAATCTTTTTCACCTTATAATCATCCCTTATTTGTTATTCACCCTATTGGTATTGTGCCTCTAATTTCTTTTTGTCGGAACACAGGATCGGGAAATTATGAGGGTCCTTGTTGATTGCTGTTTGCACGAAAAGATGTTTAACAAATACTATACCGTTTTGGCTTCTAAGTTATGTAGTCATGACAAAAATCACAAGTTCAGCTTACAGGTGAGATGATTCTTTTGTTTCTTCTTCTTTAGATGATTATATTCATATTTTGTTGCAGAGTTTGTTGTATCATGTGCAAGATATACTATGACGAGGTGTTAGAGCTCTTCAAGTGATTTATGCTTGCTCTTAATAAAGCAACCTACCTAGCAATCAATGAGAAAAAATCTTGAGGAAAATGGGGTGGGTTGATATTTTTTCGCAGCATGTGGAACATCCTCACATGCTCATCTAAGAGGAGCCTTATTATTATTTTTTTACTCTCCCTTTTATTCTTTTCAAGAAGTACAAGATACTAGAAATAATATTTTACTGCATTTTCTGCAGTTTCTCATCTGTTCTCTTTCTGTTCTATTACTCCAGTATTGCCTATGGGATCACTTTAAAGAACTCGACACGATGGAGCTGAACCGTTCCATGAACCTCGCGAGATTCGTCGCGGAGATGCTCGCGAACTTCTCGCTCTCCCTCGCTATCCTGAAGTCTGTAGATCTAGCCAACCCCGTGTATCTGACCCCTAAGAGGATCATGCATTTCCGAATGCTGCTCGAGTCCATCTTCGAGAACAGCGACGCCCTCGTATGGAACATCTTCACCCGCATATCTGCGCTCCCGGAGCACGAGATGCTGAGGAGCAGCCTCATCTTCTTCATGAAGCAGTATGTTGTCGCCGCAAACACGGAAAAGCCTTTGGCCAGCAAATTCAAGATTGCGAAGAAGGCACTTGATAATGTTGCTGGAATCCTCATGTAAAAGTGCTCTACTTTTTTGTAGACAAAATGCCCTTTTGTTCCTCTTTCCCTCTTTTATATCTTAAGATCAAAGTTTTGCTTTGTAACTGAGGTAAATACAACCGGGTTAATCTATCTGTTAAGCAGTGAAAATTATTCGAATGTAACATTGGTTGCCCCCCCCCGTTATCTCTCTCTCTCTCTCTCTCTCTCTCTCTCGATCGACCTAGAGATGCGAGAATCGTTCGAAACCCTAGAGATTGGTGATCGGAGACGCGATCACCAATCGCTCCTCGTGTGATTTTGGTGACGATTTTTAGGTGGGGTTTTGGGGGTCGAATTGCATCCAGGGTAAGGGTTAGGGCGAGGGCGGTGGAGGTTTACGTCGGGGAAGATGAAGAGGAAGGATCTGGACGAGGCATACGATGAATTCTCCGGCTTCGCCATCTCCTCCCCGGCAACGAAGATCAGGAGATTGGTAATTAGCTCTTCTCTCTTTTACGATCTCAGTTTGTTGTTCAATTCTCCTAGATTTGCCCCTTTTTTTTTTCCATTTAATTGCTACTTGTACACGATTATTCTTGTAGTTTATGCGTGCAAAGAGCGTAATTTGATGATTTCTAAATATTTGTGTAATAATTTGCTTGCTAATTGGGCATAGAACTGTTGAGGAGTTTTCAGTTTTACACTGTACTTTGGCTTAGAAATTGTAGCTGGAATTAGGATGATTAACACTTGTTGGAATTACTATCTACTTGATTTACTTTC
The DNA here is from genome assembly GCA_025177825.1 of Aechmea fasciata. NCBI lineage: Eukaryota > Viridiplantae > Streptophyta > Magnoliopsida > Poales > Bromeliaceae > Aechmea > Aechmea fasciata. The sequence goes on along the minus strand of CM045941.1, from coordinate 8,277,595 downwards.
ATTCGTTGTCGTCGCCGTAAAGTGCTGTTTAGATATCCGTAATTTGATTAAGAAAATTCGAGGTATGAACTTTTAGTGGCCAATTTTGGTTGCAGAGTGTTACTCTGGGAACAAAGTAATTTTTACGCCCATATAGCGCTGCCCTTTTTGTTCATCATAGTTTCTGTGAAGTGCAGTTTAGAAACCCTTAATTTGATTAAGAAACTTTGAGATATGAACTTTTAATGACCAATTTTGGTTGCAGCGTGTTTCTCACGGAGTAAAGTAATCTCTGTGCTCATTTAGTGCTACTGCTCTTCATTTTTCCCCAATCAAAGACACCTTAAGATTGATTACATAGAAACTCTGTCTTTTTGTAGTTTATAGACTATAGAGAAACTAGTAATGAGAATGATCAGTTTTGTTTATTTGTCATCTGATTGTGGAGTATATGAATTGTTCTAGAAACCTTGAAAGTTCGATTGTGGGGAAAAAAAAAGAGTAGAAGAAATGCCGTGTAGAAAGTATAATCCTGTTGAAGTTTAGTGTAATATAATAATGCAATAAAGCCTTTTAGTTATAATCGAGAAGATAGGCTTGCTAAATTACAGCAACTAATAATCGAAAATATTCCCTTGCTAGATGATGGCTGTTGTTGTTCAGATGATTGGAAAATTGATCTTTTTAGGGGCTCTTCATTTTCAGATCGATTGATGCATACGAGTTGTTATTTGATAAGAAGGAAAATCAGTCTCCTAATTATGCCACGCTTTTTTGTTTTTTTTTTTTCTGCTTGGATTAGGAAAATGTGAATTGGCACACTTGATTTATCTCCATCTGATGCTTAACAATGAATTGGATCTAAGTTATATTCCTTCTCACTCTTGTTTGTGTTTTTGTTTGAAGGATGCGGGGGTTCCCCCATATATGGTAGATGAAAGATCTGCTGTTCCTCTAGCAATTGAAGAACTGTTGCCGAGTACTAGTGGTGCGCCTGAAGTGGAATTGATGATGGATGATGCCCTGCCTTCTCTCCCTTCTGTCGACGAGAAAGCTCTTGTGTTATACAAGCCATCAGACGCGCCACTAGCTCTCAACCCAGGCCAATCGCATGTTTCTTTGCTAGCGAGCCCAGACTTGATTGAAGGTCTCAAGAGTAAGTTTTACTAATGAACACAAACATGCAATTTTCTTTTCAGGTTCAGTATATTTGGGGTGCTTTCTCTATCCATCAAGTTTGCTACTGCTTTTTTTATTTCTTGTCCTTTGTCGGCCGGTCCTTATATCATGCTATCATCAGGCTCTTGTAGTTACATGTGACCTCTAGTTTCACCACTAATGTCTACAACTTTATGTTTGTGATCGACTTCTGTCATTGGCCGCAACCCAGTGTGTGCAGTTGATGTGCTGGCTTTGCGTATTTTGATAGTTTATTTGTCGTTTAATTTTTTTTAGACTCGATATCTGGTCTGATGCCATATATGACCTTCTAGTTTTATCATTACAGCTTGCCTACTAAATTCTTTTTTTTTCCAAATCATCTAAACAAACCGAGAAAATAATTCCATGTTCTTTGTCGTCTTTTGAAATCGGGATATAGCGATTGTATGTCGTTGTCCAAGACATTTTGGGTGTTGGATTCTATGCTGAACAATTCAGACATCATTCAACTCTCTGTAATTTTGATCTGACAACTAATCCATACTCTCAAGTTATGCTTTTCATAAACAATTGTTGATTCTGATGTCAATTTTTGGGGTGATTTAAACATTGCATGGAACTTTTTTTTTATTTTATTCCAGGCCGAGTTTTTAATCATGAGATCAATCGAAGCTTGGAGTTCAACTCTCCGGAGCAAAGCAACAGCTTGGCGGCGGTGGTTCCATGGGTCCCAAAACCGGCCATAGCCGCCGCCGCCACAACTAATTGGCATCTCACCCACCCAAAAAGGCCGGTAGTGGAGGAAGCTGTGACACCCCAATAGTTCCACATCGGATGGGAATGAGGTTGTCATTGGGTTTATAAGAGACTTAGACACTAGTAATAATAACTGGGCTTAAGTATTCTGGGCTGGTGGTTGGGCCCAACGAGTTATTATTGCTAGTGGGGTGGGTCGTTACATTTGGTATCAGAGCCGGTTTACCAGCTGGACATGTGTGGCGAGTCTCGGCTGAGCGAGGGTCTGGATGACGGGCTAGCAAGACGAGTCTCACATCGCCCGGTGATCGTGGGCTGTGTGTGTGATTGGACTGACGAGGACGTCAGGGCCTTAACGGGGGGGGGGGGGTCTGTGACACTCCAATAGTCTCACATCGGATGGGAATGGGATTGTCATTGGATTTATAAGAGACTTAGACATTAGTAATAATAACTGGGCTTAAGTATTTTGGGCTGGTGGTTGGGCCTAACGAGTTATTATTGCTAGTGGTCTGGGTCGTTACAGAAGCAATGGAGGACGAAGAAGCGGAAGCACGAGCCAATACTGCTCCATCAGGAGGCGAGAGCTTCAGCCGGTGGCAACAACAACTACAACACTGTGTGGTCCCCGAGCTCCGGCCGAACCCATCCACCTCTATCATGTGGTCATGGTGATTGCGGATTTTCGATCTCTTCTTTAGCTCTTCTCTCACCATTTGCGCCACAGATTTTTTGAGTCTTTAGTATTTACTCCCTTGCAGAAAGATAAGAGGGGCCAATGAGGAGCTTTTTCCAGATTGATTTGAAGGTTAGTAAACTGTCCTTCTGTGTATAATATAGACCAAAATTACTCACTCAATGCAATGATTTTAGCTTTAAACTCTCTACTGCTTCAGCTTCCTCTCACAGCTTTTGCTCATTAGCCCTTCTATAGTAGGGGCCATGGCTACTATAATATTATGAGTATTGGAGCCCTACTACTCATAAATTGTTTTCGATGATGGAGCTTTCGAATCGACTATCCACTCCGTTAAATATGATCTAGAGTATTTGAAACTTCTAGAAAATAAATTTTGTAAATTTTCGAAATCATAATAAAGTCCATCAAGCGGGTATAAAATGAACGGTCAAAATCGAACGATGTCCTAGAAAAGGATGATCGGATCCTTCAATTCAAGATCGGAGTTATTGATCTTTATCTAGGTAGTGAATAGAATTTTCTATCAAAAATTCAACAAATTCCGACTTTTTTATACAGTTAAACTAGCAAATATTTCATACCGGTCGTTAAAAATTGTCAAATGTGTGACCTCTTGATCGCAAGGTAAATGATGTCCAGATTGATTTGAAGGTTATAAAATGTGATTTCTAGATGTATAATATAGACCAAAATTACTCACTCAATGCAATGATTTTAGCTTTAAACTCTCTACTGCTTCAACTTCCTCTCACAGCTTTTGCTCATTAGTGCTTCTATAGTAGAAGTAGATACTACATGTGCTTAAAAGTTAAATCTCCTTTATTTTACAATTGAGGTTTCAAGCAAATTTAATATGGATGAATAAACATTTAAATAGATTGAGTTGATTGATTGAACAAAGAATTTTTATCAGTGTGTTTTTATGCACCTGGGTCTACAATTTCTCAGATTTAGAACTGCTTCTCTACTCCCAAAGCAGAAGCTGAGAAGATGTTGTCAAACAAAAATATCCAAAGCTTTTGGTATAGCAGGAAATTAAAAATAGCCAAAACTTCAAAAACCCCCCCACGTGGTTTCGCACTTTAAGTGTGACCCTGTGGTTTAAGGTGTATCAATTTGTCCCTCTGTTGTTTCGTTTTTTTCTTTTTATTATCAATTCCATTATTAATTTTTTAAAATCAGTGACAAAGTTAAAATTAAAGGGTGCTAAAGTAAATATTCGATAAATCTAGATGGGTATTTGAAGTTTTTTTGTATATAATTTAACGAAATATTAACGAAAAAGTTATCAAAAAGATAAAAATGAAACCACATGAGGGCAAATTGATACACTTTAAATCACAGGGTACGAAAGTGAGAAAGTAGGAAACTATAGGGGTTTTTTTTTGAAGTTTTCCCTTAAAAATATAAACAATCTCTTAAGCTCCAAATCAGGGTTTATGGTGCCAAGTTATTAAGTGTTTTACATCCAAGCAAACATTAAAACTCAAAAAACTACTTGCACTAGTATCAAATTATACCAAAACAAATAAAAAAGTGCTTGAATTTAAGTTTGATGATGTATGAGTTACATCAGAACAAACAACGAAAAAATAAGTACACTTTTAAGAAAATTTTAACGCTACTGCACTTGAGTTACGTTGGATTTAGAGATTCGCAAATTTAGAGTTTTATTTTGACCTTCGAACTTTTAAATTCGACATTAGTGGCCATTAATCTCGTAAAATTCTATTCATATGTATTTACTCAAGAAGTATGTAGTACTTGTTAGGGGAAAAATATGATCAAATAGTTAGCTATAAGCCTATAAATAGCATATTCTACTTTTAAATTATTTTATTTTGAATAAGATAATTCATCTTATGACTGAAATATGTTATCCAATCAAATTACAAATGTCAATACCTTTTAAAAAATAAAAATTCAACTACTAATTTTTAATTATATAAGCTGAATATTTTTTGTGACATCCAAATACAACCATAAATGAGGAATAATATAATCAAAATATTTAAGATAAAACATAAGGTAGATGAAATATACTATATTAATTATCAAATTATAAATGCTAAAATTTTTTAAGAAGCAAAACTCTTAACTCCTAACTTTTGGTCCAAAAAAAAAAAAAAAAAATCATGTTAAATAAGTTGTGATATCTTTTTCCATATCCAAATAAAATAATTGTATTGTATGAGATAGAAATATTCTAGCTATGGAAATTATATTTTGTATCAAGCTCAATAACTATTATCTATGAATATTTCTCAAAAAAAAAAAATTGGAGAATTTTTTTTTCATGAAAAACTCTTTTTTTTAAAGCTTTTTTTCTAAATTTTATAGAAAACTGGTGTTTTTATTTTCCAGATCTTGTTTTAAAGGAAATCGAAGACACTAGTTTTATTTTTAATTTAGTAAAAATGCTGTCCAAAAAAAGTTAATTTTTTTGAAACTAAACGCACGAAAAAAATGAAGAGCATAAGTTTGAGAAATTAAACACAAAAATACTATTTAAATAAAAAATACTCTAACTCCAATCAAACACTAATTTTTTTAATCCTGAACTAACTCCAATTCTCAACCAAACACAAAAATACTCTAACCCCACCTTAACCTTGAACTTAACCCTATTCCTGGAATAACTAATTTTTTCTTAACCCCGAACCGAACGGTAGCTTAGTGAAAGAAAGTGATTTTTGAAAGAATGCGACTCTTAGTAAAAAAAGAAAAAAAAGAAAAAAAAAGGAAAACACGACCTTATGATATTTCTTTTTTTTTTTTTTTTTTTTTAAGAGAAAGATAGCACGCTACCCGCTTCGTTTATTTCATTTAGAAATAAATTTAGCTGTAAATGTGAATCAACTAGGATTCGAATTTGAGTCTCGGGTACCAACCACCAAGCTCTTTTGCCACCTGCGCTAGAAACGGTCGGTGAAAAATGTATTTTTTAGTCATATAAAAATGTGTATTTCTTAATGAAACGCAACCATTGGAAAAAAAGATGTGTTATAAAAAGGCTTGTCTAGTGATAAATGCAACCATTTAAAAAGGGTGAACATGAAGAAATGTGTGCCCTAGAATTTTAACATCAAATTTTAACATCTAATAAGTGGTGTGCTTCATGGTACATGTTCCTTGGGCATTCATTAACATTTATTGTGATTGTACTAGGAATTGATAAGCCTATTTATGTAGTACAACTTAAGTGGACATCCACATAAAAACATAATGTGACATTATTGGTGTCAAATCTCAGCATACTCCAACAAATGTTCTTTAGTTGGCCAAATCTTTCTTCAATCTCATTATTTCGAGTGACAATTAGAAGGAATTGAGAGGAAAGGAGCAACATCATATGTTGATCATAATGGATGAAAATATAACGATCCGACCCATCAGTATAAGCATTAGATTTTTATCTTCCTCGTGCGATCGAATCAATGGATCTGACGAGAAAGTTACTTACTAATCCACGAAGATATGTAGATTGGACCTTAAGACTCATCACTTGAAAAGGTATCAAGTGTTTTTGATTACCAAGGATATAATAATTATAATGGTAATGTAATTAAACATTAAGAATCTTTTGTAACTCAATTAATGCTGAGATTAGATCCATTTGGGCCCTCAATATCTGGAAGCCCAATTGTCACATGAGATTTAGGCTTCGTTTGGTATTGCGGGGAGACTGCGTTACGTGCGGTGAGAAAGTGCGTTGGAAAAATACCCTGTTTGTTTCCGTACGTAATATTGCGTTCCGCATATCGCGATGAGTCGGTTACGATATATTTTCTGCGTTCCTACCGGAGAACGCAGAAGCATATCCATATATGCTTTTTCTACAACTCCATTTTATCTAATAACGTTAGATAGACCTCAATACCAAACTAAGCCTTATATGTCTAACTCATTAAGTTTTAGAGAGAGAGAGAGAGCAGGGCTGCTGCGTTGCTTATAAGTCATTTTTTATGATGAAAATTTTGAATTGACGATCGATTCTGTTAAATTTGATCTAGCGTATTTGAATTATTTAGAAAATAAATTTAAGATTTTTCGATATCATTTAACTAGTGATCAAAAGGGATCAAAATCAACAACTAAAAATAAAAATCTCACAAAAAGTTATGATATAGCACTAAAATATTTGATTAAAAGTATTTATTTTGTTGTAGGTAGTATAAAGGTTTTTCTATCAAAATTTTATCTGATTTGAATAATTTTACATTGTTAAATTTGAAAACGGCGAATATCAACCATTAAAAATTATTGATTTTGAATCCTTTTGATCGCTAGGTAAATGATATCAAAAATCTCAAAATCTATTTTCTACATAATTCAAATATGCTAGATCCAATTTAAAGAAGCCGATTGTCGATTTGAAATTTTCGTCATAAAAAATAGTTAAGGAGTACGGAGGTCTCCCCGCTCCTAAGAGCACATCGGCCCTGCTCTATATATATACACATAACTCAATCTCTAGTTCCTAGTGAACTGTTATCCCTTTTGGTATGGGAACTTAATTATGTTTGCTTTCATATTTTAAAGCTTGCTTTGGGTTTATCCTCCAATGGTAAGGCCCACAAGGAAGCTCAATTAGTTAAGCTAATGCTGGGTTTAATTAAAGGTGAAAAGCAAATCTCATGTTAAGTATAACATTGTACAAAACAAAATTCTCCTTTTGATCTATAATGAATTTGTTGGAAGTAACAAATTTGATGCATTACTGACCGTTCCTAGAGCAAGTGGCAAAGCGCTTGGTGGTCGGTACCCGAGACTCGAGTTCGAATACTAGTTGATTCGCATTTCTAGCTAAGTTTATTTCTTAACGAAATAAACGAAGCAGGTAGTGCTACCTATCTCTCTCTCAAAAAAAAAAAAAAATTTGATGCATTCGATTAGTGGAGATTTTATATAGTTTTCGATATAGTAAAACCCAGTCGCCGTTAATCGACACATTGAATCATCGCCATATATTAAGATGTGCAAGAATTTTCTACACCCAAGGACTATAAAAAGAGAGAGAGAGAAATTCTCTTTTTGATCTATAATGAATTTGTTGGAAGTAACATACTTGATGCATTTGACTAGTGGAGATTTTATATAGTTTTCAATATAATAAAATTCTGTCACTGTTAATCGGGACGTTGAATTATCGCCACATATCAAGATGTGCAAGAATTTTCTACACCCAAGAACTACGGAGAGAGAGAGAGAGAGAGAGAGAGAGAGAGAGAGAGAGAGAGAGAGTTGGTGAGCTCTACCTTCACCTTCACCTTCATCAACCCTTTTTTAGGTGTTGACCTAAAAATGGAGTCATAGTACTCCTTTGGAAAAAATGGAAAAAGTGGATCACTCATGCACTATATTAAAGATGTGATATTAATGGAAGGTTGAGTTGAGAATCCCCTCCCTATTAGCCTATGGAATCATCAATACCAACTATAAGTTGATAGGTTTTAACCATATGGAAATTCCATTGTGATAAGTTAAATTATTTACTCTCTCTCTCTTTTTAGTGAATGCCACATCAATTATGTGTTTCCTTTTCCACCAGATTAGGTGGAATATTTATCTTCTACTTGTTGTGTCATTTATAAAAAAGATACTTGACCGCACTCCGTGCATACGTATACTTTATGTTCTGCACAGAATAAATTATGATTAATATCTCAAAGTCAAAATTTAGTTCAATACATATGTTTTGCGACATTTAAAGAACCTATATATAAAAAATTATGTATTTTAAAAATCTATTATCAAGGCATCAAGCTGTTCCAAGAATCAATGATAATGACATAAACACTATTTGATTTATAAGAAATCAATATTTAAAAAAAAAAAATATATATATAGAGAGTAGGGCTACTATACTATTATGAGTAGTAGAGCCCTACTACTCATAAGTTGTTTTCGATGATAGAGCTTCCGAATCGACGATCCACTCCGTTAAATATGATCTAGAGTATTTAAAACTTCTAGAAAATAAATTTTGTAATTTTTCAAAATCATAATAATGTAATTTTTGCTCATATGCATTTCTATATATTTCATTTTGGTAACACAAAAAGTTTCAGTGATACTCTAATAGTCCTACATCGAATGAAAATGAAGTTGCAATTAGAAATTGCTGAGAGCCGAATTCTTCAACCGCTGACTCGGTTAAAGATCTTCCTTTGCAAAAGCGTGCGAGGAGGTGAAACAACTACGAATGACGACCATCAAAATTTGAACCCATCACGGATCAAGTGATTCAGTTGATGAGGGATCGGATCAATCGAGTTCGATTCAACATAATAGATTCGGTTCAGCTGGATCAGCCAAGTGTACAGACTGCACAGAAATTTTTGATTCGGCTGAAGAGCCGAATGAAACTTATATTGCTAACATTCAGAAAATGTTAACAAGACAGGATAAAGGGATAACCTATGCTACCAACTACTACTAAAAAAGACAGAAGATGCGGAAAAGTAAAAAATGTTACAAGTATACTACTCCTAGAAAATAAGGAAAAAATACATGGAATTGAAGTGGTCTTCTGTTCGCCGGAAAAAAGACCACTCTATTAAGTCTTTTCTGTTTATTTATATCTCTGCTTGACGTTTTTAAGTTAGATACATAATCGGCCATTTCCCTAATTCCGCGGGCCACTACTAGCTAGCCGATCCTAGCCGCATCAATGTTAACTGTTTTTCAGTTTCAATTTTGTTTTACTCAGCTCTTAGCGTACCACGTGCTGCTTATCTATTGGTCTTATGAATCAATCGCGCAACATATCGGGGTCTACCACGTAGCATTATTTTTGTGACATATCGAACTTCTAAAGTCTTGAAGTTACGAGGTATGTTGGCTTAGAAGGCCATAAGAGTGGTTCCGGTGAAGTCTGGAAGCTTTCAGGTGTTTTTGGTGCACTAGGTGCGAAAACGGAGCCCGAAAGGCTACTTTGGGCCGTGAGCCAAATCCGGCACTTGCGCGGATGAAATGACGATGTGGACATGATTTAAATCATGTGTGGAGAGGCCCGGTTCAATTTGAAAAGAATCGGAGGTCAAACGAGCCAAAAGTGAGTTGGAACGGAGAAGAAACGGAAAAAGCTGAAAATTTGGCTAAGTCCTTGGAGTAGGTGATGGTCCGGGGGACCGGTCCACGAAAGGAGACCGGTCCGGAAGGCTGTCCGCGAGAGCTCTCTGGGGACCGGTCTCTTAAGGGGAGACGGTCTCAGTGCGCGAGTGGAGCAAGGCTCTCGGGACCGGTCTGGGTTAGGAGGCCGGTCTCGAGCCGAAAATGCCCGATTTGAACATTTCAAATATTGTAAAGTTGAGGGGCCTTATAGCAATTGTGCGGGGGGTTAGTTGTAAAGAGAGGGATAAAACCTCTTCTCTTTCTCTCTCCCTCACTCACGATCGCTCTCTCTCTCTCTATATATATTGACAGCAAGAAGAAGAGAAGAAGGAAAGAAAAGAAGAAGAAGAAGAAGAAGAAGAAAAGGAAGAAGGAGATGGAGAAGAAGATGATGGTGATGATGATGATGACCATCTCCTCCTTCTCCCTCATGTGGGCAAGCTCTTGAGAGGTAAGCTTGAGCTCTCCCTCTCTCTCTCTCATGGTAGATCCCCTTGTAGTGGGTCTTAAACCCTAGAGTTGGGATTTATGGAACCCTAGCATGCTAGCAAGATGAGTATTCCCCATTTCGTAGATCGATTTGGTGAATTTGGCTATAGTAGCATCTAGGGCATCCAAATGGGGATTTTAAAAATAGATGAGATTGATCTCATTTGACCCCATAGAAACCTAATTGGGGGTACAACGAACGCGTTGGCGCGCTCGGTTCGGTGATCCGACGAGCGGTTGCAAAGATATTAATATTTTAATATATTCATACCAGATGTCTACAGCACGCAAGATAGGAGCCCTAAATTCACGAAAACGGAACTGGGGCAACTTGAAGACGTGGGGCAACGGCACGAAGTCTCAGATCGAGATTCGGAGATCGTTCGGTCGCGCACGAGTCGAGCCGAATACGGGTGCCGCGGGCGGCCGATTGCAAGTGTCGACGAGCAATCGGAGAGCAAAGCAGTGGGTGCGTTTACCGAAGCGACTAGGTCGCCTATATGTCTAAGAGTTACTTAACTCCTGTTGATGCATGTTCAATAATGCATGAGTAGAAATGCATGCTAGTGAGGTAAAGTAAAATGCTAAGTAGATGCAAGTAAATGAATGAAGTGCATGATAATAGCATAAAGTACAATGCTAGAAGAGTAAAAGAATGCATGCTTAGCATAATAGAAACATGCATATGAGTGGATTGATAGACATAAGAGAGCCAAGTAAAGAATGCCAAGTAAAGAATGTGAGTCATGGACTAAATGTACATATAGATCGAGTGGCATCTAACCTAGTGTAAAGAACATAGGTTATAGTAAACCTAGAGTCAATGGACCTAGGAGTGTGGCATCTAACCTAGTGTAATGAACATGGGTTATAGCAAACCTAGAGTCAATGGATCTAGGTGAGTGGCATTGAACCTAGTGTCAAGGACATAGGTTGAACAACGATGGCAATGGACCCAGTGTGAGCAAACATAGGTCGAGCTAGAATGACATTGAACCTAGAGTTAAGACAACCTAGGTTATGTGACAAGGAGTGAACCCTAGAGTCAAGTGGACCTAGGATGTAAAGAACAATGGACCTATTGGGTCGACTCTTGAGGGTTAAGGCCAACCCTCGAGCAAAGTGGAATGGATTCGGAATCCCAGTAATGGTGAGCGCGATAGTTCTGGTTCCGCGGGTGTATGCGGCATGTTCCTCTCCCACCGGAAGAACTTCGAGGATTGTGACTAAGCAAGAACAAAGTGAGCGCTAGGGTGTATGCGGCATGTTCCTCTCCCTATCAGGGAATCTTGGCTATGGGTGTATGCGGCATGTTCCTCTACCACTGGCGGATCCCTGACCACGGTGCACGGACCTTCGGGCGGACCGTTGGGCGATGTGGTTCTTGGCTTGCAGGCTGAGGTGCAAGTGACAGCGTCCTTCACCTCGAGCCAGGCAAAGTGCGGATTATCCGCTACTGATTGACTCGTGGCCGAGTCGGGTGGCTAGTTGGAATCAGGTAGAAAGAACCTTGAGGGCTAGTGATATGTATGGTGAACCTAAGGTAATAGACACCTTAGAAGCAAGTTGGACTTGAGATGGAAACCTAGGGTTATAGAAACCTTGGAAGTTAATGACATGAGCTAAGGTAAGTAGAAACCTTAGAGTTACAACGGGTATGAGTTATGAATAGCTAAGTAAGAATGAAATAGCTAAAGTACAGAATAGCGAAAAGGTAAAGAAAAGCTAAGAGCTAAAGTAATAATTTGCATGTTGCATTTGTGAGGCATGTTTTTATGTTAGTTGCAAGTTATATATCTATATATGTTTTTGGACTAACATATTTGCAGGGCCTCCTTAGACCTATTGGTCGAGCTGTTCTCTTGGGTGACCGTACCCACGAGAACTATGGACAATAGTTCTCACCCCCGTGTTGTGGTTTTGGGGGTACAGGTATACACGTGAGCGGCGCGACGGCGGCGAGGCAAGAGGCGTAGATACGTAGATAGCGCCTACCGGGAGACAGAGGTAGCGTACCACGAGGCCGTTTTAATAGGGGGGACTAGAGGGTAGTGAGCAAAATGTAACTAACTGGTGAAATGATGTAATAATGAGTAGATTGTATTTGGAAGTCTAATGTAAATTAATCGGTGATGTAAAATCAATGTGGAATGAATGTAATAACATAAGATGTGTTTATGTTGTTTGATACCTAGCTTCCTTATGCAATCGTTGTATGTTGAATACTGTTCCTAGTTGGAACCTTCTTGTAATTATATCGATTGCGACGCCTTGGACGTACAGGGGAAACTCTGTCCGTTCGGCGGTCTGCCGGCGCGCCGAATCCGACCGAATTGGCGGGCTCGGGGCGTGACAGATTAGTTGGTATCAGAGCATAATTAGAGAATGGGACAATGGTTTAGGTGAACCTAGGAGACCCTAGGATAGTAAACCATAGGAGAATAAGGCTCGTGAGAGACGAGGACTTGTGACTATTGGCGAAAGGTTAATCGATTGGGTCAAGAGTTAGAAACCTCTAAGATGGATATTAGAGGTAGACTCGAGGTGTGGTTTATTCTCAACCGAGGATGTTCATGTTGGGTATACACAACATGAAACCGAGTGATGAGAATAGATGCCCTTGCATGACTTTCGCCCGATTTGAGTCAATGTTAAGTTGTTTCGTGCTTGACCTACAAGGTTGAGAGTTAATCGAGTTGTCCTGTTTCAGGAAAAGATGGCTCCGCGTAGGCGATCTTCACCCAGATCGGCGCGGGAGGGAACAAGTAGTGTTCCTGAGCAATTCGAGGCGAGTGGAGGCCCGGTGCTCCGCTAGCAGTTGAGTACGCTTATGGGCGTAGTGCCGCGGCTGCGAGGAGCGGATCAAGGGGCTCCATGAGTCGTTGCACGACGACAGCTGCGGTGGCCGCGCGTGGCCGCGCCGTGTGCCGGCGGGAATGACGACGGATTCGGGGCAGGCTCTGGTTCGGTGGAAATGGAGCGAGAGAAAGAACGGGCTTTGGCGGCCCTTATGGCCTTCAAAGAGTTCGATCCGCCTGTCTTCGATGGAGAGAACGTCGATCCATGGATCGTAGAGATGTGGATTGACTCTATGGAAACGCTTTTCGAGGAGCTGAACGCCTTGGAGCGGGACAAGGTACCTTTAGCTGTTCATTGCTTGAAGCAGTCAGCGAAGGCGTGGTGGAACGGCATTCGACGAGATCGATCGCCTAGTCTCCCTCCTATGGCGTGGGATGAGTTTCGGGGATTAATATTCTCTACATACTTCCCCGACACTGAGAAGAGAAAGCTTCAAGACCAGTTCAGGAAGCTGCGGCAAGGAGACCGCTCTGTGAGAGAATACGAGCGAGAGTTTTCTCGTATCGTGAATTGTGTCCCGGATGTGGTGCGGGACGACAAGGAAAGGGCCGAATGGTTCTGCATGGACTTCGACCAGGGGATTTACAAGAAGGTGCAAATCCTTAAGCTCACAACTTTTGCGGAGGTGTTGGACCAGGCATTGTGGGCCGAACATGGCGAGGCTTTCGTGCGTGAGGAGCGCGAATCTCGTAAGCATGAGCGAGGAGGGGCGAGGCCATCGTTGAGCAATTTGGGTGGTCAGTCAAGTTCTAGACACCACTCAAGGTCGTCCTCTACCCGATCCTCCTCTGGATGCGTGATCTGTGGTGGCTCCCACCAGGCGCGGCGGTGTGCGCTGCGTGACGGAAGGTGTATTCGTTGTGGGCGGCCAGGCCATATGCGGGATGAGTGCCCGCAAGGCGAGAGTCATACCCTGATGTTGGCGACGGTGTTCTCCTCTCCCGGACAACCTGTGGACGTGCAGCCTTTGGCACGGTCTGGAGAGCGGGGTGTGGTGATCAAGCAACCGGAGGGTTCGCGGCGAGCGTCAAGCGGTCACAGACCTACGACCCAGGTTGTGGAATCTGCTGCTGATGACTTCGGGGCAGGTATGAGTTAATTAAATCAAGCGAGAATTTCTGCATGATTTTAAGTTAATGCATTGCATGTATTCATTGAATGGTCAGTTGCTACTATTGATACATCATTATAGTAGGGACCTAGTGACGGGTGAGAGGAGATACCCGGGCATGCTTGCAGTGTGAAAGTGTGGCGCCTGCTAGAGCAGGTAGAAAGCCAAGTGGCACTAGCAAATGGCTAGTTGCGACTCGTGGTAGAGACGAAGTGGTGCGGCGACTCTCAAGGCAACGAGTAGTGGATTGCGAGAGTTAAGCCGTGATACTTGAGGATACCCGAGTAATCCGAATGTTTCGGATGTAGTACCGATAGACCAACGGTGGAAGTAGAACAGCTGTTGAGAGCATGATCGATTAGTTGCCGAGTACGCGCATGTGAGGCCAAGTGATACCTCGAATTGAGGTGGGCGAGTGGTGCTCGTGCATAGGCCGAGCGGCCAGATGCCTGGCATAGTTAGAACCACTATTGAGGAAATAGTTGGTTAGCGCTGAATTTGGCCTGTGGGCCTAGCGATACCTCCATGTGGGGTTAGAAAAGTTGCTTAGTAGGCGCGGAGACTTAGCATAGAACGCTACAGAGGCGTGGAACGCCCGAGTACAGGTACTCGTAGAGTGCGGTTTCGATTCAGCCGAGAGAGTGGATTGGCAGTAGCACTTTAGCGTTGCTAAGTGTGAAGCGGGCCATGGATCACTCGTGGGGCTGATGGCTTGCACTAGGTGCCAAGGAGTCGATAGATTGCGTAGCTCTATAGAGCATGTCGTGTAGGACGACGTTAGCGGGTAGTGCTTGGGGACGACCCGTGCCTGGACCATTTGTGGACTGTGGAGCCTGGGCCCATTGGGCAGGCGCGCCACCGCGAGAGGCGCCCGACTGTTGGTAGGGCGAGAGTTTTGGTCAGGACGGTAGTCCGAGCTTGGACCCGAGAACGTGAAAATGCCACGTGTTGGATCTTAAGATCGATAATGCGCCGAGAGTGCGGTTGTGACCCAATCCGAGAGTTGAGTGTGGTTTGGGGTCTTGATTGCTCCTGATTGGAGTGTGTGCGAATTCCCAAGTGAGAATTTCGCCGAAAGTGCTGATTGGGTCTACGCTATTAACGAGAGAACGCTAAGCGTAGTTGAGACACGTCTAAGCGATAGGCTGACGTAGAGTTGGCGACCATTGGTCCACCCGTAGAGACCGAGGTAAGCGGTGAGTTGATAACTCTAACGAAGAGTTGACCAGGATTCGCGAGCGAAGTGTTCGTGTAAGTGATCGCGGGAGCCGAATAAGTCGTGGAAATTGAAATCGAAGCAAGTGGTCTTTAGGAGACACTTCGATAGAAGAAGCCACATGACAATTGAGGATAATGCTCTTTTACGGAATGGAGGCGAGATGCGCCGAAGTGTACCATCTCACGATGGAGCAAGATTCGGTTGATATGGAAGCACTCACCACTAAGTGATGCTCCTAAGATGTTGCTTTAGGCAATGTGGGTGATTGGATCTGAGTGCGCTCAGAGATGAGATGAGTAAACGCAAGGTGAAGTTTCTTGCAAACCGTTTGCAAGTGATGTTGGAGCGTGAGAGGTCGTTGAATGTCGACTTGCGCTTCCACTAATGTTTATCGGAGTTGTAATGCACTTTTGAAGTTGTGCTTAGCAAATGTGAATGAAACTAGTCTCACATTCTTCGTGATGGGCCTGTGAATGATTCTAATTAGTGAAAGGCCGCTCCGAAGAAAAAAAAAAAAAAGTGCATTGGAATCTCCTAAATTACTCGATAAATTGAATTGGATTGTGAGTTGATGGAGATGAGTAAGTTTCGCGGACGAAACTCTTTTAAGAGAGGAGAGTGTGACATATCGAACTTCTAAAGTCTTGAAGTTACGAGGTATGTTGGCTTAGAAGGCCATAAGAGTGGTTCCGGTGAAGTACGGAAGCTTTCAGGGTGTTTTTGGTGCACTAGGTGCGAAACGAGCCCGAAAGGCTACTTTGGGCCGTGAGCCAAATCCCAGACTTGCGCGGATGAAATGACGATGTGGACATGATTTAAATCATGTGTGGAGAGGCCGGTTCAATTTGAAAAGAATCGGAGGTCAAACGAGCCAAAAGTGAGTTGGAACGGAGAAGAAACGGAAAAAGCTGAAAATTTGGCTAAGTCCTTGGAGTAGGCTGATGGTCCCTGGGGGGGACCGGTCCCTGAAAAGGAGACCGGTCCGGAAGGCTGTCCGCGAGACGAGCTCTGCGGGACCGGTCTCTTAAGGGGAGACGGTCTCACTGCTTGAGTGGAGCAAGGCTCTCGGGACCGGTCTGGGTTAGGGAGACCGGTCTCACGAGCCCGAAAATGCGATTTGGGTTTTCAAATATTGTAAAGTTGAGGGGCCTTATAGCAATTGTGCGGGGGGTTAGTTGTAAAGAGAGGATAAAACCTCTTCTCTCTCTCTCTCCTAACTCACGATCGCTCTCTCTCTCTCTCTCTCTATTGCGTTCGAAGAAGAGAAGAAGGAAAGAAAAGAAGAAGAAGAAGAAGAAGAAGAAGAAAAGGAAGAAGGAGATGGAGAAGAAGATGATGGTGATGATGATGATGACCATCTCCTCCTTCTCCCTCATGTGGGCAAGCTCTTGAGAGGTAAGCTTGAGCTCTCCCTCTCTCTCTCATGGTAGATCCCCTTGTAGTGGGTCTTAAACCCTAGAGTTGGGATTTATGGAACCCTAGCATGCTAGCAAGATGAGTATTCCCCATTTCGTAGATCGATTTGGTGAATTTGGCTATAGTAGCATCTAGGGCATCCAAATGGGGATTTTAAAAATAGATGAGATTGATCTCATTTGACCCCATAGAAACCTAATTGGGGGTACAACGAACGCGTTGGCGCGCTCGGTTCGGTGATCCGACGAGCGGTTGCAAAGATATTAATATTTTAATATATTCATACCAGATGTCCACGACGCAAGATAGGAGCCCTAAATTCACGAAAACGGAACAGGGGCAACTTGAAGACGTGGGGCAACGGCACGAAGTCTCAGATCGAGATTCGGAGATCGTTCGGTTGGTCGCGCACGAGTCGAGCCGAATCGGGTCACGGGTGCCGCGGGCGGCCGATTGCAAGTGTCGACGAGCAATCGGAGAGCAAAACAGGTGGGTGCGTTTACCGAAGCGACTAGGTCGCCTATATGTCTACGAGTTACTTAACTCCTGTTGATGCATGTTCAATAATGCATGAGTAGAAATGCATGCTAGTGAGGTAAAGTAAAATGCTAAGTAGATGCAAGTAAATGAATGAAGTGCATGATAATAGCATAAAGTACAATGCTAGAAGAGTAAAAGAATGCATGCTTAGCATAATAGAAACATGCATATGAGTGGATTGATAGACATAAGAGAGCCAAGTAAAGAATGCCAAGTAAAGAATGTGAGTCATGGACTAAATGTACATATAGATCGAGTGGCATCTAACCTAGTGTAAAGAACATAGGTTATAGTAAACCTAGAGTCAATGGACCTAGGAGTGTGGCATCTAACCTAGTGTAATGAACATGGGTTATAGCAAACCTAGAGTCAATGGATCTAGGTGAGTGGCATTGAACCTAGTGTCAAGGACATAGGTTGAACAACGATGGCAATGGACCCAGTGTGAGCAAACATAGGTCGAGCTAGAATGACATTGAACCTAGAGTTAAGACAACCTAGGTTATGTGACAAGGAGTGAACCCTAGAGTCAAGTGGACCTAGGATGTAAAGAACAATGGACCTATTGGGTCGACTCTTGAGGGTTAAGGCCAACCCTCAAGCAAGTGGAATGGATTCCGGAATCCCAGTAATTGTGAGCTCGATAGTTCTGGTTCCGCGGGTGTATGCGGCATGTTCCTCTCCCACCGGAAGAACTTCGAGGATTGTGACTAAGCAAGAACAAAGTGAGCGCTAGGGTGTATGCGGCATGTTCCTCTCCCTATCAGGGAATCTTGGCTATGGGTGTATGCGGCATGTTCCTCTCCCACTGGCGGATCCCTGACCACGGTGCACGGACCTTCGGGCGGACCGTTGGGCGATGTGGTTCTTGGCTTGCAGCCTGAGGTGTATGTGACAGGGTCCTTCACCTCGAGCCGGTGCAAAGTGCGGATTATCCGCTATTGATTGACTCGTGGCCGAGTCGGGTGGCTAGCTGGAATCAGGTAGAAAGAACCTTGAGGGCTAGTGATATGTATGGTGAACCTAAGGTAATAGACACCTTAGAAGCAAGTTGGACTTGAGATGGAAACCTAGGGTTATAGAAACCTTGGAAGTTAATGACATGAGCTAAGGTAAGTAGAAACCTTAGAGTTACAACGGGTATGAGTTATGAATAGCTAAGTAAGAATGAAATGGCTAAAGTACAGAATAGCGAAAAGGTAAAGAAAAGCTAAGAGCTAAAGTAATAATTTGCATGTTGCATTTGTGAGGCATGTTTTTATGTTAGTTGCAAGTTATATATCTATATATGTTTTTGGACTAACATATTTGCGATGCCTCCTTGGACCTATTGGTCGAAATTTGTTCTCTTGGGTGGCCGTACCCACGAGAACTATGGACAATAGTTCTCACCCCGTGTTGTGGTTTTGGGGTACAGGTATACACGTGAGCGGCGCAGCGCGCGAGGCAAGGCGTAGATACGTAGATAGCGCCTACCGGGAGACAGAGGTAGTACACGAGGCCGTTTTAATAGCGGGGACTAGAGGGTAGTGAGCAAAATGTAACTAACTGGTGAAATGATGTAATAATGAGTAGATTGTATTTGGAAGTCTAATGTAAATTAATCGGTGATGTAAAATCAATGTGGAATGAATGTAATAACATAAGATGTGTTTATGTTGTTTGATACCTAGCTTCCTTATGCAATCGTTGTATGTTGAATACTGTTCATAGTTGGAACCTTCTTGTAATTATATCGATTGCGACGCCTTGGACGTGCAGGGGAAACTCTGTCCGTTCGGCGGTCTGCCGGCGCGCCGAATCCGACCGAATTGGCGGGCTCGGGCGTGACAATTTTGGTGGTATCAACAGAAATATAAAATTCAGGAATCCTAGTAATAATAACTTGACGTAAGCATTTTCGGTCAGTGGTTTGGATCCACCGATATATTACTACGGTTGATGTGGTGTGTTTGTGACTTTAATGGTGTAAAACAATTCAAATCCGATGAAAATTTTATAAAAAATTATTTTCACTATTTAGGGTAAGATCAATATATCTGATCTTGAATTTAAATCTTTTATCATTATTTTTTATGAAATTTTTATTTTTAGCCGTTCAATTTTAGACTACTTGTTTGATAGGTAAATAATATTGAAAAATTATGAAATTTAGTTTCTAAATACTTTTAATAGTGTAGATCAAGTCTAACGGAGCCGATCGTCGATTTGAAAACCGCATCATCAAAAACAATTTGGTAGCACAGAGCCCTCCGTGCTACTGATAGTACAGTAGCCTAGTTCTTTATTTTATCATAGAAATCTGACGTGGAAGGAATTAAATTTTTTTTGTGGAATCTTATATTTTCTTAGAATGTGGGATTTAAAACCCACCTTTTCCCTTAGTAGGTTTCTTTCTAGACAAAATTTGATTTAATTGAGTACTAAAATGTAAATAAATTGAATACAACATGTTAATAAAGTTATGAATCTTCTAAATTTAGAAATATTTTAATAGTTATAATTTTGATATGGTAAATTTAGTACGAAATGACATAAAATGAAATATAACATTAGTCTCCATAAAAAGATATATATAGTGGTAATTTTATTAATATTGTTGGGTAGTTTTTATGTTGAACTGATTGTAGAAATAATATATTTTTGTGCATTCTAAGATATGTTTTAAATAGGGGGGGCAATTGCTTATATATTCCTGAAAAGTTTTCGACTTTCCGATTTACCCTTCTTAGAAGGCTAGGCTAATATTGAAAATACCCTTCCTACGTTCCAACATATTTCTAATATATCCTTAGGGCGCGTTTGGTTCGAGTTATCCTGGCAGGATTACAACCAATCCTGTCAGAATTGCTGTGTTTGGTTCATCCGCTATGTAATCTATTCGTTAATGTAGCATTACAAATTGAGCAGGATTACACCAAAAATATTAACGGGAGGGGGGTCGTGTATCTTGTATTACTTAAATCCGGTAATACTACTTATTATGTAAAATGACAATTTTACCCTTCAACAACTCGAAAACCAATTAATTATTTTCATATCTCTCTCTCTCCTTCTCCCTCTTTCTCTCGCTCTCTCTTTTGCACGTCTCTCTCTCTTTCTATCTCTTTCTCTCTCGCATGAACACCTATCATCTTCTATTGTATGGTCCTCCCAGATAATCATCACGATCTCCTTCCCTCTATTCGCCATTTCCGCATATATATTTAATCATTTTTTCTCTCTCGCTACTGACACATTATTTTCGAACTGAAGTTAGATCTGATTTGAAATTTTTTTTTATTTTTTATGTTAGATCTTTTTATTTTATTATTTATTAATATAGTATAATTAATTTACTAGTGCAAATTATATTTTTATAAAAAATAATATTTAAATGACCACAACAAGGATAATTTTGGAAAAATAACACTTTTATATCAGGATTACTAAATTTTATAAACTGAACCAAACATAGTAACGTTATAAACACTGCAATCCAGTATTATATTACTGTATTAAACCAAACGCGGTAATGTAGCATCAGTAGTAATCTCACGTCGAAATCCAAGATACCTAGATATATCGAGATACTCTATAATATTACATAACTCAAACCGGGATATATCGAGATACTCTATAATATTACATAACTCGAACCAAACGCGCCCTTAGAGTTAAAATCTGTTAAGTAACTCTGTTATCCCTGTAAAATTACTATTTTGCCATTTTCAAATATACCCTTCTATCATTATTGTCTTTCTTATTTGCCCTTAAAGTTAGGGGCACAAAAAATATTTCGACTTTTGGTTTTCTCCAATATACCCCTTTACCGTCACAAATTTTTCTTATTTGCCCTTAAGTTAAGGGCAAAATTGGTATTTTAATTTTTTTTAATTGTGGTAGATATTTAATTCACGTTTAATCCAGATTAACTTAACGGGAGATAACTGCGGAGATATTTTGCAATAACGGTGGAGCATATAAGGGGCATTTTAGAAAGGAAAAAAAAGTAGGGGTAGATCAGATATTTTTAGACGCATGAGGGGTATATAGGCAATTATCGCTAAATAGAAATATACCAATAAGAAAAGAATTCTATTATGAGAATAGATTTCAAGAATTGTTAATTTTCTGTAAAAAATTTAAATCATATAAACCAAACGGCCCTAAAAGTAATCTAATTTTTCTTTATCCCGAATTTGAAAGTATTATCTAAAAAGTGTTATGAAGAATAAAATATTACAGCAAAAATACAAAAGGTACCAAATTAAATTTCTACTTTTGATTCCCTACCCTAATTTATTCATTTTGCTACAGTAGAAGTTTCAGACATTTTTTTTTTGAGAGATAGATAGGTAGCACATTATCCGCTTAGTTTATTTTATTTAGAAATAAACTTAGCTAAAAATATGAATCAACTAGGATTCAAACTTGGATCACTGATACCAACCATCAAGCCCTTTGTCACTTACTATACGAACAGTTACATTATATCTTTGTAGATAATAATATAGTTAAATAAAAGTAAAAGCAGAGTCAAACAACCTAAACTCAAAAATATTGGAGTATTCATATGGATGAACAAAATATTGGGGTTTTTTTTTTTTCAAATTTTTTTTTTTTTTTTTTTTTGTTTGTTTGTTTGTTTGTTTGATGTTGGTGTTGTGGTTGTTGTTCTTTCTTCTTCTTCTTCCTTTTTTTTTTGTCTTTTTTTAATTTTGCTATTGTGGTTGTTGCAAAGTCCAGTGAGATTCTCCTTGTATCTCCATTTATTTATGGGAGGATCAAAAAATAAGTGGGATGGTTTTCTATGTCATATTTATACTATATCATCATATTTTAAGAAAATTAATTTTTTTTAAGATAAAAATATAAATTTTTTTAAAAAAAATTAATGGAACGGATGAATCTTAAAGACATAATTTAGTGGCTTGAAAATATAAATGATACGGTATACCTAGTTAAGGCACCGTTTGGTTTGGGGATAGGAATATGAATAGGCCCTTATCCCCCCTTTATATCCAAACGTTAATTTTTTATCCGAAAATAGTAGTTCTCGGTTATCCCCACCAACACCTTCATTTTTTTATATAAAACTATCTAATATTTTTCTTATCCTCGAGAACAATCCAATTTTCATTCAAACGCTATTTTTTTTATCTCTATATCTGTACCTATCTCTATAATAGCTAGTTCTTATTTATACCCGAATCAAACGGTACCGGTACTAGTAGGTTCTAAACTTTTTAAGAAACTAGTTGGTCTCATTTGAGGAGACATGCTCTGTTCAAATGTTTCATTCAAGGACCATCTCAAGGACACTAGGAATGAGAGATAGTGGCTGTCTTTTGAAAGCATAAAGCACATGATGAGGTTATTATTTACCTCATTAGAAATATATATATATATATATATATATATATATATATATATATATATATATATATATATATATATATATATATAGTCACATGTTATTAATAGTGTGAAGACTCGCTACCAAATTTTCCGCCGTTAGATCCACCCTTTGATGATTTTCATCCGTCGATCATACTATTCAACAAACCACCTATTTAATCCTAGGGGCCCACATCATCGTAACCGCACATCTCTCAATCCAATGGCTAAAAACTTGGTAGCACCAATGACTTGGTGTTATTAATAGCATAGTAGCCTAGCTCATATAATATTATTGTTTAGATACTCAACTTAATTTCCAAATACCTTTGGAATTTCCAAATATATATATATATATATATATATAGAGTCACTACTATACTCTTATGAGTATAGAGCCTCTTATACTCATAAATTTTTTGCCGTTAGATCTACTCTTTAATCATTTTCACCCGTTAGATTATACCATTCAACCAACCACCGACTCAACCCTAGGGGGCCCACTATCAACCTAACCGTAACCATTCTCATTCTAACCGCACATTTTTTTCATCCGAAGGCTAAAAACTTATGAATACAGAGGGGTCTATGCTCATATGAGTATAGTAGCCTCGATATATATATATATATATATATATATATATATATATATATATATATATATATATATATATATATATATATATACTCAACTTAAGTCCGAACATCAAAAACAACTTGGAAGCACGGAGGAACTCTCTCTCTCTCTCTCTCTCTCTCTCTCTCTCTCTCTATATATATATATATATATATATAGAGAGAGAGAGAGAGAGAGAGAGAGAGAGAGAGAGAGCAGGACTATTATGCTTTCAGGAGTATGGAGGCCTCCGTGTTCTTGAGCCGTTTTTTATGATGGAAATTTTGAATCGACGATCGGCTTCGTTAGACTTGATATAGCGTATTTGAAGTTTTTAAAAAATAATTTTTGTAATTTTTTGATATCATTTATCTAGTGTTCTAGAGGGTTCAAAATTAATCATTTTTAATGATTGATATCTATCGTTTTCAATTTTAACGGTGTAGAAGTATTTAAATCAGATGAAATTTTGATACAAAATTCTTTATACTATCTACAACAAAATTAATATTTCTGATCGAAAATTTTAGTGACTACTTTTTATAGGATTTTTATTTTTAGTAGTTAAAAATTTTTGGTTTTGAATTCTTTCGATTGCTAGGTAAAAATTATTTTCTAAAAACTTCAAATACGCTAGATCAAGTTTAATGGAGCCAATCGTCGATTCAAAAATTCCATCATCAAAAAAAGCTCCTGAGAGCACAGCAAATTCTCACTCTCTCTCTCTCTCTCTCTCTCTCTCTCCCTCTCCCTCTCCCCCCCTCTCTCTCTCTCTCTCTCTCTCTCTCTCTCTCTCTCTATATATATATATATATATATATAAGTTGTACGTTTGGCTTCAAACTACAAATCAGACGATACTTTGGTCATCAAATTTTAATATATTATAATTTTTCATTCGAGCTTTCAGAATTATCGTAGTTAAATTCTACAAATCAATTTGGTTAACTAAATATTAATGTATTGCTAATATAGAAGTAACATAATAGTATTATGATTGATGATACGCGAATAATTACAATGCTATATTATTTTACATTAATTATGTGTTAATATTTAGTCAACTAAATAGGATTGTATAACTTGATTGTAATACTTTTGAAAGTTCGCACCAGAAATTATATTCAACTAAAGTTTGAGGACCAAGGTATCTCATGTCTTATAGTTTGAGCCCCAAATAAAAATTCTTCATGTATTCCTACATAATAGTAAAATATAAAAGAGCAGCACTTTGGAGGACCTGTATAGTAGTTCTCATTAAAAAGAATAATGGAATACAACTATATATGACCCTACCAAATGCTATATTTGTACATAGTTGATGCATTAGCATATAGAATGTACATAACTTTTATTAGCTTATAAAAAAAATCCAAAATTTCATATGAATTTTTCAAGACATCAAACTTTTGGGCCTAAAAAGCAGCAAACGATGATCGACGGTTTCTGATGCAAGTGGCAAAGTGGCTTGATAGTTGGTACCTGAGGTCCCAAGCTCAAAACCTAATTGTTTTATATTTTCAGCTAACTTTATTTCTAAATAAAGTAAATGAAGCGGATATCATATACCTTTCTCTCTCTCTCTCTCTCTAAAAAAAGAAAAAAGGTAGCAACTATAAGGGATTAAAATGTGGAGAAGCCAAAAGTATAGAACCATGTTATTATGGACAAAAAGACTACATTTTTCAAAAAAGAAAAAAAAAAGGAAAAAAAGGAATGTGGATTTCTTATTCACAATAACATGGTATGATACTTTTTATTGACAATAACAAGGCATAGTTATACCGACTGCCTTTAGGAAATGTTTGGTTGCCCGTAAGTGAAATAATAAAAGTGACATTTTGGCGAAATGGGATTATTTCGGTTGTTTAGATTATAAAAGTAAATATGTAAATGACTTTTGAAAAGTGAACCCATGAAGTAGATTATAACTAAAATTCACTTTTTTGACTTCGGCAAAAAAAATTTCGAAGTCGTTGAAAATAGGCTGCTTACTCCACGCGACTTACGAACTGCATCCAAAAACTTTCTTCCATACCATCTACAAAAAAAAAAAAAAAAAAAAAAAAAAACCACCGTATCTTAACAAAAAAAACCAACACATCTTTAAAAAAAAAAAACAAAGAAAGAGACATGTCTTATTCCATACCATATATCTACCAAAAAAAAAAAACAGAAAAAAGAAAAAAGGAAAAAAAAAAAAACAACGCATCTAAAAATATCATTTATTTTTTTTTATTTTCTTATATAGAACCAAATAATAGAAGTCATAAAAATTATAGTTTTTTTCTTTCACTTTTTTAAAACCAAACACTTGAACTCAAAAGTAACTTCTATAAAAGTCACTTTTTGAAAAATAACTTTTTTCAGTTCGTTTACTTACGGACAACCAAACATGCCCTTAGTGTAAGTGGTAAAAGACTTAGGGATTGGTATCCGAGATTTCAAATTCGAATCGTAATTGATTCACATCTTTAACTAAATTTATTTCTAAAAAATAATTTTGAAGTACTGCTTACTTTGCTTGGCTTTTGAAACCGCAAAAATATCAAAATATCAAAATTTTTGTACTGAACGGTTTACTTTGCCCTAAAAACTATATGAAAATATTTTCTATTTGAGCATTTTACACTGCAATTTGCTATTGCATCCTTTTACTCTCATAATTCGAGTTTTGGTAAGATTATATGTGTTACTTATAAGATGATTTATCATATTCTGAAAAAGTAATTTGATAGTCGAATATGTTATTTTATTTTAAATATTTGATCACGTATTTTATTTACCAAATATTGCAATTGCTTCTTGAGTATATCAAAAAAAAAGATAAGTCATATTGTGATGCATGAATATTTAATTTGTCATACATTTTTAATTTATTTAAGAAGCTAGCCTGTAATTTTTCAAACTCTCAGTAAACGCATAAAATTGTTATTTCGTGAGTCACATTTGAGAGGACATTTCAGAACATCGAAACAATATTACTCACATAATCATCTCATGATTTAGGAGGCATTTGAATACCCGTAACTAAATCCACAAAAGTCGTGAGTTGCGCAAACTCGACATTATATTGCCTGACTGCTGTACCGAAACTCAGGAGTTGCAGTCGTCTGGCCGACTTTCAGCGCACAACCGAATACGAAAAAGTTCGACTTTCTCCGAATAGATGACTTGAGATCATAATATGCACAATGCGCGAGCTCCGTCCATCGAAAAATAACCTAAAACCTATCATCACTCAAGAGGGGCAACTTCTCTCATGCAGTGTTTGTTGCTTGTGTTTGGAATGGATTCCTGCAAGTCTACTGAAAATGTCCCCCAAATGCTCAACCACATGGTAAAATGCTGTCGGCCATTAGTTTAATTTGAACCCCTCTCCTGGCAGCCTCTCCCACTCCATCACTATCCAATCAATCATTTCAACACCCCTTTCTCTTGTATTTTTCTTTCTTTTTTTTTTTCATACTCAATTTGTTTTTTATTCAATGAATTGTTTTGGACTCTGTGATTTCTATCCAAAACAAATTTCCATTCACATTTTGAGTTCGAATTGTTTCAGGCTTGATTATAAAAATTTTTGAGCTGTAGCTTTGCATTTTTTTTACTTTAATATTTTATAATTTAAATTGTATTAATTTAATATTCTGTGATTTTATTTTAATGATAAAGTGCAGAACCATAAGTACTAAAGTGATACATTTTAAACCATAGGATACTAAAGTGATAAAGTAAGAAACCACATGGTACTAAATTAATACACTTTAAATCATAGGATATTAAAAAGAAAAAGTATGAAACCACAGGGAGAGTTTTTGAAGTTTTCCATAAAAAAAGCTAACTACGTACAGTTAACTAAGGAGTATCATGAACTTTTTACCTATTATATATACAATTTATGTTCTAATATTGAGTCTCGTCATCTTTCTCACCCTCTTCTCTTTATTCATAACGATGAGACCTATAACGACGGTGGCGTCAAAGGCAAGGCCCTCAGTCACGGTAAAAATGAGGTACGCCGCATGTATCGCAGCAAAGACGAGAAAAGAGAGAAAGAAAAATTAGTTTTTTATATGGACAAATTTATAAGAATAAAATAGTCATTTAACGCACTCATCGTTAAAAAATTAACGATGAATCAAATGGCAGGAACGTATATGAACGAATCAAAACGTTTGGCGAGATATATTTGCAAACGACGGAATTTTAATAGGATAAACTTAATAACTTAAGTTTTGTGGAAATATATATATATATATATATATATATATATATATATATATATATATATATATATATGTTTCTTTGTAGACAATTGTATAAAATTAATCCAAAAAAGTATAAAAAAACTGATGTTTTAGCTATTAAATTAGATGGTAATTAATTAATATAAGTAAGCCCTAAAAATGAGTAATAAAAGGCCAGGTATTTTATGAAAAAAAAAAATAGAACATGGTTTTTTTTTTGGGTGTTTTCGACGGTGAGAAGCGCGATTAAATCAGGAAAATGTCTAGCATGCATAAAGTTATATTGCTAATGTGACGTTCCTATCCAATCGAATGGTCCTTTTTAGTTTCATCCGTCCTATCATAATTAATAAAAAGATATTTTTATTTTATTATTTTTTTAAAAATAAAATATGATTAATTTGTGACTGATAATGTCACGCCCCGGGTTGCATATTCACCGGGCGCCGACAAATCCGCCGTATACAAAAGAATTTCTTTTGTATACGAAGCGTAGCTGTACCTGTATAAACATACAATGCTACAAACAGTAGCATAGAGCTGAATAAACTATAAACAAGCAGGTAGGAAAAACAACCACTTTATATACATACAATCACGTATACGAGTAACACTACTCGCTCGGCGAGTTCAACCGTATGTACAAAAGTGTCCAAAACCAAAAGCGTGTCACTACTGCGGGAGAGGGTCCTCTAACTCGGCACTCGACGGGGAAGGGCTCTAGCTCGCGACGCCCTTGCCTCGATCCGACTCAGACGGAGCAGCAGCCGCAACAGAAGGCCCTGCAACAACAGTGGAAGAAAGAGGGCGTGAGAACTACTATAAAAATAAGTAGTCCTCAGTGGGTACCGCCCTAAACACACCGGTCCACCCACTAAGTCTACAGGGTAAGCAAGAAAGTAAAGGGAGCTGGAACCACTCGACAGCTAAAAACTACAATACTATCCTGCCCTCAACGACCCTCAGTAGAACAAGTAAAAGCTGACCCAATCTTACGAGGGACTGTGAAAGCACCCGTCCCGCCTGTCGAAGCAACACTACAACTACCCCAGGGGTAGTTAGCGGAGAGCAACCCACAACGAGGCGCGGCGACACCAACGCAAAAGCACTAAGCCGGACTCGGAGCGGCACTCGTGGGCGAACCAACCGAGTATGCAAGCGTATCTCCGTCGAGCTCAATCGGCTCTCACGGCATAGTCAAGTACACCGGGTCCAAGAACTAACACACCACGTGCCCTCGTAACCACACACACGACATCGGGTCCACCGTCAAACCCCGACGGTGCCCGACAACCAGCACGACTAGACTCTGCTGAAAAGTAAGCTCGGCATCCCCAGCGCGAGCATAAAAGCAACTACACTACTCTGGTATCCATCGCACTCCCCCGGCGATGATACCGCACAAAACGGCTCCTAGAGCTAAATCTGGTAGTGTAAGCTAGTGACGATCCAAAACGAGGTTTTCTCCTAAGTCAAATCCAAGTCCAACATGTATAAAACTAAGTACTTACTAAGCATGCTTCAAGTTCAGATATTCATAACAATTCCATGCATTAGAGCTATCACATACTAGCATACTTAAACGGAACCGGAGTCTATACATGTTGACTATGAATACTTAGGAGCATTCCGATGTAAACCCACCTCTCAAGCGATCTCCTGGCTGTGAAGGAAGTGGGCCCGCGTCAAGGTGATCCTTCGCTGATCCGCCGAGGTCCGAAGTCTCCCGCTGCGAAGGGGCAAAAGCACGATTTCACGAATTCTGTCCGGAAAACAGCGGCTGAGAAAAGCTTAAAGTTAACTAAGCTAAACTTATCCAAATTCAGCGATTCAGGCCTCAAAATCTTCGTCTCGCAGTCAAGAATCCAACGCCGCAAGTTTCGGCGCGATCCGACCTCCCTGCGCGGAGTACTAGCCAAAGCACTGACGGTCGAGAATTCTGCGATTCAAAGATCTCGCATTCTCGCGCGCAAACAGCGGCTCAGTAAATAAGGGTTCCGACAGGGCAAACCTTGTCCAAATCCGGCAAGTAAGGTGTCGTTGGAATCGTCTCGCAGTCGCGGATCCAATGCCCCAAATTTCGTCGCGTTTCGACCCTCCTACACAGAGATATAGTCAAAACTCCACGGTCGGCGGCGACGACGGTAAATCCGAAAATCATGGAATTTAATGCAACGGAGGGAAACTCGATGGGCTACTCACCTCCGAAAATGACCTAGGTCCGGCGCTAGGTCGTGGACAGCAGCCCCGCACGCGCACCCGGCTCCCTCGCGGCGTCACGTCGTCGAAAGCACACTGAAATCGCAAGTTGGCGCGTCGTCGTCGTCGTCGCTCGAGCTTCTCTCTTGGGCTCCTCCACCTCCCTGATCGCCTAGGGTAGCAGCAGCAGCAGCAAATGGAGAAGAAGAAGAAGAAGAAGAGGTCCACTCCCTCTCTCTTCTCTGCTGCAAGGTAAGGGGAGGTGAGGGTGATGTGACAAGTGCCAAAAAGTCAAACTGCACCATACCTCTGCTTTGTACCGGTACAAATCCCTCCTTGTACCGGTATAAACAGGCAACCCGAGAGCATCTGCGCAGGGCTATACCGGTATGGCCCTGGTGGCTATACTGGTATAGCAACCATTGTACCGGTATAGCAACCAACTTTGTACCGGCTCACGGAAAAATCTACTATTTGCGATTTTCGTGACACATGCCCTCGCGTTCCCACGGGGCCCGTTTAGCGTCTATTTGGCGCTAACGCGACCCGGACTTGTCCCGACACTCTCCAGAGCTGTCGGCAAGCCTCAGGTGCAAAATCCAGGTCTCTACATCCTCCCCCACTACAAAAAGTTTCGTCCGCGAAACTCAAGCGTACCTCAGCTCTGCTCGTCGAACAGGTAGGGATAGGCCTCCCTCATCGCCGTCTCGGGCTCCCAAGTCGCCTCCCGCTCCTCGTGATTACTCCACTGCACTTTGACATACGGTATGACCCGATTGCGCAATTCTTTCGCCTCGCGAGCAAGAATCCGCAACGGTCGCTCCTCGTATCGAAGGTCCACGCCAAGCTCGAGCGGAGTGAAGTCAATCACGTGAGAGGGATCGAATACATATTTCCTCAATGCCGAGACGTGGAATACATCGTGGGTGCCGACTAGTCGCGGGGGTAGAGCAATCCGGTAAGCAACTGGCCCAACTCGCTCCAAAACCTCGAAAGGGCCAATGTAGCGTGGACTGAGCTTTCCACGCACTCCAAATCTGCGTATCCCCTTGGACGGCGAGACTTTAAGAAATACATGATCGCCAATCTGAAACTCCAAGTCTCGCCTCCTGGTATCGGCGTAGCTCCTCTGGCGGCTCTGGGCTGTCAAAAGGTGGCGTCGAACTATTTCACCTTTTCCTCAGCCTCTAGCAGAATCTCAGGCCCCAGCGTCTTCCTCTCACCCACGTCGCTCCAAAACAAAGGGGATCGACATCTGCGTCCATACAACGCCTCAAACGGAGCCATCTGGATGCTCGCTTGATAGCTGTTGTTGTACGCAAACTCAACCAATCTCAAATGCTGATGCCATCCTCCTCCAAAATCCATGACGCACGCTCTCAGCATGTCCTCTAGCGTCTGAATGGTCCTCTCTGACTGACCATCCGTCTGTGGGTGAAACGCTGTGCTGAAGTGTAGCTGTGTACCCAAGGCTGTCTGTAAGCTCCTCCAGAAGTGTGACACAAACCTCGGGTCCCTGTCTGATACTATCGACACTGGCACGCCATGCAGCCTGACGATCTCATCCAGGTATAGCTGCGCGAGTCTCTCTCTGGACCAGGTGGTCTGAACTGGTAGGAAGTGGGCAGACTTGGTCAATCTGTCCACTATCACCCAAATAGCATCAAAGCCACCCTGTGCTCTAGGTAATCCCACGACAAAGTCCATCGTGATCCGCTCCCATTTCCACTCGGGCAGCGGACTACGAAGCTTGCCGGCGGGCACACGATGCTCGGCCTTCACCTGTTGGCAAGTCAAACGCTGCGCCACATAGCTGCCAATGTCTCTTTTCATTCCATGCCACCAAAACTGTGCTGTCAAGTCCTTATTCATTTTAGTTCCACCAGGATGTACTGTATAAGGAGAACAGTGAGCCTCTCTCAAGATGTCTGCTCGGATCTCTCGAATCCACGGGTACACACGGTGGTCCCTCGTACCTCGGTACTCGAATCCACCTTTGTGAAACCCTCTGCCTGTCCCCTCTCTAACTGCTCTCTAATCCTCAACAAGTGTGGGTCTCCACTCTGTTTCTCTCGGATCCTATCCAACAGGGTGGGCTGCAAAACCATAGACATTAGTATTGCAGTAGACCCAGGGGACACAACCTCTAAACTCAACCACCGTAGCTCCTCAAGTAACGGCCTCGCTGCGTGATCATCAAGCACGAGCCACCGCATCCTTGCTCAACGCATCCGCCACCACATTCGCCTTGCAGGGGTGATACCGAATACTAATATCATAGTCCTTCGCAGCTCCAACCACATTGTCGAGGTTCAACTCCTTTTGGGTGAACAGATACTTGAGACTTTTATGATCAGTGAAAATCTCACAGTGCTCGCCATACAAGTAGTGCCGCCACAACTTCAAAGCAAAAACCACTGCGGCAAGCTCCAAGTCATGCGTAGGGTAATTCTTCTCGTAATCCTTTAATTGTCGCGAAGCATAAGCAATTACCCTACCATGCTGCATCAACACACACCCCAGTCCACTGTGTGATGCGTCGCTGTAGATCACATATCCTTCCCCCATAACAGGGAGGGCAAGGATAGGAGCTGACATAAACCGCTGTCGCAACTCATCGAAGCTCCTCTGACAGTCCTCACTCCAGGTGAACTTAATTCCTTTACGAGTCAATCGAGTGAGGGGTGTGGAAAGCTTCGCAAAGCCTTCCACAAACCGACGGTAATATCCAGCTAATCCAATGAAGCTCCGCACCTCGGTCGCCGTCGTCGGCCTGGGCCAATCCCGAATAGCCTCAATCTTCTTCGGGTCGACTGCCACTCCATCTGCAGAAATCACGTGGCCCAAGAAAGTAACCTCCCGCAACCAGAACTCGCACTTCTTTATCTTGGCATACAACTCCTTCTCTCGCAGGAGCTGTAGCACTATCCTCAAGTGCTCCTCGTGCTCGGCGTCGCTACGGGAGTATATCAGAATGTCGTCGATGAAGACTACTACAAATCTGTCCAAGTACGGCTTAAACACCCTATTCATCAGATCCATGAACGCGGCAGGGGCATTCGTCAATCCAAATGGCATCACTGTAAACTCGTAATGCCCGTACCGAGTCCTAAAAGCCGTCTTGGGAACGTCCTCGCCCTCACCCTCAATCGGTGGTAACTCGATCGGAGATCAATCTTCGCGAAGACACAAGATCCTTGCAGCTGATCAAACAGATCATCAATGCGCGTCAACGGATACTTGTTCTTGATGGTCACTTTATTCAGCTCCCGGTAATCAACACACAACCTGAGTGAACCATCCTTCTTCTTCACGAATAACACCGGCGCTCCCCAAGGCGATACACTGGGTCTTACATACCCCTTATCTATCAAATCCTGAAGGCTGCGCCTTTAACTCTCTCGGCTCTGCAGTGCCATCTGTAAGGTACCTTCGAGATTGGTGCAGTTCCCGGGACTACATCAATCACAAACTCGATCTCCCTCTCCGGCGGCATAGTCGTCGTCTCAGTGGGAAATACATCCGGAAACTCGCGAACTACAGGAATATCCTCGAGTCTCGGTGCCGCCGTAGGTACCTCTGCAACTGTCGCTAGAAATGCAACACATCCTCTACTCATCAGCTGTCGAGCTCTCGCTGAAGAAATCCACGCGGCAAACATCGTGCTCCTACAGCCTCTGAAAGTGAACACCTCCTGGCCTGGCTCGCGGAGCGTCACCGTCCTCTCTCCGCAGTCGATCGTCGCGTAGTACCGCGTCAGCCAATCCATGCCAAGCACAATGTCGAAGTCGTGCAACTACCCCAACACTAACAAGTCTGCGGGCAAAATCCACAAGTCTGGCTGCACGGGACACGACCTACAACACTCCACAACCCGTACTACATGGTCGGGAACCTGAATCTCCCGGGTCTGAGGCAACAACCCTAACTCTAGACCATGTAATAATGCAAATGCTCGACTAATAAAAGAATGCGATGAGCGGTATCAAATAAAGTGCGTGCTCTAGTACCGAGAAAGTAAAGTGATACACTGCCACCACACGGTCGGTGTGAAAAGTCCTCCACCTGGGCCGCGTACACTCTGCCGCTGGGAGCCTGCTGCCGCTGCTCGCTCTGTCGCGGCACAGACGCCCTACCCTCACGACGGTGGCTCGACGGTGTCCCGAACGACTGCTGTGATCCGGTCTGGGCTGATGTTGTCGATGGTGCCGACGATGTCGATCTCGGCGGTCGCCCTAAAATGTCTGTCGTCCACAACCGAAACACCGGCCCTCCCGCTGATCACATGGTCGTGCCGCGTGCGGTCCTCCACAGATCACGCACTGCTGTGTCCTCTGAGGCTGCCCCCGCTGACGAGTATCCCTGGCACGCTGACGCCCCGAGGGCCCACGACCCTGAAAGCGTGATCGTGGAGGCCTCGGCGGACGTCTCGCGCTCGTCCCCGTCATCCGGCGGGCGCTTCCATCGACTCGGTCCCGGCCCCGAGTCCTCTCTCGAAGTGTCGTCTCGCTCCTCTCTCAAACGATGCACGCTCGATAGACGCATCCAGGGTCCTCGACCTCCGCGCCCTAACGAACCCGTACGATCCGGCCTCAAGCCCCGCTCAAATAGATATACCGGTGTGCCTCATCTCTCGCGCAGACGCACGCGGGTTCAGAGCCACGAAAACTCCCGAACGTACTCCGAACCGTGCGATCCCCGCCGGATCTTCTTCAAATCTTCCTCGATCCTCGCTTCACACCGTTCGGGAAATATGTGCGGCACAAAGATCCCGCAAAACTCGTCCCAACTCGTCTGCGAAGCCACAACTCCCCGGTCGCGCTCATCCTCGTCCACCGGTCCCCGTGCGTCTCCAACTAAACAATGGACCCCAAATGAACCCGGTCCCGATCCTCCAGACGAACATGTCCTCAAATATCCTTTCCATCGCGCGGATCCAACTCTCCAATACCCAAGGCTCGGCGCACACCCCGTCAAACATCGGTGGGTCGAGGCGGCGGAAACGAAACAATAGCTCAGTCAACCGCTCCTGCTCTGCCGCAGTCGACGAAACTGGTCCTCTAACCGGCGCCACTGGTGCTGGAGGTATCTCTATTTGGTGGGGGTACGGCAAGAATCGGTGCGATGAGGTGGAGCAGGGGATGGCGGAGTAGGCCGGGTGGTGCCCCCGACGATGTACTCGATGATGCCGCCTCTCGCACAGCTGCTGTAAGAATAAACCTTGCTGCCTCGTCGCCTCTGTCAGTGCGGCTATCTGGGCGCTCAACTCTGACTGGGCACTCGTCTCAGGTCGAGTGCTCGGCTCCACTACAGGAGGTACACCCGTCTCAGGTCGGGTGCCCTGATCCATCTGCTCTGGTATCTGGGGTGGTAGGGGTGGTAGTGGCGGTGGGGCGCGGCCCCGAAGCGGCGGTTGTCCTCTGCGAGGCGGCATAGCTGCACATATAGAAACAAGGTCAGATACAAAACACTCGACCCAATCATCGAAAGTCTCGAAGGCGGTCCTGTTTCTCGAAATTATGTCGTCTGCAGCCAACATAATTTCTCTGGACCGAAACAGACACTCCTTCAGTCACTCACTCCACTCTAGGATGAGTTAGAACAATCAATCAATGACTTTCGCGTTAAATCACGCATCTCACGTCAAGCCTTCCTAAGGTTAACCAGCTTAGGTTTCCTAGGTCCCTATGACCTAATACTAAGCTCTGATACCAACTTGATCTGTCACGCCCCGGGTTACATATTCACCGGGCGCGCCGACAAATCCGCCGTATACAAAAGAATTTCTTTTGTATACGAAGCGTAGCCGTACCTGTAATAACATACAATGCCACAAACGAGCATAGAGTGAAATAAACTATAAACAAACAGGAAAAACAACCACTTTATATACATACAATCACGGATACGTAGTAACACTACTCGCACCGAGTTCAACCGTATGTACAAAAGTGTCCAAAACCAAAAAGCGTGTCACTACTGCGGGAGGGTCCTCTAACTCGGCACTCGACGGGGAAGGGCTCTAGCTCGCGACGCCTTGCCTCGATCCGACTCGAGACGGAGCGGCGGCGCGAAGGCCCTGCAACAACAGTGGAAGAAAGAGGGCGTGAGAACTACTATAAAAATAAGTAGTCCTCAGTGGGTACCGCCCTAAACACACCGGTCCACCCACTAAGTCTACAGGGTAAGCAAGAAAGTAAAGGAAGCTGGAACCACTCGACAGCTAGAAACTACAATACTATCCCCGCCCTCAACGACCCTCGCAGAACAAGTAAAAGCGACCCAATCTTACGAGGACTCGTGAAAGCACCCGTCCCGCCCGTCGAAGCAACACTACAACTACCCCGGGGTAGCTAGCGGAGAGCAACCCACAACGAGGGCGCGACACCAACGCAAAAGCACTAAGCCGGACTCGGAGCGGCACTCGTGGGCGCGAACCAACCGAGTATGCAAGCGTATCTCCGTCGAGCTCAACTGGCTCTCACGGCATAGTCAAGTACACCGGGTCCAAGAACTAACACACCACGTGCCCCTTGGCACAAACCGTAACCACACGGTACATCGGGTCCACCGTCAAACCCCGACGGTGCCCGACAGCAACCACACGACTAGACTCTCTTGAAAAGTAAGCTCGCATCCCCGGCGCGAGCATAAAAGCAACTACACTACTCTGGTATCCATCGCACTCCCCCGGCGATGATACCGCACAAAACGGCTCCTAGAGCTAAATCTGGTAGTGTAAGCTAGTGACGATCCAAAACGAGGTTTTCTCCTAAGTCAAATCCAAGTCCAACATGTATAAAACTAAGTACTTACTAAGCATGCTTCAAGTTCAGATATTCATAACAATTCCCTGCATTAGAGCTATCACATACTAGCATACTTAAACGGAACCGGAGTCTATACATGTTGACTATGAATACTTAGGAGCATTCCGATGTAAACCCACCTCTCAAGCGATCTCCTGGCTGTGAAGGAAGTGGGCCCGCGTCAAGGTGATCCTTCGCTGATCCGCCGAGGTCCGAAGTCTCCCGCTGCGAAGGGGCAAAAGCACGATTTCACGAATTCTGTCCGGAAAACAGCGGTTGAGAAAAGCTTAAAGTTAACTAAGCTAACCTTATCCAAATTCAGCGATTCAGGCCTCGAAATCTTCGTCTCGCAGTCTAGAATCCAACGCCGCAAGTTTCGGCGCGATCCGACCTCCCTGCGCGGAGTACTAGCCAAAGCACTGACGGTCGACGCAGAATTCCTGCAGTTCAGCATCTCAGATTCTGCGCGCAAACAGCGGCTCAGTAAATAAGGGTTCCGACAGGGCAAACCTTGTCCAAATCCGGCAAGTAAGGTGTCGTTGGAATCGTCTCGCAGTCGCGGATCCAATGCCCCAAATTTCGTCGCGTTTCGACCCTCCTACACAGAGATATAGTCAAAACTCCACGGGTCGACGGTGCTGTCAGCAGCAGCAGCAGTAAATCCGAAAATCATGGAATTTAATGCAACGGAGGGAAACTCGATGGGCTACTCACCTCCGAAAATGACCTAGGTCCGGCGCTAGGTCGTGGACAGCAGCCCCGCACGCGCACCCGGCTCCCTCGCGGCGTCACGTCGTCGAAAGCACACTGAAATCGCAAGTTGGCGCGTCGTCGTCGTCGTCGCTCGAGCTTCTCTCTTGGGCTCCTCCACCTCCCTGATCGCCTAGGGTAGCAGCAGCAGCAGCAAATGGAGAAGAAGAAGAAGAAGAAGAGGTCCACTCCCTCTCTCTTCTCTGCTGCAAGGTAAGGGGAGGTGAGGGTGATGTGACAAGTGCCAAAAAGTCAAACCGCAAAGCACAAATCCCTCCTTGTACCGTATAAACAGCAACCCGAGAGCATATACCGGTATGGCCCCGGTGGCTATACGGTATAGCAACCATTGTCTTAGGTATAGCAACCAACTTTGTACCTAAGACGACTCACGAGAAAAATCTACTATTTGCGATTTTCGTGACACATGTCGCCCTCGCGTTCCCACGGGGCCCGTTTAGCGTCTATTTGGCGCTAACGCGACCCGGACTTGTCCCGACACTCTCCAGAGCTGTCGGCAAGCCTCATGTGCAAAATCCAGGTCTCTACAGATAATGTGGTGCAAATGTGATATTGTAAACCTCCTCTAAAACGGGAGGTTTCGCTCCTATTTCTTTCTACTGCTTTTGGTTTTTTGGCTTTTGTTTTTTGGATTAATTTCATACAGATTCATGTAAATACAGTGAATTGTAAATATATCTTTACAAAGTTCAACTTTTATATATTATATTCCTGCAAAAGCCCTAATAGTTTCAAATATGTCTCTACCATTAGAATCCATAGAAAACTTTAGTTAACTATAGTTTAAATTTAATTTATGAGATAACTCGATATTTTTGTTCCTCTTATATTATACTATAATTTTTGGAAGGATATATTTGTGATAAAAAAATGGCATTTTATTTAAAGGGGCAATTGCTTATATACCCCTGAAAAGTTCCCGATTTTTCGATTTACCCCTCTTAGAAGACTAATATTGAAAATACCCCTCCTATGTTCCAACCTATTTCTAATATACCCGTGGAGTTAAAATCTGTTAAGTAACTCGTTATCTCCGTAAAATTACTATTTTACACTTTTCAAAGATACCCTTCTACCATCACTAGCTTTCTTATTTGCCCTTAAAGTCAGGGGCACAAAAAGTATTTCGACTTTTGGTCTTTTGCAATATACCCCTCTATCGTCACTCAAAGATTTCTTATTTGCCACAAGTTAAGGACAAAATTGGTATTTTAAATTTTTTTAACTGTGGTAGATATTTAACTCACGTTTAACCCAGATTAACTTAACAAGAGATAACTGCGGGAGTATTTTACAATAACGGTGGAACGTATGAGGGGCATTTTAGAAAGAAAAAAAAAGTAGGGTTAGATCGGGTATTTTCAAACACATGAGGGGTATATAGGCAATTATTCCTTATTTAAAATATAAGCAGTTCTATAGCGACAGCAGACTATAGGAATATATTTAAAAATATTAAAACTTTTGCACGAATAACATATTAAAAAAAATAAACTTTGTAGGATCTATTTATTATTTATTATATTTGTAGGGTCCTTCCTACATTTAATTCTTATGTTTTTTTTTTTTTATTTGTGTTTTGGATTCAAGGAGAAGAAGATCAGTTCTTTCACGCCGACGTCTCGGAAATCGCGCCCCGTGGAACGGGGCGTGGATTTCGGTGATGCGTCATTAAACAAACAAAAAAAAAAAAAAAAAAAAA
The DNA here is from genome assembly GCA_025177825.1 of Aechmea fasciata. Taxonomy (NCBI): domain Eukaryota; kingdom Viridiplantae; phylum Streptophyta; class Magnoliopsida; order Poales; family Bromeliaceae; genus Aechmea; species Aechmea fasciata. Next base: position 8,238,526 of record CM045941.1, on the reverse strand, counting down.
AAAAAGCAAAAAGAAAAAAAAAAGAACAAAAACAAAAATCCTTTTGCTCTTTATTCCTGGGCAATTATTTAGGGATAATTGCCTATATATCCCTCATGCGTTTGAAAATATCCGATCTATTCCTATTTTTTTTTTTCTTTCTAAAATGCCCCTCATACGTTCCACCGTTATTGCAAAATACCCCTGCAATTATCTCCTGTTAAGTTAATGCGGGTTAAACGTGAGTTAAATATCTACCACAGTTAAAAAATTAAAATATCAATTTTGCCCTTAACTTAAGGGCAAATAAGAAAGGTTGGCGACGGTAGAGGGATATATTGGAAAAAACCAAAAGTCGAAATACTTTTGTGCCCTTGACTTTAAGGGTAAATAAAAAAGACAGTGATGGTAGAAGGGTATATTTAAAAAGGATAAAATAGTAATTTTACAGAGATAACAGAGTTACTTAACAGATTTTAACTCTAAGAGTATATTAGAAATAGGTTGGAACGTATGAGGGTATTTTCAATATTAGCCTTCTAAGAGGGTAAATCGAAAAATCGGGAACTTTTCGGGGTATATAAGCAATTGCCCCAATTATTTATATACTCCTGAAAAATTTTCGACTTTTCGATTTATCCCTCTTAGAAGGCTAATATTAAAAATATCCTTTCTACGTTCCAACCTATTTCTAATATACTCCTGGAGTTAAAATTTATTAATTAACTCTGTTATCTCTGTAAAATTACTATTTTGCCCTTTCAAATATACCCTCCCACTATTGCTGTCTTTTTTATTTGCCCTTAAAGTTAGGGGCACAAAAAATATTTTGACTTTTGATCTTTTTTAATATACCTCTCTACTGTCACCAATATTTCTTATTTGGCCTTAGGTTAAGGACAAAATTGATATTTTAATTTTTTTTAACTGTGCTAAATATTTAACTCACGTTTAACCTAAGTTAACTTAATAGGAGATAACTGCGGAGGTATTTTGAAATAACGATGTAACATATGAGGGGTATTTTAGAAAGAAAAAAAAAGTAAGGGTAAATTGAATATTTTCAAACGTATGAGGGGTATATATAGACAATTATCCCTATATAAAAAGGTTAATTTTATACAGCTTTTTATAAATATATCAAATAACAAATATATTTTTATAAAGTTTAATTTTATATATTTATTTCTGCAACAATTCTGTGATATTCATATTTTGTTTCTCTGTTTGTTACTGTTCGACTATTATTTATTTTTTAATAAAAAATAAGCTAAACGACATTTTTATCACTACAAATATATCTCTCTAAAAGTCCCAATAGTTAGATTTATATATAAAAATGTCCTCTCAAAAATTCTTTATTTCTACCATCATAAATAATATATATATATAAGTGGGTTAAAAAGATCAATTTATCTCGTTAATTAACTAGGGTTAAGTATTTTACCTATAGTTAACTATACTTTTCTAACGGATCCTAACAGCAGGAGTATATTTAAAAACATAAGGACTTTTGCGAAAATAAATATGAAAAGTTAAACTTTGTAGGTATATCTCTGCTATTTGAAATATTTACAGATAATTGTATGCAATTAACCCTATATAAAATTAAGCAATGCTACTGATACATTTCAAAGTTAGTTGTAACTGCTCTATTTTCAATTACCTCTATCTCCTATTATACTGTATTTTTAATTATATTTAACCAAGCGGTTCTTATATGCAACTAAATTGTCTCTAAAATTATATTTGTATCAAGCCAAATGCAAAATTTAATAGTAACTAATACAACAAATAGGGGCCATTTGGTTTAAGATTTGTGATATTTTGAAAATATTATATATTTTATATTGAGAATGGAAGTGTATTACTTACTTATCAACCCACTTGGATTGGGAGGCTGTTAAGAACTGATATATTTTTTACAAATGAACGGCTATTAATAATTTTTATTAAATATGAAAATAAAAATAATATCTAGCCCGTGAAAATCTACTATTCCTATCACTTTACAACTATTCAACTTAAGTTGAATAATAATAATTTAAGTTTTTTTAATAAAAAGTATATGAAATTACAAAAATATTAAATTTAATTTTTTTTTTATCTGATTACATCGAAACAAACAGACAAAACTTTAGTGGGGGAATTCCTCAACGCCGCCTCATTTGGGCAACTTCAATTCGCTGACACATGTTAATTTTATCTTTGTTCAAAAGTACGTATAATTTTTTTTTTCTTACCTAGAGTGAAGAATTATAATTTTGGATAAGGACAAAATTGACAATGATAGCGAATCAGGGTTTCCTCAACAAGGTGTCATTGGGGAGCTCCCCCCCTCAACCAGTGAAGTAATGAAAAAAACTTTTAACAGCGGGGAGCTTCCCAACGATACCTCGTTAAGAAGATTCAATCCATCGCCACGCGTCACTTTTATCTCTATCCAAGATTAAAAATCCTTCTCCGCAGGATTTAAAAATCCTGTTTAAATTTTAATGTTAAAAAATATCCAACAAATCATCCGATAAAGGTAAAATTAATACACGGCGGCGACTCGAGGGCTCTGAGACCAATGAAGCGCCATTGGAGAGTTCCCCACTGAAGTTTTATCCGCATTATAATTAAACCCTCTTGCTAATGATAACTAATGAACTGATAATTAATTAAACAATGGCAAGCATGCAAGCATGCATTTTTGGGGTCTAGTAAATTAAGTACGGAATTAAGGAAGCAGTCTCAATTAGGTTTAAGTATAACCACCTCCCCCTCTCTACCCAATCATGCCTCCCCACCGACCGTCCCTAGAGCCAGTGGCAGGGGCAGTGGTTGTACCGAGACCCGAGTTCGAATCCTAGTTGATTCACATTTAAATTAAGTTTATTTCCTAACGAAATAAACGAAGCGGGTAGCGTGCTATTTATCTCTAAAAAATTAAAAAAAAAATAAAAAAAATCATGCCTTCCTTCGTACGGACGGCACCTGATGTCGGCTGGCTAATTCAGACTAATCTGCATTAAAAAAAAAAATTCGAACTAATGTCGTACCCGGATATACCATGCTGTCCGCTTTGTTTATTTTTTATTTAAAAATAAATTTAGCTGAAAATATGAATCAACTAAAATTCGAATTGAAATGTGAATCAACTATGATTCGTACTTAGGATCTCGAATACCAACCACCAAATCTTTTGCCTTGAGACTAATTTGCATTACAAAAATCGAACTAATGTCGAACCTATACCATGCTGCCCACTTCGTTTATTTTATTTAGAAATAAATTTAGTTGAAAATGTGAATCAATTAGGATTCGTACTTAGGATCTCGGATACCAGCTACCAAATCCTTTGCCACCTGCACTAGGGACGATCTGTTCATACCTAGTCTTATTGAAAAAAATATATATTTTCAATCCAACCTTAATTTATTTTAAAAAAAAGTTCTAATCTAATCTCCTTTTAATGAATTAGAAAATAAAGGTGACTTAATAGTGTTTATATATTAATTAGGGGATGGAATTTTTTTCTCTCTATCTTCCGAACCTACTTATATTTAAAATATTTAAATTTTATTATAATAATAATAATTAAAAATTAATAATAATAATAATATTTAATATTTAATAATAATAAATATTATTATTACTATTATTAGTATTTAATTTGACTATATAAGCCAATATGATCAAATTTGACTTATATAGTCAAATTAAATACTTGTAATAGTAATAATAGTGATAATAATAACAAAATTATCATTCAGTAATAATAATATTTGTTATTATTAAATATTAATTTTTAATTATTATTATTATTATAAAATTTTATTATTTTTAAATATTATTAGTTTGGGAGGAAAGAGAGAGAAAAAAATTTTCTCTCTTTCAATTAACGTATATGTGATATTAAGTTATCTTTTATTTTTTAATCTATGAAAGAGAGGTTAGATTAGAAATTTTCTCGGAAAAGAATGCTATATTGGAAATTTTTTTTTCAATAAAGCTAAGCAAAAAATCATTGATTTTCTATTTTTGTATAAATAGGCCATTATTTTAGAGTTTATAAATTTGACCGATTTTCAGTAAACTGACCAATTATTTTTTACTCTCATGCTTTTTTCTCTTTTTTTTTCCCCTCTCATTTGGTTTTCTTCTTCCGCTTTCGAAACATCTCCGCCCTCCCGTTTCTTCCCTCTTTCTCCTACCGCTTTCTCTTCTGTCTTCTTCGCCGTCGACATATCAACGTTGTGGTCTGCTCTCTTACCTCATCCATATTTTCGCCAACATGCACTAGCTCGGATATGGCATAGATCTCGGAGGTGAGACTGCGGTGGAGCATATGGTCGTGGACAGCAACTGTAATGAGGATGCTGCAGGATTTGATGGCGACAGGAGGAAAAGTACGTCGGCGGGCCTGGGCGGTGTCTATGGCAAAGGGCGAGAGTGTGAGCGCAATAGCGAAAAAAAATAGAGGATGAAAGAAAGAAAAGAATAAAACTAAAAATAAATAAAAAAATAATTTTTTTTCTAATTATATGCCATGACCCGTATAGAAAAGATTAAAAAATAGATAAGAGAAAATAAGAAGATGAAGTTGTATTATTTGAGACGAAAGTTATACTATATAAGACAAAAATTATACTGTTTGAAACAAAATTTACAACCCCTTATTTTTTTTTTCCCGATCCATTTATTATAAATAAAATATATATTTATTTCATTTTACAATCCAAATTTTTAAAAAGTGAATATATTTTGATGTTATATTTGAATTTGTATTTAAAAAATTTGATGTTATATTTGAATTTGTATTTAAAAAATTTAGATTTAATATAATATATTTTGAAATATTGAAAAAAGAAATAATTGTTTCGGGTTCAAATTTTTTGATTCGGATTCGAGTTTGGATATGGATTTTTAAAAGCCGTCGGGTTCGGATTTGGGTTCGGGTCTCGGAGTTGGAGTCGGGTTCGGATTTTTAAAAATTCGCTCCGAATCCGACCCGTTGACATCTCTAGTGTCCATGCATATTTTACCTTAAAAATTTAAATAAGAAACTACTTTGAATATGGTGAACAAAAATATAAGGAATTAACATCACTCCTTTTCATGCAAATGAATAAACTAAAAAGGATACAGCATAAATTATTGCAAAGATAGGTTCACATCATACAAAATTAGCTACACTTTTAGCCTCAGCTTTTCATTAATTTACTACTGATCACTCTTTTTATAAACAAGCATATATATATATATATATATATATATATATATATATATATATATATATATATATATATATATATATATATATATATATATATATATATATATATATATGAGCTATGAGCTATAATTAGCATTAGCTTAAATTAAATTTGCTCTATTTGCTTATCCAATATTAATTAGGAACAGAACAGTTTTTATTTAAGTCCCTATGTGACGCCCCAACTTCCCAGGGGGTCACCCATCCTAGGACTACTCCCGTCCTAGCGCGATTAACTCTCTTAACCTCTTGGGTCTTGCCACCACCTAAAATGCTTAAGCCGGGTTAAGAGTTTAGCCCTATTATATCTCATATATAGGACTATCTGGGGTCTCACAATCTCCCCTCCTTTAAGCCCCCGACGTACTCGTCGGCTCGTACTCACAAGTATCGGGCGATGTGAGACTCGTCTCGCTAGCCCGTCATCCGCACTCGGCTCAGTGAGACTCATCTCACACTTCCGGCTGGTAATTGGCTCTGATACCATCTGTGACGCCCCAACTTCCCAGAGGGTCACCCATCCTAGGACTACTCCCGTCCTAGCGCGCTTAACTCTCTTAACCTCTTGGGTCTTGCCACCACCCAAAATGCTTAAGCCGGGTTAAGAGTTTAGCCCTATTATATCTCATATATAGGTCTATCCGGGTCTCACACCCTAGCTTTTCAAATAATTTGCGAGAAGTTCGTAATTCTTTAATTAATCAATACTTCATGTAAGTTCTTGCGGTTTTGACCTTTTTACTTCAACAAGTTTTTTTTTTAAAAAAAAAACTTAGAAAATTTAATACAAAAGATGAAAAGCTAATAATGTTTGAAGATTATCTAAAAATTAAGTTAGGAACTCATACAAAAATTATGGTTAGAAATTGTGTAGCTCCTAAGCAGGTATATTAATTAATATAGGAGGTGAATATGTAAGTTCATGAGGTGATGTGAATCAATATTTCTTATCAAGTATGTGACAAAAAATTGAAAGAAAGAGTTAAACATTCCAAAGTGGAATGCTGTAGGAAGGGGTGTAAATGAGCCGAACACGAGCAAGCTAGGGCCGACTCGTGCTCAGCTCGTTTAAATAAACGAGCTGAACATGAACTGGCTCGTTAAAGTATCGAGTAGAAAAATTCAACTCGTGTTCGGCTCGTTAATAAATGAACCAAACAAGATCTGGCCAACAAACAATAAGTTAAAAATAATTATATTGAATATATATAAAAAAATAAATGTATAAAATTTTATTTATTGGATTTTGATCTAATAGTTGAAACTTTACATATAAATGAGTCTTTTTATAATTAAGCTCGCATTTATATTTTTATTTTGCTAAAAATTAAATAACAAAAATATATATTATATATGATTATTTATTTATATATAAAAAGATAAATTAAATATATTATATAAATATAAAATATATGTATTCGAGCTGCTATCGAGCCAAACACGAGCGAGCTGACCCCAACTCGTGTTCGGCTCGTGTATTAAACAAGCCAAAAAATTCAGCTCGTGTTCGGCTTGTTTACTAAACAAGCGATTCGATCTCAAGCTCATTTCGGGTCGAACACGAAATGCATGAAACAAAAATGGCCACCCTTAAACTGTAGGTGGTGAAGATGTGACCCATGCTTTTTCACAATTTGTCCTGAGCAATCTTTTATCCATTATCCATTAGGCCAAATTGTTTCTCCAACCTCGCATATTTTTAAAATTACAACATGTAATCGAGTATTCGGAAAATTAAGTTACTAATTCAAGGTTTCACCGATCTCGAGGAATCTTCTGCTTCTAATTTTAATTTTGATATTGACTTTGTTAGTTAATTCGTGAATTATTGAAAATCAATTAAACAGTCCATTTATAAAAAAATTTTAAAAGAAAGAAAAATATTCGAGAAATTTTAGGCCAGCTGAATAATTCACGAATAATTGAAAATATAAATAAAAAATTTATAATTTTTATTTTTAAATATAGATTATCTTATATTTCATATTTTATAATGAATCTATTTTTTAAGTCGAATTTTTCAACAAATTTAAAAATTAGAGAACGAATTTTATGCGTATTATACCCCGACCGAATTTTTTGCCGAATCCGAATTAACTAACTATAGATATTGATAAATAGATTTAATATCTTTACTAAATGTTTTTCCCTTTTAAGAAGAAGAGTGAGCTTCTTATCTTCTAATTTAGCAAAGTGAGAAATCATAAAGAGAATCACCTTTTTTTTTATTAAATAAAACTCATGATTACAAAAGAGATGATCTCCTTATTTATAAGTTCAAAATCATCATAATAATCATAATATAATAAAAAAAAATTAAATAAAAATAGGACCAATCAAGAAATATTCATAATATAGTAGATATCTCAAATAAAATATTTTTTTTCTAAACTAATAAGAAAAAGGGATAATTGTCTATATACCCTCAATTTACTCCTATTTTTTTTCTTTTTAAAATACCCCTTATATGATCCACCGTTATTACAAAATGCCCCCGCAGTTATCTTATGCTAAATTAACTTGGGTTAAACGTGAGTTAAATATCTATCACAGTTAAAAAAAATTAAAATACCAATGTTGCCCTTAATTTAAGATTAAATAAGAAATATTGGTAACGGTAGAGTAGTATATTGGAAAAGACCAAAAGTCAAAATACTTTTTGTGCCCTTGACTTTAAAAGCAAATAAGAAAGTCAATGATGGTGGAAGGGTATATTTGAAAGGGCAAAATAGTAATTTTACAAAGATAATAGAGTTAATTAACAGATTTTAACTTTAGGGGTATATCAGAAATAGGTTGGAGCGTAGAAAGGGTATTTTCAATATTAGTCTTCTAAGATTGATAAATTGAAAAATTGAAAATTTTTCAGAAGTATATAAGCAACTGCTCCTAAGAAAAAGATATAAAATCTGAATTGCAGTAGAAGAATTGGTGAGTGCGCTGTATTAGGAACTATGAATGATCGTAACGTAGTCGACAATTGTTTCATATAATTTGGTTTATTCAATCAATTTTTTTACCGACAAAATTAAAGAATAAAACTTGAACGAAGAGCTCCTCACTTAAGTTTATCGGACTTTCTCTCAATCCGCTGTTCAGTACATTATTCGCATCTAGGCATAAATCTTTTATTATAGAACAAAATGAATCACACAGCTCATCAAATTATCTCAATGAGAACTCATTGAGAAGCTCTTGAACAAAGTTTTGCTCGCAAATTAAATGCTGCTTCACTTTCCAAAGGGTTCGACTAACCCGAATGCGGATTAAATCGTAAAGGGTAAATTGCACGTTTGATCCCCAAACTATGAGACAGGTAACCTTTTAGTCCCGAAACTTTAATTTATTATAATTTTTAGTTTGAACTTTCGGAATAATTATAACTAACATGCACGATCCAATATAGTTGACTAAATTTTAGTGCATTGTTGATGAAAAAATGATGTGGCATCTCAATTATTGGCGCATCATCAATTACTACACTATTATATAACAATCCATGTTAGAGATATATAAATATTTGATTATAAGTAATGATCGTAATAATTCTGAAAGTTTGAGCCAAAATTTATAATAAATTAAAGTTTGAGGACCAAAGTGTCACCAGCCACATAGTTTGAAGACCAAATGTGCAATTTACCCAATTAAAAATTAAAAGAAAATCTCCTAACTAGTATAATATTTATAATAATCATCCACAAAAAGTATTTTGACTTTTGGTATTTTTTAATATACCCCTTTATCGTCACCAGCATTTCTTATTTGTCCTTAAGTTAAGGATAAAATTGATATTTTAATTTTTTATCTGTGGTAGATATTTAACTCATGTTTAATCCAAGTTAACTTAACAAGAGATAACTACGGGAATATTTTGCGACAACGGTGGAATATATGAGGAGTATTTTAAAAAAAATGAAATAAATAGGATATTTTCAAACGTACGAGGGAGGGGTATATAGGTAATTATTCAAAAAAAAAATTGTATGCTTATTACTCCCTCCATAGTCGGCAATGGATACACCTTTCGCATACTCCACATGCAAATGCGGCGCCGAGTTCAGTGACGATGCAGGTTTTCACACAAGGGGACAAAAAACACAACGAATTCGTTTGTCTCATTCGCTGACGTGGACCAACAGCTCTGCTCTATTTCGTCAACCAGCAAAGATTCGACACGTGGTACCTCCGACCGAATGAGACCAGGGGTATTTTCGTCCAAAAACATAACTCGCCATGTTTTGGGGAGTGGGTTTGTTATCCATCGGTATTTGTCACGTCCTATCACGTACCATGGTTTGGCTAGACCCGGTGCACCACGTAATCAGTGAACCGCATACTACAACCCCTCAATTTATTCCAACCACTATAGAATTTTAAAATTTTAAAAATAAAAAAATATATTAAATAAACATAATAAAAATTATAAAATAATCTTATATATATTAAAAAAAATTTTAATTAATATTTTCTTAACTTTTAATAATTTATAGAGTTGAATTATTTAAATAATTTTATTTAATACTTTACTAAAATTTGTAGTTTTATGGCCATTCTGAAGTAAATTTTTTTAATTAAAAAATTAAAAATTGGAGGACTTATTTCAAATTAATGGCCCTAAATTTAATTAGAAGAGAACAAACTATTGCATGTATCTGGTGCATATTATTACTCTATATACTACAATTTATATTAGATGATCAATGATCCAATATAAAAAATTAATTAAATATACTTATTTATAAAGTCTAAAAATGTAAATTATATTTAATATCTTAATTTTAAAATGTCTATTAAAAAATGTTGAGCAGGTGGCATATATTTATAAATATATCCGAGTGCAGAGAATGCTTAGTACAGTGCATATATAATTTCAAAAGAGAGAAAAAAATTTTGTTTGCATCTATTGCATACTAATTTTTCATATAATGCATCAAAATATTGTATAATCGACGGAGTATTTGACATAAGATAAAATATAATATAATAAAAAATATTTAAATAATTTATTATCTCTTAGATATTTTATTTTTAGGGATAATTGTCTATATAATCCTTATACGTTTGAAAATATTCAATTTGTCCATATTTTTTTTTTCTAAAATACCCTTTATATGTTTCACCGTTATTGTAAAATACCCCACAGTTATCTCCTGTTAAGTTAACTTGGGTTAAACGTGAGTTAAATATTTACCACAGTTAAAAAAAATTAAAATACTAATTTTTCTCTTAACTTAAGAGCAGATAAGAAATGTTAGTGACGATAGAGAGGTATATTGGAAAAGACAAAAAATCAAAATACCTTTTATGTCCCTGACTTTAAGGGCAAATAAGAAAGACAATGATTATAGAAGAGTATATTTGAAAGGGCAAAATAGTAATTTTATAGAGATAGCAGAATTAATTAACATATTTTAACTATAGGATGTATATTAGAAATAGGTTGGAACATAGAAAGGATATTTTTAATATTAGCCTTCTAAGAGGGATAAATCGAAAAGTCGGAAACTTTTCAGGAGTATATAAGCAATTGCCCCTTATTTTTAATGTACAATTTATGGTTGGTTTACGGTGAACCGGGTACATCCAAACTTTATAATTTGCACTTTATTATTTTGTAATTTTTTAAAAAATAGCATAGGCAAAAACAATGATTTCATATAAAAGAACTTTTAAATTTTTGTGGGACGAAGTTGCGAAGTTAGAAATTTTAAGGAACTAAATTATAATATTGTAATTGTACAGGGACTCCCTGTACATTTTTCCCAAGAAACGACAAAAGAGAAGAGCGATTTCCGGGACTCACCGCACCCCACTTTGTTGGAAAAACCCACACCAATTAAATAAATAATAAACATAAAAATTTTACGTAAACCCCTCAAGTATTGGAATTTTTAAAGGACCTCCTCTTCTTTTAACTTTTTTTTTTCAGTTTCTTAATGATTTTAGTCAAAAACAAAAAAAAATTAAAATGTTCATTAAATTCACGGATAATTTAATCAAATTTAATAATTTTAATTACTTTTGAGTACAGAAAACTGGAATAATTAGTGATTAATGGCTAATAGAGTCCTAACAAAATTTTTTAATCATCATTTAACTAGAGCGTAATTTAATTTCAAAAAATAAAAAAAAATTTTACTCAAATTTTACTAAAAAAAAATATTAACTCTGAGGGGGTTTTTCAAAGTGTTTTATAGGTAGGGGGGCTCTATGCAAATAAAAAACCGAGCTTCAATTCTCTCTCTCTTTGCGCCGCGCACACGCTCCAACACAAACTAGGCAACTTTTTTTTTTGTTGAAATAATTACATATAACTCCATGGAAAGCAGATATATTGCATATTGATCCCTCTAAACTTAAAAATTAAAATGATCTTATTATTATATTTATTAAAATTTGGCTAAATTATAGAAAACCCTCCTGTAATAATCCGCTTTTTCACTTTTTCCCCATGACATTTAAAAATCTACACTTTGCCCTCTTTTAAAATAAAAAATGTTCACAGAGAAGTTGCGGTGTGTAAAATGATTATTTTGCCTCTTGCCATTTTCGTCTTCTTCCTCATCTTCTTCAACCGGCCCTCCGATCGGCCGCGATTCCGACCTCAATCGACTACGATTTCTCTTCATTTCCTTCTCCACCTGCTCCCTTTCTCCTCCTGCACCCTCGCCGCCCTACGATTTCGGTGACGGTAAGGAGGAAATCGAGGTGGGTGTTGATGGAGAGGTAGGCAAGGCAACGAGGGCGAAAGCGAGGCGACGAAGGAGGGCGAAGGAGTTGTGGGCGAGGGTGAGGCAGTGGAGAGGCAATGAGGACAAGCGGCGGCGGCGACGGCGGAGGAGGCGAAGCAACAAGGAAGAGGGCGGAGGGGTATTTTCGGCATAAAAAAATATTTTATAACGGTGAAGTGCACATTTTTCATTTTACAAGGGGGCAAAGTATAGGTTTTTAAATGTCAGGGACATTTAAAAACCGGTTATTACAGGATTTTTTTGTAATTTAGCCTTAAAATTTAAAAAACTAGAAATATATCCTGTATTAGTCAAACCTCATCATATATATATTAGTATAATAACTATTTTACCCTTATTATCATTTTTAATTAGTAAATTAAGATTATTTTATCTATTTTGATTCTTTCCACAATATTTTTTATTGATAAATTGATACGAATGAATAATGAAGCATAATAGAGCAAAATAATAATGATACATTTTTGCTGATCAAGTGACATATATATAAATAAATTTTTTAATTTTACGAAAATATATATAAATTTAAAAACTTAGAAGAATAGCATATATTTTTACTGTTTTTTTATCATCATGTTAACTTCTCATTTTTTTTAAATTGAATAATTATAGATGACTCAGTTAAAACTTTATTAAATTCATTAATTAAATTATCACACTTAAATAAATTAATCACTCTATAATAATAATAAAAAAATACTAGTATAACTAGGTAGTTTATAGCTTACAAAGCTATTGAATTTAAATAATTTTTTAGTTTACCCACCTAATTCTTTCAAATTAAAAAAATTGAAGATAAGTTAAGCATCAATTAAGAAAAGGGAAAATTTCAAAAAACCCCATGTGCTTTCATAGTTTCTCACTTTAGTATCATGTGGCTTAAAATGTATCAATTTGCCCTCTGTAGTTTTATTTTTATTTTTTCGATAGTTTTTTCGTTAATATTTTTTAAAATTATATAAAAAAAACTTCAGATACCCATCTAGATATATCGAATATTCACTTTAGTACCCTTTAATTTTAACTTTGTCACTGATTTAAAAAATTAATAATAAAATTGATAATAAAAAGAGAAAAACGAAACCCCGTGGGGGCAAATTAATACACTTTAAACTACAGGATACTAAAGTGAGAATGTGCGAAACTATAGGGGTGTTTTTGAAGTTTTTCCTTAAAAAGGCCAAAAAAAAAAAAGAAAAGAAAAGAAAAGTTGAGGGGTTAATTCAAATAAGGCCATAGTTGAGAGGTCTTTCCACACACTTTTACCACTCGTTTTATTTTATTATCCCTGTTCGCGAGGGGTCAATTTCAAAATATCATACAATTGAGGGTCTCCGTGCAATTGTCCCAATTGTTCATTTATTATTTTATTCTCCTTGCTCTTTTCCCCCTCTCTCTCTCTCTCTCTCTCTCTCTCTCTCTCTCTCTAGTTTCTCTCTCTAACATCTATTTCTTTATTTATTGATATTTCCTCTCTCTCTCTCTCTCTCTCTCTTCTTCTTCTTCTTCTTCGTCTCCTTCTCCTCGTAATTCCCCTCGTCGTGCGCGCTCTTTGTCGCGAACATACTCGACACTCTCCCTTTCTCGCGACCCAAACCCTAGGCTCCTCTCCTCCTCCATTCGCAGGAGCTCCGATCCCAGGAGCTCTTTGGGGGGGGAGGGGGGGGCGATCGAGCTGCGTCGGCGGCGGGGGAGGTGTCGCCGGAGCTCCGGCGATGAAGGCGACGGCGAGCGCCGCCGCTCCATTATCGGCGGCACCCAATGGCTCCGACGGCACCGGTAAGCCCTTCCTCTCGCACTCTCTCTTTCCCTCGCTCTCTCTATCGCTAGGGTTATGGAGATCGACACCGATAGAGGTGAGGTGATCAGTAGGGATGTGACACTTGTGGGATTTGGGGGGTGTGTGGTTTCGTTGGCAGGGGAGAAGAGGACGATAAACGCGGAGCTGTGGCACGCGTGCGCAGGGCCTCTGGTGAGCTTACCGCCCGTGGGGAGCCTCGTCGTCTACTTCCCCCAGGGTCACAGTGAGCAGGTGATGCCCTAATCGCGATTTCTTTTTCCTAATTTTCATAATTTTGGTGATTAATTAAGTGATTAGTGGTGGGATTAAGATAATCACAAGAAACCCTTTAGTCATTAGTGGTTGGTGTGTTGTGTGTTGTGTGTTGTGTTGGGTTTATCATATGATCGTACCATCCCCGGGTTTTAGGGATTGTGTTTTTTTAAAAAGAAAAAATTTGGGGGGCCTTTTTCATGCGCTTTAATTGCATAAAGGTGTTGTGGGTAGAGTACACCTGGTGTTTATTCTTTTCTTTTGCAAAAAACTCTTTTTTACTCGTTTCTTTTAGCATTTTCCTTAGTGGGTTCTCTTCAATTTCGTACTCTGGAAAAATAGATCTTTGTTTTAATGTTATTCTCTAGGGAATAGTGTACTTCTAAATAATTTTTTGAAAATTTTAACTTCATTATCCAACATTTTGTTCAATTTATTTGTTGTTTTATTAGTAGTTTGATGGCTCTAACAAATTATTGACTACACTGGGTGTATCCGTTGCACTGCACCTTCATCTGTCCTTTCATTCCGTTTAAATTATTCAATCTCTTAGCCACCTAATGAGGCTTAGTTTTTCCTACCTATGAATTGGATGGTTTGATTAAAAGCATAACATGTTTCATGGACAAATAGAGATGTAGTTCATGGATGTAGTACACAGGGAGGCAATAGTAATTTCGGACGGCGCAAATTAGATAACTTGAAAATTAGGTACTGAAATAAAAAAATTTCAAGTTTAAATAGTCAGTTCCAAATGATCAAAAGAAAATTTATCCTTTTTTTTTCTATTAATTTACTGTTTTTTTTTTTCCTTTGGCTGCAAAAATAGCAACTTTGCAGCTTATGCTTTTTCCAGGGCCTAGATTTGATAGGCTTTGTTAGTGGAATCTTAGAAAAAGTGAAGTGGGCTTTCTTAGTGATGCATTTTGGGAATCTCTCGTTGGAGCACTTTGCATTTAATGTTGGAAAGCTGCTTCATTTGGAGTAATACTTTGCAACAAAGTTGATCTAAAGCAATTTCAGGGTACATGGGCTAGTTTTTTCCAACTATCCTTCCCAAGGGTAGCATTGCTCTGTTTATAAGAAAAGGCTTCATAGTTGCTGTACTTACAAGGCCTTTTCAAGTATTATCCTGCTGTTTAGTGATATTTTATAATAATTTTTGCTGTAGAATGTTCAAATTTGCTGTTTTGATTGTGGATGCTAAGATAGTAACTTCCCCTGCATCAATGTTTTTATGACCCTTCTAAGAATTCCTACAATTCTTTCACTTTGCCAAAGAACTTAACTGTCATTTCATTTCATATGATTGACAGGAATTTGGTTGAGATGTAAACAAGAATAGTTGGGCCATTGTGTGATTTGAATTTCTTTATCACTCTTGTCATTATTTAAAGATTTACTTTTGCACTTTGGTAACTAATTACTGGAGAGTGGTTTAATTAAATTCAATTCTGGTTTGGGTGTCTTTGGAATGTTATATCTTTGGATTCGTAGATTATCAGTTTCAGATGTTGACTTGAATTGGTTTTCATTTTCTGACTCATACTTAAGTTGTCAAATTTACTAATCCAGCATCTCTAGGAGTACAATTTCATTAAAAGTACCACAAATAGCTTCCTAGTGAAATCAGACAGTGGCATGACAGTTGTTTAAGTTTCTGAAAGAGCCTTAGGCTTGGTTCTATATATGTAGCCACCAACTGTTATCACGATTTGGCAATTTGGTTTAGATATCTTTGCCATTATGTTCAGATTCAGTTTTTATTGTTGGTATAGGCCCTTTTGGTTCTATGTACAGAAGCACTGCCAACAATCGGCAATGACATGAACCAATGTATCTATTGTAACAGAAACCCTAAAAGAAATCTATATACAAAATGGCCTGGGAGATTTATCTTATTTATCTTTGTAACTTTTAAAGTCAAGTTTACACATACATAGTGGACTGTGTGTACTCCATATATGGCAACCATTTTCCATAACGCCCCATTTATGAATACATACTAAAGGAGAGACGAAATCATCTCCATTTTCACCATCTTTACCAAACTCTAAATTTTATCCTGCTTGTACTTATTATGCATGATAGTAAGATTAACCATTTTGAAGTTTTCTTATTGCATATCTATATTCAGTAATGATGCATATTTCATCATCACACATTTTATTAAGTCAATGAAAGTGATAAAAGCTCTTGAGCTCAGGGTCGGTATATGTTATTGTCGTCATGGCGTGGACTGTGTGTTTATAATTACATTCTACTGGCTAATGCCATATTCGCAATTTCAGGTTGCAGCTTCAATGCAAAAGGATATTGATGCGCACGTGCCGAACTATCCAAATCTTCCATCAAAGCTGATATGCCTTCTTCACAATGTTACTCTTCACGTAAGACACAGTTCCTTCTCGTATTAACTCTTTTTATTTTACATAAAAAAGGGAAAAGGGAAATAGCAACATAATTACAATCTTTATAATATAATGTTTTCTTTTTTAAAAATTTCATAGGCGGACTCAGAGACAGATGAAGTATATGCTCAAATGACTCTCCAGCCAGTCAGCACAGTTAGTATCAATTTCATCTTTCTTTTATATATGCTGCTTCTCAAAAATGGCCCTTTTTTTAAAGAAAAGAAAAAAAGAGAAAGCTTCTTCTCAGTTTCTTAGACAGGTTCCACTAATACTTTATCTACATTTTGGTATTATTATTTTGTTATTATTTTTTAGATACAACTAACTTTTCCCCACAAGTTGGGATGACTCACCAGCTTCATATAAGGATATTTTGTAAGAAACTGCACTTTCCATGTGTAAATATCAAAATTAAGATTTTACAGGTTTATACCTGAGTAGATTATTTGCAGCAATACATGTAGAAGCCCCTTAACCTAATATTAGTAGCTGTTTCATGTGTCCTCGAGTCTCTCATCTCTAGTTTCTCTTTTCGCCATAAATTTTTTTTTTTTTTTTTGGGTACAGTATGACAAGGAGGCATTACAATTATCAGAACTTGCACTACGACAAACTAGGCCACCGATGGAATTCTTCTGTAAAACACTGACTGCTAGTGATACAAGCACTCACGGCGGTTTCTCCGTTCCTCGTCGTGCTGCTGAGAAAATCTTTCCACCTCTCGTGAGTTACCTTCGACGTGAATTTTCTCTTTTCATAGGCAATGCACACTTTGTCGGCCATTTTATTTATATATATTTCTTCTTTTGGTACTTTGTAGGATTATTCAATGCAACCCCCTGCCCAAGAACTTCAGGCCAGAGACTTGCATGATAATACATGGACCTTCCGCCATATATATCGAGGTAAGTGGAATTTTACATGCATTCAATCAAATTTCAATTTTAAATTCTACATCGATTTGTGATGTTGAAGAGTTCAGTTTTACTTTCTCTTTAGGTAGGAACTCTAAATTTTGTTTAGAGAGATCAAGAAACGTACCGCGCTGCTCGTACAGAATAAGAGCGCACGTTAATCTTTCTTATATTGGATTAGATGCTCATCGTATTCCTTGCGTTGTAACATCAGGTCAACCAAAAAGGCACTTACTGACAACTGGTTGGAGTCTATTTGTAAGCGGAAAGAGACTCATCGCAGGCGATTCTGTCTTATTTATTAGGTAGTATCCAACACCTGCATACAATTTGAGTCTCCAAGATCTTTTACTATGAAATGAGTAATTATCTTCATCTACCTATTGTTATAAATCTAATTTTCATTTTCTCGACCATATCCATTCTCTGTATCTCCAATATTTCTTATGATGTTTATTAGTAAATTTAGATAACACATGCATGTATGAAAAGCTAAATGAAATACTTTCCTTGTTGAAACTGTGATCAGGGATGAAAAACAACAGCTTCTGTTGGGAATTAGGCGAGCCAACAGGCAACCCACTAACATATCATCATCAGTCCTCTCGAGCGATAGCATGCACATTGGAGTCCTTGCTGCGGCGGCACATGCTGCGGCCAACCACAGCCCCTTTACCGTATTTTATAACCCGAGGTTTGTGTTAGTATAAAATTTGGCTTGCTCAATTTAGTGTTCAAATTTCTGAAATTGTTATTTCGTTTTTCCCTCAGGGCGAGTCCTTCAGAATTTGTTGTTCCTTTTGCCAAGTACCAGAAGACAGTGTATGGTAACCAAATATCTCTGGGTATGCGTTTTCGGATGCTGTTCGAAACCGAAGAATCAGGAACAAGAAGGTAGTAAACTCTAGTTACTCTACCAAACTAACATCATCTCTACGAGAGTAATGGCTACTATGGCTAGTTCAAGTTTTTCGAGAATGCTGAGTTTTCTGTGGATAATGAAAGTTAAACTATTAGTATATCTTATGGCAGGTACATGGGCACGATAACTGGTGTTAGCGATTTAGACCCCGTTAGGTGGAAAAACTCGCAATGGCGCAATTTGCAGGTTGACTTGGATATGAATTTGAAGAGTCATTCATCACTACAATTTGTTCTCTCTCTTTTCCTTCCTAATATAACTTTCTGTCTTCGTCGCCAGGTCGGGTGGGATGAATCTGCAGCAGGTGAGAGGCGCAACAGGGTTTCGGTATGGGAGATAGAACCTGTTGCAGCTCCGTTCTTCCTCTGTCCCCCGCCGTTCTTCAGAACAAAGCGTCCCAGACTACCAGGAATGCCAGGTACTCGTGTTTTAAGGTTTCAAAGACCCCACACATAAGCTGCTTATGAAGTATTAATTGTAACCATAATTCTAAGCCCGTTACATATAGCTTAGAAATGAAACTTGTTTCATTTATTAATAAAGCTTCACACATACCTTTGATTATTGCGAAAAAGCCTGTGGGTCAATTTAAAGTTGTGCATAGGAAATTGATAGCATAAGTGACTTGTTCTGCGTAGCTTCTAGAACAGCTTCTCCATTGGAGAAGAAAAACTAAAAGTAGAGAGCTTTTGGCTTTCTGCTCTGTCTCAAATGTAGAAGCTCCAACTGAGGCTTCTGCTTCTGGCTGTAGCATGTAAGTCGTTCTGTTAAATTTAATGGAGTTCTCAGAGGTCATTTAGATAGCTCTGCTCAAATATCCCTTCTAAAAAAGAACCACAGTTGCACCAGCAAGTCTAACATCCCCTAGTTTTGAATATGTTTCTTAAATTGCTATTGCTCTACTTGGTAGCAATTTAGCTGAAATTCTTGTACAGATGATGAGTCATCAGATATGGAAAATCTCTTCAAGAAGGCGATGCCGTGGCTGGGAGAGGAGATATGCATAAAGGACCCTCAAACTCAGAGCACCATAATGCCTGGACTTAGTTTAATTCAGTGGATGAACATGCAACAGAGCCAATCCGACCATCTTCGGCCCCTAGCTGGACCCATTATGCAAAATCTAAGCCCAGCCGACGTCTCTAAACAATTTGGTTTGCAGAACAATATGCAGTTCAATGCACCCAAACACCCTCAGCATACCCGACAAACCGGTCAACCGCCCAAAGCCACTGTCCCATTGAACCAACTAGGTTCAGCCGACATTATTCGCACTAATCAGTGTTTTCAATCAATTAGCCAAGCACAACCCTTGAACCAGACACAGTCCAACCTTACACAACCACAAGTACTGGTTCAGAACCAATTACTTCAGCCTCAGCCTCAGCCTCAGCCTCAGCAGCAGCAAAATAGAACTCCCAACCAAGCAAACCAGCAGCAACTGCCGCAGCAATCTGACAGCCAAATTCAGCCCCATCTTTTGCAGAAACTGCAGTTACAGCAGCAGTCCATGTTGTTGCAGCCGGTATCACCTCTTCCTCAGTTACCTCATATCCAAGAACAGCAAAAAGCACTTCTTGACACCCAGCAGCCATTTTCACTCCCTCAGCAACAAATGATTACGCAACAGCCCTTAGAGCAAGTTATATCACCGACAAAGATTGTATCAACAGCTGGTGCTCCGCGATCTGTGCTAACTGATGATGTTCCTTCTTGCTCAACTTCACCTTCCACGAATAATGGTGGTGTTCTTACAAACTCCGTATTAAATAGGACCCAAAATTGCAATACAAGTAACACGGGGAAGACATCAAATGAATCGACAAAGTTGAACCATAATATACAAAAAGAGGGAGTAATCTGTGCACTGAATTATATAAACAACACACCTCAAATGGATTACTTGGACACGAGTTCTTCAGCTACTTCAGTGTGCCTTTCTCAAACCGACGGGCCTTCGCAGCCCGGCTTTTCGATGCCATCTTTCAACCAGCAACAGCTGTTCAAAGAAGCATTTCCAGAAGCTGAGTTCCAGGATACAGATATGAAAAATAATGCTCTATTCGGAGCCAATTTTGAAAGCCAATTTGGCATTCCTTTGACTGCAGATGCTTTGCTCGAGAACGGCATCGACTGTGAGAAGTATGAAAATCATTTCCCTGAAAATGTGGTAGCCGCGTATAGCAACAAGTCAAAGCATGGTCAACAAGAGCTATCATCATCTATGATTTCACAATCGTTTGGTGTTCAGGATATGGCGTTAAATTCCATTGATTCATCGATCAGTGAGAGCGCCTTCTTGAATAGGAACACTAGGGCACAAGCCCCTTCAATGCAACGAAAGAAGACTTTCACCAAGGTTTGTAGTTTTAACTCTGAGATTAATAAAGACCGTGGACACTTTAAGTTTGAGAAATTATGAAATCGAGACTTGCATCATTCAATCTAATGGTTAAGGTAGCGCACTTATTAGCTCACACAATCAGGATTGTTTTCTACAAGAAGGATTTCATTTGTGTTCTCGAAGTTTCAATTGTATCAATTTAGTCCCTGTAAGTTTGACTCCAATCTCAATTTTGTCTGGTGTCTGCAGAGTTTTAACTAAAAATTTTCAGTCTGAAAAATTTACATCCCGTTTAGGGGTTTAGGGTTCCAATTTCAGTCGGAAAATTTATATCCCGTTTTAAAACTCGAAGTTTCAATTTTAACAATGCAGAGTCTAAAAACTGTGCAACTTGAAGATGAAATTGTCAGGCAGGAAAAATTGAGGATTTCGTTACAATTCAGGGACTAAACTTGTAATTAACACATTGATTTGTGTATTATCATCTGATCGATAAAGCAAGCTTCTTAGTTATTATCATTTTTTCGTCCCATGACATTAATCTTGGAGATAAATTGCACAGGTGTTTAAGACCGGGGCAGTAGGCAGATCTATCGATATAACTCGCTATTCTGGATATGATGAGCTGAAGCATGAGCTTGCGTGCATGTTTAATATAGAAGGCCAACTCGAAGATCAGCAGGGAAGCGGCTGGAAACTAGTATTCATAGATCATGAGGGTGACATTCTACTTGTGGGGGACGAGCCGTGGGAGTAAGTTAAAGAGCCTTTACTTTCTCACTTACGATCAAAATCTTATGGATTTAGGGATATAAAAGTAGCTTATCAAACCCCACGATTTCTGCTATCACTTGTTCATATATTTTTAAGTGATGCAAGTAATCTGAAAGAAACTAGAAAGAAATGTATACATACGTATGGACGTACGTACATGTACAGATAGAGAAGAGTCAATTGATGTGTATTGCATGATGATTGCTGAAAGTCATTCAATCATGTTCCGGAAGATTGAGAAGAAAGGCAACCATAAATGAGAAAAGGAAGACTAGGAGGGAGGGAAAAAAAACAAAAGACTATATAGGTGTTTGTTTATGCGAATAGATGTAGAATTTAGCCCTTTTTACTCTAATTTTTCTCTGCTGGTTCTAACCAATTATGTTCTGGAAATAATATCCAGGAACTTTATCAACTGTGTTCGGCGCATCAGAATATTGTCCCCTCAAGAGAGTGTGAACGGTCAGTTCGGATGGCAATTAGGGCAGCAACAGCAACAACACTCTTCCCCATCGAGCATGCAGCAGTTCGGATGGTGGGAGTGTATGGAGGGCTCATTTTGATCACCACAGCTCTCAATAGCTTTAGCCCTTCGTACTCCTCCGACTCCATGCCCATTTGTGAAATACTAAGATGGGCAGCTTAACGGTTAAATGATCTTTAATGACTCGAGGTAATGGGTCTCAATCTCCGAAATTCGGGTAGCTTTCAACAAATGAATTCTAAGATCAATACAGATAAACAAGTATTCAATTTTTTTTTCTTGCCTTTTCTGTCAGAAGTTTTGAAGCTGTAATAGATGAGACAGAACCTGGCAGTGCGTAAATCTTAAGTTAGATGTTACCATGGGATGCCGCGCAAAGGTCTGCGGCCTTTTGATGTTGTACATCTTCTGTGTAAGCTATGCTTTGTCGACTTTCCCTAGAAGCAAAAGTGTTGTTAAGTTTCTCTCTTTGTGTATATGTAACACGGCACGCTGAAATTATCCGGAAAAGTTTGCGAATGTATCTCAAAAACTTTTCACTACTTTCCACTACTTTCTACATTTTAAGATTTGCTGTATCTTACCGACCGTCTCTAGAGCAAGTGACAAAGGGCTTGGTAGTTGGTACTCGAGGTCTCAAGTTCGAATCCTAGTTGATTCACATTTCCAGCTAAGGGTTCGGCTACTATACTATTATGAGTACGATCGCCCTCGTACTCATACGTTGTTTTCGATGATAGAGCTTCCGAATCGACGATCCACACCGTTAAACGTTATTTACAACATTTAAAACTTCTAGAAATCAAATTTTATAATTTTTCAACATCATTTACCTTACGATCAAGAGGTCACAAATTTGACAATTTTTAACGGCCGGTATGGGATACTTGCTAGTTTAACGGTGTAAAAGAATCGGTATTTGTTGAATTTTTGATAGAAAATTCTATTCACTGCATAGATAAAGATCAATAACTCCGATCTTGAATTGAAGGATCCGATCATCCCTTTTTAGGACGTCATTTGATTTTGACCGTTCATTTTATGCCTACTTGATGGACTTTATTATGATTTCGAAAATTTACGAAATTTATTTTCTAGAAATTTCAAATACTCTAGATCATATTTAACGGAGTAGATCGTCGATTCGGAAGCTCCAACATCGAAAACAACTTGTGAGTACGAGGGCTCCAATACTCATAATAGTATTGTAGCCATGGTCTTATTTCTAAATAAAATAAACGAAGCGGATAACGTGCTACCTATCTCTCTCTCAAAAGAAAAGGATTGTTGTATCTACCGCAGTGCTTTAGGCCCTGTCGAAGTTTCTCAAGATTTGATCTGCGGTGAAATGACCATTAATAACTACTGTTCTTGCAGAACAGCATATAGTGTTGTGCGCGAAGAACAAGTTGTATTGAGTGAGAATATGCTCCAACATAATAATAATAAAAAGCTCTCATACCTACAACAGAACTTGGTAAAAATAAACAAAAGATTCAGTGCAAGAATTAAGGAAAATAATGTATGCACATAAATTGTTTCTGAATCTTTCAGACCGAAATTATAACTATATAGATATTGAAGATGAAAAGGCATGCAGCTAGCAAATCATAAAGGTGTAAAAAAAAAAAAAATCCTTACATAAGATAACTGATCATGTGCAAATTACTCCTTTTGGAAAAAGGATTCGTACGTGGCTACTCTCGTCTTCGATTCAGGTTGCTCCAGTTCCTCCATAAAACCTTTTGTCATCGCAAGAAAATCTTTCATATGCAACCGTTTCCATTCCTACGCAAGCACCGAGCGAGCACGGGAAGAATATAAAGCACAAATTTTACTCGATAAGATACTAAAGAAACCAAAACAAAGACATGTGTATATAAAAAAAAGGAAAAAAAAAATATCGGACTAAACTTGTATAATGAAAGAAAAATCAACCAACCTATAAAGATTTCACCTGGAAAAATTGAAATCCAAACATGATAAGAATACAAGCGATAAGTAAGTTTTGAGAAGACTCTCTGATCTGACTTGAGGTTTTGCAGGACTGCTGTTTGAATGAAGAAGTAATAAAAGTTTCTTTATCGGAATCTCCGCAACAGTTTTCCACTACATAAAAGCAGAGGCTTCTTCAAATTTGTCTTGTGGTGTTCTGACGACCATTTTAGCGTCCTGTCCTAGAAAAAGCTCCATTTTTTAAAGCTAAAACACCTAGCGGCTGCTTCTTGGATTGAAAATGGTGTTCTAGGAGCCAATTAACGCGATCCCATTATATGATTTAAAAGGTAATCCTAAATAAGGTATTTCAAAAGAGAGAGAGAAAAAAAAGCAGGAAATTGTATTTACAGAGAGATATCCTCACCTCGAAGTCCCAATCACCGTATAAATCCGGGTCATCCTGGTTACCCCAAACATATGTGTCAGCAAGTAATGTCTCTGAAGAATCCTGTCAAGTACCCAAACATCTTTCTTTAATAAAGAAATGAAAGCATGACTGAGGAATAGGAAGGAGGAAAGTAATAGATATGTTAAGTGAATCATATGTTCAGAAAAGCAAAAGAGAAAGCTCTTACGACCGTAACATGTATCGGAACAAGTGCGACAAGATTTAAAGGGCCCCAGACACAGAAATTAATCCAAATGAACAGAAGGAACATACTTAATGAAAATGTTGAAGTGAATGTTTCCGTACACTCACGATAGCAATAAAAAGGAGGCAGCCATACAATTTGATGACAGTATGCTTAAGTAATTAACACCTTCACAAAATCTTTTGATCCCCAACTTGACCAAGGGCCGAAGTGGAGTTCGGCAGCATGTAATAGTACTATAGGAAACATAGCCTAGTGCATAAGGCCTTTCCCACCGCAGTACCTCGGTAGGGTCAATATATTCTTGATTTCTGAAAGTCGTGATAGAGTGATGATTTTATTCATTAACAAATGATGAAGTAGTATGATCACTATTTCCATGCAAACTAACTTACAATCAAAGAGATCTCCACGGTCCTTCGGAGATACTCCACATCTTCAAATGTATCTAGAACAACTAGTTCAGGATCAGTGATTCCCATAAGAACCTGCAAGCACAAGAATATGCATAAAACAGAAAGGCGTCAATTGCAAAAGCTATTTAGAACATGGCGTAAAGAAACTTGTCGCTGAATGCCGCCATTTTCAATAAGGTGCATGATAACTAAATTTCAGCGGCTTAACAAAATACTTTACAAAGTAACAGAAGATAAAGAAATTTCTTATTCAGATGATATTAGTGACCATGTATAAAAGAAAACTCTTAAACAAGCAATATTGTTTATTAGAAGATTTATGGCCACAGATGAACTTACAACCAACAACTTAGGAGACCTTCAAATTTTTTTTTTTTTAATAGACATAACTTGTAGAGAGGAACCTGATCTATTAAAAAAAGAAAACAAGTTGTATAGCTGTATCATTAAGAGAAAAGTCCCTTACTAAAAGAAACTTCCTAATCTAGACCAATAAAGAGAACAATCCCTCCTTAAAGGAACTTCCTAGTCTAGACCATAGAGTTCCTAGGCTTAAGAGAATAATCCGTACACAAAAAACATAAACATATGTTGCTCAATTTACCTGATTCTGAAGCATTATTAAAAGAAGGATAAAGGTTACTTTTTATGGCTAATAAAACACAAAAATAATAAGAGAAAAGACAACATTTGATCCAACAAGCACCACTGCACCAGCTATGATCATTCAGGTAACTAAGCAGCACAAAGAAGTTCATAAAATGTTATTCTATGATGGATAAAACATAGAAACTAGTTCAAGTGCTTAGAAGCAACTGTCTGTTTAATTCATTGTCTCGTCGCCCAAGTCAGAGTGTTTAGAAAATATGCTGTATGTAACAAACCTTTCCAGTAACTTTCTTACTTTCTACAGGTAGAATTGCTGGATAAACACGTCCCTTTATGCTAAATCTGTGGCTGCAAGTAAGAAGGTTGTGTTAATTGTTATACCCCTCAAAAGAATGCAGGAATCAACAAAAACACTATGCAAGTCGACGCCATGAAATATTCAAACATGCAAATCAAGCAAGGGATTTGTTCCAACTTATTTCTAGGACTAAAACTGACTAACCAGAGGAGCAGTATTGATAATTATTGCTTAAACATATTACCAACAGGACATCTGAAGGACTCCCGAATGTCTCCTTTGAAATACATACTTTCAGTTTTCAGACACTAGACAATAGTTATAAATTTATCAGCATGTTTCAAGAACTTGCAAATTTAGTCGACGTGGGAGCCATAGGGTAACTAACAAGACGCAAAGAAATAAATAAGAAAGTATTGCACTAATCTCAAACAAATCCAGATGGGGTCAAAATATATGTTAACAGAGAGACATAAATTATACGCAGAGAGAGAGAGAGAGAGAGAGAGAGAGAGAGAGAGAGAGAGAGAGAGAGTAATGGACAGGGACTCAACACAGGGTCACACTTTGTGGATTTTGAACCCAATAGAAGCGTAAATTTCATGGGGACACCTGTAATAAAAAATCGCACAGCCTATAAAGTACAAACCACTACAAAATCCCAAAATCCCAAAGATCAGGCAAACAAAAGGGGCTCCTTTTCCCACAAGTCGTTACCAAATCTCCTTTCTTGCCACTCATTTGACCCGTTTCTAATTCCTGCCCAATTAACAGAAATTCTTACTATCAACCAATTCAAAAGTTCATTGATATAACATCACAATCCCACAATTTGAGCCCAATTGAAGCATTAAATTTCGCGGGGAGCATCTGTAATCAAGAATGACACAGCCTGTAAACTCTCCAAAATCCAAAAGAGCGCCCTTTTTCTCCAACCGATTACCAAATTCCCTTCCTTTCTCTTTACTCAATTTAGCTGTTTGTAGTTCGATCCCAATTCAGAAGTTCATTAATATAACATCTTTTTTTCATTAAAAATTCATTTGTATAACACTGTAATCCACAATTTGAGCCTGATCATGAACCTTGCAGCCTATAAACAATCCAAAATTTCCTTTCAAAAAAAAAAAGCTATCCAAAATTCCAAAGACTAAGCAAACAAAAAGTTTTCTATTATGAACCAATTCACATGTTCATTGAAATAAGATCACAATTCACAATTCGAGCTCAATCGAAGCATTGATTTTCATTGGAGCATTTGTAATCAAGAACCGTGCATCCTATAAACTACTCCCAAATCCTAAATATTAAGCAACAAAAAAAAAACTCTCCCCTGTTTAAAGTTCTCAATCCCAATTCGCCAAAATCCTTTCTACTATCAACAGATTCACAAGTTCACATATATGGCATCATAATTCACAATTGGAGCCCAATCGAAACATCAATCTCACGGATGCATCCTTAACCAAGAATCACGCAGTCTTATATGCTACTCCAAAATCCCAAAGATTAAGCAAACAAAAAGTGCCCTTTTCCCTCCAATTCATTGCCAAATCCCCCGCTTTTCTCCTCGCTCATTTGACTTGCTTCCCAATTCGATCCCAATTCACAAGAAATGCCTCTACAACCATCGCAACAACGAGATCGATCAACCAACAACAAAGTTCCAAAGAAGAATCCCAATAATTCGAAGCGAACGGACCCCTCGCGTGCCCTTTTCCCTCCGATTCATCACCAAATCCCCTTCTTTTATCGTCGCTCATTTGACTCGCTCCCAGTTCGGCCCCAGTTCACAAGAATCGCCTCCACAGCCATCACAACAACGAGATCGATCAACCAACAACAAGTTCCAAAGAAGAATCCCAATAATTCGAAGCGAACGGACCCCTCGCGTGCCCTTTTCCCTCCGACTCATCACCAAATCCCCTTCTTTTCTCCTCGCTCATTTGACTCGCTCCCAGTTCGGTCCCAATTCACAAGAATCGCCTCCACAACGATGGCAACAACGAGATCGATCAACCAACAACAAAGTTCCAAAGAAGAATCCCAATAATTCGAAGAGAACGGATCCCTCGCGTAGCGATCTCAGTAGAGAGAGAGAGAGAGAGAGAGATAAAGGGAGAGAGAGAGAGAGAGCGTACTAGCCGTTGAGGGAGGCGGGAGAAGAAGGGGGGAGGCGATTGAGGAG
This sequence comes from Aechmea fasciata, assembly GCA_025177825.1. Lineage (NCBI taxonomy): Eukaryota > Viridiplantae > Streptophyta > Magnoliopsida > Poales > Bromeliaceae > Aechmea > Aechmea fasciata. The sequence continues at coordinate 8,210,528 of CM045941.1, read as the reverse complement.
GACATGGACGACCTCGTCGGCTAAGAGGCTCCCGTAGACGAAGACGTTGCGGAGAGAGAGAGGCGGAGACGACGACGACGACGACGACGACGAAGCCATTGACGACGACGATGCCATGGCACGAAGAGCACCTCACCATCGCAGCGGAGAGATATTTATAGGGCTTTAATAATTGCACTACCAGCCCCTCAACGTTTTCGCATTTTCCAAATCCGTCCTTTTTAACTTTTTGTACCTACCAAAATATTCTTTTTGAATTTTATAAAAGAATGTTTTGAAAGTATAGGTAAATTTAAACAAAAATTTAAATAGTAATGACAAGTATATAAGCAATATTTTTTTTCTTTAAATGGTAAAAGATTTCTATTAATGTTTTTGGGTGAAATTCAAATAGAGAGGAATTTATGCTGTAATGAAATAATTTCGATCTAAATAACGTAATATTTTTTATTTACATTTTTTTTTTTTTCAATGTGGAGGATGTGAGTATAAGATCTACACCAACTAATTGCTTTATTTCTTTTTTAATACTAAAAATTAAAAAGAGATTTCTGAACCCTAGTATACACATCTTACATCCGACTTGAATTAGGTATAATATATGAGGTACAAGTGTTCCCACCCTTAACGGGGTAGAATGTAAACGGCACCCGAGTGGGAACAAACTTGGGAAGAAGCTTGTTACCACCCACTTGGATAGAGAGAGATAGTTTTGTTTTAAAATATAATTTAATTTTTTAAAATTTTGTAATTTTAAAATTAAAATTTAAAATTATAATTCTGTTACTGATTTAACGGAAAAAATTAGTAGACAGTAAAAAGATAAAAATAAAATTACATGATAAATTAATACATTTTAAACCACGTGGGGCCGTTTGGTTAGATGTAATTATAAATACAGTGTAGTTAGAAAATACATGCAGTTGGAAATACAAACAGTTACAACTACATGAATTTTGTTTGGTTGGATATAGTAGAAAGTGTTGCAAGTATAAATAATTTGTTTAGTTGCGTGCAGTTGAAAAATAATTTTTAAAATTTTATCATTTTATATATATGTGATGAGAATACCTCCAATGTAAAAAAAGAAAAATATTTTTTGTTTAAAAAATATTAAGAAGGTAAGCATATCTTTTATATAAAATTACTCTTTCCATCCATTGCGAGTTGGGCTGCAATTTGACGTAGTTCGAATTCGCATTTGGGCTTCCTCAGATTCCTACGCTTGGAATTAAATACATCAAACCAAACACGAAATTTGCATTTACATTTACGTAGCAGCTGCAGCAGTGTAGTTGCAGAAGCAACTAAAAGAGAAGGTACCAAACCACGGGAGTAGTATTTAAAGTTTATTTTTATTTTTTTAATAAACAGATAGTATAACGGGCTAACGGTGAGGCCCAACCGGCCCATTAATGGGGATCCAAAAGCATTCTAAACACCAAAACTGCGTTTCGGCACAGCTTTTAAAGCGCTACTGTTACGGGGCAGAAGCCGAATCGCGAGCTTTTCGTTTTCGCAGGACCTTCTCTCTACAAATTCCCATTTGGCGGGCTATTTCCGAACCCCATTTTCTAGGGTTTTTCCGAACCCGCGCGTGGGCGTGGCTCACTCCCCCTCCTCTTCCCCGACTCTCCTCGGTAAGCCCCCGCCGCCGCATCCGAAACCCTAGCTCTCCTCCTCTCCCTCTCCCCTTCGTTCCGCTCCGAAACCCTAGCTTCGGCTTCGAGCTCACTCGATTAAACCCTAGCTTGGAGGGATTTCACCTCTGAAACCCTAGTTTTTTTTATTTTTTTATTTTTTTTTATCTCAAAGCAATTCAGAAAGCCTTGCTCGAATTTTTCTTCTCGGTTTTTAGATCAAGTATTTGGTAGCTTTGATTCGTTCTAATGGACAAAAAGTACGTAATATATTTTTGCTTCGGATAATTCATGCACTATTTTTGGGTTAGATTATAGGTTTAGAGCTAGCAAATTGATGCTTGATGCGGCTGGGTGTGTTTTATTATCTGTTTGTATTCGTAGATTCCGTCGGTTTCTTGCTTAATGCTCGAATTTCTGGTTTTTAGAATGTAAAATTATCTATTTTGGCAAGTAGTGCACTCAAAGAAGGGATTTTGATTCCGAGCTAGCAGTTTAGTCAAGCTTGGGATCGGCTTGAGGAGATGGAAGTAGCTTCGAATATAAGCAAGCGGAAAGCATCGGGGCGAGACTCTGAAAACCAAACCGCGCCCTGTGATGATCCGTCGAAGGTCGAATCTGTCCCGAAGAAAAGGAATCTCTCCCGCACATGTATTCACGAGGTTGCCGTCCCGCATAATTACACTTCCTCGAACGATGAGTCCATCCATGGAACGCTCTATAACCCTGTCTACAATGGGAAGATGGCTAAGACCTACCCATTTGAATTAGACCCATTTCAAAGCGTATCCGTCGCTTGCTTGGAGAGGAAGGAGTCGGTCTTAGTCTCCGCGCACACTTCGGCCGGAAAGACCGCAATAGCTGAATATGCTGTTGCAATGTCCTTCAGAGATAAGCAGAGGGTTATCTATACTTCTCCTTTAAAGGCTCTGAGCAATCAGAAGTACAGAGAACTTAGTCAGGAGTTCTCTGACGTTGGCTTGATGACTGGTGATGTAACCATAGCACCTAACGCAAGTTGCTTGGTGATGACTACTGAGATTCTACGAGGGATGCTTTATAGGGGTTCTGAGGTGATAAAGGAAGTTGCATGGGTTATATTCGATGAGATTCACTACATGAAAGACCGTGAGAGAGGGGTGGTATGGGAAGAAACTATAATATTCTTGCCTCCTGCAATAAAGATGGTTTTTCTTTCCGCCACTATGTCGAATGCCACCGAGTTCGCTGAGTGGATATGCAAATTGCACAAGCAACCTTGTCATGTGGTTTACACAGACTTCAGGCCTACGCCGTTGCAACACTATGTGTTCCCCATGGGTGGAGCTGGTCTCTACCTTGTGGTGGATGAGAACGAGCAGTTCAAAGAGGAGAATTTTATGAAACTTCAAGAGACATTCACAAAGCAAAAGAGTCAGGCAGATGGGAATAGGAGCAGCGGGCCTAAAGCCAGTGCTCGGATTGCAAAGGGTGGAAGTGCTTCTGGAAACTCTGACATCTATAAAATTGTGAAGGTAGACTTTTTAGCTTATTAGTTATGAAGAATTCTTGTTCTGTGCATATTCTTGCATAATATCTGTGTTTGGTTCTCTGGAAAAAATCCCAATAAACAGTTTTCTCGGTGGAAAATAGTTTCCCGATGGTTCCTAGGAAAAATAGTTTTTTCTGGAAGCTTTTTTCTGGATTTCAAGGAAAACTAGTGTTTTCGTTTTATGGATTTTTTTAAAAAGAAAACAGAAACTCCAGAAAATGATATTTTCCATAGAAAACTTTTTTCTGGGAAAATAATTTTTTAGTTTTCTGAGGAACCAAACACTCCCTTAGCAATGCAGAAGCCTCACATGTGTAAGGACCATGTCTGAGCACAAATCATTTGGTAACTGAATTTTACTTCTTGAGGTCATCATACGTTTCGGCAGGAAATAATATGTTTGGAAAAGTCTCAAATATGTGACTTGATTTCAACAATCTAAAGACATGATTATTCTTGTAATAAACTATTTTTCATGTATTAAGTCAATCTATGTGCTGAAAGAGTCTGTTCAATTTAGTAAAAAAAGGATTTCTAGTTCAATCTGGAACTTTTTAATTAATTTGAACTTTGAAGAAAGTTGTTGGTCATGATGCTGTCATTTTTTTCTCCTCTTTAGTTAGCTTTATGATTCCTCCCTTCAACAAAGCTGCTAGGTAATTGCCTTAAGATTATGCTACAGTTTGCATTTAATTGTGCACCTAAAATGTAAACATTTTTGTTATCCAGATGATTATGGAGCGGAAATTTCAACCAGTGATTATTTTCAGCTTCAGTAGAAGAGAGTGTGAACAGCATGCCATGTCGATGGCAAAGCTTGACTTTAACACCCAAGACGAGAAAGTTATTGTGGAGCAGGTTTTCAGGAACGCCGTGTTCTGTCTAAGTGAAGAAGATAGAACTTTGCCAGCAATCGAGTTAATGTTGCCTCTTCTTCAGCGAGGTATTGCAGTGCACCATTCTGGACTGCTTCCGATTATAAAGGAGCTGGTGGAGCTTCTCTTCCAGGAAGGCCTTGTAAAAGCCCTTTTTGCCACTGAAACAGTACGCTCTTTGCAAAGACCTGTGTCATCTTTGGCATTTTGATTGTTCGTCTCATCATTTATGTAGTTTTTAGTGTTTTTTATAATCTGGATAGAAATGCTATCGTTGCTGAATTGTATATGTTTTTAGTAGATTTGCCTTTTCTTTTGAAGTATGATATGTGATCAATAAGTGACATCTTCTGGATGACTATTTTGCAGTTTGCTATGGGGTTGAATATGCCTGCAAAAACAGTTGTTTTTTCGTCTGTGAAAAAGTGGGATGGTGATACTAATCGCTACATTGGATCTGGAGAATACATTCAGGTAGTCAAAGGCGCCACTATAGCAGCTTCGCTCATAGGCATGGAAGAAAAGGAAATGTTTAGAAGAAAGAGAACAAGAGGGAGAGAGAAATGGGATAATTAATAGGGCAAGAGATTCTTTAAAGAATAACAAGAATGTTATCTACTGCACCAGCAGTCACAATAATAAAGGGGCAAGGGATGCTTTAAAAAATTACAAGAATGTATCTAATAGAGTAATAGTTATGCCCTCAATTGCTAGTTTTGTTTCTTACTATACTTTTCCTGCCGTATTTACCATAAATAGATGAGTGGGAGAGCTGGTCGCCGTGGCAAAGATGAGCGTGGAATTTGTGTTATAATGATTGATGAGAAGGTATGATATGTTTCGCGACCAATACCGTTGTTTTCTGTTTATACTAATTGTTAGAAATGTCAAACAATTTCGTCTTTCTTCTTGCAAAGCAGAGGGAATTTTAAGATTGAAGATTTTTCATTAAATGAATTACAACATAGTCTAAGTAGCTGCATAAATAACTTGGTGGATGAAAATATAGTAGCACACAATGCATCGAGGAGTTGTTTCGTAAGTAATTATGTTTGTCATTATAGTTGTCATTCTACCTGGAAGCTTGCTTTTGTAGATATGGAGCAAGTTCTATTGTAGGATTCCGTTAATTATATAACACCAAATTTCATAACAAATAAAGGTTGTTAGTTGTTTTCAGGATTCTTTAAATGCATGTTTCTACAGGTGCTTATCTCCAGGATCTGTATATATTTTAATGCTGCTGAAATGATGCACATTATATTGCAGCTGGATGAAGTAAAAATTTTCCATTTGTATCATGGAACTCGTTAACGTTGCACTTCCAAGTAATCTTGTTAGCATTACCTCCTTTTCAAGAGTTAGTGAGATGCAATGACCATATGTAACAAGTACAGCAAACAATGATTTTGTTTATACTGTATTACGGTATTATGGCATAGTTGCATACTTCTCACGGGCTACCAAATATGTGTCGGCGATGAATATCACAGCATGGTTTAGTCTTTTTTAGAGTCATAAGCTTTTAATTGTATGCAAACATTGTGCTTTTTTTCTTGAAAAGAAAAAAAGAGAAAGCTACAAGATGAGTTTTAGGATGTCTTTTCAAAAGCATCCTAAACTTCTATTTAGCATTAAAAAAACAAAATTTTATGCAGGGGTGGGTCTGTAGTTATATCTCATATTATGCTGATAGTTCATCAGCATTGCCAGTATGCATGGGAAATCCATTGTTATCTTAATGCCACCAGTCAACATGGAATTTTATTTTATTTTTTCTTTCAGTTCTTATTATTTGAAATATGACTTCTGAGTGCCTGTCAACAATTTTAGATCAAAACCTAAAATCTATGCAGTCTGGTATTTCTATCTTTTGGGTACTAGGAAATCTTTTGAGTTGCTATTGCATTTTAAAAAAAGAGAGACTAATAATTTGTTGTCCTTTTCTGTGCAGATGGAAATGAGTGTTCTCAAGGACATGGTTTTAGGAAAACCTGCTCCTTTAGTCAGTACTTTCAGGTTAAGCTATTATTCTATCTTGAATCTAATGAGTCGTGCAGAGGGTCAATTTACTGCTGAGCACGTTATCAGAAATTCATTCCACCAATTTCAGTATGAGAAGGTTGCTTTGAAAAAGCTTTAAGTTACATGCTATGCGAGGCATTTTCATGCAATTTGTCACAATAATTTCTTTACTTGCTACAGGCATTGCCGGAAATGGCACAAAAGATTTCTAGGTTGGAGAAAGAAGCTACTTTACTTGATTCTTCTGGCGAGGTACTTTTAGTCCATTTGGGAAGGGAGCAGCGCTTGTTAAGAGTTTATAGGGAACTAAACGGTTATAATTTATAGGTCGAACTTGCTGAATACCACAACCTTGGTTTGGACATAGCTCAGCTTGAGAAGAAGATTATTTCTGAGATTATCAGACCGGAAAGGGTATTGCTATACTTGGTTCCTGGCAGGCTGGTATGTTGTTTTGATGCTTCCCTCAGTTTTTGTTCACATTGCTGTTATGGCTTTTATTATTTTGCCTTTCCTAAAATGTTTAGACTTTTAGAGTACTTTTGGCAGTCTTTGTTACTTTATTTGAAATTTGGTCTATCATCATAAACAGTACTTGCCAGGCTCATTATAGTACTATCAGTTTCTTTTCCTTAACCATGCTTATTTTGAGAGTTTCACTATATGTTTTTATAAAGAGAGTGGGTTATCTTTTGGTGTTATTTATATTGCTATATGCTAACGCTGAAAAGGCGTGCTAGCTACTCTATTTAGTTTTATCGGGAGATACTTGATTGAATGCAAGTAAGATATATTGAATTTGAAAATCAGGTGGAAGTCAAGTTTCGTGTATCTTGGATTTCACTAAATTATACTTCGACACAAATTTTTTTTTTTGTTTGACCAGCACGGCTTTTGCTGGCATCTGCTTGCTTTCTATCACTTCATCATTTGTTTCAACTTTCAACATAATCACGAAATGCCAAATTGAAAGTGTGATGGCTACTATTGAATCTTTTTAATAGTTTCCAGATGGTGGAAACATTGTTTCTGGCAAATCAAGAGGTATCTTAAGCTTCAGTTTTGCCAATTTTCCACATTTAACGAAGACAAATATTGAATATGGGAATTTACACTGAAACCTGATTTTGACGCCCTCACTTTGAAACAATCGCCCATCACTGAACTTACAGTTCCACCAGGTTGTTTGTTTCTCCAGAAACAAAAGGGAAGCCATGATCCAGTGGTTATCTATAATGGATATGCATGATTGTAATTAATTAGTTCCTGTTTTCTCTTAAGCAACTTTGGACCTTGTCAAGATGAAGCTGCTTAAGGGGAAGTAAGCTCTCTAGCGAAAGTCTAGCTGTGCTCTTTTGCTCGCTTGCACTCACTGAATAACTGGGCTCACTACTTATGCTGGATCTCAAGTCCACAAACTTTAGTAAAGCAAAGAGCCCCTTAGATGTTCACATTTTTGGCAGGTTAAAGTACGGGATGGTGTGACAGAGTGGGGCTGGGGAGTGGTGGTAAATGTGGTGAAGAGGCCCCCTGCACCGTCTGGCACACTGCCCTCGGCGCTGGCAGCTTCTCGGAGTATCAACTACATCGTAGATATATTACTCCAGTGCTCTCTCGTTTCAAATGAGAACGGTTCGCGCCAAAAGCCATGCCCGCCTCGTCCAGGGGAAAAGGGCGAAATGCACGTGGTGAGTTTGAAGCTCATGGCCGAAACAGTTTTAGCATGGTCAGTTTGTTATTTGCTTTGTTCTTTTCAATGTTTGGTAGCTCAGATGTATGCAAGGCATCTAATGATGTGCAACTATGTGCGGATTTTTTTTTTCCGCAGATTCCTGTACCTTTGCCTCTACTTGCTGGCCTTAGCAGTATAAGAATTGCAATCCCTCCTGATCTCCGACCGGCAGAAGCAAGACAAACTGTGTTGCTTGCTGTGCAAGAGCTGGGAAATCGTTACCCTCAAGGACTTCCGAAGCTGCATCCAGTGAAAGTATATAATTTATATCTGTTTCCAGTTTAAATTTGAATTGCTAGTTTCTTTTCAATTTTGTGTTCGTAGTTTCCACAATCCATACTCATGCCTTTTCTACCTGCATTCTCTTGAGTAATTTTTAACACTTCTGGAAAATTTAAGGTATCATTTAGAGAGAATGGCTGTGGGAAAACATGAATAGTATATAGCAAGAAGTTGAGGAGTAGATATGTTGAAGAAAAGTAGGAAAGTTTAATCATGCTTTAAAACAATTATCCAGTGCTCTGGTTATATGCTGTCATGAAGTTTGTTACTTGTCCTATTCTACAAAACACATTTTGATATAATGTATGCTGTTTACCATCAGTTTAAGCATTTTGTTTTCGAGCTACTATTGCTGTGCATATTCGTATTTGTCCTTTGTAATGTCCATCACTGCTTTGATGAAGCATCCCTGTGTTTCTTGTGCCAACTTTATGTCATTAATGTTTGCCATTGGTGCAGATTCAGGAAATCCAAAAAAAAATCCTTATTCCCTTTTCTTTATTTTCAAAACTTTTTTAGGATATGGGCATTGAAGAGCCAGAAATTGTTGACTTAGTTCATCGAGTTGAAGAACTTGAGCAGAAATTGTGTACTCATCCTCTGCATAAGGTTTGTCATCTACTCAAGTTGCTGTTAATGAATCTTTGTGGACCTATGACTAATGTAATACATATTTTATATTTTCCTGAAGTCTGCTCAAAGTGAGCAACATCTGAAATGGTACCAACGAAAAGCTGAGCTAAGTCATGAAATCCAACAACTAAAATCAAAGATGCGTGAGTCACAGGTAACTTAACTACACCTGGTGTGCTAGTTACCATATTGTGATTCTTTTTGAGCTTGTGATGGATTGGATTGATTATTATTTTCAGTTACAAAAGTTTCGTGATGAACTTAAGAATCGTTCTCGAGTTCTAAAGATGCTCGGCCATATTAATGCTGATGGTGTTCTCCAGTTAAAAGGGCGTGCTGCTTGTTTAATAGACACAGGGGATGAACTTCTTGTCACTGAGCTGATGTTTAACGGTACATCTTTAGTCTGATATCCTTGTTTCTTTTGCCGTTTATCTGTACTTGTTATTCTTCGTGGGCTAGACCAGATCTAAATGGTGGATGATCAGGTACATTTAACGATCTTGATCATCATCAAGTGGCTGCTCTTGCTAGCTGCTTTATACCTTGCGATAAGTCTAATGAGCAAATACACTTGCGAAGTGAGCTTGCAAAGCCTTTGCAACAACTTAAGGATGCTGCAAGAAGAATTGCAGAGGTTGGTGAATTACTTTTACGCTGTTTAGTTTCATTTGGTGAAGCTTCGGTACATGCACCAACAAAATGTGCCAATTCTTTTTTTCTTTTTTAGATACAACGTGATTGCAAGCTAGACATAAATGTGGAGGAATACGTGGAGTCAACTATTAGACCATACTTAATGGATGTTATCTATTGCTGGTCAAAGGTTAGTTCATTTTCTACATATGTGAATGTTTCATAGTTGCAGCTTGAAAACATGAGGAACATTTCATACATTCTCATTATTTGGGTTGCCTTTTCTTTGCCCTTCGTATCTTGTTTTCTTCATTTGCTAAAAGAAAAATGATCTGTAGTTTAAACCTAGCTGCTTGTTTTTAGTTGATTAAGAACTGTTCCAAATTTGTTTTGCTGTGTTCCTGTTTTGTAATTTACCTCTTTTTCTCCCAATTTGCTGTTTGTTTTGTCATCGTTTTTGTTGCAGCTATTGTGAGAACATTTTTACCGGTTTCATTTTTCCCATCTCTATTGGTTGTTTTCCTTTATTTGTGTTCATTGGTATTTGTTGTTTATAATGATTCTTTTGTTGTTCTTGTTGTCATGTATGCTCTGCAGAGCCCTTGATGTAAATTGATATGTCAGATTGGTTTAAGCTATTTGTTTAAGTTTAGTAGGATGAGTGCAGATGCAAATCTTTTACAGCTTTCCACAATCTTAGTCAATTATTAAGTCCTTTCTTCAATGTAGGGGGCATCATTTGCCGAGGTAATTGAAATGACAGATATTTTTGAAGGAAGCATTATACGCCTTGCGAGAAGACTGGATGAGTTTCTAAATCAGGTAATCAAACTATACAAGCTCTATACATCGTTTGCCTCTATTCAGTGCAGCTAAATGAGTCCAGCTTGCTATCTTAATGTACGCGACCTTTCGCTTTCTGTTATTTTGCAAATATACTAACCTTAATCCTCACATAGTTTGCCTCTATCTATGACAGTTTTTCTGCAGTATGATTGATATAATGGTGGTCATGAAAGTTGTTGAGAGTATTATATATCTTTTAAATTTATTATGTAGAAAAGGTGTCGAGAGTTACTAATCACTCCAGTTTAATCAGCACTATTTGTTTACGTATCTACCTTGTTTAAACAGGGAGTAGTCCACCATATGCTACAATGTTGGAAAATCTTCACAACTCACAGTGAAATTAGTGATCATTGACTGAAGATTCACGACCACCAACTTATGAAATGAAACTCTCTAGTAATTTATTATGAATACCTAAGCGGAAACTTATCAGGATCAGTGGCATTGTGTTCGGTACCCTTTAATAGTGCTAGTTCAATCTTCTAATAAGGTCATCAAGGTTTTGCGCGACCCTTTATTACGTTTTGTTTTTTATTAATTACAAATATGTAGTCGCTGATGTTTGATCCTTATTACTATTAGATCTTCATAGTTTCAATTTTAACTTTTAGTTCTTCAAGTTTGTTCCACGTGAAAGTTAGGCCCATGCATTAGTTACTATCTGAAAAATGTCACAATTCACTGTCACAGACAGACAGCCTTAAAAATTGCGTGGGCAGCAAACTCTAACATGATACAAAAGCAATGTCTTCTATTTTCAGACAGTGGACTAATGAATGAACTCAGTTGTTAGTTTTGACGAAGGATAGCCTTCAGTGATTACGTTGTTATAATAGGAATACTCTTAAGGATGTGCTTAGAATCGAGAACAAACTTCAGGGATTACATTTTGCAATTAATTCTATTTCTTTGAGCAAACATATTTCCTTTTTTCAGCATTAGTATAGTATTTGCTTTGAGCGATTGGATTTGATGATGCTTCTTTTTTTGCAGTTGCGAGCTGCTGCTCAGGCGGTGGGAGAGGCTAATCTGGAGGAGAAGTTTGCGGCAGGTAGCGAGAGTCTTCGAAGGGGTATCATGTTTGCCAACTCCCTCTACTTATGATCTCTGGAAGTAGGAAAAAAAAGTTTTCGAAATTTAGCACCCTTCTCCTGTAGTCCAATGTATTGTATTTTCGGCGACTTAGTTGTTCCAGCAGTAGTTTGGTTTTCTTGCATGTTTCTCTCCATCATGTGCTAACCCATCTGTTCTCGCTAATTGCTTGCAGCTGTACATAATGTTCATTAGAGAGTTCCTATTTTCTGTCTCCTTAGGGGGCTGTTTGGTTTCTCAAAAAAGTGGGAAAAAAAAAAAAATTCCAAGAAAAAATTTTCATCGAAAACTCCTTTTCTAATTGTTTGCCTGTTTGAGTCCAAGGAAAACAAGCATTTTTGGGGAAAAAAAAGAAGATATTCATACTTTATGAAAACCTAGAATTTTCGTTTTCTGATTTTGCAAAATGAAATCACTAGTTTTGCATAAAATATAGAAAGAAGTTTTCTATAAAATCTTGTTTTCCTCGGAACCAAATCGGCGGAAAACTAAAAAAAACAAGTTTTTCATGGCAAACTTTTTTCTTGAAATGTTTGTTTTTTTTTCCGCACTTTACCGCGTAACCAAACACCCCCGTGCCGTCTACAAAATTAATGTAGAACTCCGGTTAGTATCCTTTTGAATTCCTTGCATTGCATGATCTCTTCAACTTTTAGTGTTGTCATTTGGTTTTATTGTGCTTTTGACCTGTTTGATGTATTTTGAGCACTAACTGGTTAGTTACCGCAGTATTTAGATGTAGTGTTATTTGTTGAAGTGCTGTTTTGAGTAGTGGTAGCGGTGTTTCTTTCTTTCTTTGGAGCTTACCGATGAGTTGCGGATTAAAGCTTTGTTTGCTATTGTTGCCATTTTCTTTTTTTATTCAGTAAAACACACATTTGTTTAGTTAATTGAATATTATGGTGAATGGATTTTTTTAAACTAGGTATGCATAACTGTTAAAAAAAAATTTGGGGCTTTTTTATAAAATGATCCTCTAGAAACTTGAAATTGATCAAATGATTCTGTCAAAATTTTGTTTGTAAAATATTTTTTTTTCGCCATATGGGCACCGCGTCAAGATTCCTTACAAAGACGGTGAATCGTTCACCGTCTTTGTTATATTTGTTGTCAAGGCGATAAATGATTAACCGCCTTTTGAAAGAGAACTATTCATCGTTTTTAATGCAAAATTTGTTTTTCCTACTCTGATGCGCAAATCTTTCTATAATAAGACGGTGAATCGTTCACCGTTTTTATAAGATGGTGAAGGATTCACCGTCTTTGATTCAAATCCAACCCAACACTTCTGTAGAGAAGAAAAAAGGGAATTTTGCATTAAAGGCCGTAAATGCATAAGGCGGTGAATTATTTATCGTCTTTATAATAAATATTAGAAAGACGTTAAACGATTTATTGTCTTTGTGATGAGTTTTCGACATGGCGTTCACGTGGCGAAATGAGGATTAGTTTTATAAATAAAATTTTGATAAGGTTGTTTTGCCAATTTCGAATTTCTCGACGGTTATTTTATAAAAAAGCCCCAAAAATTGCTTGAGGAAAAAGGAGTTCTAATTTTTAAAGTTCCATTGTCCACTCCCTCTTTTGTATGAAAACAATATTCAAAAAATTAAAAAATGATGCCAATTCTAAACCTGGCCTGTAGATTCTCTAGTATGTTTCTTTGGTTTTTATGTAATGATTGAATTGTATTAAAAAGAAAATTATGCTTTGTTTATATTAAAATAAATGGGTAAACTTCAAATGCCACTCATGTGTGTTCGTATTTTTTTCATTTAAGTATCACAGGTTTAATAAAGTGTATCAATTTAGCGTTATGTGATTTTAATTTTATCTTTTTATTAGTTTTTTGTTAATATTTTGTTAAATTTTAAAAAAACTTCAAATATTCCATCTAGCTTTATTGAATATTTATGTTAGTATTTTTGAGTTTTAATTTTGTCACTAATTTTGTTTAAAAAGGTAGTAGAATTGATAATAAAAAGAGAAATAAAATCACATGCTACTAAATTGATATAGTTTAAACTATAGGATATTTAAGTGATAAAGTGTAAAAGTACCGCTGTGATATTTGAAGTTTTTTTTAAATAAAATCTATTCTGATAAAACGATGAAATATTAGTGCAAATCACATTGATTTTGTTTGAATATAATTCATAAAATTTTATGTTAAAAATGAAATAATTCTTATATTTATTGCCCCAGCTTTTTAGCTCTTAAGATATATTGTGCATCCTAAAAATAAAATCCTTGCTGACGCCACTGTTGCTTATTAATTCGTATTGGAATAATAATCCAAGTTTAATTAAAATATATTATTAGAGATAAGTTTAAATTATTTATGTAAGTCGAGTAGAATTTATGATTATTTAAAATAAAAGTTGAATTTATCATATGTTATTATTGATTAATGAGATGAAGAAGCCGCAATAGACATAAATGCATAAGGCCGAGGATGTCGTCCAAGGTGTAATTAAATATTACGGAAAAACTTCAAAAAACCCTCTCGTGGTTTTAATTTTTTTCACCTTAGTATCCTATGGTTTAAAATGTATTGAGTTAGTATCCCGTAGTTTCTCACTTTATCACTTTAGTACCCAGTGGTTTAAAGTGTATTAAATTAGTACCCTGTGGTTTTGCAGTTTATCACTTTAGTATCCTGTGGTTTTAATTTTGTATCAAGTTATTATCTTGTGGGTTTTTAAAGCTGCGAAGTACTAAAGTGATAAAGTGTGAAACCACAAGTCTTAAAGTGATAAAGTTCAAAACCACATAGTACTAACGATACATTTTAAATCACGAGAACTTAAAGTGATAAAATGAGAAATACCACAGTCTTAACTTCATACACTTTAAACCACGAGTATTGAAATGAACAAGTGTGAAACCACATAAGAAATTTTTGAAATTTTCTCAAATATTATTTATTAATAAAATATTAATTTATTTTGTTTTATTATATTTTATTTTAAATCATGAATTATATAATCGGTATCGACACAACAAGAATAGATTTCAATAATTGACATGGGAAAAAAAGCGACTTCAATAATTGGGAATTCAAAGTCCACGTGGCAGCCGGAAAAAGAATGACACTTTAATAATTACACAGCTCACCTTAGCAAAAAGAGTATATATTGTTTATTTATTTATTAAGTAATTAGCCCACTAACATTGGATTCCTCACTTGTGTTTGTGCCTCCCCTCCCCCTCCTGGTTTTAATTATAGTATGGGCTTTTTTAAAAATAGCCCCTTGGATTTTTATATTTTGCAAAATAGCTCTCTTATAAAATAAATTGTAAAAATGGCCTATTCATGCGCCGCCACGCAGCGGGCCGGGGTTGGCGGGGTGTTTAAGTTGAACACGGTGAATGGTTCGCGTGTCCAATACTATTATCGAGAACTTAGCCGTTTTGGCTAGGCCCTTATATTAGTATTGGACACGGTGAATGGTTCACCGTGTCCAATACTAATGTATTGAACACGGTGAATGGTTCACCGTGTCTAATAGTATTGAACACGGTGAACCATTCACCGTGTTCAACTTAAACACCTGGCCCAAGCCCGGCCCGCGTGGCGCTGACGTGACGTGGCATGGGTAGGGCCATTTTTACAATTTATTTTACAGTAGGATTATTTTGCAAAATATAAAAAGTCAGGGGACTATTTTCAAAAAAAACCCTTATAGTATTCTCTACTTGCTTTGAGATCCGTGCACTCTCTGCCAAACAAGGCAAGCAGCCGTCTGGCAGAGCAAAGGAGGATCCCCCGTACTGACGACTGTCTGCCCTCGGCCCTGCCCTCGCCTCTTCAGTCAAACACTCAACAGTCTTACCAGACTTCGCTCACACTTTAAAAATCAAATTTCCAGTCTGCAATCACAGAAATTTTTTTCTATTTTTATAAGAGGTAAGTAATTATTACCTAACATTCAAACAATCTCTATTGCATTGTGGTTAAGTGCTTTTTTTTTTTTTTTTTTGGGATAACTTCAAAAAAATCCTTTCTGTGATTTCGCACTTTTTCACTTTAGTATTCTGTAGTTTAAAGTATATTATGTTGTTCTCCTGTGATTTTTTTTTTTTATTATCAATTTTATTATATTATTTTTTTAAATCTGTGACAAAGTTAAAATTAAAGAATATTAAAATAAATATTCGATAAATTTATGTGGGTATCTGAAGTTTTTTGTATCTAATTTAACGAAATATTAAGGAAAAAACGGTCGAAAAGATAAAAACAAAACCACATAGGGACAAATTGATGTATTTTAAACCACATGATACTAAAGTGAGAAAGTGCGAAACCACGGTTTTTTTTTTATTTTTTTATTTATTTATGTTTTACTTTGCTTTATATCTCGCGGTTCTGTTTTTATTTCGCCCGAAATATCTATTATTTGATAGAAATGAAATGGCATAATTTATAGGGTAAATATAGTAAATGACAAATATATTCTTACAAAATTCAACTTCTATATATTGTTCTTACAAAAGTTCTGAAATTTTCAAATATGTCCTTCTGGTTTGTTACTGTTAGAAAACTGTTTATATTTTTAATTTTGTCATCACAAATATGTCTCTCAAAAAATCATAACAGTATAATATAAGAGGAATAAAAATGTCAAAAACTAACTACGGTTAAGTATTTAACCTATAGTTGACTAATTTTTTCTAATAGATTCTAACGGCAGGGACATATTTGAAAACATTAGAATTTTTACAGGAACAACATATAAAAGTTGAATTTTTTAGGAATATATTTGTCATTTACTATATTTACAGGGACTAGCATGAAATTAACCCTAATTTATGAAAAGGCTTTTGCTTAATTATCCCTCACTACTATTCAGAATTTTTAAATTTATTCTAAAATTATTAAAGTACTTTTTAAAATCCAAAACCATAAGTAAATCTTAAAAAAAAAAAAAATAGAGATATTTGAAGGAATGATTTCTTTTATTTCAACTCAATAAGGGTATTTTGACCATCCAAAAATAAATAAAATATTTTTGAATTTTTGAATGACATATTCTATTTATTTTTTAAAAGAAAAACTTCAAATACCCTTCTTGCGGTTTTACTTTTTATCACTTTAGTATCCTATGATTTAAAAACCACAAGGTACTAACTTGATACAAAAATAAAACCACAGAGTACTAACTTATACAAAAATAAAATCATAGGATACTAACTTGATACACTTTAAACCACATGATACTAAACTGAGAAAGTGCGAAACCACAAGGTGCTAAAATAAAAAATGCGAAACCACAGGATTTTTTTTGAAGTTTTCCCCTTTTTAAACGAGTAATGCTAGGTGTACACCGCAAAGGGGTGTACATCTTACAACTCCACCCATCCTTGGGTGGAGTGTAGTCACCGATCATGTGGTGGTGAGTCAATTCCTACCCAAGGATGGGTGGAGTTGTAAGATGTACACTCCTTTTGGGGTGTACATCTAGCATTTTCCTTTTTAAACTAGAGTACTGCTAGGGGTACAACTATAGAGGAGTTGTAGATTCTACAACTACTCAATCCAACGGTTGACATTAATAGAATTTAGAAAAATTTTAGATAGATGATAATTTCACTCCATCTATTATTTTTCCCACTCTTTCCCTCTTTCCTTTTTTTTCTCTCTTTTTCTCTTTCCCAACTTTTTTAACATAAAAAGGGAAGTGAAGTTAGTAATCACTGTGCTAGTGATCTAATAATAGCCGTTGGATGATACGGATGTAGGATGTACAACTTTGAAAAGTTGTCTGCCAAGACTTTTCCCTTTAAACTATATATAGTACAGTGCTGTATTTTTACAAATCACAAAATAGTGAAATATACAATCTTTAATTACTAGTTTATAATTTGCACTTGATCAGGCTATAGGTTGTGCTAGTAAATAGTAACAGTGTGCTATCCTATTTAATGAGGGGTTTAATTGCATACAGGTTTCTACAAATATAGTAAATTGTAAATATATTTCTATAAAGTTCAACTTTCATATGTTATCTTTGCAAAAGTCATAATATTTTTAAATATGTTCCTTCTATTAGAATCTGTTAGAAAAATTTAGTTAACCATAGATTAAATACTTAATCGTAGTTAGTTAATGAGGTGAATTGATCTTTTTATCCCTTTTTAATTAAAAGTTGAGATTTTTGGAGGGACATATTTGTGATGGCAAAAATGGTATTTCACTTATAAAATAAATAGTGGTTTAACGATAACAAATCAGAGAGACATATTTAAAAATATTAGGACTTTTATAGGAATAATATATGAAAGTTGCATTTTGTATGAATATATTTGTAATTCACTATATTTGTAGGGATCTGTATAAAATTAACCCTTAATGATAATCCCTTTAAGTGGAAATCAAAGACAAAACCATGGTGTAACAAAATAAAATTTTTAAAAACACATAATGACAAAATAAAAATTTGCTAAAATATAGAAGCAGATGTGGTGTATTGAAGTTTATCTTTATTTTTGAACTAAATTAAAATTTAGGCGTATTATTGATCTCCTTGTTTTTCTTATAAATTATTAAAGTAAAACGTACAAAACTTACTTGAATTATGTACCATTTTAAATCGACTATTCAATCTCTTAAAATTTTGATTTTATTATCCAAAGTTTTAATTTGTTTGATTTAAGTTAGTCAACAATACTTTGATTTCCAAATTTATACATTATTTATCTTTAAAGATTTGGTTAGTATAATTTCATATAATTTTCGCAGCTATAAATTCGTTAAAATAAGCAATTAGTTGAAAATTTAAAATCAAAGTACCGTTAACCAACTGAAATCAACAAATTGAAAGGTTGAATAATAAAATCAAATTTTTTAAAAAAAATTGAGTTATGAGTTTAAAATGGTTCATATTTCAAATAAGTTCTATACATTTTTTTTTTACCCAATTATTGATATGCTGGCAATTCCTGTTAAACACAAAAGGGGCAATATAAAAAATACTATTTTTTTTTCTAACTTAGGTTTTTGAAAAAAATAGTTGTTTCATTATTTAACATGGTACACAATATAATGTATACTAGTTAAGGGACCCGCGCGTTGCGGCGGGAAGATAAAACAACAGTAATTTATTACAGTTTTTAATATATTTTTGTTTCAACTATAAAATTTTGTAAAGTAAGATGACTTAATTTAAAATAATTTATTGCAATGACATTAATTAAAGAGGAGGACTTACCCCAAGTATGATAGAATCGGGAGGAATAGATGTTGTTGAAATATCAATCGAAAGAATTTCTTCGGTTATGCTTTTTGGGATGATAGTCAAGAGAGTTGCTTTTGCTACTTTAACCAATGGAACTTCTTCGGATCTTAAATTCGATGTATCAGCCGAATACATCCTTGCGGCTATCGGCTCAGACGGAAAATATTAACAAATTTAAGAAGTATGTGTCCGATTAAGACAAACAAATTAATTCTCTCCTGCAAAAGGCAAACATTTTAGATGAGATCCAGTTTATAAATATTCAATAACCGAGATCCGGTTTATAAATATTCAATAAATCTATATAGGTATCTAAAGTTTTTTATATATAATATAATGAAATAAAAACAAAATCATAGCAATGCAAAGTGGTTCATTTTAAACCACAGGGTACCAAAGTGAGAAAGTGCGAAATGATTTTTTAAAATTTGCCCTATTTTGTAATGTGAAGAATTTTATTATGTCGTTCCAACAAATGTAATCTTTAAATTGTAATAGGAATATAACTAATGTAAAAGTTTTGAAAACAAAAATAAAATAATTTCTGAATTTACTTATTGCAAATAATTATATAAAAAATATCGTAGCAATGCATAAAAATAATTACACAAAAAGTAGAAAAACAATAATTTTTAACTTTGTGGAACTTAGCATAATATCACAGATAGAAGATATATAGAATCAAAACTTAGCATAAATATGAATAATAAAAGTTAATGTAAGGTAAATTATTTATGCTATAATCAAGAACTAAATATGAACCCATCTATATAACTTTTGAATCAAGAGTACTAAACGGTACGATATATATATATATATATATATATATATATATATATATATAGAGAGAGAGAGAGAGAGAGAGAGAGTGTTGAGGTAGAATACTTTCAAAGCAAGAGAGTGGTCTTTATTGAGTTTTTAGTCATTAGGTGGAGAGATGTGAGGTTGAGATGATGGTGGTAGGTGGTGGTAGGTGGTGGTAGGTGGAATAGTGTTTGATCCATAGGCTATTAGTAATTAAAGAGTAGATCCAATGACTAAAAACCTAATAGCACCATGGAGGAGATACTTCTAAAAGTATTCTAGCTCAATTCATATATATATATATATATATATATATATATATATATATATATATATATATATATATATATATATATATATATATATATATATAGTAGGGCTATATACATATATATATATATATCATACTCTGTACTCATGCGTACACGTAGTAAGCAGGTTCGACGACTCATAAGTTGTTTTCGACGATAGAGTTAGGATCGACGATCAAAGTTAAATATGATCTAGAGTATTTAAAACTTCTAGAAAATAAATTTCGTAATTTTTCGAAATCATTTACTTTATGATCAAAAGCTCACAAAATTGACAATTTTTAACGGCCGATATGGGATACTTGCTAGTTTAACGGTGTAAAAGAATTGAAATAGGTTGAATTTTTGATAGAAAATTCTATTCACTACCTAGATAAAGATCAATAACTCCGATCTTAAATTGAAGGATCCGATCATCTATTTTTAGGACGTCGTTCAATTTCGGCCGTTCATTTTATGCCCATTTGATGGACTTTATTATGATTCTGAAAAATTACGAAATTTATTTTCTAGTAGTTTTAAATACTCTAGATCGTATTTAAGGGAGTGGATCGTCGATTCGGAAGCTCTACCATCGAAAACAACTTATGAGTAGTAGGGCTCTACTACTCATAATAATATAGTAGCCTACGATATATATATATATATATATATATATAGAGTCCCACAAAAACAATTCTCATTTATATTTAAATTTTTTAAATTTTATGGGTTCCATAGGAAAAAAGCACACAAAAAAAAGCTTGCGCCGCCGATCGGCTACTTGCTCCCGCTCACCCACAATCCATCAAAATAAGAGATTCGATTTAAAAGTTAAATTTTAATTTTTAATTTATATTTAAAATTTTAATTGTTAATTTTATTTTTTTGTATGTGAGTGACACTATTACAAAAAAAAGATTTTAAAAAAGAGGAAAAAAAGAAGAGAGAGAGAAAGAGTGAGGCACAAACTTTATATGAAGCACATTCATCTTAGAAACAGTGGCCAAAGAAATTACGTTGAAATTAGGAGTGGGTGGTATTTGAAACTTTTTAAATCATATAAAATTTTATGTTTATTATATAAATTATTAAAAAATAGGATTGGTTCATATAATACAATTTTAACTTTGATGCAGTCGCAAAAAAAATAAAAATAAGTTGAAATTTTTTTTTTAAAAAAAAAGTTGTATATATAGTGTGTGTTGTGACAGTGTGAGAGAGGGGAAAAAATTAATATATATATATATATATATATATATATATATATATATATATATATATATATATATATATATATATATATATATATATATATAGAGTAGGGCTACTATACTATTATGAGTAGTAGAGCCCTACTACTCATAAGTTGTTTTCGATGGTAGCGCTTCCGAATCGACGATCCACTCCGTTAAATATGATCTAGATTATTTAAAACTTCTAGAAAATAAATTTCATAATTTTTCAAAATTATAATAAAGTCCATCAAATGGGCATAAAATGAACGAAATCGAATGATGTCCTAAAAATAGATGATTAGGTCCTTCAATTTAAGATCGGAGTTATTAATCTTTATCTAGGTAGGGAATAGAATTTTCTATCAAAAATTCAACATATTTCAATTCTTTTACACCGTTAAACTACCAAGTATCCCATATCGTAGTTAAAAATTGTCAATTTTGTGAGCTTTTGATCGTAAGGTAAATGATTTCGAAAAATTACGAAATTTATTTTCTAGAAGTTTTAAATACTCTAGATCATATTTAACGGAGTGGATCGTTGATTCTAAGCTCTATCATCGAAAACAACTTATGAGTAGTAGGGCTACTACTCATAATAATATAATACTCTATATATATATATATATATGGTTGAGAGAGAGAGAGAGAGGGAGTGAGAGAGAGAATATATATATATATATATATATATATATATATATATATATATATATATATATATATATATATATATGGTTGAGAGAGAGAGAGAGAGAGAGAGAGAGAGAGAGAGAGAGAGAGAAGGGGTATTAAGGTGAGAGAGAGAGAGATTGAGAAAAAAAAAAGAAGTGGGACCCACCGGAGCAATGAGGGGCTCCGGTGGGTTCCCCTTTAGTTTATGAGAGAGAGACAGAGAGAGAGAGAGAGAGGGGGAGTGGCTCTCCGCGCCGGCTCGCGCACCCGCCGGCGCGCCGCGCGCCCCGCCGGCGGGCCAGTGCCCGCACGCCCGGGACCGAGCCCGCGCCCGCTCCCCTTCCCCCGCGCCCCCGCCCGCTGGCCCGCCCGCTTCCGCGTCCACGCCGGCTCCCCCGCGCCGGCTCCCGTGAAACGCGGGGAGCCCTGCCGTACCCCCTTTGGATTCTCAATTCAAGTATAGATATAGATATAGATATTTCAAGGGACCGCTAGTATTATTGATTTTTCCTATTTAATTTACGTGTACATAGGTTTATCAAACTTCTATAAAGTAATTTTTTTTTTTTAGGAATAATTAATTATCCATATACTTCTCAAAATTTCAGAAATATTTTATTTATCCATACGTTTTTTTTTTCAATATATATCTCATATATTCCTCCGTTATTTTAAAATATCCCTACAGTTACCACATGTTAAGTTAACTTCGATTAAATATAAGTTAAATATCTAACAGAGTTAAAAAAAAATCAAAATATCTATTTTGCCCTTAACTTAAGGGCAAATATGAAACATTTGTGATGGTAGAAGAATATATTTGAAAATGCTAAAAATTAAAATATTTTTTGTGCCCTTAACTTAAGAACAAATAAAAAAATTCGGTGATAATAGAAGGATATATTAAAAAGGGTAAAATAATAATTTTATAATGATAAAAGTTATTACTTACCGTTTATTAATAGAATTTAACTCCTAAGAATATATTTAAAATAAGTTGGAACGTAAAAAAAGTATTTTCAATATTAACCTTGTAAAAGGAGTAAATGGAAAAAATTTTCAAAAAATATATAAACAATTGTCCCAAATAATTAATATATATTAATAATTTAATTTAATATTTAGTATATTAAATAATTTGTTTTGGGTATAGATTCTCGGGTTTTGCTAACTGCGGTTATATTTCGAGTTTGAACTTTCATTTCCAGTTTGGATTCGGATATGATTTCGGTTCTCGATTTTTATTCGGGTTTGGTTTCGGATTTGGCAAAATTCGCCCCGAAATCGACATGTTGGGTTGTTGCATAATGCTGTATTAGAATTTTTTTTTAAAAAAATTTCAAATATCATTCCTGTGGTTTCACACTTTCTCACTTTAGTATCTTGTGGTTTAAAGTATATCAATTTAGTGCCATGTTATTTTATTTTTATCTTTTTATTATCGATTCCAATGATTTTTTTTAGTTAAATCAATGACAAAATTAAAACTGAAGGGTACTAAAGTGAATATTCGATAAACCCAGGTGGGGTATCTAAAGTTTTTTATAAACAATTTAACGAAATATTAATGAAAAATATGACGAAAAGATAAAAATGAAACCACAGAATACTAACTTGATACACTTTAAACCACAAGGTACTAAAGTGAGAAAGTGCGAAATCACGGGGTGCTATTTGAAGTTTATCTTTTTTTTTTTGGAAAAACTTCAAAACCCCGTGTGGTTTCGTACTTTCTCTCTCTAGTACTCTGTAGTTTAAAGTGCATTAATTTGGTGCCATATGGTTTTATTTTTATTATTTCGGTAGCTTTTTCGTTAATATTTTGTTAAATTATATATAAAAATTTTCAGATATCCATATAGATTTATCGAATGTTCACTTTTGTATTCTTTAATTTTAAATTTGTCATTGATTTAAGAAAAAATAAAGTGAAATTGATAATAAAAAGAGAAAAATAAAACCACAAACACTAAAGTGAGAAACTGCGAAACTACACGAGGGTTTTTGAAGTTTTTTTCTTCTTCTTCTTCTTTCCTTTTTTTTTTTTTTTTTTTTTTTTTTTTTTTAATTCAGGCTCTGTCGATGCAACGTGTAATGCAGCATCAGCTTGGAGTTATAAATTTATAATTGAATTTGACTGCACTTAAAAATAAAAAATAAAAAAAATTTTAAAAAAAATGAATTGATTATTTGAGTGGAATAGTAACAACTTGACACGCTCACAACGTGGGTAAACATGCACCCAATAAATTAAAAAGTTGTTAATTTTATTATTATTCCTCTCACCTATATTTATTTGGTTTTTCAAAAAAGTGTAAAAAAATATTTTTAAAAGACTTTTTTTATAGAATATATATATATTTTTTACTGCGGTTAGAAAATTTGGAAAATAGAAAAGACTAGTTTTCAAAAAAAAAAATATTCAGAAAAACTATTTTTTTAGAAAGAAAATAAACGAAAATCAATTTTTAGCTAAAAAAGTTATTCACCATTATTTTTTTTTTTCTCTCTCCTCCCCTTAACACGGCACGCGTGGCGTACCTCATTTTTGCCACAATTGAAGGTCGTATTTTTGACATCGGCTAGATCTCGTCGTTATCATGAATAAAAAAAGAGAGGGTGAGAAAGATGACGGGACTCAACATTAAAATACAGATTATATATAAGATGTAAATAGATCATTTTACCTCTTAACTAACTATGGTTAGCTCTTTTAACGTATATAATAATTATCTAAATTTGGTAAAAGAAGGATATATTTGCATAGAAGAGAACTTTTACACAATTACCCCTTCTAAAATATGTATTTATATATAGTTGAGTGGGCTATTTCAAAAAGACCTATAGTTGAGGGATTTTCATACATATTTATTTTATTTATATTTTGGATAAACTTTAAATATTATTTCTGTGGTTTCATATTTTCTTTACGTTATATACAAAAAATTTCAGATATCCCACCTATGATTTATCGAATATTTATTTATTTTAGTATTCTGTGATTTATCGAATTTTCAATTTACTACTATGCGGTTTAATTTTGTCACTGATTTAATAAAAAAATTTTAATGAAGTGAATAACAAAAAGAAAAAAATAAAATCACAAAATACTAAATTGATATATTTTTAAATCATAAAATATTAAACTAAAAAAATCACAAAGTCACAAAATCACATAAAATGATATTTAAAATTTGCGCTTATATTTTAAAATAATGTTGATAATAATATAGAAAAGAACAAGAAAACATTAGACGGATAAACAATGATCACGAGAAAAGGAGGTTTGGTTTGGCGAAGAAGCAGAAACTTCGGCCAAAAGAAAATTTAGAAAACCTGCAGCAGTCAAAATCTCTCCCATCTTTTCACGTGCTAGCTTCGCTCACATGACAACTCTGTGTAGAATTATTTATATCCCCCCTTGTACTATTCTGATATTGCGACTTGATCTCTGTACTATCTAGGGTTCTAGATAAGTGCGTTATTTACGGTGAGAAAGTAATGAGAAAAAAAAAAAGTAAGATTCAGTTACGATCCTATAATTTTTGTGGTCTTGCGGGAAAATGGACAAATATTTTTCCAAACCATCCACACGTGCTTTTGCTCGTATGAGAATCATGTAAAATAATTTATACTCTCTGCGCTATCTTAGGCTTAGGCTTCTTTTGGTATTGCGGGGAGATTGCGTTAAGTTACGTGCGGTGAAAAAGTATGTTGAAAAAATACTCCGTTTGTTTCCGTACGTAATATTGCATTCCGTATATCGCGATTAGTCGACGTTCCCACCGGATAACGCAGAAGTATATTCCTATATACTTTTTCTACAACTTAATTTTATTTAATAGCGTTAGATAGGCCTCAATACCAAACTATTGAGGCCTATCTAATGCTATTAGATAAAATTGAGTTGTAGAAAAAGCATATAGGAATATGCTTCTGCGTTCTCCGATGGTGGGACCGGAGAAAATATATCGTAACCGACTCATCACGATATATGGAACACAATATTACGTACGGAAACAAATAAGGCATTTTTCTAGCGTACTTTCTCACCTTACGTAACGCAATCTCCCCGCAATATATATATATAGTCCGGCTATGGTGCTTGTAAAAGCACCAAGCACTTGGTGCTTGCGAATTTTTTACCATTAGATCTACACCTTTGATCACTTTCACCCGTTAGATTATACTATTCAACCAACCACCCGTTATATATATATATATATATATATATATATATATATATATATATATATATATAGATCGAACATCTGCTCAAATAGCGCGAGTCTCAAATCTTCACAAAGGATTTCAGCGGTTAGATCCATCCCTTTGATGATTTTCACCCGTTAGATCATACTATTCAACTAACGACCCACTTGACCCTAAGAGGCCCACATCATCCAAACCGCACATCTCTCAAACCAACGGCCAAAAACTTGGTAGCAATGACTTAGTGCATTAATAGCATAACGTATTACATATATATATATATATATATATATATATATATATATATATATATATATATATATATATATATATATATATATATATATGAAGAAATCAAAGTGTTTACATGCAAGAATCACTTAAAATTAAAAATAAAAAGTACAAGACCCAAATTACAATTTTGAGACAGTAGAGGGACTTACCCATACATTTCACCCAAATGATAATTAAATCCCAAAACCCTAGCTTAGCTAGTCTTAGATATCATATCAAAACCCAGGATTACAGTCAAAGATGCATCCACATGATTCCCTGCATTTCTCAACTGCAGGAAATTAAAAGACAACAACAAAATAATAATAATTTGCCTCGAAATTCCCACCATGTTGTTGTGTCTAAATAAGCTAGATATATAGGATCTCTCTATCCCACTTAATTTGCTTAATCTGCCTTGTAGAGAGAGAGAGAGAGAGAGAGAAAGAGAGAGAGAGAAATAGCTAAGCTTAAGTGAAAAGTTGAGAAAATGAAGTGTAGAGAAGTAGCACTTTTACTGCTTGTGCTTGTGGTGTTTATCTTAAGCTCTTCATACACTTTGAGCACATGTGCTGATCATAAGATCAGGAAACAACCTACTACTAGGAAGCTGCTTTTGAGAGCAATTCCGCCGCCGCCGCCGCCACCGTCGTCGTTGTCGTCGCAGTCACAGCAGCAGGAAATGAGGGTCGACGGCACGAGGAAGCCGGTCAGACAGGCCGGAGTGAGCTTCGGCCGACGGATACCGCCGTCGGGCTCGAACCCGACTCAGAACAGGTGAGGGTAAAAAAAATATGTACCGAAGCGAAGTGAGTGAGGCTGGTATGCTTCTAGAAGCACTGTGAAACAATCGTTGTATTCTAAAAGTTTAAGCTATCAGAGAACGGTATTTTAAACATTTTATATTTAATACCCCCCTCTCGCGTCTGGGCTCGAGACTTTGTTTTATTTTTAGTCGGCCCATAACGTGGGCTTGAATTAAATGGGAGGAAATTAATATGCTAGGAAGCTGGCGTGACGCGAACTCAGAATCTCATGTTCTGATACCATGTGAAACAACTGTTGTACACTCTAAAAGCTTAGGCGGTTAAAGAACGGTGTTTATATATTTTTATATTTAACAAGCACAGAGTCCTCCGTGCTTTTAAATCGTTTTCGATATTCGGACTTTTTGAATCGACGATCGGCTCCGTTAGACTTGATTTAGAGCATTTGAAATACCTAGAAAATAAATTTTGCGATTTTTCAATATCATTCACCTAGTAATCGAAGGGGCTCAAAATTAACGGCTGAAAATAAAAGTTTTGTGATGATATAATATTAAAATTTTAGATCAAAGATATGGATCTTATTTTATATAGTATAAAAAAATTTTATCAAAATTTTACGTGATTTGACTATTTTTATACCGTTAAACTTGCAGACGGCTCATCATAGCCATTGAAATTATTGATTTTGAGCCCCTTCGATTATTAGGTAAATGATATTAAAAAATTACAAAATTTATTTTCCAAGTACTTCAAATATTCTAGATCAAGTCTAATAGAACTGCTCGTCGATTCGAAAGTCCCAACATTGAAAACGACTTAAAAACATGACGAGTTCCGTACTTCCAGAAGCACACCAGTCTCACTTTTGAACTTTAAAAGTTTTAATTTTACTATCCAACCATTCGATAACCTTTGGTAAATTTGCTCGTTGTATTCATATATAGAGACAATTTGTAAAATGACTTATAAGTTGTTAGTAAGCATAGCATTTTTGATTCATATATAAGGTCTTGTTTATTATAAAAAAGCAACACTTAATGTGTTTTTTTATTTTTATTTTATTATTTACAGTGCAAGACCAAGAATAGAAGGGCCCAAAAGGAGGTGAAAGAGAGAAGAGGAGATCTCATGATATATAAATCAATCTCCTTTTTGTGTCAAATTTTTGCCCTATATAGTTTTTGCAATATTTCTCTTTGTATTTTGTACTCTCACACTTTTCATAGGCTTATATAGAGTTTTAGAATTTATGGGTCTTTTCCTGTTATTGCTTTTGCTTTTTGTTTTTTTTTGTTTTTTTTTGTTTTTTTTTGTTTTTTTACTTGGTTTGTATTAGTTCAGTTTTGCAGCTGTAATATAATGTAGCAGAATAATGATGAAAATTAGTGAGAGCTTTACTTAGGAGCTAACTTTTCACAGCTGTTTCATTAGTTAGTATAATATGGATGTATTTAATTTGGAAATGAAATGCAACACTTAAGTGAGTTATCATTATATAAGGTTTCGTTTGGAATTACAGGGATATTGCGTTACGTGCGGTAAAAAAATGCGTTGAAAAAATACCATATTTATTTCCGTACGTAATATTACGTTCCGCATATCATGATGAATAAATTACATTATATTTTCTACGGTCCCACCAGAAAACGCAGAATTATATCCCTATATACTTTTTCCACGACTCCATTTTATCTAATAGCGTTAGATAAGCCTCAATATCAAACTAAGTCTAAGTTCCCTTTATCCTCAAGAAATTTTACAAAAGTCTCAAAATTTTGAACCATAATTTCAATCTTTCACCGTTGGATTTTACTCTACTCAAATCTTAAAGCGCATTAGTAAGCAAGGTAATTTTTCTCTTC
This sequence comes from Aechmea fasciata, assembly GCA_025177825.1. Lineage (NCBI taxonomy): Eukaryota > Viridiplantae > Streptophyta > Magnoliopsida > Poales > Bromeliaceae > Aechmea > Aechmea fasciata. Next base: position 8,181,874 of record CM045941.1, on the reverse strand, counting down.
ACATAGACATAAATCAAAGTGGTGAAAGGCTAAATTTGAATTTTTAACATTAATTATTTTTAGATTAGGTCAAATTTACATGCTACGTTTTCATATTGCAATGTAACTATAGATTGATTACAATTTAGGAGTCAATAAATAGACCTCTATATAGACAATATATAGATGAGCAAAACTAATTGAAAGTATCAAAGAGATGACTTTTATGAATGATATGAAACATTTGATTCACGAATGCATCAGCATCTTGTTCAGCACAAATAGTTTTCCTAATCAAGCGACACATGATAATAGGTTGATGGATAGTATGAAAAAGGGAAAACTTCAAAAACCGTCTCCGTGGTTTCACACTTTTTTATTTTAGTACCATGTGGTTTAAAATGTATCAAGTTAGTACCTTGTGGTTTCTCACTTTATCACTTTAGTACCCCGTAGTTTAAAAAACCACAGGGTTCAAACTTGATACAAAATTAAAACCACAGGGTACTAAAGTGATAAAGTGCAAAACCACAGGGTACTATTTTGATACTTTTTAAACCACAGGATACTAAAGTGATAAAGTGAGAAACCACATGGTACTAACTTGATACATTTTAAACCACAAGGTACTAAAATGAAAAAGTGTGAAACCACAGAGGGAGTTTTTGAAATTTTCCCATGAAAAAATGATAACTACTGTACAAGGTAAATCACTTGGGCCATGTTCGAATGCATGAATGTCTTGTTTTGGTAGATAAGTAGTGTGATCAAATACCTGCAATTAGATACCGTATTCGGCCTTCAACTCATTATTTCGGAATAAGATAAATCACCTTGCAGCTGAAACATGTTATCCCACTGAATCATAGATATTAAGTCTTTTAAATAGAAAAAAAAAAAAATCAAAGTTCTTTCATACAATCATATTAGAAATCGTCACGCCGAAAGAGTATCTTTAGATAACTTATTCCGACGTCCAAACAGACCCTTGGTTTGAGTCCAAATATTGCAAAAAGATATCATTAGGTAAGTTGTTTCGGCACCCAAACATACCCTCAATAATACAAGGTTTAGAATTGAGCAGATATTGAAGAGTAAAAGCTAACATATAGTACATCACCGTGAAGACTATCAATAACTCGATGACCTACACCTTGCCCTAATAGTTGTCCGGAATAGGTGCACTCGACTGCGAGTTGTGGTTCGAGTTTTCGGTCAATCGACCTAACAATTTCGTTTACAATAAGAGAGTGGCCACTGCACATTCACATGGGGCTAATTGTGATGAAACCCAAACATCGACCGAGGTTTTGATCTTGTTTATGCAGTGACTTTGTAAGAATTAGACTGACAAAATGGACCATTTGCAACAATATCCGCAGAAGCAATTGAACATTTATTTGGAAAAGGGAAACTATGTACTCATGTTTAAACAAATAATCTACAAGACTTTGCATCCACCCAAGCATTAGTCTTATCACGCAATTAATGAATGTTGCTGAGACATACCTTGTTTTAACTGATATTTACTTGGACCAAAAGATGCCACTTCTCGAACAGCTCCATACCCGGTATCCTTGCGGATAGCATTTACATTTGGAATATTGAAGTTGTTCCTTGTCGAAATTTTACTCTTTGTTTGAACCAAAAGGGAAATGCTTCGATTAGGTCTTCACAATGATAAAGGATCTCGAAATCATATCACCTCCTTCTCTAGCCTTAACACAGCCATGAATGCTTCTTGGGGTACATCAACCTTCCCAATTGCTTTCATTCTTTTCTTTCCTTCAGCCTAATTGAAAAAGTAAAAGATGGTCATATTTACAAAGCCCATTAAGTCTTTATTGCAAGTTTTGCAGAGAAATATTCTTGGAATCAAAGAAAATATTTACGAGCAAATAATATGAGATGCAAATGAGAAGCATAGGTTTGCATACATATTCGGTCAATTTGTTGTATTACTATTACATCCTAGCAGTACCACAAAGAAGCCCCATACACAACACTAAAGATTACTCGAAAAGAATGAAAAAATAATCACAAAGTTTCTTCAGCACAATTGCCAAAGAATGGTTGCCAATCAAAAGACAAAAGACAAATGACAGAAGCCTCGTTATTGCATCTATAAATGCATGTATAACATGCACATACATGTAGTATTATAAAGCTTGAGTTGTTGTTATTGCTGGTTATGGTAAATAATGAACAAGCTCAAAAAATATTCTTCGAATGTAGAGTAGATCAACTAAAATCAGGAATGTTATACGGTAATAAGTGATTAGCAGTAATAAGTGATGTGGCTATTTGCCTTCAACAACCGGGGAAATTAAAGAAATGCATTGGTCATTTCAAAAGAAAGTTAAAGGTAAGCTATTTATCATAGCACAATATCAGATATCTAATAAAGAATTAGTTGTGCAAGTTACAGTTGGAACTTAAAAACCAGCATTGATGATGTGGCTACATGTGAGTGGCTAGAGTATAGAGGACATGAGAAGAGGGAGAAGATCGAGGGTAATAGAAATTGGAATGGTGGGAGAAAGGAGAAGTAAAGCTATGTCCATGACCTGACTGTAAAAGCTATTTTCAACACATTGCATTTTCCTTCGTTAATTTCTCCAAGCATAATGAAAAGCTGTTCACTCAGAAACTCACTTTGAGCTCACTGATCAAGACAAAAATCATCTCATTACCTTCAAATAACCATTTTTCCGCGAAAGTTTTTGGACATTCAACACATATCCTAACTCATTTATAAGAAATAAGCATAAAAATGATTTAGCAATATATTATATAACCAAGGGTTTAAGTGCTTATCGGCACGGGCCGTATCTACCGTGCCATATTGTGCCAATAAGATATCGGCACGATACAGCCTCTGTGTCGATGACACAGCTTAAAACCTTCTATTCTTTAAATTAATAAGTGATTTTCTCAATAAAGTTCAAAAGATTTGATAAAAATACATAATAAATAGTTAGAATATTTTGTTGCTAAAGAAAACAAATATTTCACTCTATTATGTGTCAGAACACATGAATTTTTTGTGACACGCACGCATCGACACGGCCTGGCACGCACTGTGCCGTACCGTGCCGGCAAGTTTCCGGCACAACCCCGTGCTAGAAAGGACTAAATGATGTTAGATCAATCACCTGTTTCTTTAGTAGCTTTTTTTTCCTTGTTATGTCTCCTCCTACAAGAGAAACAAACCATCATAATTGCACAGAAGATATGAGAAGCCTTCCAAGGCAAAATTACAAAAGGCTGGAAGAACTTCAGAATGATGAAAACAATCAAGGTAGGTGCATTTTCGGAATTAGCCAGGCTTAAAATTATGGCATACCATAACATTTTGAAAGAACATCCTTCCTAATGGCCGACAAAGATTCGCTAGCAATCACCTTGGAACCGATACATGCCTATCATGGGTATCATTACATCCGGATTAGTTGAACAGGAGAAATCACTTACAGAAACGATAAGAAGTTCAATATGCAGTGGTAAACGCCAAAGAAAATAAACTAGCAATTTATCGAGTATCGCAGTTCAATGTCTATTACAGTAACTCTAATGTAACATTGAAGAATAAACTTAAGAAAATTAAGAAACATAGTTCACTGGGATTACATCTAAATAAAGCATTATGCATAGTGTTATTGCTAGCAAGTAGAAACTTGTAGGCAGGCTTCCTTATGATTATACCAATAATGTTGAATTGTTGATAAAGCCTACAACCCAAAATTAACTATTTAGATCTGGAGAAATATAATACCATGGACATAACAAAGGAATCTCTTTCACCGATGGATACATCTTTCTATAGGAGTGGAAACTAACTACTAATTGTACACGATGTCATCTCAAAACCTGTTTCACTCAAGGATCTTTTCAAATGTATTTGAATTGGTGGTTTCTTCATTTTGGACTGCAGAGGATTCATGACAGTAATTGGATGATCCAATTTGAGATTCAAAAGCCTTTCTTTGAATTCCACAGGACAATGTTAAAACTATTGGTAGGATCAAAATATACACTTTTAATTTATAGAGAACATGGAGAAAATTGAGTGGCGTAAGTTTGCAAATTTAGGAGTTCTAGATAAGCTGAATTGCAATACATAGTACTGGATCATCTTGAACAAATTACGTTGTGAGGGACCAGCTTAAATGCAACAAAGGCCAATTAAAACCATCTTGGATACAAGCTCATAACATGTCTATCTAGAACATCAGGACATCTGAGATATTATAACCAACCTTTCAGGTAAAGATTATCGACCAATCCTCTTTATATTTTTGCTTTTAGACTCCGGTGACCATCATAGGGGACCTCTTCTATCAAAATACATGACTAACTAATGATCTGAATTTGCACTCTGCTCATCCCTTCGCAGGCCCAATGAAGGTAAAAGTATTTCTCTAGAGAAAATCACTAGATTATAGAGATATTAATCAAGTCATATTCTTATGTAACTAGTACTTTTCAAATATCAATGTTAAACCGACTATGAAAGTGTATCAACAATTGCAATACAATATTCACTTCCCCACCCCTTCCCAAAAGAAAAGTCACAAACCTGAATTTAAGACACATAAAGATCTTACCTGGATAGGTACTTTAAACATCTGTCGGGGAATAAGTTCTTTTAGCTTTTGAGTCAAAGCCCTCCCAACAGAGTATGCCTGGAAAAATAAAAAAACCAAAAAATTATAGCACACGTTGCTGAGACATTGTTGTGTATTTTGACCTTTTCTTGTTAATATTCCAGTGCATTCTGACCTTCTACTCAATAATGGAAAGCATAAGAAGATGCTTCTGTTATATAGAAATAATAAATCTTCCTAATGTAGTCATCAACACTACAAATTTACGCTTTGGTGCTTGCCATATTCGATATATAGTATATAGATAATTCAGCATCAAATAATACACATATTGCTCTTAAGTGGACTACATGCACATTGTTATATCTAATTCATTTGTTATGTTATTTTTAGTGATTTCAATCTGAGATAATGAAAACATAATAATTGTGCAGCGTGTTTTCACTTTTCAAGCTTGTTCTGGTTTTGTGATTCTTCCTTTTTTCTTTTTCAGCAAAATCATGGAACTGCCAAAAGCAATGAAACTCTGAAGTGAGACTAATTGCGATCTAATATTTGATAGAAATCTCCATGCAAGTTCCCCAATATGAGCATAAGCCGCATTCAATTTACATTCACACACATATAACAAATCACAATGGTAAAGTGGAGCAGCAAATGGAACAAATCTAGCATAAAAACTACCAAACGAAAAGAGATTAAATTACCTTGTCCTTGTGGACAATTGTTGATAGCGGCTCCACAAGCTCACCATTAATCTGAATGTCTAACTTTACCAATTCACTTTCCCTGTACCTGCCAATTATGAAAACACAGTTCAGGCATATTGAAAAAACTCCAGAATTCGGATTGATGGTCATCAAAGATAATAACCCAGAAAACTACCCGATAAGTGAGTACTCCATGCTGGCATATCCCTTGCTTCTAGACTTCAGCTGATCAAAGAAGTCTCCAACCATCTGTACATTAAGAGAGAGTACATTATATTTACCCAAACTCAAATATAACCAACCAGCACAGCATAGTATAATGATAAGAATGGTAATGAAATTAGTACAATTTAGTTCTTTAAGCTAAAAGATGTCATATATAAGTGATGATCCGACATTGAAAGCACTGAACTAGCTTCCTTCACTAGATATTAGAGACCAACTACTAGCAAACTTTGCTGAGTTCCCACTATATCTGATTTGTTGAGGAAATAAGAGAATTCGGGATACCCAGATTCCGCGAAATCTTCCTAATGTTACAGCCTTACAGGAGTAACACTGTTCGAGAATAATGATAGCGATAAGGCTGATAGCCTTTGTAAATATGCTCGTAATGGCTGTTACAATAATGAACAGAAATTATCGTAAAATATACCTCTGCTAATGGTAACTCGTAAATAATTGAAGCTCTATTCTCTGTGATATAATTCATCTCTTTGAATACACCTCTTCTATCTTGACCAAGCTCCATAAGAGAGCCAATATACTCTTTTGGTGTAAGAATTTCTATCTGAAAACATGAAACTCAGAATAATGTCGATAACATGTTAAAACATGTTTAAGGAAAGGCTTATGATATTAGTTAATGTTTAATATGACAGCAAATGGGCAGAATCTGTCTGATGGCACAACCTTAACATGTGGCTCTTCAATTGACCTACGCTTTCCAGGTTCCGGGAGCAAAGATGGATTTGAGCATTCAACCTACGTATCATAATTGTTAGTTCCACACATCTATCACTGTTGTTGAAAGATATCATAAGAGTTAAATATCAGGAATAGCAAGCAAACAATTTTCTTTTAACTGTGAAGCAACATATGTAGTGCAAAACTTCCCGATGTATGTAAGCACCATCTGGAAAAATCATTGTACATATTGAGGAAAGATAACAAAACGTGGAGCATTTGTTAAAAGCTAAGAAGGCTAGGGATCACAGGAATTTACTATCTCATCATCGACACAATTGACACGGTAAACCACACTTGGTGCAGTAGTTATCAAATTCAAGTTGTACTCCCTCTCAAGCCTTTCCTGAAAAAGTAAGATATAAAGAAAAGGTTGTCTTGAACATTTACTAACACTGTGATCTGAGACATAATAGTAAAATCTGGAGTTGGCCAGTAAAAATTTTAAACCTGAACAATTTCCATATGTAGTAGACCCAGGAACCCACATCGAAAGCCAAAACCCATCGCACTGGAAGTTTCAGGCTCAAACTGAATTATTAAGCAGAGAGGTAAGGGAAACTAAGAACCTTCACAGAAGATAATAGTCAAAAATGAAATCATGAAAGCAAGAAGTGCGCAATGGCTACTAAATCTCATGAACAAACAGATACATTCTTCCCTTGAAAGTCGACCAAAAAATCAAAATGACTAAGTTGATGCTACAATAACAAAATCATAGGATGACTAAATAAACTCTACCGAGGAGGATTCTTTAATTTGTCAAATGATGATTGAAAATGATTTTTCTTCATACGCTAGATTACCGATCTTTGAAACATAAACAAGAGTATTTTGACGGTTATAGATACTTTCCAAGAGTGCTTTGATGGTTATAGATACTGTCGCATACTTGCACCCCCTTGTGCCAACCACACATATCTAAATATGGCAATCTCCAAGTTAATTGAACCACGCATGCAACTTGAAGAGAATAACAAAAGTATCTTTTAAGTATTCCCGCAAACGAGCGAACTAATTTCAAAGGTATGGAAGTGGAGAAGTGGTGGTGACAGAATGGTGGCAAAGAAAACATCACTGTAGCCAGAGAAGTAATCATAATTTATGACCAGAATGAGACATGATAAGGATAGATAATCAACAACCAAGTGCGAAAATGAATCTTCTCAGCAAGACATAGACGTCTCTAGTTCCTGACATATGCAAACAACAGAGCGCGGAAAAATAACAAAGATTTTGGCACACCTTTAAAGCAGCATCATTTAGCTGTAGTTTTTCTAGTGCATCCCGCAACTCAGGAAACCTATCCAGCAGTTAATGGAAAACTTAGTTCACAGAAAAAATAGACAAGGTAGAATAACATAATAAAGCACATCAGGAAAGGTGGGGTACTGGTCAGCATCCACAGGAAATAGACCACAGAAAACCATTGGAGTTGCTTCGGCGTATCCTGGTAAAGAGTTCTCTGCCTTTCTTCCATAGTGAGTAATCGTGTCGCCAACCCTGGCATCTGCAACTGATCTTATGGAAGCTGAAAGATACCCCACCTAACATCACAAAATGAATAAAGACTTTGATCCGTAAAAGGGAACCAAACTCTGGAAATGATAGATTGAAACTACAATCTACGCAAAGTAATTATAGGAAGAATTGCCCTAATATCTTTAATTGTTCCAGAAACTAGTTATGATGTAGCACAGATGCCAGGAAAAATAAGAAAGGGAGAAAACAATCCATGAAGAAACTTAACTCCATAATCAAGTGCACAAAGTTAGATTCGTTGAATTTACAACTTTACCTCACCAGCATAAAGTTCATTAACTTGTAGCTGATAGGGTGATAGTACTCCAATTTCATCAGCAATGTAATCCTGACCACATTCAAGAAAGATTAGTACAGAAGTGATATGTACCTTAAATAAGAATAATGTCTTAAGAGAATGACATTTTAAAATGTGAGTTCCTGATGTTTCTGGCCACATTAAGATCGTTCCAAGTGACACTGTAGAAGTTTCTCAGGTTAACTTCATTTCTGATAACGAAATTTGTCTTGCCTCTATTTAATCAAAGTAAATGACACAATAAAAGCAAATTTGCAAACTAAATAAGAGAGTGCTCGAGGCAGAAGTTGATCTTATAGCTTATAATGGATGGAGTCTAAAGGAAGTTCTAAGGAAACAGAATGAAGTTTTACCTTTCCACTAGCCATGAAATATATCCTGTCACCTTTCTTTACAGCCCCGTCAACAACACGAAAATAAACTATAACTCCTCTATATGGATCGTAGTAGCTACAAAAAGAATGTAAAACTAATTAAGCAAGCTGTGATGTGTATGGTAGAGAGTGGTGATTATTAGCCTAGAATGCAACAGCAGAAAAGAAAAAGGGAACTGAAAAGCTGGAAGTTTGAAATTATAAATCTATGAATGTGATCATAAATCTGCGTACACTAAATCTTTTATGCATGTCACTTGCATATTCACTGATAAATATTGCTGCAAGTAAGGATTTAAGTACCCATTGGTACGGGCCGTATCTACCATACCGTATCGTGCCAAATTGCCAATAAGATATTGGGATGATACAGCGCCCGTGTCGATGGCATAGTTCAAAATCCTTTTTACTTTAAATTAGTAAGTAATTTTTTTAATAAAATTCAAAAAATTTGATAAAGATACATAATAAACAACTAGAAAATTTTGTTGCTAAAGAAAATAAAATTTTCATATCATTATGTGTCGGCACACATGTATTTTTTGTGACCTGCACGCATCGGTCCTGCCCGGCAAGCACTGTGCCGTACAACAAGTTTATGGCACAATCCTGTACCACGGCACTTAAATCCTTGGCTACAAGACAATAGTATTATAGAAAACAAATATGTTTCTGGGCATTTTCTTTGTGTGTGGAGTTGAAAAAGCAACAATGTACAATCTTGAATATGTTCGCACATTTGTATGAATGTATAGGAAGAGCTTCTGTAAGCTCAGAGATGTGACATCAAACATAAACATACCTATCAACATATCAGTATAAATATTTAAAATAGGTTACTTAATAAAGAGTTGGTAATAAAGTCAAAACAGGAGGACCTTACAGGTAATGGATACTTGCTCAAGCAAATATCAATAATATATCTTACATTTAGAATCTGTTGCTTACACAATCAAATTGTAGAAATAAAATTAGAAAAGGTACAATGAAGATACCACGCCAAAAAAAAAAATCATGTAAATATATTAAACAAATAATCATAACAAAGTTCAAAAGTTCGAGATACCTGTCAAATATAAGAGCTCTCAGAGGACCTCCAGCAGTGTCTTTTGGAGGAGAGATTCGTGTAACAATGGCATTTAGAATTTCGGTTATACCAATACCCTCCTACATGATATATAAAGAAGAAAAACAGAATGCATCATTCTAAGTTCTTATTTAAGGTTCAAATAACTTGACAACTTTCAATATATTTCTCTTTTCACATAATTCTGCATGCCTTGATGCCAAGAAACTGACCTTTGCTGAGCAGTGAATTGCATCACTACAATCTAGCCCGATAATCTGTGAATATCACACCAGATATTCAAATATTTAAGAACAGATATATAACGTTTCAACATATAACAAAACTGAAAGTGTAAAGAAAATGTGAACTTTCTCTCCACGAACCTCTTCAATCTCCTTGGCAACCCGATCAGGTTCAGCACCTGGCAGGTCTATTTTGTTCAATACCTGTATCAGAGCCAAATAATTTTGTAACGCAAGTATGCATATTCAAAAAAAAAGGGATGAAATTCCAACCATTTAAAAGTAACCTAAATCTAAGGATTCCTGGGCTTACAAATATTAACATGCTAGTCATAAACTTTTGAGGATGGAGGCCATCCTTCAATAGAAGTTTGTAATATCAGGAAGCATCATGTTAATCCAAGAGTCACAGAGAATCTTTCTTCCCATAACATTTAACTTATCATCTGAAACAATCTAATCCTACTTTGCATGTCAGACCCCAGGTAATCTTATATATAAGATATAATAGGACTAAACTCTTAACCCGGCTTAAGCATTTTGGGTGGTAGCTAGGCTCAAGAGGTTATGAGAATTAAGCATGTTAGGACGGAAGTAGTCTTAGGATGGATGACGATGACCCCGTGGGAAGTCGGGGCGTGACAGTTGGTATCAGAGCCAATTACCAGCTGAAAGTGTGAGATGAATTTCAGCCGAGCCAGCATTGTACAGCGGGGAGAGCGAGGCTCTCATATTATTGACTGTTGTGGATGGAGCATAGCTCACCACAAGGTCAGTTTAGGCTAGCAAGACGAGTATCACATCGCCTGATATTTATGAGTCTGAGTCTGATGTGGACGTCAGGGCTTAAAGAGGAGAAGATTGTAAGACCCCAGGTAGTCCTATATATAAGATATAACAGGGCTCAACTCTTAACCCGGCTTAAACATTTTGAGTGGTGGTTAAGCCCAAGAGATTAAAAGAGTTAAGCGTACTAGGACGAGAGTAATCCTAGGATGGGGTGACCCCCTAGGAAGTCGGGGCATCATAGTGACAAAGGTGGGTACTTCGATCCGAAGTCGATCTAGTGGTGCACGCTCGGCGATGTACCCTCCACCTTTGTCTGCCGCGAACGAAACCGGCCCCGCCGTAGGCGAGTGGTCATTCATGGTAGAGTTTGAGTTTGTTTGAATTTTGTTTTGAAATCAGGATTTTAGGTTCAAGGCTTCCAACAGACTCAAGAATCTGTTAATTATCCCACACTTTCAGTGTTAAGGAACCCTCGATTAAGAGACCAAATATAAATGCTGATAATAAAAGAGACAGAGCGGGTAAATAAAATTTTATTGATATGATTTGCCGAGTACATGGCTTAAGCAGGGGCATACCCTCACTGTACATGAATTTCAGAAGACTAGGATACTCAACCTAGCGACCTGGTGGTCGATAGAAGTTGTGATGCTCAGTTAATGACAGAGCGGTCGGATTCACCTTGGTTGTTTGTCCCAAGGTGGAAGTGTGACCAAACCCCAAGTATTTGTATTGAGGTGGTCTGGTGTTCAGTTTAATGACAGAGCAGTCGGTTTCACCTTCGTTATTTGTCCCAAGGTGGAAAGGTGACCAAACCTCAAGTATTTGTATTGAGGTGGTCGAATTACCCGAGGGTGGCTAAATCCTGAGTATTTGTATCAGGATTAACCGAGTATCATTCTAGTTATTTGTGCTAGAATGAAAGTTTGACTAAGCCCTAAGTATTTGTGTTAGAGGTAGTCGGGTGAACTCTAAAATTTTGTATTAGAGCTCGATCGGGTATGAAGCACACTAGACCCTGAGTACATGTACTAGGGCTAGTCGAGCATGGTTTGACTTCTACTCTAGGTATTTGTGCTAGAGCAGAAGGTTGACTAGACCCTAAGTATTTGTATTAGGGTTAGTCGGATTTGATTTGACTTCCACTCTAGGTATTTGTGCTAGAGTAAAAGGTTGACTTGGCCCTAAGTATTTGTGTTAGGACTAGTCGAGTGAACTCTAAGTATTTGTGTTAGAGTTCGATTTGAATTTGAGTTTAGTTTAACGACGTTTGTCATTGAAATTTGGGTTTAGTTTAAAGACGTTTCATTGGAGTTTGGGTTTAGTTTAAAGACGTTTGGTCATTGAAATTTGGGTTTAGTTTAATGACGTTTCGGTCGGAAGTGGATTTGAGTTTAGTTTAACGACGTTTCGGTCGGAATTGGATTTGGGTTTAGTTTAACGACGTTTCGGTCGAAAGCGGATTTGGGGTTTAGTTTAACGACGTTTCGGTCGGAAGTGGATTTTGGGTTTAGTTTAACGACGTTTCGGTCGGAAGTGAATTTGGGTTTAGTTTAACGACGTTTCGGTCGGAGGTTCTGGACTTGGGTTTAGTTTAACGACGTTTCGGTCGAAGGTGGATTTGAGTTTAGTTTAACGACGTTTCGGTCGGAAGTGGATTGGCGTTTAGTTTAACGACGTTTCGGTCGGAAGTGGATTTGGAAATTCGGATCTGGGTTTAGTTTAACGACGTCTCGGTCGAAGGTTCGGGACTTAGGTCTAGTTTAACGACGTTTCGGTCGAAATTGGATTTGGAAATTCGGATCTGGGTTTAGTTTAACGACGTCTCGGTCGAAGGTTCTGGACTTAGGTCTAGTTTAACGACGTTTCGGTCGACTGAATTAGTTTAGCGACTTTGCGGTCATTTGATTTGATTGTTTAGTTTAACGACTTTACGGTCGTTTGAATTTGGATTAGTTTAACGACTTTACGGTCGATTGGAATTGAGATGTTCATGAAAGTTGGTTCATGAAATCAATTCATGCTAGGAGCCCATTTATAAAGTCTATTGAATTAATGATAGGGGCCATTTGGGGAGCCCATAAAATTCATTTATGATAATAAATCATTTGGAAGGCCTATTAGTTCAAGGAGAGCCCAAGAAATTGGTCCATAGAATTAATTCATAATTAATTCTTGATAATGGGGCCCATTTTGCAAGCCCGTGAAATTAATTTCTAGAATTAATTGATGATGGAGTCCATTTGGAAAGTCCAAAAAATTAATTCATAGAATTAATTCATAATAAAGGGCCTATTTGAAAAGCCCATGAATTTGGTTTGGTTTGAAGGTATTTGGATGACATAAGGTTATTGGGTTTTATTTGTGGACTTTGGATTTTGAAGTGTGGGTTTTGGAATTTTGGGTTTTGGGTATTTATTTGTGGATTTTGTGGACTTTGAAATTTTAGTTTTGGGCATTTGTTTGGGGATTTTGTGGACTTTGAAATTTTGGTTTTGGATCTTTATTTGTGGACTTTTGGAGTTTTGTGGTTTTGAAATTTTGGTTTTGGATCTCTACACGTTTTGGGCCTTGGACCCAAACCCTGCAGTGGTGAAATAAATCTTGTGTCCGGCCCAATTTAAATGCGAGGTGAAATAAATCTCGAGTCCTGGGCCCAATTCTACATGTGGGTGAGACGGATTTGGGCCTTAGTGTTCGGACCCGAAATTAATTACGTACATGGGTGAATTTCGGGTCCAATGCATGTGGGCTCTCCATCATTTTTTTTTTTGCTTATGAAATTGGGCCCGTGATGAATTAAACCACTTTCAAAACAAATCTCAATTCTTTTCTTTTCTCTTTTCTCTTTTCTTCTTTTCTTTTCTTTTCTTTTTTTTTCTTTTCACTTTTTTTTTACTGTCAGAGAGAGAGTTCTCTCTCGTTTTTTTTTCTTTGCTTTTCCATGTTCTTTTTTTTTTTTTCTTTTTTTTTGTTCAACGCAGAGGAACTCTAGTTCCTCTCTCTCTCTTCTTCTCTTCTTTTTTTTTTTTTTTTTTTCTTTTTTTTCTTTGAGAGAGGAGGGGTCAACTCCTCTCTCTCTCTCTGGCAAGAGAGAGAGAGAGGGAGGGTGTTCCTCTCATTTTCTTTTTCTTTTCTTTTTTTTTTATGTTTTCTTCTTTCTTTTTTTGTTTTCTTTTTTTTTGTTTGACTGACAGAGAGAGGAAGAGAGAGATATGTGTCATCTAATAATTTTTTTTTTTTTTTTGCTGTTTTATTTTTTTTTTTTATTTTTTTTTCCAATTGCATAAGGTTAAATCACGTCGAAGACGACGAATCGGAACTTGTCCGTTTTCTTTTATTATCAATTTCGCGTTGCAAAATTTAATTGTGTCGAGCCTATCACGAAGATGGCCGCACGATTTTATCCTTTCGATCATGTCGAGCTTATCGCGAAGATGGCCGCACGCTTTTCTGTCTTCGGCCGTATCGAGCCTATCGCGAAGATGGCCGCACGGTTTCTCCCTTCTTTTTTTATCCATATCGAGCCTATCACGAAGATGGCCGCACGGTTTATTTAACAATTTATCCGATGCTTGTTCGTCTGTGTCGAGCCTATCACGAAGATGGCCGCACCATTTAGAGATTGCTCATGCGTACGTGCGGCGAAAGTAACGATTCGATGTTAGATTTGATCGGTTCGAAACCTATCACGAAGATGGTCGGGTTGATCAAACCAACGAACGAATCGTACTTACGACGTTCGTATGCATGGTATCTCTTATCGTCGTAGAAGTCGTCGTTGTCGCGCCGTCGTTGAAGTAAATCGCCGTCGCGTCGTCGTTCTTTTCTTCTTTTCGTTTTTTTTTTGGTTTCGGATCGGAGGGGGGTGCCATGTGCACCCCCCCTGGCAGCAAGCCCCAAAAGGGCTCTCTTTTGTACCCGAGAGAGAGAAAAAGAGAGAGAGGGAGAGAGTATAAAAAAACTCTTCTTTTTTTTTTACTTCACCTTTTTTCCTTCTTCTTCTTCAGATCTTTTGTTCTTCTTCTTTTCTTTTTTCAGATCTCTTTTTTTTTTTTCTTCCCCTTTTTTTTTGTTCCCTTCTCTCCTCTTTTAAATAGAAGAGTAAAAAGAAAAAATTATTCCCATTTGGGAATAATTTGAAAAACAAGTTAATTGAGGAAATAATCCTCAATCAACTAATTATACCACATTTGCCTTATTGTTTGAAAACTTTTTTTCTTTTTTTTTTCTTTTTTTTTTCTTTTTTTTTTGGAAAGCGAAGGTGGGTTTTTTTTCTTCCTCTTTTTTTTTATTTCCTTTTCTTTATTTATTTTTTGAATCTAAGTAGAGTTCTACTCTACTTAGTTTATATACTTTTTTATATATACACCCTTCAAAGATTTTTTTTTTTTTAACCCGAACAACCTTCTCCTCATATATTTCTTGCATTACTTGTGATTGCTGAGCTTGACACCATACAACCCTATTGCATGTTGCTCTACTTAGTCAGTTTCATATTCGTTTATCATGATCTAAAAGTAGAGCGGTTGTTTACTATATTTGTGGATTTGTGACATCTTTGTGACTTAGTTGGTCGGTTCTGTGACTCTCGTTGTTCGATGACCTATTCGATCGGTATACCCTGAGGGGTTTGATTGTTGGCTACTTGCCGACGGCTATTGATCATATTTGCATTGATCGCCATTGCATGTACGCATTTCACGTACATCAGCGATTTGGCCACCGCAACGGTGTTCTTTTCCGGAAAAGCGTTCGGACTTCCGACCCGTGAGCCTAGGAGCTTATGCTAGGGTTATATGCTATTTAGAGCGGCATAACACTTGCCTGAGGTCTTTAGATCGACACGGCAGATTTGGATTAGGTACTTTGGGACGATTATCCGGTTGATGCATTTTACTTACAGTAGTGGTAGTTGTACATGTATCTTACTCCATCTTTTACTTTGCTACTGTATTACTTTTCATAGCTATACTTTTGGTTACCAGTGAATACACTCGCCCTCGTCGGCTTGCGATACCCACTTGGAGACCCTTGTTGGTTTCTCAACCCCCCTCCCCCCTCATTCCAAGTGATCTTGGAGGTACGAGTCGAAGAGAGGCATGAGGCGTGTATCTAGCGAGCGTTAGAGGGTCCCGTCCTGGCGGCATCTTTGGTTCTAAACTTGCCCTTTCTTTTTATGAATAATTAGACTATTGTGGTTTAGTTTGATTTGAATCGAAGGTGATTTCGTTTTCATATTTCAAATAAAGTTATTATGGAAATTGTGTGGATTTATGAAAAATGGTTTTCTATCCCTCTTTTAAAAGTCTTAGATATTACATTGCAGCCATAAGAGGATGACTAAGTATAGACTACTTATGCTCACCATAAAATTCAGAGTGAATATGCATGTTAATCAAATAAAAAAAATAAATATTCAGAAAATTCCAAATTGGTAAAATCCCATGATAGAGATGAAGTAATCTCACAGGTATAATCTCAAGATTGTTCTCCAGGGCCAGATAAACATTAGCCAATGTTTGAGCTTCCACACCCTAAATCGTCACAACAATTCCAAGAAAATTCATCGGTCAGTTCAATCCAAAAGAATTTCGATAATTTCACCTGGTTTTAAAGGTTCACATTTGAGATAAATCGAACATAGTCATAGTAAAAACTGTTCTTGAAACTTACTAGTAAGAAGGTAAAAGTTGCACCTGAGAAGCATCAACGACTAGAAGAGCACCTTCACAAGCAGCAAGAGAACGAGAAACCTAGCCAGCGATCCAAAACTTGAGTTTACAGAATGCTTCATACATAACAACTAGAAAATCCTCAGTTGTATCTACTGAGTAGACATCATATGGACTTAATATGAACACGTAGATTGTTACATTATAACAATACAAGCCCCTTTACTAGCTTTTACCATACTAATCACTAAGTTTCTGATAGTAACTTCATGACGTATGGAACAACAGTTGACCTCCAGACGCCAGTATTTGCGTTAGAGAAATACAAGATAGTTAAGATACATTGGACTAAAGATTAGTTTTATCCATTACTTTTAGATAAGAATTGAAAAGATAAATGTGATTATACTTTAGAAATAAGTATATATTGAGTTGAAGTCTTAGCTTAGTAATCTGATTCTGATTTAAGACAATCACAGATTATCTATTTAGTAAAAATTTCATATCCACATAAATCTAAATCTATTCGTTCACTTATTTACACTTTTATTGATTTTTTGGAGTCATATATATTATATCTAGTGTATTTGGATAGTTCAAAAAAATTTCAGATAATACAGATACTTGGATATAAACAAGATAAAAGAAAAATGAAGATAGCAGAATATAATATCATAATAGAGTCACTTAAATATTTAAGAGAAACATTATTTGGACACAATCTCATGCTAGTAGCTTAAATTATAAAAATCTTGCCACAACATTGACCAAATAATTCTAACTAGAAGAAAAAAGAAATGCAATTTTGAAGAGACTAGACACAAGTGTTCTGTATGCCAATAAATTAAATCATAATATAGTTATCTTCTGCTCTACACATCAAACATAATTAAATCTACTGCCAATAGATGATAGACTTATTATATGATATAGTAATGATGGGAGTTGATAAGATATAGACATACCTCATATGAGAAATCAACATGCCCAGGTGTATCAATTAAATTGAGGCAGTATGGTTCATTGTTTAAAATATAACGCATCCGAGCTGCCTAAGACAGAATGAGAGGATGCTATTATATGAGCATGGCAAACTATATATCTATATGAGAAATTATAAATATCATAGCAGATCATATAACTATTCTCAGCTTGTTATTGAATAATTGGTAACAAAAAAGAGAATTACGGAGTGTGAGCTTGTAATCAGAGGGCCCAAATTAGTAGTACATAAAAGAGAAAAGTACTGCAGCAACAGAAGTAAGACAAAATCTCAATTTCAAAGTAACAAAAAGCTCTCTTTATTATATAATTTAAAACACGCATCAACATAGAAGTGTTAACGGAAACATTCATAATGAGTAAGTAATGAACAGCCGGGTACCATGCCATGCATCAGGCAGCAAAATAAATGCTGCAGCATGTTCAATGTGCCACTGACATGCATCTATATGCCACCGACATGAGTTCGATTATTTAGTTGCTTCTTTTATCATAGAACAATTTCATGTCCAAGATTGCATGTAAAGAAGTTAACATAATTTGGAAGCATCCCATTATTATTATCTAGAAGAAGCAAAGAAAGATGGAGATTTGGGACCACGCTAATCTTGTTCTTGATACTGCCCGTGTATAATGCTAGCAATTTGCCAACATGGCAGGTACTAGTTGGTGCTGGCCAGCATCTTTGACACAGGAATCCTCATACATGCAAAGATGAATATTTTTTACTTTCATCATCTTGTGAAGAAAACTAATATAACATAAATTACAAGCTCTGATTTAAATATGGTCAACTAGCAGTATTATTTAGCCCTAGCTAGTGTTAAGACTTAAGATACTCATGAAAACAATAATATTGCCTTATATCCCAATTAGCTGGTGTCTGCTACATGATCTTTTCCAATAACTAGCTCTACACTGTACGGTCACCCAAAAAAATAAACAAAGCAAGACAAAACAAAAAAGCTCTACATGGAGCATTGCAGTCTACTATCTGTACAAGGATTCTTATATCTTCTCTTAATTCTTACTTTGAGCTTTAGAGCCACCATAGCTGGAGACGAAACTTACAGCAAAGTTACAAAACAGATTCTGTATAGTTTACTAATAGAAATATACATGGCAACTAAAGAGAAATTACTAGCATCAACTATCGAGAAACTCTAACATCAAGAGAGATTAACAATATGCTACATCTTCTAATGAGCATAAGCAGCCAAAATGGCAATCATCAAGCTTACCTGCAACTTAATAGTGATTCCTCTCTCTCTTTCTAAGTCCATGTTATCTAGGAACTGCTCTTTCATCTCCCTTTTCTGTACCGTGCCAGTTATTTGCAACAACTTGTCTGCTAAAGTTGACTTCCCATGATCAATGTGCGCAATAATGCAGAAATTTCTGATATTTGATATTGGAACCTAAACCAAAAAAAGAAATAACTCACGTAAGTGTACCAATTAAGCAAGTGGATCAAGATACGCCCTGCCGCTAAGAATTCTTGATGATTTCAGTAAGGTAATTTTTCAAATATGAATATCAGTATCATGATTAACAGATGAACAATACTAAATAGATAGAAACTAGCTTGTAGGTTTGACCCATTTAAGAAGAAATAGCACTATTAGCTGAAAAGTGAATCATAATTTACAATTTGGAAAGGGCCTAATCTTGCTTCATAAGATAGTTTGAAGGTTAAAACATATAGAGACCAACTCAACTATAGGTCATTTTGAAATAGCCTTAGTGACGCCCTATTTCCTAGGGGTTCACCCATCCCAGGACTACTCTAGTCCTAGTACGCTTAACTCTCTTAACCCTTTGGGCCTAGCCACCATCCAAAATATTATAGTCAGGTTAAGAGTTTTAACCCTATTATATCTCATATATAGGACTATTTAGGGTCTCACATTCTCCCCTCTTTAAGCCCTAACATTCTCGTCAGACTCAGACTCACAAGTATCAGGTGATGTGAGACTCGTTTCTCTAGCCTTTTTAACCGACCTTGTGGGAAAGTCGCGCTTTGTCCAAAATAGTCATCACCATGAGAGCCTCGCTCTCCCTGTTGTATAATTTGGCTCAGCCGAAACTCATCTCATATTTCCGTAGAGCCAACTGTGATGCTATATTTTCTAGGGAGTCACCCATTCTAGTATTACTCTAATTCTAGCACGCTTAACTCTCTTAATCTCTTGGGCCTAGCCACCGCCCAAAATGCTATAGTCAGGTTAAGATTTTTAATCCTATTATATCTTATATATAGGACTACCTGGGATCTCACATTACTAAAACTACAAAACCATGACAACTAAGCATTTGATACATTCTCTTCATAAAGGGGAGGAGAATATGAGACCCTAGGTAGTGCTATATATAAAATAAAATAGTGCTAAAACTTTTAACCTGGCTGTAGTATTTTGGGCGGTATCTAGACTTCAGAGGTTAAGAGAGTTAAGCGTGCTAGGACTAGAGTAATCCTAGGATGGGTGACCCTCTGGAAAATAGGGTGTCACAAGCCTCCTCAGTGTTTAACTTTTACGATCCAGACTTTCCAAAATTTCAATTCTTTGGAATCAAGTGATTTTAGTCCAATAAATTGGAGATTTTGTCAAATTAATCAACAATTTTACCAAATATGATGGTTTTAATCACGTTTTACCAAAACCTATTGGAACAATTAACAGCTAATAGCTAATAGAGTCATAAAATTTAATAAAACCAAACTAACTAGAACAATTCAGTTCCCTAAAATTCAGAAGTTACGGGGGTGTCAATCAAAAGAGTCAAAGTTAAGAGGGCCATTTCAGAATGGCCTATAGTTGAGGAAGTCTCCACACATTTTCACCTTGTTTGAATTTAACTAATTTTCCAGAAATTCACAAAATTCCTAACAACTCAACTACAAAATTGAAATGTTAAGGGGGTGCCGATCAAAAAAGAGTTCAAGTTGAGAGAGTTGCTTAAAAATGGCCTATAGTTGAGGGAATCTCCATGCATTTTTCACTTTGTTTGAATTTAACTAGATTTTAGACAATTCAACTACAATGATATATCTTGCACTAGGGTAAGGACCGAGCTGGCTAGAGCTGGTAACTTGTTAGACCTAAACCACCTGTCCAAAATTATTAAACTCAGTTATTATTAGATAAAAACTGAATATACCTCAACTCTGGGCTATTTTGAGTTGGCTACGCAGCCTTTCAATTTGTTTGATTTGAATAAGTCAACGGCACTTAGACTTCAAAATTTGAATAATTAAAGTAAGCAACTAGCTTAAATTTTGAAATCAGAGTACTGTCAAATCAAATAATTTGAAAGATTGGATAGTAAAATTAAAATTTCAAAAGGTTGGATAACTGATTCAAAATGGTCCATAGTTTAGATAAATTCCGCACGACTTTACCTTATTATTACTAGAGTTTACGCAGTTCCTTTCCCATCAAATATGAGACTATTTGTGCCGCCGCACTTTCCAGGGGTCACCCATTCTACAACTGCTCTAGTGCTAACACGTTTAACCCTCCTAACCCCTTGGGCTTAGCGGGCTTAGCCACAACCCAAAATACTATCTTATATATAGAACTAGAGTACGGCTACTATACTCTTATGAGTGTAGATTCTCTTGTACTCATAAGTTTTTGGTCGTTAGATCTATCCTTTAATCATTTTCACCCGACCATCCACTCAACCCTAGGGGGCCCACTATCAACCTAACCGTAACCACTCTCATCCTAACCGCACATTTTTTTCATCCGAAGGCTAAAAACTTATGAATACAGAGGGGTCTATGCTCATATGAGTATAGTAGCACCAGCCTATACAACTATTCCAAATTCTAGGGGTGTCACACTATTGCGGCTTCACGATTAGAATGCATGAAATAAGAACATAAGAGAACCTTCAACAGGCGATCTTGTCCATGATCAGCTGCAAGCTCGGCGTCGCTGGCGACGGCCTTCGACCCCGCCCCGGCGGCTGCGCGACAGAAGATGCCTCGCAGGCAAGAAGAAGAAGAAGAAGAAGAAGAAGAAGAAGGCGGGGCATGAAAGAGATTGATGCTTGTGGAAGGAGGAGAAGGGCAAAAATGGCGGCGACTTCGCCATTGCTGGGGACTCGTTGATTGGGAAAAGAAGCCCGTGAGGGGGCAGAAATTTGTAGCCATTTGTGGAGATGATGGGAAGAAAAGGGAGGCGGAGGAGGAGGGACACTCTATTATCCACTGCCGGCAGCTCGCTCACAGCACCATTCTGACGCGCGCCTCATTTCAGCCGCAGAAGGAAAGGGATTGCTGCCTTGCTGGCGCAGTTGCAAAATTTAGGGGCCCTCATTTTTCAGAAGATAATAATAATAAAATAAATAAAAATATGATATTTTATTTTTCAAATTTTCATTTATTAGTATAATCAAATCACACAGTCCTCAAGCCCCCGTTTAGTTGGGGGGGGGGGGGGGGGGGACACATTTTATCCCCAAACACCATCAAAAAGAGGTGGGGTTAGCAAACTCCACCTCAAAAAATTATCCCGGCTTAGCTAATCCCACCAAACCCCACTA
Source organism: Aechmea fasciata (assembly GCA_025177825.1). NCBI lineage: Eukaryota > Viridiplantae > Streptophyta > Magnoliopsida > Poales > Bromeliaceae > Aechmea > Aechmea fasciata. The sequence goes on along the minus strand of CM045941.1, from coordinate 8,160,070 downwards.
AATCCCAACCAAACACTATTTTTCTATTCATAATAACCTACTATCTTTCTTATCCCACCTACTTCAACCAAACATTATTTTTCACTATCCTCGACTAACTCCAACTTCCAATCAAACACAAAAATACTTTAACCCCACCTTAACCCCAAACTTAACACTATCCCTGGAATAACTATTTTTTTCTTAACCCCGAACCAAACGGAGGCCAAGGAACTAGTGGCGTACAACTTATATGAAAATAATATGACATCTTAATGAGTAGGTCTTGAGTGCTATTAGCAGCACGGAGGTTTTTGTGCTCCTAAACCGTTTTCGATAATGGAGCTTCCGAATCGACGATCGGTCCCGTTAAACTTGATCTAGCGTATTTGAAGTTTCTAGAAAAAAAAATTTGCGATTTTTTGATATTATTTACCTAGTGATCAAAAGGATTCAAAATCAATAATTTTTACTGGTTGATATCTGCCGTTTTCAAGTTTAACGGTGTAGAAGCATTCAAATCAGATGAAATTTTGATACAAAATTCTTTATACTATCTACAACAAGATCTATATTCCTAATCGAAAATTTTAGTGCTATATCATCATTTTTTATAGAATTTTTATTTTCAGCCGTTAAAAATTATTAATTTTGAATTCTTTCGATTGCTAGGTAAATAATATCGAAAAATCACAAACAAAATATCTTCTAGAAACTTCAAATACGCTAGATCAAGTCTAACAGAACCGATCGCCGATTCGAAAGCTTCATTATCGAAAACGGCTTAGAAACACGGAGACCTTCGTGCTCCTAATAGCACACAAGACCTACTCAATCTTAATTATTACATTATTGATCAGAATACTAATACATTATTTTTACATTAGTGATAAATTAATGAACGGGCAAAATCGAACGATGTCCTAAAAAAGGATGATCGGATTTTTCAATTCAAGATCGAACTTATTGATCTTTATCTAGGTAGTGAATAAAATTTTCTATCAAAAATTCAACAAATTTCGATTCTTTTGCACCGTTAAACTAGCAAGTATCCCATACCGGCCGTTAAAAATTGTCAAATTTGTGACCTCTTGATCGTAAGTTAAATTATGTCGAAAAATTATAAAATTTTATTTCTAGAAGTTTTAAATACTGTAAATAACGTTTAACGGTGTGGATCGTCGATTCGGAAGTCAATCATCGAAAACAACTTATGAGTACGAGGACGATCGTACTCATAATAATAGTATAGTAGTCGGACTATATATATATATATATATATATATATATATATATATATATATATATATATATATATATATATATATATATATATATATATATATATATATATATATATATATATATATATATATATATATATATATATATATATATATATATATATTATATATTTAAAATTAAATAGAAAAAAAAATCATTATCTTAAAAAGAAAAATATTTTGAAATTCGAAAATATATATAGAAAAGAAAAAATATTTTGAAATTATGGAAAAATAAAATCGGTTAGAAAAAAATATTTTGAAAAAATATTTTGAAATTAAATAAACAATAAAATCGTTATCTTAAGCGGAAAAAATATTTTGAAATTCGAAAATATATATAAAAAAGAATCTTTTATAGAATTTTCAAAACATCTAAAAAAGATATTTTAAATCTAAATAGGAAAATATCTTTTATAGAATTTTCACACACACTATCTGTTATAGAAAAATTACTATTGAAATTTCAAATAGAAAAATAAAATCTGTTATTTAAAAAAAAGATATTTTTAAATTCGAAAATATATATAGAAAAAAATCTTTTATGAGATAAAATATAATTTTTAGGATTTTCACCTATAATCCGTTATAGAGAAATTACGTATTTATTGCGGTTTATTTCTATTCTTATTCTTATATTTAAAATTTTACGTAGAGAAAAATAAGCGCTAATAAAATGGGCGCGCTAATTTTCCCGCCGAAAAATGGGTCTGTCGACAGACCCAAATTTGAATATACGTGCTTTTATATATATAGTATAAATATATATATATATAGAGAGAGAGAGAGAGAGAGTTGAGCTAGAATGCTATCGATAGCAAAAACCCTATGTTGCCACCCATTCGTTTCGATGATGGAGCCTCCAAATCGACGATCGACCGTTAAAAATGATCTACACCACTTGAAGTATTTAGAAATCAAATTTTATGCTTTTTCAATATTATTCTCTTGTCCATGTAAAGGGCGTAAAAATGAACGGCTAAAATTGAATATCCTCTAAAAAGTGATGATAGGAATTTTATAATCAAGATCAAGAGTATAAATCTTATTCTAAATAGTTTAAAGAATTTTCTAACGAAAATTCAGTTGATTTGAATAGTTTTATACCGTTAAACGAGAAAACTCCTCGTATCTACCATTACAATTATAAATTTTGAAACCATTTGATCATTAGGCTAATAATGTCGAAAATATTTAAAATTTTGTTTCTAAATACTGATATAGATTATATTCAACGGTGCCGATCGTCGATTTGGAGGCTCCATCATCGAAAACAAATGAGTGGCAACGGAGCCGTTTCTTCTGATAGCATTCTAGCTCTCTCTCTCTCTCTCTCTCTCTCTCTCTCTCTCTCTCTCTCTCGATATTTTATATCTTTCAAATTTAAATTTGATCTTAAATTTTAATTTCAAATTTAAAAATTTAAAAATTAAAATTTTCAATTTAAAATTATAAGTTAAAAAATTGAAATTTAATTATAGGAGTAATATCATTATTTTTTATTTATAACTAACAACTATTCCACCTTATACTCACATCTTCATCCAAGCATAATTTTTTTAGTTCCGGCTTATACTCACATTTTCATCCAAACAAAAAAATATCCTTATTCCTACGAAAATCCATATTTGTATCTATCCCTAGTATAACTAGTTCTTGCTTATATCCGAACCAAACGATGCCTAGGGGTACTACTCAACTCGAAAAAAATATAAAATTTGGCTTCTAAATACTTCCAATATCTTTTAAATTATAAGAGTAATTTTAGAATATAAAATATAGAGGTATTATTGACCCAAAAAAAAAAACAGATTCACAAATTTATTCACTTTTCTATATATAATAGTATATAGGGATAATTGCCTATATACCCTTCATATATTTGAAAATATTTGATTTACCCTTTTTTTTTCTTTCTAAAATACCCCTCATATGTTCCACCGTTATTACAAAATACCCCCGCAGTTATCTCCTATTAAGTTAACTTGGATTAAACGTGAATTAAATATCTACCACAGTAAAAAAAAAATTTTAAAATACTAATTTTGCTCTTAACTTAAGGGCAAGTAAGAAATGTTGGTGACGGTAAAGGGGTATATTAGAAAAGACCAAAAGTCAAAATACTTTTTGTACTCTTGACTTTAAGGGCAAATAAGAAAGACAGTGATGATGGAAGAATATATTTGAAAGGGTAAAATAGTAAATTTACATAGATAACAGAGTTAGTTAACCGATTTTAACTCTATAGGTATATTAGAAATAGGTTGGAACGTAGTAAGGATATTTTCAATATTAAAGCCTTCTAAGAGGGGTAAATCGAAAAGTCGAGAACTTTTCAGGAATATATAAGCAATTGCCTCTAGTATATATATAACTCCATATAATATTCGGTGTGCAACTTATTTTAACATAACACTATATATAGATCATTTTGTAGGTGGAATGCATTATTGCAATAAGCAATGGTTATCAAAACCTTGAAAGAGAGCCAAATTCAAATAATTATGTTAAAATTAGAAACAAGATCCACATAAAAAAAAAATTTAATTAGAGAATCCCAAATGTAAGCTCAAAAGCTTAGTGATTCATTGAGGCATCGAGGCCCAGTTTGGATATCCCTAAAAATATAGCATAGTTAAACTATGCTATACTGGTAGAAAAATTATTGTTGGAATATAGAATAAGGAGTGCGGCTAGGATGCTTCCATAAGCACGGAGGCCTCCGTGCTTTCACTTTGTTTTTGATGTTCGGACTTTCGAATCGACGATCGGCTCCGTTAGACTTGATCTAGAGTATTTGAAGTATCTAGAAAATAAATTTTGCGATTTTTCGATATCATTTGCCTAGTGATCGAAGTGACTCAAAATCAACGGCTGAAAATAAAAATCTTACAAAATATGATGATATGATATTAAAATTTTAGATCAAAGTTATTGATCTTGTCTTATATGGTATAAAAAATTTTCTATCAAAATTTTACCTGATTTGGATATTTCTACACCGTTAAACTTGCAACCGGCTCACCACGGCCGTTAAAATTATTAATTTTGAGCCTCTTCGATCACTAAGCAAATGATATCGAAAAATCACAAAATTTATTTCCTAGGTACGTCAAATACTCTAGATCAACTCTAACGGAGCCGATCGTCGATTCGAAAGTCCAAACATCGAAGACAAATCGGAAGCACGGAGGCCTCCGTGCTTCCATAAGCATACCGACCCACTCATAGAATAAGTGAATATATATTTGCAATAGAAAGGCTAAAATGGTAATCTACTAAAAAAAGGTTAGTTTTTTCTAATTCTGTTCAACTAAAGTGTTCACGTGAAAAATATTAAAATTAAGTCGATCACTAGCTATAGTTCATAGTGAAATAGTATAGTGATTATTCACACATTTTACTCAATTTTTTGAATAAAAATATCGGCACGATACGGCTCAAAAACCTAACTTCCACTAAAGAAAAAGTAAGATCTTATCATCAAAAGTAACATCTTATTTTCAAACAACTAAGATAATTAATTATATAAAAGTTGTTGAAAAAAGAAAACGACTCCAAAAATGGAACTGTTCACACATTTTGCGCAAAATTTTATTGGAAACATATGTGAAAAAATGTGCTCCAAATATGTGAGATAGAGAGAGAAAGTGATTGAGCACCTACCTCTTCTTGATTGTAACTTTTCTTTCACATGACAATGCAAATGTTCAATGTGAGAAAAGAGGGAAAAAAAAATAAAATTAAACATGTTGATCTTGTTTTAGTAAACACATTTCATCGTCTTATTTGTTCGCAAATGACGACAATTTAATATTGATTTTGTTTCACTTTGCCTTTCTTTTTTAAACATTTAAACAGTCGATTACGTACAAATCAGAGTTTGGCCAAGCTACCAAATTTAAAATAAAAGTAAATAAAACTTTTTAAGTCCAATCCAAATTGAGTAGGCCAGGTCAGATTCAGTTAGGGTTGGCAATCCAGCTCACTGTTCACGAGCCAGCTCGTGTTCGGCTCGAAATGAGCTCGAGATCGGCTCCCTCGTTTAGTAAACGAGCCGAACACGGTCACTTTGCTCGTGTTCGGCTCGATAACACTCGAATACATATATTTTATATTTATATAATTTATTTAATTTATATTTTTATATATAAATAAATAATTATATATAATATATACATTTTTATTTAATTTTTAGTAAAATAAAAATATAAATGCGAGCTTAATTATAAAAAGAGTCATTTGTATATAAAATTTTAACTATTAGATCAAAATCTAATGGATAAGATTTTATAAATTTATTTTTTTAATATATTTAATCTATTTTTTTTTTTTTTATTTTTCGTTGGCCATTTCGCTCGTGTTCGGCTCGTTTATTAAACGAGCCAAACACGAGCCGAATTTTTCGGCTCGATACTTTAATGAGCCAGCTCGTGTTCGGTGAACACGAGCCGACCCCAGCTCGCTCGTGTTTGGCTCATTTACACCCCTAGGTTCGGTCAAGTCGCATAGTAACATTCTAGGAAAGATTAATTCAAATCAAATAAATAAAAATTTTGCAATCTCCCCTTGAATATTTTTGGGCCTATCTCTTATTTTAAGGTTGCCCCAACCTAATGAATTGGGCCGTGCGAGCGGGTTAGCCTGATCTTATTTAGGCCATTTTTTAGGTAGTGCGTAGAATTTTTTTATGCACGAAGTAATTTCACTATCCAAATCATCAGAATCCGACGAATCAAACATATCCGACATAAATGAGCGGCGGAATCATATCATGCGCGCGCGGAATTTTCTTAGCCATAAAGTTGCACCACCTGATGGATGCTTCTGTCCAATCAACTTCAGAAGAGGGTCATCATTGTTGTTTTCACATAAAACTGATGACAGATCAATACAACTGCAATAATTTAGAATAAGATGTTTATGTAAAGGATAGGGTAACAATCTTAAGGATAAATTACACTTTTGGTCCTCAAACTATAGCAAGTGACACTTTAGTACTCAATTTTCTTTTCTTTTTTTTGAGAGAGAGAAAGATAGCATGCTAGTCGCTTCGTTTATTTCATTTAGAAATAAACTTAGCTAAAAATATGAATCAACTAGGATTCGAACTTGGGTCTCGGATACTAACCACCAAGCCCTTTTACCACTTGTGCTAAGTACTCAAATTTAGTTAGCTAAATATTGATAAACTTATTGATGTAGAAGTAATATACTATCTGAATGATCGTCGTATCATCAATCGAAACACTTTCACATCACTTTAACATTAAGGGCGTATTTGGTTCATCTATTTTTCACCTTGAAAATCGGAATCCGAAGGATTCGTATTTCATAGGTGGGATTTCGATTCTGATTCCAATTCCTGGATAGATGGGAATCCCCCCAATTACCTTGTTTTTCAATCCGGTCTAGGAAGTCGAATTGGAAATTAAATCCGGACGGAATTAATTTGTTTGGATTAAATTTAGCTTTTTAAGTTCATTTTTAATTAAAATATAAGTTTAAGTTTAAAAATTATATTTATAAATTTTAATTTTAATTTGAACTTAAATTAAAAATTAAAATTCAATCAATCATTTCGAATCTAATTTATAAATTTGAATTTAAATTTAATTTAAAATATAAAATTTTATTCAAAATTTATTTAAAATTTAAATTAAATTTATGGATTCAAATTAAAATTAAAATTAAAATTTTAAGTTTGAATTTGAAAAATCAAAATTTAGTTATATATTTTAAATTTTTCGTTTAATTTTAATTTTTAATTTTTTTTAAAAAAATATATTTAAAATTTTGACATAAATTTTTAATATTTAATTTTCAATTTGAATTTAAACTAATATATTATAAAAATAAATTTGACATATTGTGAAACCCCAGATAGTCCTATATATGAAATATAATAAGGCTAAAACTCTTAACCTGGCTTAACCATTTTGGGTGGTGGCAAAGCCCAAGAGGTTAAGAGAGTTAAGCGTGCTAGGACGGGAGTAGTCCTAGAATAGGTGATCTCCTGGAAAGTTGGGGCGTCACAGATGGTATCAGAACCAATTACCAGCCGGAAGTGTGAGATGAGTTTCGGCTGAGCCAGTGTCTGAATGACGGGCTAGCGAGACGAGTCTTACATCGCCTGATACTTGTGAGTCTGAGCCCGACGAGGACGTCGGGGTTTAAAAGAGGGGAGATTTTGAGACCCCAGATAGTCCTATATATGAGATATAATAGGGCTAAAACTCTTAACCCGACTTAAGCATTTTGGGTGGTGGCAAAGCCCAAGAAATTAAAAGAGTTAAGCGTGCTAGGACGGGAATAGTCCTAGGATGGGTGACTCCCTGGGAAGTTGGGGCGTCACAGATGGTATCAGAGCCAATTACCAGTCGGTAGTGTGAGATGAGTCTCGGGTGAGTCGAGTGCGAATGACGGGCTAGCGAGACGAGTCTCACATCGCCTGGTACTTGTGAGTTGAGCCTGACGAGGACGTCAGGGCTTAAAGGTTCATTCCAATTTCGATTTACGTGGCGAACTAAACAGAATAAGGTAATGAATCATTCTGATTCTCTTTCCAGCTTATTCTTATTTCGATTCCGATATCGATTCCGACTTCGAACGAAACATACCTTAATAGTTTATTATCAATATTTAGTCAAATAAATTAGATTGTAAGATATAATTGCATAATTTAAAATTTTAAACTAAAAATTATAATAAATTAGAATTTGGGTACCAAAAGTGTGATTTACTTTAATAATAAATGAGATAATTATCACTCATCGTGACCAAATCTTACTCTCTCACCGCGTTGCGTATGCCAGCATACGTCGCCGACTTCTCCTTCCAAGTGATCAGTTGACTGCCGATCAAGAATTAAAGTGCCCGATACAGATCGTATTCATCGTATCGTATCGTGCTAGCAAGATATCGACACGATACAGCTCTCGTACCGATGACACAATTCAAAACCCTCTATTCTTAAAATTAGTAAATAAATTTTTTAATAAAATTCATAAAATTTGATAAAAATATAAAATAAATAATTGACATAATTTGTTATTAAAAGTTATGAGTACGATTGCTCCAATACTCATAATAGTATAGTAGCCGTGGCCTATATATAGTCCATTACTATACTTTTATGAGTATAGAGGCTTTGTACTCATAACTTTTTGGCCATTTGATCCACCCTTTAATCATTTTTACCCGTTAGATTATACTATTCAACCAACCACCTACTCAACCCTAGGGGGCCCACTATCAATCTAACCGTATGTATATATATATATATATATATATATATATATATATATATATATATATATATATTGTAAAATCTTCAAATACTTCCTTGTGGTTTCACTTTTTCTCAGTTTAGTACTTGTGGTTTAAAGTATATCAAGTTAGTACCCTATGGTTTTACACTTTTTTACTTTAGTACCATATGGTTTAAAGTGTATCAAGCTAATACCCTGTGGTTTTGCATTTTCTCACTTTAGTACATGTGGTTTCGCAATTTCTCACTTTAGTACCATGCCGATCGCACAATTCAAATACCCCCCTTGTGGTTTCACTTTTTCTCACTTTAATACTTGTGGTTTAAAGTGTATCAAGTTAGTACCCTGTGGTTTTGCACTTTTTCACTTTAGTACCCTTTGGTTTAAAGTATATCAAGTTAATACCATGTGGTTTTGCATTTTCTCACTTTAGTACCTGTGGTTTTGCAATTTCTCACTTTAGTACCATATGGTTTGAAAACGACAGTGTACTAATTTGATACAAAAATAAAACAATACACTACTAACTGGATACGAAAATAAAATCATAGGGTACTAACTTGATACACTTTAAACCACAAGGTACTAAAGTGAGAAAGTGCGAAACCACAGGGTACTAACTTGATACGCTTTAAATCACAGGGTACTAAAATGAAAAAGTGCGAAACTACAAGAAGGATTTTTGAAGTTTTTTCTATATATTTTGTGACAGACACGCATCGATACAGCTTGACACGCATTATATCATACCGTATCAGCAAATTTTCTAAACGATTCCGTGCCATGACATTTAAATTCTTGGAGCGACTTCGTACTCCGTGAGGCTGAATTAATTGCCAAGGAGGATGAGTTACTTACGGCAGTAAAAGAAATGGTTTTAGACTTGTACTCGACTACTCATTCAATTAAAATATAATTTTTTCGCACGTTTTTGTCATGATTCTTCTTTTCTAATATTGCCTGTGAGTGATTGGAAAAGTAACTTTTGACCAATTGATATTTCGGAAAAAAAAAAAAAATTCAATATTTTTTTCCCAAATTTAATGAAAAAAATAGTATTTTATTTTTTGAATTTTTTTTTTTATCAAAAACTATAAAAATGTGTGATTTATTAAAAACATTTTTTCTTGAAAGATATAAATTTTTTATAATTTTTTGAGGAAGAAATTAAATATCACCTAACCAGCTTTGATAATCAAACAAACAGTTAGAAAGGCCTTGTTTGGTATTATTCTTTTTTATTTTATTTTTTGAAACACTAATTTTAATATAATTTGATGTAATTTAGATTTTTTTTTTTATTTCGGTAGTTTAGCTTATAATACATTTGTCTTAATAATATATGACAATTTATTTATAAACGAAAATTAGAAGCAAATATATATATATATATATATATATATATATATATATATATATATATATATATATATATATATATATATATATATATAGAGAGAGAGAGAGAGAGAGAGAGAGTTGGTAGAATACTATCGATAGCAAACCGACACTTTTGCCACCCATTTGTTTTCGATGATGGAGCCTCCAAATTGACAATCGACACCGTTGAATATGATCTATACCACTTGAAGTATTTAGAAATTAAATTTCAAATCTTTGTGGAGAGAGAGAGATGGAGAGGACGAGAAGGACGGGGAAGGACGAAAGAGGCGTCGTCGTTGGAGATGGTGGAGGAGAGTCAGAGAGAAAAAAAAAAAAAAAAAAAAGATCGCAGCGGGTTGGAGGCGAGGAAGGTGGGGGTGTGTAGGCGAGGGTAAAGATGTACCGGACAAAATCGAAGTAGATCGCCTCTGCTCTATCTCCGCCGCACTCTGAGAAGAGAAAGAAAAAAGAACGAGAGAAAAAAAAAAAAAAAAGAGGAGAAAGAAAAAGGTATAAGAATATTTTGGTCAGTTTTGTGACACCCCATTAGTTCCACATCGGATGGAAAAGGGGTTGTCATTGGGTTTATAATAGACTTAGACACTAGTAATAATAAGCTGAGGCAGCATTTTGGGCGCTTGTTGGGCAACGAGTTATTATTCTTAGTGGGTTTGGTCGTTCTGAGTTCTTTGAAAAAGCGGGAAATCTGCAAAACGAAAAATATGACCCGATTTTGCAAAAGCTCAAAATAAGTGAATTTTTTATGCAAATTGGCCTTATATGTTTTGTAAATAATAGCAAGTAATCTACTATCCATTCTTACACATTTTTATATATAAAATTTTATTTAAAAAACAAAGATAAAAAATGTACAAAACTTGAACTACGAAGCATTTTAAATTAACTACTCAACCTTTCAAAAAAATTTAATTTATTATCGTACTTTAACTTTAAAACTTAAATGATTGTTTATTTTTACGAAATTAGTTAGAATACTTCATACAACTGCGCAACTATAAATTTATTAAAGTTATTAGCTTAAACTTCTAGTCTTCTAATCAAACAAATTAAAATATTACGCAGTAGAATTAAAATTTTGAAAGATTTGGTAGTTGATTCAAAATGATGGATAGTTCAGCTAAGCCACACTCTAAAATACAAATAGATGTGATTTTAATTTCATTTTCATTGTGGGATTAAAATTTCACCTTTGCGCGCATTAGAGGTAAAGGCTTAATTTCAAACCTTATATTGAAATTTGAGAGCAAAAAAGGAGAAATCGAATTAGAGGAGAAAGTATAGTGAAGGAAAACGCAAGGAAAGAAGAGAAAATTTGGGTTTCCCCTCTAAATATTTAAGTTATTTTTTTTCAAAATAGATAAATTACTTACTTTTGTAGATACCAAACCATGAATATGTACTAGAACTTTTCAAACGGCAAAAATAAATATCCTTACTTTTAATTAATTATATAAAAAAATTCTGACATTCGAACAAATATGGCCTAAACGAGAGAATATGTTGACCGGAACAAACGAATTTACAAAGTGCGAACAAAATTGACGGTTTATAATATAAATATAAATTTTACGTTCTAATTTTTCTTTATCAAATTTAAAAAAAAAAAAACACTAAAAAGGCAAAAGTTTACTCACTTATCTTGCTAGTTTTTCTTTGGAAAAAATATTACAAATCCAAAATGAAAATTTTAAACCTAATATATATTCTATAATAAAAAAATAGAAATATTTGTTTATGTATCCTTAATTACTATTCAAAATTATCAAATTTACTCTATAATTACTAGAATATCTTCCTAAACGCTCAAATCTCATTACTAAAATTTATATAAATTAATGAGAGTATTTTGATCGATCAGAAATATGTTAGATATTTTAAATTTTAAAAAATATATTAGATATAAGGGACAATTGCTTATATACTCCTGAAAAGTTTTCGACTTTTCGATTTATCCCTCTTAGAAGGTTAATATTGAAAATACCTTTGCTATGTTCCAACCTATTTCTAATGTACCCCTAGAGTTAAAATCTGTTAATTAACTTTGTTGTTTTTGTAAATTTACTATTTTGTCCTTTCAAATATTCCCTTCTACCATCACTGTCTTTCGTATTTGCCCATAAAGTCAGGGACACAAAAAGTATTTTGACTTTTAATCTTTTCCAAAATACCCCTATACGGTCACCAACATTTCTTATTTGCCCTTAAGTTAAGGGCAAAATTAGCATTTTAATTTTTTTAACTGTGGTAGATGTTTAACTCATGTTTAACTCAAGTTAACTTAACAGGAGATAACTGCAGGAATATTTTGCAATAGCAGTGGAACATATAAGGAGTATTTTAGAAAGAAAAAAAAAAGGAATAAATCGGATATTTTCAAACGTACGAAGGGTATATAAACAAGGAGCAATTGCTTATATACCCCTGAAAAGTTCCCGATTTTTCGATTTACCCCTCTTAGAAGGCTAATATTAAAAATACCCCTCCTACGTTCCAACCTATTTCTAATATACCTTTAGAGTTAAAATCTATTAAGTAGCCATGTTATCTCTGTAAAATTACTATTTTGCCCTTTTCAAATATACCTTTTTACCATCACCGTCTTTCTTATTTGCCCTTAAAGTCAAGGGCACAAAAGTATTTCGACTTTTGATTTTTTCCAATATATCCCTCTACCGCCACCAACCTTTCTTATTTGCCCTTAAGTTAAGGGCAAAATTGGTATTTTAATTTTTTTTAACTGTGGTAGATATTTAACTCGCGTTTAACTCAGATTAACTTAACATGAGATAACTGCTGGGGTATTGTAGAGACCTGGATTTTGCACCTGAGGCTTACCGACAGCTCTGGAGAGTGTCGGGACAAGTCCGGGTCGCGTTAGCGCCAAATAGATGCTAAACGGGCCCCGTGGGAAAGCGAGAGCAGCATGTGTCACGAAAATCTGCAAATAGTAGGTTTTTCTGTGAGCTGTACCGGTACAAAGTTGGTTGCTATACCGGTACAGCAATGGTTGCTATACCGGTATAGCCACCAGGGCCATACCGGTATAGCCCTGCGCAGTTAGGCTCTCGGGTTGCCTGTTTGTACCGGTACAAGTGAGGTTTTGTACCGGTACAAAGCAGAGGTATGGTGCAGTTTGACTTTTTGGGCACTTGTCACATCACCCCTTTTGCCCTTATCTTGGACCAGAGAAGAGAGAGAGAGGGAAGCTTCATCTTCTCCTTCCTTGCTGCTGCTGTTGCTCCTGCCCTTGCAACCAGAGGAGGTGGAGGAGCTCAAGAGAAGCTCGAGCTTCGACGACGACGACGCGCCGACGTGAGATTTCAGCGAGCTTTCGGCGTCGAGACGCTGCGAGGGGGCGGCGTGCGTGCGGGACCACTGCCCCCGACTCGGCGACAGGCCTAGGGCTCGTTTCGAGGTGAGTAACCCATCGAGTTTCCCTCCGTTGCATCTATTTCCTGGATTTTCGAACTGCTGCTGGCAGCACCGTCGACCCGTGGAGTTTTGACCATATCTCTGTGTAGGAGAGTCGAAACGAGACAAAACTTGGGGAGTTGGATCCGCGACTTCAAGACGATTCCAACGACACCTTACTTGCTGGATTTGGACAAGGTTTGCCCTGTCGGAACCCTTAATTACTGAGCTGTTGTTTGCCGATTCGAATGCGAGATCTTTGAAGCGCAGGAATTCTGCGTCGACCGTTGGTACTTTGGCTAGTACTCCGCGCGGGGAGGTCGGATCGCGTCGAAACTTGCGGCGTTGGATTCTTGCGAGACGAAGATTTTGAACCGTGGATCGCTGAATTTGGATAAGGTTAGCTTAGTTAACTTTAAGCTTTTCTCAGCCGCTATTTTTCGGACAGAATTCGTGAAATTGTACTTTTGCCCCTTCGCAGCGGGAGACTTCGGACCTCGGCGGATCAGCGAAGGATCACCTTGACGCGGGCCACTTCCTTCACAGCCAGGAGATCACTTGAGAGGTGGGCTTACATCGGAATACTCCTAAGTATAATAGTCAACATGTGTAAACTTCTGTTCCGACCAGTACGTGATAGCTTGAATGCATGATTATCGTAGAGTAATCTGAAATTGAATCATGCTTAGCGAATATTTAATATTATACATGTTGGACTTGGATTTGACTTAGGAGAAAATCACGTTTTGGATCGTCATTAGCCTACACTCTAGGATTTAGCTCTAGGAGCCGTTTTGTGCGTATCATCGCCGGGGAGTGCGATGAATATTAGGGTAGTGTAGTTTGCTTTTACGCTCGTCTTTGGGATCTGAGCTCACTTTTCAAGAGTCTTGTCGTCGGTTGTCGGCACCGTCGGGGTTTGACGGGGGACCCTTGTGTGGTTACGATTGGTGCCAAGGGGGCACGTGGTGTGTTAGTGCTTGGACCCGGTGTACTTGACTATGCACTGTGAGAGCAGATTGAGCTCGACGGAGATACGCTTGCATACTCGGTTGGTTCGCGCCCACGAGTGCCGCTCCGAGTACGGCTTAGTGCTTTTGCGTTGGTGTCGCTGCGCCCTCGTTGTTGGTTGCTCTCCGCTAGCTACCCTTGGTGTAGTTGTAGTGTTGCTTCGACAGGCGGGACGGGTGCTTTCACAGTCCCTCGTAAGATTGGGTCAGCTTTTACTTGTTCTACAGAGAGTGGTTTAGAGCAGGATAGTATAGGGGTTTTTGCTGACGAGTGTTTCCAGCTTCTTTTACTTTCTTGCTTACCCTGTAGACTTAGTGGGTGGACCGATATGTTTAGGGCGGTACCCACTGAGGACTACTTGTTTTTATAGTAGTTCTCACGCCCTCTTCCTTCCACTGTTGTTGTAGGGCCTTCTGTTGCGCCGCCGTCCGTCGGAGTCGGACCGCGGGAAGGGCGTGGCGGGCTAGAGCCTACCCTTCGAGTTCGGTACTAGAGGACTTCCACTGCAGGTAGTGACAGTTTTTGGTTTTGGACACTTTTGTACATACAGTTGAACTCGCTGGAGCGAGTAGTGTTACTCTGTATCTGTGATTGTATGTATATAAAGTTGTTGTTTTTCCTACCTGTTTGTTTATGGTTATTCCAGCTCTATGCTACTGTCTGTAGCATTGTATGTTTATACAGGTACAGCTACGCTTCGTATACAGGAGAAATTCTTTTGTATACGGCGGATTTGTCGGCGTGCCCGGTGGATATGCAACCCGGGGCGTGACAGGTATTTTATAATAACGGTGGAACGTATAAGGGGCATTTTAGAAAGAAAAAAAAAAGAAGGATAGATCGGATATTTTCAGACGCATGAGGGGTATATAAGCAATTATCCCTATAAACAATTATCCCTAGATATAAACGTGTGGTATTTTTTGCCTTTTTTTTTCCTCATACACTAATGCGCCCAATGAAAACAACAAGCACTCGGGGGTAAACCACTTATTCAAAAGGCGTTTTTACTGTTCACATATGAATTAATAAAATTAAATAGGGTTAAATTGATACAGGTCCTTAAAAATATAATAAATTACAAATATATTCCTATAAAATTTAACTTTTATATATTTTCTCTATAAAAGTCACGATATTTTCAAATATCCCTGCCGTTAGAAAAAATTAGTTAATTATAGATAAAATACTTAATCTTAGTTAGTTAATGATCTGAATTAGCTTTTTTATCTCTCTTTAATTAACAGTTGAAATTTTTAAAGGGATATATTTGTAATGACAAAAAAATAATTTCACTTATAAAATAAATAGTATTTTAACGGTAACAAATCATAGGGACATATTTGAAAATATTAGAATTTTTGCAGGAATAAAATATAAAAATTGAACTTTATAAAAATATATTTGCAATTCACTATGTATGTAGGGACCTGTATGAAATTAATTCTAAATATATCGGAGACTATTCGTTCATTTTGACCAATATTTATTTAATTAATTAAAGGTTAAAAAAATACACACAACTAATTATTTTAACTATCATTCACTTTGCTCTGATTATTTAATTTAAAAAATTTTAATTTTATTATAAAAATTTTAATTTATTTGATTGGAATTAGTTAATCTAAAATTTATAGTAATTGAAGTAAAATTTTGCAATATATAGAAAGGCCATGGAATAATTTCAATTAAATAAATTTATAAATTATATATTAAAATAGAACAGTTCGATTTTAATAAAATCGTCCAAATTTTTGTAATAAAACCCGTTCGAATTACCGACCGTCCCTAGAACAAGTGGCAAAGAGCCTGATGATTGGTATCCGAGATCCGAATTCGAATCCTAGTTGATTCACATTTCTAACTAAGTTTATTTTCTAAATAAAATAAAGCGAAGTGGGTAGCACCTATCTCTCTCAAAAAAAAAAAAAAAAAAAACGTTCGAATTCCGATTTAGATAAGACCGTCCGAATTTTTTTATCAAATCATATTAAAATCCAGCGACTTAAAATCAATTTAGCTAATCTTATTTTCTATTATTCTAGATTAGTTTTATAAAACGTAAAACTCGAAAATTTGGATCAACTTTGATTTAATTTAAAAATCAATATTTTATAATTAAATATAACGCTAAAATAATATATATATATATATATATATATATATATATATATATATATATATATATATATAGAGAGAGAGAGAGAGAGAGAGAGAGAGAGAGAGAGAATATATATATATATATATATATAGAGAGAGAGAGTCCTATGATGCTTGTAAAAGCACCAAGACTTCTGCATGTGAGTTTTTTACCGTTAGATCTACAACTTTGATTATTTTCATCCGTTAGATTATACTATTCAACCAACCATCCATTTAACCCAATGGGGCCTACATTATCCTAACGCACATCTATTAATCCAAGGACTAAAAACTTACAAGCACCAATGACTTGGTACTTTTAAAAGCATAGGCACTCAATTATATATATATATATATATATATATATATATATATATATATATATATATATATATATATATATAATTGAGCTAGAATATTTTTAGAAGTATCAAGCCTTTGATGCTTCTAGATTTCTAGTCATTGGATCTACTTCTTGATTACTAATAACTTTTGGATCAAACACTATTCCACCTACCACCACCTATCACCATCATCTCAACCCTCCATCTCAACCCTACATCTCTTCATCTAATGGCTAAAAACTCAAAACCACCACTCCCTTGGTGCTTTTAGGACTATTCTTGCCCTACTCCCTCTCTCTCCCTCTCTCTCTCTCTCTCTATATATATATATATATATATATAACATCATCTTGATTTTATATTTTTTCCGTCTTTTAAGTCATGACATTCTCGTCATGTTCAGATTCACAAGTATTAGATAATGTGAAACTAGTCTGGTTAGTCTTAATCGATCTTGTCGAGGAACTGTGCTTTACCAACAACGGTCAATATATAGTAGGTTTAGATTTACAAGTATTAGGTAATGTGAGACTCATCTGACTAATTTTAATCGATCTTGTCGAGAAACTGCGCTCTACCAATAACAGTCAGAACCTTGCTCTTTTTTTGAATAATAATAAAATTAATAAACTAACATTATATATTTATAACGTCTCCGATTTTTAAAACATTGCTAAAAATGGGCCAAATGGTAATAAATGACTAAGGCTGAGTTCGACATTGAGGTCTATCAAAAGCTATTAAATAAAATACAGTTGAGGAAAAAACATACAGGGATATGTTTCAGCGTTCTTCGATGATGAGACTGTAAAATATATATCGTAACAGACTTATCGCGATATGTGAAATACAATATTACGTACAACAATAAATAGAATATTTTTTCTGACATAGTTTCTCGTTACAGTAACATTATCTTTTCGCAACCCCAAATAAAATCCAAGATAGTCGGCAAAAAAAAATAAAATAAAATAAAATATTCTGCAGCCTTTATCTTTTTTATCTTCTTTATCATTATTGATGGCAACGACAACCTGCCGAGCATTTATTCCACGTGATGGAATAAATCTCTGACTTCTGCTGCGCTGGCAGTCCTGCACTAGCAGCCAGAGATGGAAAGAGCGGGCAGACTGCCCTTTTTTCTTTTTCTTTTTCTTTTTTTTTTCTCGTGATCCACCACGTTGTACACGACTAACTATTTGCGTACGGCTTATGCTCGTTTATTTTTACGAATTTAATTATTAAGATGTACCATTTGTACATCTTATATTTTAGAGATAATTGTCTATATATTTCTCATGCGTCTGAAAATATCCGATCTACCCCTACTTTTTTTTTTCTTTCTAAAATACCCCTCATACGTTCCACCGTTATTACAAAATACCCCCGCAGTTATCTCATATTAAATTAATCTGGATTAAACGTGAGTTAAATATCTACCACAGTTAAAAAAAAATTAAATTACTAATTTTGCCCTTAACTTAAGGGCAAATAAGAAAGATTGGTGACGGTAGAGGGGTATATTGGAAAAAACCAAAAGTCGAAATACTTTTGTGCCCTTGACTTTAAGGGCAAATAAGAAAGATAGTGATGGTAAAATGGTATATTTGAAAAGGGCAAAATAGTAATTTTACAGAGATAACAGAGTTACTTAACAGATTTTAACTCTAAGAGTATATTAGAAATAGGTTGGAACGTAGGAGGGGTATTTTCAATATTAGCCTTCTAAGAGGGGTAAATCGAAAAATCGGGAACTTTTCAGGGATATATAAGCAATTGCCCCTATATTTTAAGCTATCATTTGGTTCGGAGTTAAGAAAAAACTAGATATTTCAGAAATAGTGTTAAGTTTAGGGTTAAGATGGAGTTAGAATATTTTTGTGTTTGGTTAAGGGTTGGAGTTAGTTCAGGATAGTGAAAAATAGTGTTTGGTTGGAGTAGATGGGATAATAAGGATAGTGTATTATTATGAATAAAAAATAGTGTTTAGTTGGAATTTAGTGGGGTTAGATGGAATTAGCTAAGCCGGAATAATCCATTTGAGATAAGGTTAACTAACCCCGCCTATTTTTAAAGATGTTTGGGGATAAAATTAATACGGGTTAAGGGGTTATTTCACCCCATAACCCCCAACCAAATAATGGCTAAAGATTTTTGAGAGTTCAGATTTATTCAGTTGTAGCATGTACGATGATCATGAAAGTTGTGGAGACGAGGACGAACAGAACAACTAAGGTCAACTTGGCACTGTCGGGCACGGCATCCGCCGAAGGAAAGTCGGGACCGATAGGAAGGTGCGACAAACCTGCCGACTGAACGATAGACGGTAACAATAGAGGGACATAATTAAATACGTAATTTTTTGTATTTTATTTAACTTTTACTAGTATTCACAATTTTTAAATTTATTCTGAAAACCTAATAATATGAGTACATACGGTAGAAAAATAGAGATATTTAGAGAAGTTTTTTAAAATTAATAAAGATATTTTAATCTTTCAGAAATAAATAAGATAATTTTGAATTTTTGAAGCGCATATTAGATATTATACCTAAAAAAAATGTTATAATGGGTCATATTAGAGAAGTATTTATGATATTTTAAAATTTGTGGAAGTATTTATAATATTTTGAAATTTTTTATGGTATATAAAGTTGCTCCTATTCTTGTAACACCCAAAGAATTGAAATACTATACATGTTTAGTAAAGTATAATAGGACTAAACCTTCAGCTATAATATTTTGAGCGGTGGTTAGGACCAAAAGATTAAAAAAATTAAGCGTGTTAGAACTAAAGTAGTCCTAGAATGGGTGACCCCCTAGGAAGTGAGCCATCACGATTGGTATCAGAACCAATTACTAATCGAAAATGAAATCATTTTTAGCTGAATCAGGGTTATATAGCTGACAGAGCGAGACACTTGGCTAATGATAGTTGTGTATGGAGCGTTGCTCCCCACAAAGTCAAGATCAGTCTCATATCGCATGATACTGGCGAGTGTGTCTGAGCCTGACGAGAACGTCGGGGCTTAAAAGGATGGGGGAGAATATAAGTCCCAATTAAGGAATTGGAATAGTCCTATATATAATGTTAAAAATAGGGCTAAACCTCTTAACTCGATATAGTATTTTAGGTGGTGGTTAAATCAAGAGGTTAAAAGAGTTAAAGCATGTTAGGGCTGAAGTATTACTAGAATGGATGACTCCCTCGAAAAGTGGAGCGTCACAATTCCAGTTCTATATTGTAAAAAATTATTTATTGTATTAAAAGAAATTCATTTTTCTTCTTGAACCATGCTCAAATTATATATTTATATAAGCAACAACCCTATGTACTCATTATCATTTTTAACTTAAAAAAATATAATTTTTTGTTCTTAAAAACAAAACAAAACAAAACAAAAAGTTTTCAACCCTAAAAACTAAACAAAAAATTTCTAGTTATAACTACATGTATTTCTAATTATACTGTATTTATAACTATATCAGATCAAACTAAACAAAAAATTTGAAGTGATTTTAAATTTTCCGGGCTATGAAAGTGTGAATTAGAAAGATGTGTTTAATTAAACATTGCTATTCCAAACAGGGTCTAAAACTTTTTCTTAGATCCTTTATGTGCTCATAATCTATGGATGTGTATATTTAGCCTAATAAAGTTGGAACTATGATTGATTGATGAAATAGATGGAGTACTAACCCCATTATAGACTATAAAGTAGGGATGAAAATGGATTTGATATTATCCGATCCATACGGGTTCGGATTGAAATTTTACTATCCATTTTAGGTTAGAAAATTAGCTAAATTACAAAAACAACCCCTGTAATAACCCGCTTTTTCACTTTTACCTTCTGACATTTAAAAATCTACATTTTGTCCTCTTATAAAATAAAAAATGTACACTTCACCCCCTATCGTTAGGGTTCCGTTATAAAATATTTTTTTATGCCGAAAATACCCTTATGCCCTCTTTCCTGTTGCTTCGCCTCCCTCCGACTCTCCACCTCGCCGCCGCCTCGCCGTCCTCCACTGTCTCGCCCTCGCCCACATCCCTTTCGCCCTCCTCCGCCGCCTAGCCTTCGCCCTCGTTGTCTTGCCTACCTCTCCATCAACACTCACCTCGATTTCTCCTACTGTCGTCGTGCCGAAATCGAGGGGCGACGAGGGTGCAGGAGGATAAAGGGAGCAGGTCGAGAAGGAAATGGAAATAAATCGCGGCCGATTGAGATGGGAATCGCGGCCGATCGAAAGGGCGACTGAAGAAGATGAGGAAGAAAATGAAAATGACGAGGGGCAAAATGGTCATTTTACACACCGTAACCCTCCTGTGAACATTTTTCATTTTACAAGGAGGCAAAATATAGGTTTTTAAATATCAAGAGGGGAAAGTGAAAAAGTGGGTTATTACATGAAGATTTTCTATAATTTAGCCTAGAAAATTCTTAATATTCGAATTTGGGCGATCGATTGTTCTTCTTCAAATTCGGATTTGGATTCAGATTATTTGAATCTGAGTTGATTTTGATAGGTTTCTAGTATATAATACTTTTTAAGAGTTGAGTCCATATTATTCTTTTTTTTAGAATTCTCAGTGTATTTATATTTTTCTAACTTTTTATAAAGTTTAGAAAGCTTAAAATAGATTGGCAAACCTTTTCTCATTTTAGTTGTATTATTCATTTAATATCTTATTTGTACTCTGTGAAATAACCGTTATAAATAATGGTAGAAGTCTGGCATGACTCGAACTCAGAACTTTGATATCATATGAAATAATCGTTATATTTTGATATCAGAACTTTGATATCATATGAAATAATCGTTATAACCGTTAAAAGATAGTGTTTAAATATTTTTATATTTAACATGCACAAAATATCCAGTCCATATATATCTGAAAATTCATTGTCACCAGATATATATGAATTTAAATTTTAGTATCTAAGAAATATTCACATCCTACTCGAATCTAACGCGGAAATATGAATATGGAAAATTCTGTCAAAATTTAATTTGCAAAAATGACCTTAAACCTGTCACGCAGGCGCCACGTCAGCGCCACGTGAGCAGGGCCAGTGTGAGACCCCAGATAGTCCTATATATGAGATATAATAGGGCTAAACTCTTAACCCGGCTTAAGCATTTTGGGTGGTTGCAAGACCCAAAAGGTTAAGAGAGTTAAGCGTGCTAGGACGGGAGTAGTCCTAGGATGGGTGACCCTGGGAAGTTGGGGCGTCAGAGATGGTCTCAGAGACAATTACCAGCCGGAAGTGTGAGATGAGTCTCGGCGAGCCGAGGAGTGCGGATGACGGGCTAGCGAGACGAGTCTCGCATCGCACAGTACTTGTGAGTCGAGCGCAGACGAGGACGTCAAGGCTTAAAGGAGGGAAGATTGTGAGACCCCGGATAGTCCTATATATGAGATATAATAGGGCTAAACTCTTAACCCGGCTTAAGCATTTTGGGTGGTTGCAAGACCCAAGAGGTTAAGAGAGTTAAGCGTGCTAGGGCGGGAGTAGTCCTAGGATGGGTGACCCCCTGGGAAGTTGGGGCGTCACAGCCAGGGCTCGTGTGTTAAGTTGAACGCGGTGAAGAATGATTCACCGTGTTTCGTATTTGTATTCCCTTTCTTCTATTTTTCAAAAATTCGAACCTGAACCCGAAAATCAAATTAAAACCCAAACCCGGATCCGAACCGACGGATTTTAAAAATTCATACCCATATCTATATCCGACCAAAAACTCGAAACCCGAACCTGAACCCAGCAGGTTTTAAAAATCTATACAGTTGGATGAAGATCTAAGGAATAAAAATTATTAAATATTTTATATATTATATAAATAAATAAAAATAAATTATGTATATATATAAAATTTATTCAGGTTTGAATTCGGATAATATTTCGGATGTCCATACCCATTGACATCCCTATATTCCTTATTCCTCTTTTCAATATTTATATTACAAAAAAATACGTAATGTATCTAAACACGGTGAACCATTCACCGTGTTTAACTTAATTCTAAATAATGTTTAGTCAGGCTACCTATCTCTCTCAAAAAAAAAACTACCGCCCTAACCCCTCATTTTCACGTATACTGACGCAGATGCCCATGTGCCTTAAATTTTGATAGAACTATTATTAAATAAAATTTTGTCAGAAAACTAAATGCAAAATTAAAAAACCCTACAAAATGATTGTGAATATAATATGAGTCATTGCTATCTTTATCGATAGCGAAACACTTGGTCTTTATCAAGTTTTATAGATTAGATCCACCCTTTGATCATTTTCACCCGTGAGATCATACTATTCAACCAACCACACACTCAACCCCACGGAGCCCACATCATCCTAACTGCACATCTCTCAATCCAATGGCCGAAAACTATTAATAGCATAGTAACCTAGTTCATATAATATTACTGTATAGATACTCAACTTAATTTCCAAATACCTTTGGAATTTACCATTGAAATTAAGGAGCTTTCAAATTAAACCACAACTTTATCTCTAGTGGTCAGTTTCTGGTCCCTAGACTGTGTTGTGTGGTCTTGTTTTTGCTTTGTTCTTGTCTGTGGTCCTGGTTGAAATTTTGTTTGGTGTAGTGACTGTGCATGTGTATATATGACCAAACTTCATTTGACAATGCTAATTTTACTTAAGAAATTAAGCAATTGTCCTAACATTTTTATTATTAAATATAAAAATTTTGATTTTGATAACCTATGCATTGAAGGTGCTTTCTGGCTAGCAATCTCGCTCCGTTACCAACCTGGTGGGCTCAAATCACTGGCCTAAAATGATTAAAATCCATATTAAACTCTATACTAAAGGGGAAATCAAACGGTATTCGATCTGTCGTGAAGTCACATCATTTTTTTTAAGATGAGTTTCTCTGTGCGTATTAATTTTTTCTCACACACTCTCTTGTCTCTCTCTTTCACATAGAGGAATGTATTTATCTCTTTTACATCTCTTTCTCTTTCATTAAAACTTTTATCTCTTCCATTCTGTTCCCCCTCTCTCTCTACAATTTTTTCTAATCCAACATTCACACACAAAGGAGCTCAGAAAAAAAAAATCACAAAAAGAGAGTGTGGTAAAAAGAGAGAGGAAATTAGTTTGCTCCCTGTTTTTCCCCTCTTTTTAAAAAAAATTTATTTTAAGCTTTTTTAGCATTTAGGGATTGCTTAACTTTTAGTTTTTTTTTATGAAATTTTTCTCTAAATTTGTTTTGATTTGGTAACTATAAGTAATTTCAAAATAAACCCTCTGTGTTTTGTTTTATCATCAAGAATATTTAAAACATCAACTGATGTTGTTTGTTTTGTTTTTTCTTCTTTTATCAGCTGTTTATCGCGATGCAAAATAGTATTTATTTGTCATGCCTATCTTTATAGAGTACGGCGATGGTGACAGAAACAATATATTGATATTATGAGCAAAAATTACGTTTACATCTTTTCTTCCGATTTTTTTCTTCTTTCTTTTTAATGACAGTACTTTAAAAGTTTTATATTTATTTTGCTCTTCAGTACTGGAGATCTTCACTTTACTTTCTAATCTTTTTTTTTTTTTCTCTTATCTCTCTGTATTTTTTTGCCGATAAAATATGCCAATAAGTTATGCTATTAATGGGCATTAAGAAAAATACAAAAAAAAAAACTATTTTATCATTTATGTTTAGATTATAAATGATATTATATCATATATATATATATATATATATATATATATATATATATATATATATATATATATATATATATATATATATATATATAATTTGGAATCTTATTAGTAGTAAAACGTCTTTTTACTACCAAGTTTTTAACCCTCGGATAAAAATTTGTAGGGTCGAGAATGATATTAGGTAGTTAGCGTTGAGTGTTATACAGGGTTGAGTGGTCCCAATTGGTTATAGTATTTAATCCAATGGTTAGAAATAATGATAAGAGCGATCCAAAGGTTAAAAACGGTAGCAACGACAATGGAATTTTGCTACTATTAGTAGCGGATTCGACTCTATATATATATATATATATATATATATATATATATATATATAGTCATTACTATCCTTTTAATAGGATAGAGATTTGTCTATCGATTTTTTAGCCTTTGGATCAATTCTTTTCATCATTTCTAACCAATTGGATTAAATACTATTCTGGGGACCACTCAACCTGGTGACCATTCAACTCTAACCGACTAATATCATCCTAACCCTACAATTTCTCATCCAGGGTTAAAAACTTGATAGGACAAGTCTCCTATCCTATTAATATGATAGTAGCATATATATATATATATATATATATATATATATATATATATATATATATAGAGTCCTTATGCTTATCAATAAGACGAAGACTTGGTGCTACCAAGTTTTCTGCCGTTAGATCTACCCTTTTAATCATTTTCACCCGTTAGATCATACTATTCAACCAACCACCCACTTAACCCTAGGGTGCCCATATCATCCTAACCACACATCTCTCAATCCAAGGGTTAAAAACTTGGTAGTGATTAATCTATTAATAAGATAGCCTAGTTATATATATATATATATATATATATATATATATATATATATATATATATATATATATATATATATATTTAATTACCTTACATAATTTGAATGTAATATATATTTCTATATAGGTCCCTGCAGTGCAGGGCTTGGCTTTGGTATACGAGACCAGAGTTCGAATCCTATTTGATTCATATTTCTAGATAAGTTTATTTCTTAACGAAATAAACGAAGCAGATAAATTTATCATCTCTCAAAAATATATATATATATATATTTCTATATTAATTTTCTGATAAATAAATATAATGAAATAATCTTGTTATTAGCTCCCGCCGCGAAGCGACATTACACTAGTTAATAGCATTAATTAATGGATAACCGGATAGAAGGTTCTTGTGCTCTTCCATATTATTTAATGTGGCATGTGGGACTATTAGAGTGATACAATCCACGCATATTACCCTTCAAAAGATCTAATTTCTCGAAAACAAGAGCTAAGGCTCTTTGAAATAAACTTTTTAACAAACCCTAGGTGTCAAATTCAAGTTTTAATTTGCTTGTTTTGGCTTTGGTCAAAACGAATTAGGTGTTTCCATCCCTACGATGTTTATTATGTCGTCTAATTTGACTAGTTTAATCTTATTTTTAATTTTGAAAAAGAATAAATTACAGAAAACCCTAATGTCAAAACTCGATTTTTCACTTACCCCCTATATCATTTTAAAACCTACACTTTACCTCCTTATAAAATAAAAAATATTTATAAAGAGGTATGGTGTGAACTGTAATGATAAAATGATTATTTTGTCCCTCACCATTTTGCCTCTCACCATATACATAGAAGAGAAGGCTGAGGACATTTTTGTCATAAAAAAATATATAATAATATTTTATAAACGGAACCCTAACGGATTACTAACGGCAGGGGGCGAAGTGAATATTTTTCATTTTACAAGAAAACAAAGTGTAGATTTTTAAATGACAAGAGAGAAAAGTGAAAAATCGAGTTTTGACAGGAGGATTTTATGTAATTTAGCCTTTGAAATACTTAGAAAAGAGATATTCTAGTTTTATTAGGATAATAAATAATGAACCAAGCTTAATCTTCTAACTTATATTTATTTAGAACCCCTACAAATATATAGGGGTGATCCATCTTGTAAGAATACACAAAAATCATATAGAAAATTCAAAAAAAAAAAATTGTGAGAAATTAACATGCCTTCTTAAAGACAGAAAAATACTTTCTTTCGTTAAATAATTAATTTCAGAGGGTTTTAAGCGATCATTGGCGCTAACCATTAATTCCGAAAACTCGAGCTGTTAGAAATATATGACCGATTCACTTAAAGTATGCAGATACAGCGTCCACGGGTCTCGAGTGTGACTCGGCACAACCAACCTTACGCCACTTCGAACATGATCACTTCAACCCAAATTTCATTACATTTTGAATACATCACCACATGGTCCCACCACAGGATAGGATGCTGACTCATTTAAGCCAACATAGAATACCCCTTCATCAATAATTCGAAAATATCTGAGACCGATCATGTGCGAAGAACAGTTATATAACATAATTAGATTATATCGAAAAGGAACGATCTAATCTTCCGCTGCGTCCCACATGTTGTCAATAATAATTTGTTCCAATTGCTTTTTGATTTAGGCATTAAATAGTTTTGATTGATAACAACTTGCTAACCATAGGGTCATGTTTGGGGCCAACATTCTATTAATTTGGTGCCCCTTGTAAAGAAGATAAATAAGTAAATGGTTTTGGCTTAATTATATGCTCTTTCTTATTACTGAATTTTTAAATTTAACTCTTCAATATCAAAAATGCAATCCTAAAATCTAATCTCAATAAAATCTAGAGGAAAGGGAGATATTTGAATGAACTTTTGAAATTAATCAATAATAAGGATATTTTGGTAATCCAAAGATAAATAAGATATATCTTTATTAAAGTTTTAAAGAATATATTAGATATTATCACAAAATTGTCTAATGTGTCTTCATTTTAATTGTGTGTGTAACTTTTCATTTTTTAGTGAAATTAGGTCTTTAACCTTTACCGCTTGTTAGGGGGTGGAAACGAGCCGAACTCGAGCGAGCTTATCTCAGCTCAAGCTTGGCTTGAAATTAATTTCGAGCCTAAATTTAGGCTCAAGCTTGGCTTGAAATTAATTCGAGCCGAACTCGAGTAAGCCTAACTTCGAGTCGAGCGAGCTCGAGCCCTAAACGAGCTGCTTGAAATTCTTAACATCGTGTAATCTATAATTTAATTTTTATAAAATATTATTTAAAATTTGATATAAAAAATATTTAGTTTAACATACAAAATAAATGCATGAAATACGATATTATAATGTTAAAAAAAATAGAAAAAAACGACTACGAATAAGTGAAAAATAGAAAAAGAGAACAATTAGAGTAGGTTTAGGGAGCAATTAAGTTTCACTATTAAGAATACTAAAAACTCTCACCAAAACTATCATGTTGGCACCTACTACTATTTATCATACCAGTACTATGTTAGTGTCAGTCAAACATAATAAATTATAAATATATTCTTATAAAGTTTCAACTTTCATATTTTGTTCTCGCAAAAATTTTAATATTTTCAAATATATCCATGTCGATATATAGGATCCGTTAGAAAAAATTAGTTACCTATAGATAAAATACATAACTTTAGTTACTTAATGAGGTGAATTGACCTTTTTATCCCTCTTCTATTAACGGTTGAGATTTTTAGAGGAACATATTTGTGATGCCAAAAAAGTTAATTATTTCACGTATAAAATAAACAGTAATTTAACAGTAACAAATCAGAGGGATATATTTAAAAATATTAGTACTTTTATAAAAACAACATATGAAAGTTGAACTTTGTAGGGATATATTTGTAATTCATTATGTTTGCAGGATTTGAATGAAATTAACCCTTTAAAATTTGAAGAAAATTAAGCAATAGTTTGCTTAGAAAATTTATTTATAATAATAATAGTTATTAAGTATGAAAGCATGACATTGCAATATAATAAATCAATTTAAAACTTATAGTTCAAAAAGTAAAAATTAATTTTTTTAACTAACCAATAATAATTCAAAAGTAGAAAAATTAGAGATAAATACTTTATATATATATATATATATATATATATATATATATATATATATATATATATATATATAGAGTCCGGCTACAATACTATTATGAATACGATCGCCTTCGTACTCATAAGTTGTTTCAATGATAGAGCTTTCGAATCGACGATCCACACCGTTAAACGTTATCTAGAGCATTTAAGACTTCTAGAAATCAAATTTCATAATTTTTCGACATCATTTACCTTATGATCAAAAGCTCACAAAATTAACAATTTTTAACTAGGTATAGAATACTTGTTAGTTTAACGGTTCAAAAGAATCTAAATAGGTTGATTTTTTGATAGAAAATTCTATTCATTACCTAGATAAAGATCAATAATTTCGATCTTAAATTGAAGGATCCGATCATCCATTTTTAAGACATCGTTCGATTTTGACCGTTCATTTTATGCTCGCTTGATGGACTTTATTATGATTTGAAAAATTACGAAATTTATTTTTAGAAGTTTCAAATACCCTAGATCATGTTTAACGGAGTGGATCGTCGATTCAAGCTCCATCATCGAAAACAACTTATGAGTACGAAGGGCCACTACTCATAATAGTATAGTAGCTATACTATATATATATATATATATATATATATATATATATATATATATATATATATATATATATATATATATATAAAAAAAAAATCAAAGCAAAGAAAAAGAGTCGATAATTATTCGGAGGAGAACTGTGAAAGAAAATAAAAAGAAAACAATCATTCTACAAACCAATAATTGATTTAAAAATGAACAACACAAAGAAAATAAATATCTTACATTATATTTTTCTGAAGAAAAAAAATGCAAATAATAAATTTCATAATGCAATATATATACCATTGAACAAAGGAAAAGTCCTATATATAAAGAGAGAGTCCAAAAGTGGGGTAATTTTCATACTATTTTGATGCTCAAACTTTTGAATTAATCAGCCCCTTCTTTAACTTTTTGTTAAATCATATACAAAAAAAACTTCAGATATCCACCTATAATTTATCGAGTATTCATTTTAGTGCCTTCTTTTTAATTTTATCACCGATTTAACGAAAAAAATTAGTGAAGAGAATAACAAAAAGAATAAATAAATAAAATCACCGAATACGAAAGTGATACACTTTAAACTATAGGATACTAAAGGAAGAAAGTACAAATTACCCCCTTTTAAAAAATAAAAGTGTTTACTTTAACCCCCGCCCGTCAATGTTTCATCAGGTTTCGCTTATATCTTATTGTTACGCCCAAAATACTTATGAAATCTTTCTCCTTCTTCATCCTCGACCGCGCAGCCTCACCCTCCGCCTCGCCACCTTGCCCTCCGCCGTCTCGCCCTCACCCACCTCTTTGTCCATGCCCACACACACGTCCAGACACGCCTCAACCGCCTCACCCTTGCGGCCTCACCCTCACCCAACTCTCCATCCACACCCATCTCGAAGAAGATGAGAGATTATTTGATTATTTTGTCACAACATACCCCATATGAATATTTTTTATTTTTTTAAAGGTAAAGTGTAGATTCTTGAATGACAAGGAGGAAAGTGAAAAAACAGATATTGATAGAAATTTTTTTTTAATTTAGTCTTAAATATAATTCAAATTTGTAAGGTATTTTTATCTCGTAAATTTAAAATTAAATGAACAAAAATATATTTTAATTCTGTACAAGATATTTCTATAAAAATAATAACAAATTTTCTATATAAAAAAAAATATGTAAGGACGTAATAGACTATTATATAAAAGAGAAATACTTTGCGTACCCCACTTTGTGGTATCCAATATATTATTGATTATTGATGTGTTAGCATATACACATATTAAAGGAGATATGTCGAATGATTAGGATTTCAAGTATAATAATAATGCTTAAAATTTAGAAAAAACTTTAAATACCACTCATATGGTTTTATTTTTTCTCACTTCAATATCTTGTGGTTTAAAGTGTATCAATTTAATGTTCTGTAATTTTATTTTTATCTGTTTATTATCGATTTTATTAATTATTTTCGTTAAATCAGTGACAAAGTTAAAACTAAGGGTACTAAAGTGAATATTTGATAAACCTATATAGGGCATCGGAAGTTTTTTATATATAATTTAACGAAATGTTAACGAAAAAGCTGACGGAAAGATAAAAATTAAACACAGGACACTAACCTGATACACTTTAAAGCACAGTGTACTCATGAGAAAGTGCGAAACTACAGGGATAGTATTTGAAGTTTATCCTAAAATTTAATAATAATATCTAGAATTTAGTTTTTAATATTTAAAATAAAACAATAATATTATTTTGTCATTATTAGTATTATAAAATACATTCTAAAATATCTATAGCAGTACTTTATATCAAATTATACGAAAGATCGATCTAAGAAAGTGTTTGGTTCGAAGTCGAAATCGGTATCAGAATTGAAATGAGAATAAACTAGAAACATAATCGGAATAATTTATTATCTCATTCTGTTTTGTTCGCCACTTGAATCGGAATCGCCACCTGAATCGGAATCGGAATGAACCATTTTTCATTGTCGATGTTTGGCTCAAATAGATATCAGAAACGTAATCAAATTAATATATTAATTTTATCTTTATAAAATATTAGTTTAAATTCAAATTAAAAATAAAATAGTAAACATTTACGTCAAAATTTTAAAATAATGTAATTTTAAATATATTTTTTAAAAAATTAAAATTTAAAATTGAACGGATAATTCAAAATATAAAACTAAATTTTGATTTATTCAAATATAAACTTAAAATTGCAATTTCAAATTGAATCCAAAAATTTAATTTAAATTTTAAATAAAATTTGAATAAAGCTTCATATTTTAAATTTAATTTAATTTTAAATTTAAATTGATTTGAAATGCTTGATTGGATTTTAATTTTTAATTTAAGTTCAAATTAAATTTAAAATTTACAAATATAATTTTTAAACTTGTTTTAATTAGAAAATAATCTTAAAAAGGTTAAAATTAATCCCAACAAATACATTCTGCCCGAATTCAATTTTCAATCGAGCCTCATACCCCAGTTTAGAAACCCCAGTTTAGAAAAACAGATTCCCATTCACCTGCAAATCGGAATCGAATTGAAAATCTCCCGTATCAAATACATACAAACAGATTTTTGAATCAAATACGGATAAATAGATTTATCTATTTTGACTTTAATTTTAGGATAAAAAAAAAAGTGTGAATCAAATTTGCCCTAAAAGTAAACGGATAGGGATGAGTGCGTCTGAATACGACGCGTGTGGTGGGAAATTTTGATTTCTCTATTACGACAATTCCATTCTCACTAGTTTCTCATTTTTTTCTCTTGAAAAAAAATAAAAAATAAAAAATAATTATATAATAATTAATTAGTGGCATCCAAAGAAAGACACTTTGAAAGGGACGGCAGTTCTGCGTCCATTACCATTTCCGTTTTTTTTTTTTCCTTTATTGCTGCCTGCTCTCACCTTTTTTATTTCGTCACGAGTTAAAGGTGCTCCTGAGCGGCAGTCTTCCACGTTCCCCGTACCTGTACCGCCTGCTGGGCTGCAGGACAATTTATTATTGCCTGCATCCGGTGTGTTTAATACAATCTCATACACCGTTTTTTTTTTAAAAAAAATTTTGAATTTAAAATTTAATTTGTGCATAAAAATTTCGTAAGAAATTGCGTTTATGTAGTAATCAATGAAATTTGTTAATATCATTGCAAATAATATTGTATGGATAGATTTGTTATATAGTGCGTAGCATAGACAAGATTGAGCCCGGTATGCTTCTGAAAGTACGGAGCCTTTCGTATTTTCAAGTCGTTTTCGATATTGGGATTTTCGAATCGATGATCAACTCCGTTAAACTTGATCTGGAGTATTCGAAGCACCTAAAAAATAAATTTCGTGATTTTTCGATATCCTTTATCTAGTGATCAAATGGGCTCAAAATTAATAATTTTAATAATCGTGATAAGCCGTTTGTAAGCTTAATGGTGTAGAAATATTCAAATCACGTGAAATTTTGATAAAATTTTTTCATACTATATAAAATAAGATAGATATCTTTGATTTAAAATTTTAATATCATATCATTATATTTTATAATATTTAATTTTCAGTTGTTGATTTTGAGTCCTTTCGATCACCAGGCAAATGATTGCAAAAAAATATAAAATTTATTTTTTAGGTACTTTAAATACTGTAGATTAAGTCTAACAGAGCCGATCGTCGATTCGAAAGTCTCAGTATCAAAAATAATTTAAAAATACAGAGCCCGAATTCCGTGCTTTCAGAAGCATACCAGTCTCACTGGCATATAGACAAAATGCATGGAATAATTTCTCCCCCCTCCTCCCCCTTCAAATTATTCTCACAACAACAACAATAGCAACAAAACTCTCTCTCTCTCTCTCTCTCTCTCTCTCTTTCTCTCTCTCTCCTCCTCTTTATATTCCCACCCCAATACATTTCTTTATTCCTCTCTCTCTCTCTCTCTCTCTCTCTCTCTCTCTCTCTAACTACCCTTTTGTTTAATACAAAGCTCCTTAATGGCCTCGAAATTGTTAACAATATTCTCTCTCTCTCTCATCCTCGTCCCCTGCGCCTCCTCATCCTCCTCATCCTCTTCTTCCTCTTCAAGCTCCTTCTTCGACGAGGGTTTCCTCCTCTCTAAGGCACCACGGGACCGTGATCGGAAGGTTCGGAACGGTAGTAATGGTGGAGGAGGGGGAAGGGGGTGGGGGGAGGAGGAGGAGGAGGGGGGAGTGGAGGGAGGGGATTTTGGGGTTGGCGCGGCGGGCGGAGGCGGCGGAGCGGCTGCGGACGCTGCGGCGGCGGATCCACGAGCGCCCCGAGCTCGCCTACGAGGAGGTGGAGACGAGCCGGTTGATCCGGGACGAGCTCGACGCCATGGGGGTGGCCTACCGCTACCCGCTCGCGCGCACCGGCCTCGTCGCCGCCATCGGCACCGGCCGCCGCCCCGTCGTCGCCCTCCGCGCCGACATGGACGCGCTCCCGATTCAGGTCCTGCTCGAAACCCTCCCAAATGGCCTGCTCCGATATCTGCTAATTCAATTTGGTTGTAGCTGAAAATTTATCTTAGCCGTAAAAGTTTTGATTTTGCTGCTTTAACCTTTGAATTCCGTAAATTCGAGCCGAGCCAATTGATTCCTCTTCGGTTACGAAATTTGCGCGCAATACTTATCTTAATCGAAAATGTAGTCAATTGAATCATGACGGATGGGGATCAGATCAATCAAATCAAGCGAATTGTCGTAAAATTAAAATTTTCAAATGTTGCTTAGGCATCTGAAAGTGGTCTATGGCTTCTTATTTGAGGTTAAAGTCGTAGGGTGATTTTCTGTTGTAAAAATTGTATGTCTAATAGTTTAGAAACTGTAACTATAATTGGGTTACAGTTTGTCAGTGTTAGTTTGGATTTATTTAGGGTGAAAGTTGTAGTTAATCCATGTTTGTATTAGGTTGCTACTTTCTGAGTTTGGTTGTTTTTTTCTTTATCTTGTCCTCTTTTTTTTTTCTGCAATTGAAATGCCTCTAATAGCCAAAGGTGGCACATTTTGTTCTGTTCTGTATGAGTTGAAGTTTCGAATATTATCAGTCAGAAGATCAGCACTGGCTCACATAACAGTGAACGTGCTCGTCGTATCTGCGATAAAAGGGCTCCTGCAACTTTAGTCTTGATATTAGATTGAAGCTCGCATACAGTGAATCGTCTTGTTACCTTTTGACTCCTTTATCAGTTAGGTGGGGCAAGGTTGGTCTCTTCAAAAGATTCGGCACGTTTTTTTGTATGGTCCATTGGAGTTAAAGCTGCAGGCTGGGGCATATCGATGGAGTCGATGTTATATTTTCGATGCATGTGCAGATGTAGTGTATTGGTGTGGGTCCATGCTTCTGCTTTGTTATGAATGAAATCGTCGTTCATATCTCGCGATCAAGTACTTTTTTTTGGGGGGGAAGGTTATTCGTGTCGAGAGTAGATATTCATGTTCTGAACC
This sequence comes from Aechmea fasciata, assembly GCA_025177825.1. Classification (NCBI taxonomy): domain Eukaryota; kingdom Viridiplantae; phylum Streptophyta; class Magnoliopsida; order Poales; family Bromeliaceae; genus Aechmea; species Aechmea fasciata. The sequence goes on along the minus strand of CM045941.1, from coordinate 8,125,495 downwards.
AAGGACAGTACGGAGTTAAAGCTGCAGGTTTGGGATATATTGATGGTCAGGATTACATTTTCAGTTCACGTGCATATGTGGGTCAATGCTTCGGCTTTGTTGTGAATGAAGTTACAGCTTATGTCTGGTGAATAAGTACATCATTCTATTTGTCAGAAGGCTACTCGTGTTTAGAGAAGATAACCATGTGTTGAGTGGAGTACGATAAATTGTTGTACATTTATTGCTTCTTGTGCTCTTTGTTTTTATCTTCCCACTACTCTGCTGTTTTTGAATGTTGAAAACTTAGAAAACTCTGAAAACTGTGTGTTCTTGGCATTTATGGCCAAAGAAGTTATTAATCTTCTCTGATTTTTTTTTTTTTTTACCCCCTCTTCTCCAGGAAGCTGTGGAGTGGAAGCACAAAAGCAAGGTCCCTGGTAAAATGCACGCTTGCGGACATGATGCTCATGTAGCAATGCTTCTTGGAGCAGCCAAGATACTGAAAGCCCGTGAACACCTTCTTAAGGTCTGTGCTGTCCGTTCTTCTTCTGCTTTTAACTGAATGGAAATTTGTCCATCTGATCATAAATTAGTTTTCCATTTTATGTATCATCAACTTTCTGTCTAAATATTCTTGTGTTAGTTGAAATTTTTATTTACGGCTTTCCTAGGTGGCCAGAGCTCCAACTATTTCATTACTTCTTCTTTAATATTACTTCTTCTTTTTTCACATCAGGTTCTTTTTCTAACTCCAAATCAAGCAATATTTCTCAATTTTCGCTATAAGCTATCCCTCTTTTGACTTTTTTTTTTTCTCTAATAGCAATATTTGGGGATTGACATTAGTATTACTTTTAGAAGATTTATTTGGTGTTTTTGTTCAGTTGTGAAGGCAAAAATATATGACCCTCATAAGTGAAAAAGGGAGAAATATAAGGTTCTTCTGAACAAGAAAGGAACATGATTTACGGTGAACGTGCTTTTTTTCACAATATGACAAGTATGATTATCCGAAAGTCATGTACTCGTAAATGAATAAACTACTAATGTGGACATACTGTAAAATCAATATAAGAACTAGTGAGCATGCTGACTGCAGAGGCTAATGTTTTTTCCTTCTCTAAGGCTAACTCTTTCAATCTAATGTTAAGAAGATATACTGCAGGGTACTGTTAAACTTCTGTTCCAGCCCGCAGAAGAATCTGGGATAGGTGCTAAGCGGATGATTGAGGATGGCGCTTTGGAGGATGTGGAGGCCATTTTTGCTGTTCACGTATGGCATCAGTTTCCCACTTCTGTAATTGGTTCCGGGCCTGGTCCCTTGCTTGCTGGATGTGGGTTTTTTAAAGCAGTAATACAGGGCCAAGAGGACGGGCGCTCTGCAAATGAACACCACTCAATTAATCCTGTTTTGGCTGCCTCTGCTGCTGTCATCAGTTTACAGAACCTTGTGTCTCGTGAAGCAGATCCTTTGGACTCGCAGGTTTTATGTCTCAACTCTTAAGTTCTTACAGTGCTATTCCTACAAACTCTTGTAGTTATCACAAGCTGACCATTATTTTAGTTCTCACCATCCATCAGACCAGACAGCCTGATGAAAAAGCCATGGGTGCTTTCTGGATGACTACACTACTCTTAACAGCACTTCTTTATAAGGCCATTATATTATGTGTTCTTACTTCTAGGAATCAATTTAATCATATTGCAATTTACTAAAGTAAATTTCAAGATAGAAAGAGATTGTACAGGCCTACATGACTGCATTGAAATTCAAAGCAAGACATGGAGAAAAAAACTTCTGTACAATAAGAACCGTTAACATGTGATGAAACATACCTATTTGAATGATACTTACAATTGTATGTTGAATAGGGACGAAGCTATATGGAGGCCCAAGGTGGCCATGGCCCCCCTCAACTTTTCAATATTTGTTTAATGGTCCTTCAAAGTTTTTTTTTGTGGACCATGGATAGCTTTGCCCCCCTAGTTTTTCAATATTTACTTAATAGTATGGTGCCAATATAACTCTGTCTCTCTCTTTCTCCTAATCAGTATACTTTTTATGGGTGAAAATATATTAAAAGCTTCTTGCTTATAGAGTATTTTGTAATATATTTCTCTACTCTAAAAATTTTATTTAATTATTTTTTAAAACTTTTATTTATCTTAGGTGAGCTCTTTTATTTGACTAAATCAAGAATTGCACTAAATTTAATAGCTATTTTAATTTTATTTACTAAAAAACTAAGAAATTACTGTTAGATTTAGTAAAATTTCTAAGTTATTTTAATGTAATAATATAAAAAAAATAATTAGAAGTTAAACATATGAAAATAAAAAACATAAAATTCATACTTTTACATTATTTATTTAATTAATAATTTTTTAATAAAAAATTTATAATTAGAAAAAATTTTGTTTATTATTTATTACTAAAGTTTCTATTTAAATATATTTGGCCCCCCTCAAGATTGAATCCTAGCTTCGTCCCTGATGTTGATTATCGTTACACTAAGCTTCATGCAATTAAAAGAAAAGCAAACTAAAAAACTAGCACAATGTCGTGATGGCATTGCACCAACAATTACTGTATCAAGTAATCTGAGAGCTGAGATGAAGCAGTGCAGAGCAGAAAGAGCTGCAGTTGTGTTCTGCAACGAAGGAGCTAATGCAACCTGTGAGATAGAACAAACTAATAGACAAACACATATAGAAAATTATCTGGCGTTTTTCTCCTGCCAACCTAACAGCTTCTGCTTGCAGAGAAATGACTTTCTGACCATTGTTGGACTACAGCTGAAAACATTGGTCTGCTTGTTGTGTTCATTGCTCGAGGTTCAAATCAAGAGCTCACCATAATTGATAGCATCTGGTTCTCAATCTGATTGGAAGAAAACTGATTTCTCTGCTACTATTTCTTCAACTATCAATTATGGTTCGTGAGCATTACTCATTTAGGCCTAGTGGTTCAGCATAATTGAAAGCATCTGGCTCACAATCTGAAGTGTATAATTCAATTTGAAGCTTAGCATAACTGATCGTTCTGCTATGATTTTTTTTTCTTCAGCTATTTGGCATCTGGCCCCCACAATCATTTCATCATAGACAGTACACCCTGCAGTTGTGTCAAAGATTCAAAATATTATGTCTTCAAACAACCTTTATCTTCAGTCTCTATAGTATCTTCTAGACCTATCTGAGTTGGGCAAAACTTAATTCACTGATTTAGAAAAATATGGGCTTTAGATGGTTCAACATATTTCGTTCCCCTTTTCCCAAAGTTAAGTTTTAGTTATCATAGATATGGAATAAATTTTCTCAGTTGAAACCTGTTATTTGATTGTTCATATTATTTGTTTCCAACTATTCTTAAAGGAAAAGAGTTGTCCATCCATACTAGGGATGGATAGTTAAATTCCCGAAGTTTTTAAAGGAAACTTATAATGTGGATAATCAACTTGTTTCCTGCATCTTGAGCACTTGTCCTTTCTCTTCTTATACCTTACTTTTAGTTGATTATCCGTATTATTTGATTCCAAGTAGTCTGCTCCAAGCAGACATTGTTTTTATATCTTTCTCTGTTGATTTGTTGAAGGTTATATGGTACCTTTACGTGAGAAATAGCAAGAATTTGTTTCCTCTAGTCTAGTTTTAGATTCCCTTAGGTTGCCTTCTCAATCACTTCTCTTATTCTTTTCTTTCAATATATTTTAGTTAGCTATATTACTATTTGATTAGCATTCTTTGCTGATTTGCTGGAGTATATCTATCCTAACGCGGCAGTGGGTGGTTTTAGGGTTTGGGGTGTGGTGGTGTTGGCGGTTGTGGCTGTATAAGTGGTGATGGTAAAAATAGTTCAGGTTCTTTTAATGATTTCTACACGTCATTGTAGGAAGACAGGAAATGTGTTAAAGGAAAGGAGAAAAGAAAGAAGGCAATTTTTGGTTTTAAAAAACTATACTTTTGCTCTGATAATTCCAATAGTCGTAAAAACATTATTAAGGAATCAAGCTATTAATAATTGAGTAATAGTGGAGAATATCAATCCCATTATCCCAATAATCTCAATTATAAATGCCTGTTAATGGAGAGGTGGTTCTAGTGGTGCGGAACAATCCAAAAGGAAACAGTGTAGCAAGCCTTACTGTTACACTAAGTGATTCTCTCTTAAAACTATTAACAGATATCGATAATTGCTCGCACTTTTATAGCTAAATTCTGTTTTACTATGTTCCTAAAACATAGTAGCTAAATAATATCCGAAATACTGCTACTCTGCATAAACCTAATTTCTGTTTACTTTGTTCTTCTTAGTCTTGTCCATGTTCCCAAGAGAACTTGAAGCCAAAAGCCGTACTTTTAATCTCGATAGTCTTCTTACTGTGAAAATTAACATAAGCATAAAAAAATTTCTCAAGAGAATTAGTCTTAAATGATCTTCTTTTTTTTTTTATTTTTCCCCACTCCTCTCACTTGACCCACTGCTAGTATCACTAATGGTGCTGATTCACTTCATGCCTTCAGGTTGTCTCGGTCACATCAGTTAATGGAGCTGATCATCTCGACAAGACCCCTGAATCGGTCACCCTTAGTGGAACTTTCCGGGCTTTCTCCAACACAAGCTTTTACCAGCTTCGGCAGAGAATAGAAGAGGTTGGTTTTGGATACATTTTACAGTGCAGCATGACATCTTAAACTTACTGGTCTTTTGTTAAAGCATCATTTGGTAATTCTTATGCCGAGACAGCTACTTTTTAACAGATAATAGTTATGCAGTCTAGCGTCTATAGAAGCAAAGCTTCAGTAGATTTCTTTGAGAATGAGAGCTTTTACCCACCAATGGTGAATAATGAGAATATGTACGAGCACGTAAAGAAGGTGGCTGTCGACCTTTTTGGGCCCAAAAATTACAAAGTTGTCTCTCGATCAATGGGGGCAGAAGACTTCTCATTCTATTCCGAAGTTATCCCCGCCGCCTTCTTCTACATCGGTGTGCGGAACGAGACGCTGGGGTCGGTTCATGTAGGCCATTCTCCTTATTTCATGATCGATGAAGATGTTCTTCCTAATGGCGCTGCTATGCACGCTGCAGTAGCTGAGAGATATCTCATCGAGCATGGCTAGAATTTATATCGCCCGTGTCTGAAAATAGCATTGCTTGATTAGAAATTCTTTTGCGGAAATTCTGTATTGAGAGAGAGAGAGAGAGAGAGAGAGGGAGAGAGAGAGAGACAAATGTGTCTCCTCTCCTTTCCGCAAAGTGATTCATAGCTTTATAAGAATGCAACAGCAGTGAAAGATGATTCATTTTCGCCTTAAATTACATCATCTCTGCAGTCACCTTGTATAAGAGGAACCCAGTGACATGCCCATACAAAAGTGAAACAAGGCATCATGTATTTTTCTGTTCCCTATCATCTGTATCATTCGTTTCCGCTGTAATTTTCTCTGCTCTAATGGAAGAGCTTCATGGCAAGAACAGTGTAAACCATTGATTCTGTATATCTTTATATATTCAGATGATTTGTGCATTCGTGTTCTTTCGTGTGCGTTTGACGCACGCTGGAAACAGTGATATGCTCTAATTGGATCGGTAACGAGTTTTCCATCTTTGGCATCTCTCTTTTATCGCGATTCGCTGAGCATGTTCAGCTGTATCTTTGTGCTCTATTTTGGATTCTTCTCAAGTGCAAGAGTTTGTTTGAATTTCTCAGCTTAAACTTTCCACTCATCAGGAGAAAAAGATCTTCTGCTGTAAAATGTCTGTGGTCCTTACTACCTGGAGTGTTTTTTTTCATATATTGCAGTGTTGTTTTCTGCGATACGCTATCATCGTAAATGCACGAAAGATGAGTATTAGAACGACTAATACTGTAGATATTATGCTCTGGTTTGGATTTGCCGAGAGAATACAGTGAGAAAGTACGATAAGAAAATGCTCTATCATTTTCTTAAATGGTAATATATGATGCAGATCACACTGATTCGATTAAGATATAAATTTTGCGATCTCACTAGCAAACAAAGACACATATCATGCAAATTGAACTAACTAACCCTAAGTTTTCAATAGTCCCATACATTACATAACTGCGGAATTACACTTTGGCATATTATATGTGAATTAGCTCAGAGTATGGACAATTCTAGGTTATGCATTTTGGGTCAACTATTAGGGCCCCAACAGGCTCCTAATAGTTGTGGATTGGGTTGGTTAGTTCATATGCCATCAGGGTTAATCCTAAACACTTGTTTGGTACCCTAATTTTCTGATTCCGATAGTTATTATTCGCTTTATAGGATTCGAATTCCGATTTTCTATTTGATAGCTACTCTAATTTATTGATTTTTTTGTTATTTATTTTATAAGAATCGGATTCTGATTCCCGTTCCATCCTGAAATAAGAATTATAGCCCTATCAAATATTTGTTGATAATTCATCATTTCATTTTTTTTTTTTTTTCATTTCAATATTTCAATACAATACATTAATTGCTTGTGCATTTGGTAGGTAATATCATGTGGGATTAATTGCTTGTGCATTTGGTATAAGACAATCCACAAATGAGCTTGAAGAGCACATTAGGAGCTTAAGATGGGAGGAGTTTGGCAAACTAATAATTTATAATTAAAGCATTTTTTTGGACCAGTATTTAAAGCCTAACAACTTGCTAATACTCATAAATCAGGTTGCATCAACATCCACCAGATTATAATTTCAAATCCCCCTCGCCAAGTATATATTTAAGTGCTCTGGCATGGGATCGTGCTGAAAACTTACTGGCACTGTACCGCAAGATACGTACTGGGTCGTGCCGATGAATGCCGATTAGAAAAAAATTATATGTACCGACACGTAATAGCATGAAATATTTATTTTCTTTAGCAATGTAATATTTTAATTGTTTATTATATAATTTTATCAAATTTTTTGAATTTTATTGAGCAAATTACTTAATAATTTAAAGAATAGAGAGTTTTGATGCGGTTGAATATCTTATTTGTACGATACGACACAGTAGACATGCGCCAAAAAAATAAATTTGCTAAAATCAGCTTGCTTTTATTAAAATAACAAATAAATTATATTTTAGTCTCATAAATATCAGAGTCAGTCCTAAACCTCATATTTTTATCCACTCCGTTGTCTCTTTCATGATATCTACCAAGCACGAGAGCGAGTCAATTAGAACTAAAATTAAACTATGTTTCTTACTAGGGTCATGGCTACTATACTGTAATGAGTATTGGATCCCTATTATCTCATAAGTTGTTTTCGATGATGGAGCTTTCTAATTGACGATCCACTTCGTTAAATATGATCTAGAGCATTTAAAACTTCTAGAAAATAAATTTCGTAAATTTTTTAAATCATAATAAAGTCCATCAAGCGGGCATAAAATGAACGGTCAAAATCGAACGACGTCCTAAAAAAGGATGATAGGATCCTTCAATTCAAGATCGGAGTTATTGATCTTTATCTATGTAGTGAATAGAATTTTTTATCAAAAATTCAACAAATTCCGATTCTTTTACACCATTAAACTAGCAAGTATCCCATACCGGCCGTTAAAAATTGTCAAATTTGTGACCTCTTGATCGTAAGGTAAATAATGTCGAAAAATTATAAAATTTGATTTCTAAAAATTTTAAATGCTGTAAATAACGTTTAACGGTGTGGATCGTCGATTTGGAAGCTGTATCATTGAAAACAACTTATGAGTACGAGGGCGATCGTACTCATAATAGTATAGTAGCCGGACCCTTCTTACCGGAGATCAATCTTGGATAACACTATCAACAAAAGATTGACAATCTTAAATCTTGATTATAAATTGAAGGATTACTTTTGAAACTCAAATTTTCATTTTAACTATTTGTTTTGCTTAAAATGACTAGATCTTATGGGCAAAAGTTGAACCAAATAGGTCCACAGCAAATGATCACTGTTACCCCCATATTTTTTTTTTGAGTTAATTTCATACTACTCTCTACGAAAGTATCGAAGAGCAGATAAATCTCTACAAAGCTTAAATGATCAGATTTATTCTTCCAGAAATTTTATGATTTGCAAACATATATACATAGTTCTTTTAAAGCTTTGTTTGGTTAGGGGATAGGAATAGGAATAGGCCCTTATCCCCCCCTTTATATCCAAACGCTAATTTTTTACTCGAGAATAGTAGTTCTCGGTTATCCCCACCAACACCTCCATTTTTTATATAAAATTACCTAATATTTTTCTTATCCTCGGGAACAACCCAATTTTCATCCAAACACTATTTTTCTTATCCACATATTTGTACCTATTCCTGTAATAGTTAGTTCTTGCTTATACCCGAACCAAATGGTAAAAGCTTTGATATGTTTATATGGCTAACTTCTTTTATCTATGTTTGTCTATATTTTTATAACAAAAGGACGTATTTGCATACGAAAGAATTTTTAGAAACAAAAAGTTTGATCTTTAAGTTTTGTAAAAAAAAATTTAATATTTGATATTTTTACGGAAAACTGTATACAATTATCTTCTTTTTTTTAATTATTTTTTTGGATAGCTTTCTCATCCTACCTAATTTTTGCTGTTCAGACATGCAGTTCTTTCTTTATTTGCACTAATGGGTTCCCAACCTTCACCAGAGTCTTTTTGGGTCCCCAACCTTTATTTTCTTATGATTAAGTTCCTAGCAATAATTTTCATGTCAATGCCACAACAATGCGGAGTCTTACTTAGGGATGGCAATTCAGCTTGTTGTTTGCGAGCCGGCTCGTGTTCGGCTCGAAATGAGCTCGAGATCAACTCGCTCGTTTAGTAAACGAACCGAATACGAGCTGAATTTTTCATGTCGTTTAATAAATGAGCCGAACATGAGCTGAGGACAGCTCGTTCGTGTTCGACTCGATAACATCTCGAATACATATATTTTATATTTATATAATTTATATTTATACAAATAAATAAATATAATATAATATAATATAAATTTTATTATTTGATTTTTAGTCCGACCTAAATATAAAGTCTAATTTGATTATAAAAATGCTCATGTATAAGTAAAGTTTCAACCATTAGATCAAAGCTTGATGGATGATAAATTTATTATATATATATATATATATATATAGAATTGAACTAGAATACTCTCAAAAGCACCATGGGGTTAGTGCTTTTGAGTTTTTAGCCCTTGGATCTACTCTTTGATTGCTAATAACCTTTGGATCAAACACTATTCCACCTACCACCACCTACCACCACCTACCACCATCATCTCAACCCTACATCTCTCCATCCAATGGCTAAAAACTCAAAAGCACCCCTCTCTATCTTGGTGCTTTTGAGAGTATTCTAACTCTACGATCGCCCTCGTACTTATAAGTCGTTTTCGATGATAGAGCTTCCGAATCGACGATCCATACTGTTAAACATTATTTACAGCATTTAAAACTTCTAGAAATTAATTTTTCGACATCATTTACCTTACGATCAAGAGGTCACAAATTTGACAATTTTTAACGGTCGGTATGGGATACTTGCAAGTTTAACGGTGTAAAAGAATCGGAATTTGTTGAATTTTTGATAGAAAGTTCTATTCACTACATAGATAAAGATCAATAACTCCGATCTTGAATTGAAGGATCTGATCATCTTTTTTTAAGACGTCGTTCGATTTTGACCGTTCATTTTATGCCCACTTGATGGACTTTATTATAATTTCGAAAATTTACGAAATTTATTTTCTAGAAGTTTCGAATATTCTAGATCATATTTAATGGAGTGGATCGTCGATTCGGAAGCTCCATCATCAAAAACAACTTATGAGTAGTAGGGCTCCAATACTCATAATAGTATAGTAGTCATGGCCTATATATAGGGTCCGGCTACTATACTATTATGAGTACGATTGCCCTCGTACTCATAAGTCGTTTTCGATGATAGAGCTTCCGAATCGACGATCCATACTGTTAAACATTATTTACAGTATTTAAAACTTCTAAAAATCAAATTTTATAATTTTTCGACATCATTTACCTTATTTTTTTTTCTAATCATTTCATTTTCTCGTTAATAAACGAGGCATTTAAATTTTATTTCGATCTTTACTTCGAAATTTCGTATTCGACTCGAGCCAAGCCCGGCATGCTCGTGTTAGGCTCGTTGACACCCCTAGTCTTACTACATGTCAATTTTTACTAGATTTGATGATATCAAAGTTTAGGGATTTGATTGGAAAAAAAATTGAGGTCCACATGGAAAAGTGAGTAAAGGTTGAGGACCATTTGTGCAATTAGTGTCATAATAAAAGGTAAACTTCGATAAAGCATTTGTTTCTCAATGTGTACAGAAAAATTCTGCACAATAAATAATTTTTTTTTATCTATGGTAAAATATATATGCGTTATTTTTATCTATGGTAAAAATTCTGCACAATATATCCTTATAAAGTTCAACTTTTATTTATTGTGCTTACAAAAGTTCTAATATTTTCAAATATATTCATCTGATTTGTTACAGTTGGAGAGCCATTTAAATTTTTAATTTTACCATCACAAATATGTACCTCCAAAAGTCATAACAATATAATATAAAAAATGTCAAAAATGTCAAAAACTAATCAAAGTTAAGCATTTAACCTATGTTTAGCTAAATTTTTCTAATAAATTCTAACAGTAGAGATATATTTGAAAATATCATGACTTTTATAGAGACAATATATAAAAGTTGAATTTTGAATGAAATATATTTATCATTTTTTATATTTGTATGGACCTGTATGAAATTAACCCTTTTTCAAAGGTTAGGCTTGGCTAAATTACAGAAAATTTACTTTTTCATTTTGTTATTAAAAAAACTTACACTTTATTCTCTTATTAGAAAAAAAAAATATTCATACAGAGGTATGCTGTGGCAAAATAACCAAATTACCTCTCAATTATTTTGGAATGGGCGTGGACGGAGAGGTGGGCGAGGGCGAGGGCGAGGGCGAGGGCGAGGGTTAGGTTGCTGAGGTGAACGGGGGCATGTGTGTGGGCATGAACAGAGAGGTAGGCGAGAGTGAGGCTATGGAGGCGAGCGGCAGAGATAAGACTAACGTTGCAATAATAGCTCGTTGGCCCAAAACCAGTAAAAATATTTAAGGCTGAGTTATTAAATCTAGTGTTAGTGTGTTCGTTACTTAGAAACGTATTAGGCTATCCAAAATATAAGGATGAGGAAGTAAAAAAGTTTCAAAAATATTTTTGATATAAAATATATAATATAAATGAAATTGTAATAAAACACTGGCCGGTCTTGATTAAAGTGAATATTTTTTATTTAAAAAAAATAAAATGTAAAAAAATAAATATTAATATAAAAAAATTCTGTAATTTAGTTTTTTTTTTTTTTTTTAATTCTTTTTTACCAGAGACAGGGCAGGGTCCACAAAATAATATTCTCCGTAGGATCGCATTGAGTGAGTAGGCGTGGCAGGCAGCTCACATGCTTGAAACACTCCAAGATCGCTCCGACAGACAAGACGACGCCGATGTCGAGGGAAGGCAGGGAATCTCCGCAGTCTGCCTTCCCCCACCACCTGTGCACCCCGTGCATACTTTTCCATCCATATGCACCATAAGCTTCTCTCTCAGTCCCGCTCGCGTGGCGAAAAACATGACCCCTCGCCGCTCACGCGCATAATAGATATCAAGTAAAACCTAATAAATTATACTGACCGTCCCTAAGCGGTTGAAGAGGCTTGGTAGTTACGTCACGAGCCGAGTTAGTCTGAATTGATTCGTATTTAGTAAGTTTATTTATTATGAGAATGGCAAGCCGAAATGGCGTCTTCTGTCTCTCTCTCTCAAAAAAAGAAAAATATCTAATAAATTATTCCATGTGTACGAACTGAGAAGACATATATTCGATAAATTATGCCTAATTGACGGTTAAGTAAATATTCGATAAATTATATCTAATTTTACAGGCCCACAAATGTAGATTTAAAAAATAGTAAAAAAAGATAACATAGTGAATATCAGATGAACTATACGCTATGGACTGCGCTTAGAACCTCTTGAAACAGTTGGGCTTGTTTTAATACAATGTTACTAAATGACTGATTTAGTAAAATAATAATGCAGAATTAGTTTTAACTAAGACGGATCGAGTTTCCTTATGATCTCGTGCCCGTACGATGATTCCACCGTTTATTTTCAGTAAGATATATTAGAGTCATCAGTAGCGTTAGATCGCTCGAATTTTTGTTTTGTTTTTTTAGAGAGAGGTAGCATGTCACTCGTTTCGTTTATTTCATTTAGAAATAAACTTAGCTGGAAATATACATCAACTAACGAGGATTCGAACTTGGGTCTCGGATACCAGCGACTCGCCCTTTTGTCACTTGCGCTAAAATATGAATATGGTGCATGAGATGAACGAATGCGCCGGGTGCATGGTTAAAACTTTTTAGCCACGTAGTGGGTGACACTCACATGCCAACCTTTCACTTTCCCTTCTCCAAGAAAATTGTTCCACTTTTTTATTTTTTATTTTTTATTTTTTATTTTTTACTTTTATACCTCCAATGGCTCCCAAACCTCTCTCCTTGTCTTTTTCTCCTTTTTTTTTTTTTTTTACCTGCCTCGTTCTTCGTGCACTAAATTTCAAACTCTACACTGTGGATGGGTGAAGTGTTTCGTATATACAACCCAAACCATTATGGGGAAAAGTGGTAAAAAAGAATAATAATATATGCTCATTTTGTATATGAGAAAAGTAGATGAATGTTTGACTTCTTTGATGATGTATGTAGTACTCCACTGTTTTGTGATTGATGTTTAATATAATTATTATTTGAGCTAGACTGGTATACTATCAGTGGCACGATGACCTCCGTGCTACCAAGTTGTTTTCAATGATGTGTCTTTCAAATCGATGATCGGCTCCGTTAAACTTGATCTACATTATTATAAATATTTGAAAATTAAATTTCATAATTTGTCGGCATCATTTGGTTAGTGATCAAAAGGTCTCAAAATTGATAATTTTAATGGTAGATGTGCGTTTGTGAATTTAATGGTGTAAAATAATTCAAATCGATAAAATTTTTATAGAAATTTTTTCACTATTTAGAGTAAGGTCAGTACTTTTAATCTTAAATTAATGTCTTTTATCATTATTTTTTATAAAAAATTTTTATTTTCAGCTTTTTATTTTTAGACTACTCGTTTGATAGGTAAATGATGCCAACAAATTATAAAATTTAGTTTCCAAACACTTTCAATAGTGTAGATCAAGTCTAACGGAGCACATCGTCAATTTAGAAGCTGCATCATTGAAAACAACTTGGTACTATACCATACAAGCTCTAATTATTTTATATATATATATATATATGTAGAATTGAGCTCCTATGTTTTTAAAAGTACCAAGTCTTTGGTGCTTGTAAGTTTTTGGCCCTTGGATTAATAGATGTGTGGTTAGGATGATGTGGTCCCCTTGGGTTAAGTAGGTGGTTGGTTGAATAGTATAATCTAACGGATGAAAATGATCAGAGGCGTAGATCTAACGGTAAAAAATTCACAAGCACTAAGTGCTTGGTGCTTTTGCAAGCACCATGGCGGACTCTCTCTCTCTCTCTCTCTCTCTCTCTCTCTCTCTCTCTCTCTCTCTCTCTCTCTATATATATATATATATATATATATATATATATATATATATATATATATAGTGTGAGGTTACTATACTATCGGAAGCACGGAGCCTTCCGTGCTTCCGTCGTTTCGATGTTGCGACTTTCGAATCGTCGATCTCCGTTAAACTTGATCTAGAGTATTTGAATTATCTAAAAAATAAATTTTATAATTTTTCGATATCATTTGCCTAGTGATCGAAGGAGCACAAAATCAAATAATTTTAATGGCCATAGTGAGTTTGAAAGTTTAACGGTGTAGAAATATTCAAATTACGTGAAATTTTGATAGAAAATTCTTTATACTATATAAAACAAGATCAATATCTTTGATTTAAATTTTTAATGCCATATTATCGCGTTTTGTAAGATTTTTATTTTAATTTGTTGATTTTTAGCCCCTTCGTTCACTAGGCAAATAATATCGAAAAATTGCAAAATTTATTTTCTAGGTACTTCAAATACTCTAGATCTAGTTTAACGAGCCGATCGACGATTCGAAAGGCACAACATCGAAACGACGTGGAAGTACGGAGCCCTCCGTACTTCCAAAAGCATAGTAGCATTACTCTATATATATATATATATATATATATATATAGAGAGAGAGAGAGAGAGAGAGAGAGAGTGTCACGCCCGGTTGAATATTCACCGGCACGCGACAAACCCGCCGTATACAAAAGAATTTCTTCGTATACGAAGCGTAGCACTGTAATAACATACAATGCCACAACCGTAGCATAGAGTCGAAATAAAGTATAAACACCTGTAGGAAAAACAAACTTTATATACATACAAGTAATCGATACATAACGCTATTTCGCTCCAACAGTTCAATCGTATGTACAAAAGTGGAAAACCAAAATGTAACTATCACTACCTCAAAGGTGAAGTCCTCTAGCACGGAACTCGAAGCGGTAGGCTCTAGCTCGCCACGCCTTCCCGCGGTCCGACTCGGGGAGGAGCGGCGAAGCGAAGGCCACTGCAACAAGGGTGGAAGAAAGAGGCGTGAGAACTACTATAAAACAAGTAGTCCTCAGTGGGTGCCGCCCTAAACAACACCGGTCCACCCACTAAGTCTACAGGGTAAGCAAGATAGAAGAAAAGAAAGCTGGAACTCTCTACAGCTACAAGTCACTTAGCTATCAAGCTCAAAACTACCCCTACAGACTCCAAACAACCAGACCCAATCTGCAAAGGGGACTGTGAACCCACCCGATCCACAGATGAACACGTCCGTGCCGGTTGTGACTATCTGACTACCCCCGCTCCAAGCCTCGGTGGAGAGCAAGTCCCACTGCACTGCACTACCACGAAAGCACCAACGCGAAAGCACAAGCCCAAACTCGGAGCGGCACTCGGGAGCTACCCAACCGAGTATGCGGCGTAGCTCTGTCGAGCTCAATCGGGCCCTCACCGGCCAAACCCAAGTAACCGGAGACGGACTTAGGGCCCACCGTCCAGTCCGACGGCGCCCGACACCCGTAACGGTAATACCCCAAGTATCCATCGCAGAAACCCGCGACGATACGCGAAAATACGGCTCCTAGAGCTAAATCCGCAATGTATATAATGACGATCAATTCGGGTTTTCTCCTAAGTCAAATCCAAGTCCAACAAGTATAAAATATTAATCGCTAAGCATGCTCCAAAATCAGATATTCAATATGCAATTCCATGAATTCGAGCTACGGCTATCATGAACATACTACTATACATGTCGACTATTGCACTTAGGCGAAATCCGATGTAAACCCACCTTAGTCGCAAACCCACAGCGGCGAGGAGTGGCCAAGGTCCTCCTCGATCCCCTCCGCTGATCCGCCAAGTGCCGAAGTCCTCCGCTGCGAAGAAGCAACCCAAAACACTCAATTTTTCCGAATTCTGCCCGAAACGCAGCGGCGGAGAAAAGCTTAAAGTTCGTCAAGCTAACCTGGTCCGAAATCAGCGAGTAAGGTATCAAAATCTTCGCCTCGCGATCGGGAATCCAACGGCGCAAGTCTTGACGCGATCCGACCACCTGCGCGGAGAATCGGCCAAAGTACCGACGGTCGACGCTGGAAAACAAGACAATTCAAAGACTTCGAACTTTCCGAAAAACAATGGCTCGGTAATCATGGGTTCCGACAGGCAAACCTGATCCAAATCCGGCAAGTAAGGTGTCGCTGGAATCGTCTGGAAGTCACGGATCTAACGCCGCAGATTTCGCCGGATTCCGAGTCTCCTACACAGAGCACGAGTCAAAACACTAAACGTCGACGCTGCAGTCCACAGCAGCGGCAGCAACTTCGAAAATCAAGGAACTTCGAGGTAAACGGAAGGTTGTCGAGGGTCGACTCACCTCAGGAAACACCCCACGCCGTCGGCGGGTCGAGGCGATGGTCTCGCACGCGCGCCTAGCACCCTCGCGGCGTCTCGTCGTCGAAACCCCGCGGAAACCACGCGTCGGCGCGTCGTCGACGAAGCTCGGGCTTCTCTCGAGCTCCCTCTCTCTCTCTCTCTCTCTCCCTCTGGCTGCAACGAAGAAGAAGAAGAAGAAGAAGAAGACAGCAGCAACTCCACTCTCTCTCTCACTCTGCAGTATATAGGGGAGTGGGCAAAAGGTGATGTGACCAAAAGTCAACTTTGAGCCATGTGCGCCGTGTGCACAAATCCCATTCTCGTACCGGTATAGCCATCAATCATCTTAGGTATAGCAATCAATCCGTAGGTACAACTCACGTAAATCTGCAATTTCGCATCTCTCAAGTACATGCTGCTCTCGTGATCCCCAGGGGGCCCGTTAGGCGTCCATTCGCGCCCACGCAACCTAGACTTGTCCGACACTCTCCAGAGCTGCCGAACAAGTCTCAGCTGAATTTTCGGTCTCTACATCCTCCCCCACTACAAAAAGTTTCGTCCTCGAAACTCGAACGTACCTCGGCTGCGCACGTCGAACGGTAGGGATAGGCCTCCCTCATCGCCGTCTCTGCGGCTCCCAAGTCGCTTCCCGCTCCTCGTGATTACTCCACTGCACCTTAACATACGGTATGATCCGATTGCGCAATTCTTTCGCCTCGCGAGCAAGAATCCGCAACGGTCGCTCCTCGTATCGCAGGTCCTCGCCTAGCTCAAGCGGCGTGAAGTCAATCACGTGAGAGGGATCGAAAACATATTTCCTCAATGCCGAGACGTGGAAAACATCGTGAGTGCCGACTAGTCGAGGGGGTAGAGCAACCACCAGCAACAAGCCCGACTCGCTCCAATACCTCAAAAGGGCCAATGCGAGTGGTGAGCTTTCCACGTACTCCAAATCTGCGTATCCCTTTGGACGGCGAGACTTTAAGAAATACATGATCTCCAATCTGAAACTCCAAGTCTCGCCTCCTGGTATCGGCGTAGCTCCTCTGGCGGCTCTGGGCTGTCAGAAGGTGGCGTCGAACTACCTTCACCTTTTCCTCAGCCTCTAGCAGAATCTCAGGCCCCAGCGTCTTCCTTTCACCCACGTCACTCCAACACGGGGGATCGACATCGCGTCCATACAACGCCTCAAACGGAGCCATCCGGATGCTCGCTTGATAGGCGTTGTTGTTGTACGCAAACTCAACCGATCTCAAATGTCGATGCCACCCTCCTCCAAAGTCCGGACGCATGCCCTCGACATGTCCTCTAGAGTACGAATGGTCCGCTCCGACGACCATCGTCCGTGGGTGAAATCTGTCTTGAAGTGTAGTGTACCCAAGGTCGTCCGTAAGCTCTCCAGTGTGATACAAACCTCGGGTCCCCGTCGATACAATCGACACCGGTACGCCATGCGGCACGACAATCTCATCCGGATATAGGCGCGAGTCTCTCCCTGGACCGGGTGGTGCGAATCGGTAGGAAGTGGGCGGACTTGGTCAATCCGTCCACTATCACCCAAATAGCATCATAACCACCCTGTAGGTAACCCCACGACAAAGTCCATCGTGATCTGCTCCCATTTCCACTCGGGCACTGGCAGACTCTGAAGCTTGCCAGCAGGCACCTGATGCTCGGCCTTCACCTGTTGGCAAGTCAAACACTGAGCCACATATCTGCCAATATCTCTTTTCATTCCATTCCACCAAAACTGTGACTTCAAGTCCTTATACATTTTGGTTCCACCAGGCTGAAGCGTATAAGGAGAACAATGAGCCTCTCTCAAAATGTCTGCTCGGATCTACGAATCCACGGGTACACACGGTCGGTCCACTGTACCTCGGTACTCCCGAGCATCCTTTGTGAAACCTCTGCTGTCCCTCTCCAGCTGCTCTCTAATCCTCAACAAGTGTGGGTCGCCACTCTGTTTCTCTCGGATCCTATCCAACGAGTGGGTGCAAAACCATAGACATTAGTATTGCGGTAGACCCGGGGACACAACCTCTAAACTCAAGCCGTAGCTCCTCAAGTAACGGCCTCTGTGCGTGATCATCAAGCACGAGCCTGCACCTTTCTTGCTCAAAGCATCTCGCCACCACATTCGCCTTGCCGGATGATATCGAATGCTAATATCATAGTCCTTCGCATGGCTCCAACCACCGCGTTGCCTCGGGTTCAACTCCTTTTGGGTGAACGGATACTTGAGACTTTTGTGATCGGTAAAAATCTCACGGTGCTCGCCGTACAAGTAATGCCGCCACAACTTCAAAGCAAAGACTACCGCGGCAAGCTCCAAGTCATGCGTAGGATAATTCTTTTCATAATCCTTTAACTGCCGTGAAGCATAAGCAATTACCCTACCATGCTGCATCAACACACACCCTAATCCACCGTGTGATGCGTCACAGTAAATCACATATCCTTCCCCATAATCGGAGGGCAAGGATAGGAGCTGATGTCAGCAACTGTCTCAACTCATCAAAGCTCCTCTGACAATCCTCACTCCAAAAGAACTTAATTCCTTTACGAGTCAATCGAGTGAGGGGTGTGGAAAGCCTCGCAAAGCTTTCCACAAACCGACGGTAATATCCTGCTAATCCAAGGAAGCTCCGCACCTCTGTCACCGTCGTCGGCCTGGGCCAATCCCGAATAGCATCAATCTTCTTCGGGTCTACTGCCACTCCATCTGCAGAAATCACGTGGCCCAAGAAGGTAACCTCCCGCAATCAGAACTCGCACTTCTTTAACTTGGCATACAACTCCTTCTCTCGCATGAGCTGTAGCACTAGCTTCAAGTGCTGCTCATGCTCGGCGTCGCTACGGGAGTATACCAAAATATCGTCGATGAAGACTACCACAAATCGGTCCAAGTACGGCTTAAACACCGGTTCATCAAATCCATGAACGCGGCGGGGCATTCGTCAATCCAAAAGGCATCACGTAAACTCGTAATGCCGTGCGAGTCCTAAGCCGTCTTGGAAACATCCTCGCCTCACCCTCACCGGTGGTAACCTGAGATCGATCTTCGAGAAGACACAAGATCCTTGCAGCTGATCAAACAAATCATCAATGCGCGGCAAAGGATACTTGTTCTTGATGGTCACTTTATTCAGCTCCCGGTAATCCACACATAACCTGAGTGAACCATCCTTCTTCTTTACAAATAACACCGGCGCTCCCCAAGGCGATACACTGGGTCTCACAAACCCTTTATCCATCAAATCCTGAAGCTGCGCCTTTAACTCTCTCAGCTCAGCAGGTGCCATCCTGTAAGGTACCTTCGAGATTGGTGCAGTTCCAGGAACTACATCAATCTCGAACTCGATCTCCCTCTCCGGCGGCATAGTCGTCATCTCAGGGGGAAACACATCCGGAAACTCGCGAACCACAGGGATGTCCTCGAGCCTCGGTGCCGCCGTAGGTACCTCTGTAATCGCCGGAAAAGCGGTGCACCCTCTGCTCGTCGGTGTCGAGCTCTCGGAAGAAATCCACGCGGCAAACAACGTGCTCCTGCAGCCTCTGAAAGTAAACTCCTCCTGACCAGGCTCACGGAGTGTCACCGTCCTCTCCCCGCAGTCAATCGTCGCGTAGTATCGCGTCAGCCAGTCCATGCCAAGCACTATGTCGAAGTCGTGCAGCTGCCCTAATACTAACAAGTCTGCGGGCAAAATCCACGAGCCTAGCTGCACAGGACACGACCCACAATACTCTACCACCCGTACTACATGGTCGGGAACCTGGATCTCCCGGGTCTGAGGCAACAACCCTAACTCTAGACCATGTAATAATGCAAATGCTCGACTGATAAAAGAATGCGATCAGCCAGTATCAAATAAAGTGCGTGCTCTAGTACCGAAAGTAAAGTGATACACCGCCACCACACGGTCGAGTCAAGAGTCCTCCACACAGAGTGCAAACACCACTCGCTCGGGCCGGCGGCCAGCTCGCTACGTCGCGTGCGATGCTCTGTCCTCGTGGCGATAGCTCGGCGAGGCCCCGTATGATCGCTTCTTTGTGGCGGCGGCGTAGACGGATGATGGCGACGATGCTTTGCACGCGGACAAGCGCACTGAGGTGTCCCGTGGCCACAACCATAACATCTGCCCTCTCGGCGCTCGCCTTTGTCTGAGGCCGGTGCGGTCCCCCGCAAATCACGCAACTGCTGCGTCCTCGTGTCGCCCGGTGACGGGTATCCACGCCACGCGACGCCCAGGATCCACGACCACGAAAACGTGATCGTGGAGGCCTCGACGGACGCCTTTGCTCGGCCCGCCGTCATCGGGAGCGGGCGCTTCGTCTGGCTCGGTCCGGCCCACGAGTCCGCTCTCGAGCGTAGTCTCGGCTGCTCTCCTCAAACGAGTGCACCTCGATGGACGCGTCCGGGGTCCTCGACCTCTGCGCCCTAACGAACACTGTAAAGATGCGGCCTCAAGCCACGCTCAAATAGGTACACCGGTGCGCCTCGTCTCTCTACAAACGGCACACGGTTCGGGAGCCGCGTAAACTCCCGGACGTACTCTGAGCCGTGCGATCTCCCTCTTGGATCCTCTTCAAATCCTCCTCTATCCTCTGCTTTACACGATGGGAAAATACGTGCGGTACAACATCCCGAGAACACATCCCAGTCGTACGAGAGGTCACGACTCCCGGTCGCGCCTCATCCTCGTCCACCAATCCTGGCGTTCCCAATCAAGCAATGGACCCCAAGTGAACCTGGTCCTCCTCCGGACATACAAGTCCTCGAATATCCTCTCCGGCGCCTTAATCCAACTCTCTACCACCCAGGGCTCGAGCAATGCCGTCAAACGTCGGTGGGTCGAGGCGGCGGAAGTTAAACAACAACTCGGTCATCCGTCACCTGCTCTGCCGTAGCCGCCGGGTGACCCTGCAGCGCGGGCGCAGTCTTTGGCGGGATCTCTGCTAGTGGGGGTGCGGCAAGCGGTGCGATGGGTGGCGTAGAGGGTGGCGGAGTAGGGCTGGGTGCTCCCGATCTTTGTGCTCGGACGAGCTAACCTCTCGCATCTGCTGTAGAATCGGCCCCCTGTTGCCCTAGTCACCTCTGTCAAGCGACTAGCGTGCGCTCAAGTCCATTGCGCACTCGTCTCCGACCTAGTACTCGGCTCCACCACGGGAGGCACACCGGCTCGGGTCGGGTGCCACTGCTCCATCTGCTCAGTAGCTGGGGTGGTGGTGGTGGTGGTAGTGGGCGCGACCCCGTAGTGGCGGTCGTCTCTGCGTGTTGCATAGCCACACACATAGAAACAAGGTCGGATACAAAAACACTCGACCCAATCATCGAAAGTCTCGAAGGCGGTCCTGTTTCTCCTCAAAATTATGTCGTCACCAACATAATTTCTCCGGACCAAAACAGGCACTCCTTGCCCACTCACCACTACAGGATGAGTTAAAACAAACAATCAATGACTTTCGCATTAAATCACGCCGCTCGCGTCAAACCCCTAAGGTTTACCAGCTTAGGTTTCCTAGGTCCCAACAACCTAATACTAAGCTCTGATACCAACTTAATCTGTCACGCCCCGGGTTGAATATTCACCGGGCACGCCGACAAACCCGCCGTATACAAAAGAATTTCTTCTGTATACGAAGCGTATTATTACTGTAATAACATACAATGCCACAACCAGTAGCATAGAGCTGAAATAAAGTATAAACACCCAGGTAGGGAAAAACAAACTTTATATACATACAAGTAAACAGATACAACGCTACTCGCTCCAGCGAGTTCAACTGTATGTACAAAAGTGGAAAACCAAAAAACGGAACTATCACTACTGCGGTGGAAGTCCTCTAGCACGAACTCGAAGGGTAGGCTCTAGCTCGCCACGCCGCTTCCCGCGGTCCGACTCGGGAGGAGCGGCGGCGGCGAGGCCGAGAAAGAGGCGTGAGAACTACTATAAAACAAGTAGTCCTCGGTGGGTGCGCCTAAACAACACCGGTCCACCCACTAAGTCTACGGGGTAAGCAAGATAGAAGAAAAGAAAGGCTGGAACTCTCTACGGCTACAAGTCACTAGCTATCAAGCTCAAAACTACCCTACGGACTCCAAACAACCGGACCCAATCCGCAAAGGGGACCGTGAACCCACCCGTCCACAGGGACCGTGAACACACCGTCCGTGCCGGTTGTGACTATACGACTACCCCCGCTCCAAGCCTCGGTGGAGAGCAAGTCCCACCCGCACTACCCGACACCAACGCGAAAGCACAAGCCCAAACTCGGAGCGGCACTCGGGAGCTACCCAACCGAGTATGCGGCGTAGCTCTGTCGAGCTCAATCAGCCCTCACCGGCCAAACCCAAGTAACCAGACGGACTTAGGGCCCACCGTCCGGTCCGACGGCGCCCGACACCCCGTAACGGTATACACTACCCCAAGTATCCATCGCAGAAACCGCGACGATACGCGAAAATACGGCTCCTAGAGCTAAATCGGCAATGTATATAATGACGATCAATTCGGGGTTTTCTCTAAGTCAAATCCAAGTCCAACAAGTGTAAAAGATTAATCGCTAAGCATGCTCCAAATTCAGATATTCAATATGCAATTCCATGAATTCGAGCTACGGCTATCATGAACATACTACTATACATGTGGACAATTGCATTGCACTTAGACCGAAATCCGATGTAAACCCACCTTAGTCGCAAACCCACAGCGGCGAGGAGTGTCCAAGGTCCTCCTCGATCACCTCCGTGATCCGCCAAGTGCCGAAGTCCTCCGGAAGAAGCAACCCAAAACACTCAATTTTCCAGAATTACGCCGAAACGCGGCGGTGAGAAAAGCTTAAAGTTCGTCAAGCTAACCTGGTCCGAAATCGGCGAGTAAGGTATCAAAATCTTCGCCTCGCGATCGGGAATCCAACGGCGCAAGTCTTGACGCGATCCGACCACCCTGCGCGGAGAATCGGCCAAAGTACCGACGGTCGGCGGAAAACGACAATTCGGCGAACTTTCCGAAAAACAGCGTCTCAGTAATCATGGGTTCCGACAGGGCAAACATGATCCAAATCCCGCAAGTAAGGTGTCGCTGGAATCCTCTGGAAGTCAGGGATCTAACGCCGCAGATTTCGCCGGATTCGAGTCTCCACAGAGCACGAGTCAAAACACTAAACGTCGACGCTGCAGTCCACAGCAGCGGCAGCAACTTCGAAAATCAAGGAACTTCGAGGTAAACGGAAGGTTGTCGAGGGTCGACTCACCTCAGGAAACACCCCACGCCCGTCGCTGGGTCGAGGCGATGGTCTCGCACGCGCGCCTAGCACCCTCGCGGCGTCTCGTCGTCGAAAACCCGCGGAAACCACGCGTCGGCGCGTCGTCGGCGAAGCTCGGGCCTGCCGAGCTTCTCTCTCTCTCTCTCCCTGTGCAACGAAGAAGAAGAAGAAGAAGAAGAAGAGCACGGCAACTCCTCTCTCTCGCTCTGCCGGTATATAGGGAGTGGGCAAAAGGTGATGTGACCAAAAGTCAACCTGAGCCATGCCGTCGCACTGCAGTACAAATCCCGTTCTGGTATAGCCATCAATCTGCACTTAGGTATAGCAATCAATCTGCGGTACAACTCACGAATCTGCAATTTCGCGGATCTCTCAAGTACATCTTTGCTCTCGTGATCCCCGGGGGCCCGTTAGGCGTCCATTCGCGCCACGCAACCTAGACTTGTCCCGACACTCTCCAGAGCTGCCGAACAAGTCTCAGCTGAATTTTCAGGTCTCTACAGAGAGAGAGAGAGAGAACTAGGCTGGAATACTATTAATAGCACCAATGACTTGGTGCTAGTAAGTTTTCTATCCTTGGATTAAAAGATGTGCGGCTAGGATGATGTGGGCCCCCTAGGATCTAGTGGGTGGTTGGTTGAATAGTATGATCTAACGGATAAAATTAATCAAAGGGGTTAATCTAAGGGTAGAAAACTTACTAGCACCACGTTCGTTGTGCTATTAATAGCATACCAGCCGGACTCTCTCTCTCTCTCTCTCTCTCTATATATATATATATATATATATATATAGAGTTGAGCTAGAATACTCCTAAAATCTGAGCCCATTTTACTCTCGAGTTGTTTTCGATGATAGAGCTTTCAAATTGACGATCGGCTCCGTTAAATATGATCTAAACCATTTAAACTACCTAGAAATCAAATTTCACGCACTTTCGATATTGTTCTTTTATCAATCAAGTGAACAGAAAAATGAATGGCTGAAAATGAATACTCTTTAAAGAATGATGATAGGAGTCTTGTAATCTAGATCAAGAGTACATATCTTGTTTTAAATAGTTTAAAGAATTTTCTAACAAAAATTCAATTGATTTGGATATCTTTACACCGTTAAACGAGAAAACGTCTCTTATCCACCATTAAAATTACAAATTTTGAAATCCTTTGATCATTAGGCAAATGATGTCGAAAATATTTGAAATTTGATTTCTAAACACTTTAAGTGGTATAGATCATGTTCAACGAGCGATCATCAATTTGGAAGCTCTATCATCGAAACAACTCGAGAGTAAAATGGGCTTTCTTAAGAGTATTCTAGCTCAACTCTATATATATATATATATATATATATATATATATATATATATATATATATATATATATATATATATATATATATATATATATATAGAGAGAGAGAGAGAGAGTTGAGCTAGAATACTCTCAAAAGCACTACTTATTGCTTTTGAGTTTATAATATGGATCTAATTTTTGATTACTAATAACCTTTGGATTAAACACTATTCCACCTACCACCACCTACCACCATTTATTACCCCCTACCACCATCATCTCAACCCTACATCTCTCCAACCAATGGCTAAAAACTCAAAAGCACCGAGCCTTTGGTGCTTTTGAGAGTATTCTAGCTCAACTCTATATATATATATATATATATATATATATATATATATATATATATATATATATATATATATATATATATAGTTTATTATATTTTTATAAGTAAATTTTTTTTTGTAATACATACCAATAAACATAATTT
Organism: Aechmea fasciata; assembly: GCA_025177825.1. NCBI lineage: Eukaryota > Viridiplantae > Streptophyta > Magnoliopsida > Poales > Bromeliaceae > Aechmea > Aechmea fasciata. The sequence continues at coordinate 8,100,445 of CM045941.1, read as the reverse complement.
AGAGCGATTAAAATTAAAAAAAAAAAAAGGTTCATATATACTTGTGACCTCCACACTACCAGAATAAATTCGTTGTATTCTTTTTATTCATAAATAACAAAATGCTATATTCTTCTAAACTCTCTCTTGCACATAGAACGAGTAGGTTCAGATTAGCGAGTAGATAGATAGACTTTCTCACTTCGTGAAATAAGACTAGCGCTGCTCGGACTTGGCAAGTAATTTTCGTTGGAAAATTTTTTCCGATATTTTATTATAATATTTTTTAAAAACAAGATGAAAATTCAATTTTAGGTTTAGATAAATTCATAAAACGAAAATTAAATAACAAATACTGTAAATAAAAAGTTTAGATGTTGCCTGTGGATCGAAACGTGCAGAACACTATTCTAGAAGCGAAATTGCCCCTCCACATGCGAGGCTTCCTAGTAATTATTTTTAGCGATACAATGACCTCGTTTCACCCCGTCGGCACGAGTCTAAAGTAGCGCAAAACGAACCCAACAAACTTCAAATCCAATAAAAAAAAACTCGGCGAAAACTCAGAATTTATAAAGCAGGAAAAGACGAGAGGCTTTAGATATGCTCGGATTAATTATAATTAATCAACTCCGTGCAATCTCACCCCACCCCAAAATAAAAATAAACAAGTGTATGAACCACGCGCACACCGCCGCTAGGCCCTGCTCGTGTCGTGTGTGTATTTAAAACGAGAACATTACTCTCATTTTCTTTCAAGCAACTAAGTTCAGAACAAAGAACTATATAAAAACCACAAACACCTTTTTGGTTTTCGATGTGAAACTAAACATCACACATGAAAATTCAAGTTGGGCTCCTAAGAAGCCCATTAATAATTTTTGGGCTCCTCAAATAATTTTAATAAGTTTTAAATTATAATAAAGTTCAATAAAATCTAACAATTTTGCTTTATTTTGCTTAAGTCCGTGACGATCTGGGCGGTTACTATGTTTAATATTTACCATTATTTTGATATTATTCCCTCTCCAAACAGTTTTTACTGTGTTAGACACACACACACACACACTTATTAAGAAATCCAAGAACATGTGGGGCCTCCACAAGTTTGATAGATGTGTTAGACACACACACACACACACACACACACACACACACACACAACCTTCATAGTTAGGAACATGGAAATTTATGGCTAATTATAGTAGTTTATTCAAGAAAGTGAGATTAGATTGCAACAAATATAAAATATGACACTCTTTTTAATTTTATCTTGTCCCTGGTGCCCTAGACTCAGATAAGGAAACCTATGTTTTAATATATATATATATATATATATATATAGAGAGAGAGAGAGAGTTAAATTTCTTATATTATTATAGATCTTATCGCATAAATGCTAAGTTGTTTCGATGATAGAGCTTCTAAATCGACGATCCATACCGTTAAACGTTATTTAAAGCATTTAAAACTTTTAGAAATTAAATTTTATAATTTTTTGAAATCATTTACCTTACGATTAAAATGTCAAAAATTTGACAATTTTTAATGGCCAATATGAGATACTTGCTAGTTTAACGGTGTAAAAAAATCGAAATTTGTTGAATTTTTGATAAAATATTCTATTCACTACCTAGATAAAGATCAATAACTCGATCTTGAATTGAAGGATCCGATCATCCTTTTTAGGACGTCGTTCGATTTTATTTGTTCATTTTATGCTGCTTGATTGACTTTATTATGATTTCGAAAATTTACGAAATTTATTTTCTAAAAATTTCAAATACTATAGATTATATTTAACGGAGTGGATCGTTGATTCAGAAGCTCTATCATTAAAAAAAATATAGAATATCTATCCTAAAAATTTTAAAAAAATTCTATTGGCCTAATTGCCCAAACCCTCCCTTTGATTATGTGCCCATCTAGAAATATCATCTTAAAATACATATTTTTATTTACTTAAAATTTATAATATTGTATCTAAAAATATAATTAAATATTTTCAAAAAGTATTATTTTATTTGTTAAGCATTCAATTATGTCAAATTATAGATATTACTATATTATAAAAACTTAAAAAATAGTAAATTGCTCGTTTTATCCTGAAATTATAATTCTGGTGATACTTTAGACCTCAAATCTTAATTTATTATAATTTTTAGGTCAAATTTTTAGAATTATTACAACCAAATAATAAAACCTAATTTAGTTTACTAAATATTAATATATAACTAATGTATTGGTGATATAATTGTATTGTGAGCGATAACTTACAAATAATTAAGATGCTATATTATTTTCACATCAAATATGTGTTAAAATTTAGCCAACTAAATTAGATTATAAAATTTCACTGAAATAATTTTGGAAATTCAAACTAAAAACTATAATAAATTAAAATTAAAAAAATTTCAAATATCACCTATGTGGTTTCACACTTTTTCACTTTAGTACCATGTGATTTAAAATGTATCACTTTCGTATCCTATGGTTTTATTTTTCTCTTTTTGTTGTCCTTTGCACTATTTTTTTTTCGTTAAATCAGTGACAAAGTTAAAATTAAAGAGTATCAAAGTGAATATTCGATAAACTATCTATGAAGTAGCTGAAATTTTTCCATATAATTTAACAAAAAGTTAACAGAGGGGCCGAGAAATACTAAATTGATATATTTTAAATCACGAAATATTTAAGTGAGAAAGTGAAAAACTAAAAAAATGGTATTTAAAGTTTACCTATTAAAATTTGAAAACTAAAGTAGTGTAATTTATCCCAATGTATTAAATGAAGCATACACTACTAAATTTATTCTTACATTGGGAACTGTCCCTTCCGAATTAAGCAGGCCCAGTCAAATTAATTAATTACTTCATTTATTTTTACTCAACCATACCACCAACTACAAACTCTCCATGGTAATAAAGTAAAGGGATAATTGCCTATATACCCCTCATGCGTCTGAAAATATCCGATCTGTCCCTATTTTTTTTTTTTCTTTCTAAAATGTCATAATACGTTCATCGTTATTACAAAATTATTATTTTCTAATCTATAAGTTAATGGGTTAAACGTGAGTTAAATATTTACCACAGTTAAAAAAAATTAAAATACAAATTTTACCCTTAACTTAAGACAAATAAGAAATATTGGTGACGGTAGAGGTATATTAGAAAAGACAAAAGTCGAAATCTTTTATGCCGACTTTTAAGAAAGAGAATTAGAAAAGGGTAAAATAGTAATTTTACATAGATAATAGAGTTCTTATGATTTTAGCTACAGGGTATATTAGAAATAGGTTGGAACGTAGGAGGGGTATTTTCAATATTAGCCTTCTAAGAGGAGTAAATCGGAAAATCGGAAACTTTTCAGGAGTATTTAAGCAATTGCCCCTAAAGTAAAAAATGAAAAAACAACCAAACCAAACAGTCTTTCCCCCACTCGTATTTTCTCTTCCCTCTTCCTCCTACTACAAATACACACTCCCCCACCCTCAAGAAGGGAGAAGAAGAAGAAGGAAGGAAGGAAGGGCAGATCTCATTATACACAACAATGGCGCCGACAGCAGGGACAATGGGAGGGGTGGTGAAGAAGGTGGTGGCATTGGCGATGGTGATGATGGCGGGGGTGGTGGTGGGGGAGGGGGCGACGCTGGCGATGTACAACAAGTGCAGGGAGACGGTGTGGCCGGGGATACAGCCGGGGGCGGGGAAGGCGGTGGTGGCGAGGGGGGATGCGCCTGCAGCCGGGGCAGGCCACTTCCGTGCGGCTGCCGGCCGGGTGGTCGGGCCGCGTCTGGGGCCGCCAGGGCTGCTCCTTCGACCCCGCCACCGGCCGCGGCCCCTGCTCCACCGGCGACTGCGGCGGCTCCCTCTTCTGCGATGGCCGCGGCGGCCTCCCCCGCCACCCTCGCCGAGATCACCCTCGCCCAGACCCCCCAGTCCCAGGTTACCCCCTTACTCCTACTCTCTCTCTCTCTCTCTCTCTCTCTCTCTCTCCTGCTCTACGTGGTTGCGAGCCAGCTCGTGTTCGGCTCGGAATGTGCTTGAACTCGAATCGAGCTGAATTTTTCAGCTCGCCAGCTCGTGTTCGGCTCGAAATGTGCTGAAGCTCGAATCGAGCTGAATTTTTCGGCTTTTTCGGCTTGCCAGCTCGTGTTCGGCTCGAAATGTGCTCGAACTCGAATCGAGCTGAATTTTTCGGCTCGCCAGCTCATGTTCGGCTCGAAATGTGCTCGAGCTCGAATCGAGCTGAATTTTTCGGCTCGCCAGCTCGTGTTCGTGTTCGGCTCGAAATGTGCTCGAGCACAAATCAAGCTGAATTTTTCGGCTCATTTAATAAACGAGTCTAACATGAGCTGGGTCAGGATCAGTTCATTCGAAAATTCGAATACATATATTCTAAAAAAAATTTCAAATACTTTTCCTTGTTGTTTTGTACTTTCTCATTTTAGTATTTTGTAGTTTAAAATGTATCAAGTTAGTACCATGTAGTTTCGTACTTTCGCACTTTAGTACCATATGGTTTAAAGTGTAGCAAGCTAGTATTCTTTGTCTTATTTTTGTATCAAGTTGATACTCTGAGATTTTAGCTTTTTTTATTATTATTAATTTCAAATGTTTTTTTTTTTGTTAAATTAGTTACAAAATTAAAACTAAAGATACTAAAATAAATATTTGATAAATTTAGGAAGTATATCTGAAAAAAAAAATTTATACAATTTAACGAAATATGAAATCACATCATACTAAAATAAAAAATAAAAAAAAAGGTGAAATCACAGGGAACTAACTTGATACACTTTAAACAATATGATATTAAAATAAAAAAATGTGAAATTACGGGGTACAAATTAACTTGATACACTTTTAACCATACCTTTTAACCATATGGTACTAAAGTGCGAAACCATATGAGATAATTTGAAGTTTTTTCTATATTTTATATTTATATACATATATAAAAATAAATAATTAGTTTTTAGTTTAACATGAATATAAAGTCTAATTCAATGATAAAAAAGTCATTTGTATGAGAAGTTTCGACTATTAGATCAGAGTTAAACGGGTAAAATTTTATAAATTTATTTTTTATATGTATTCTTCGTAAACATGAGCCATCTCATTTTCCGCTCGACACGAGAGCTAAGCTGAATTTTTCGGCTCGATACACCTCCAGCAAAAAGTGCCTATTTAAAAAAAAATATTAAAAATGTTAAAGATATATTAAATTTTTTAAAATTTTTAGATTGAGAAGATGTAAGATATACATCCGTCCATCGACGCATCTTTTCGAGGAGCCTCGATCTACCGCCACATGGCACTTTTATTTTCATCCAAGGATTACAATCCTTTACTCTATTTCTTTTTAGTATTAAAAATTATTCAAGGAACCAACACGATGCGGCGTGCGTTGTTTGGGAGCTTAGTAGCCCCATTTTGAAAATGACTCCATGAATTTTTCTCTTTGACTTATTTACACTCTCTTTACATGCTAATAATTGTTTTTACACACTAATTATTTGAATTACACTAACTCTACTTACAATTATTTAATTTAGCTTTTTTTTTTGAGTTATTTTGGATGTTTTTTTAAAATTCAAAATAAGCGCCGACAAAAAATGCACGTGATCAAGAATTACTTTAGCTAAAAGGGTGATCATGTGCATCTCTGTGGTGGGTGTTTCATTCAATCAAAATTTTTAAAATTACTAATAAAATGAGCAAAATCAAACTATTAATACTTTAAACTCTTTAATTTGATGGGTGAGTGTAAAATTTATGTTTTTTTTTATTTTTTAATAATTTGAATAATAGTGCGTTTTTATATGTGACAATTGTCGGCTTAAGTTTTTAGAGTAAACAGTTGTTAACAATTTTTGCATGCGCGGCGGGGGCAGGACTTTTACGACGTGAGCCTCGTGGACGGCTACAACATCCCGATGTCGATGACGCCGTTCCGGGGGACGGGGGGCCGGTGCGCGTCGGCGGGGTGCGTCAGCGACCTCAACGAGGTGTGCCCCGCGGGGCTCGCGGTGCGCGGCGGGGCCGACAACCGGGTGGTGGCGTGCAAGAGCGCGTGCTCGGCGTTCGGGGCGCCGCAGTACTGCTGCACGGGCAGCTACGGCAGCCCGCAGCAGTGCAAGCCGACCGCGTACTCGCGGCTGTTCAAGGCCGCCTGCCCGAAGGCCTACTCCTACGCCTACGACGACCCCACCAGCATCCTCACCTGCGGCGCCGGCGCCAGCTACATCGTCACCTTCTGCCCCCATTACCGCTGAACTCGAGCAACTGCTATTTAGTTCTAGTTTGGAATTGCGTCCATGAAATGTACCGATTTTTATATTTCAAATGACCAACAAAAATGGTAATAGGAACTCAAGCGCTTAGCTTAACATTTTGTTGGTCTTTTGGAATATGAAAGCGGATACTTTAGACGACGACCTAGTTTCAAACTAGGCCTCAGATCTTAGTTTGAAAATGTGTTCTCTCGACGCAACGACCTTAATACTTTAGAGCGCACAAAAAAAAAAAAAAAAATCATAGATACTTTATATTTTCTATGCTTTTTATTGCTCTAAAAGTATTAAAGCAGTTGCGTAAGGAGAATACATTTACAAACTATGTCTAAGTATTGGTAATTTGTAGTAAATTATAGTGGTAATTAATTAGCATTGTAGTTTTAATTACTATATATATACTGAGAAATGTTTGAACTTGTTTACTATGGACCTGATCTGATCTACTACCACTGGTAGGCCTTAATATCTTTGATTAATTTTATGGTGTTGTAGTGTTTAATTAATTCCTCTTGAATCTTCTTAATTTTGTGAGGTTTCTACTTGCTCTTTATTTGGTAAATGTGTATGGGATTTTCCTAACCTTTATGATCCATTCTAAATGGACTAATCCAATGCTTGAATGTTTTGATTAAGGTACTTGAAAACTTTTTTAATTTATTTGATATGAACCATTTGGTGGTTCTTCAACTTCAAAAGTTTGTTTTGGCATTTATTGGAGGGATAATTTTATACAGTTTTTTTTTTGTAAATATATCAAATGGCATATATATCACTGTAAAGTACAAGTTTTTATATTTATGGCTTAAAAAGTTTTGTGTTGTTTATATTTGCCTCTCTAATTTGTTTTTTTTTTTTAAGAATAGATAGCACGTTACCCGCTTCATTCATTCAATATATGAATTTAGCTACAGAGATGAGGCAACCAGAGTCTCAAGAAAAACAACAGCAAAACCCAAAAAAAAAAAAAAAAAAAAAAAAAAAAAAAACCATCATAGCTGGTCTTTTCACAAAGTGAGCAATATCATGAGCCTTTGAGCAGCTATGATAGGGTCGGGCTGAAGATTTCGAAAGATAAAATTATTTCGAGCCTTCCAAATCGTCCACCAGCAAGCGGCTAATTCCGAAAGTCTGTTGTTCCTAATACGCACTCCAGACCCACCTTTCCACCTATCCCAAACTATAAGAACATCATCCCCCAGATCCTCCGCCTCGACATCATCGAAACCCATCACCATGATATATTTGATAAATACACATTGCGTGAACAGGTGTCTACCGACTCGTCGTAACCCTGCAAAGTACACAGGCTGTATTCCCAAAGTTGGCACCTTTCCTGCATCCTATCTAGGGTTCCTCTTTCCCCAAAACCGCCCACGAAGGAGACTTGCAGAGGGGTTGTTCAAAAACTGCAACGTAGAATCGATGGATGGCAGGTCAAATTCTTTTCAAGAGAGGGTAGACTCACCCTCGTCAATGTTGTACTTACCAACCTTCCCCTATATTTCTTGTCCATTTTTAAGACACCCGGCTGGGTCACCAAGCGCATTGAAGCACTACGTAGAGATTTCTTTTGGAGTGGCCAGAGGGTGACCGCGGATCAGGGGTGTCTTGTTGCATAGAAGAACGTGTGCCGGAGCAAAAAGAAAGGCGTGTTAGGCATACTGGATATTGATATCATGAACCAGACACTTTTAGGCAAATGGTGGTGGAGGTTCCATACATTGCCTCACTGTACTGACAAAAGATAAGTAAAATATTATTTTCGTCATTATAAATTTGTTCATCTAAAAGTCTTAACTGTTAGAATAGTGGAAAAATATTTTCTCAAAAAAATTTCTTATCGGCATCTTCTGTTTCTATAAAAAATAATCAATCCGTCATTATTGTGTCCTCTTCCTTATCTCTTATCTCAATTTTTTTTTTCTTTTATTTATTTACTATTGATTTTCCGGCGCTTAACATCGGCATGTTACTAACATGCGTTGCGGATGAATAGGGATACCTTACTCACTAATCAAGGTTAAGTATTTTATTTATAGTTAATTATATTTTTTTAACAAATACTAACAACAAGAATATATTTGAAACCGTTAAAACTTTTTAAGAGATAAATATGAAAACTTCAATTTTAAAAAAAAAAAAATATTTTTTTTTTAAAAAAAAAATATAGCATGTTACCCACTTCATTTATTACAGTAATGGACCAGCCAAAGATGAGCAAAATAGTACACCTTAGTCGAGATTAAAAAAAAACAAAAAAGGACTGGGGCCGTTAAAGCTACTTTGCCGTGATAAATTTTTCTCACAATTTTTTCAAGTATTTGATCTTATATATTGATCGGTGCAAATGAGTCCGTATTAGCCTTTTTAAATATCACACCGTTTCTGATGTTCCAAATAATTCACCAACAGACTATCAGAGCGGTGAACCTAAAATAATTACACTGTGTTCTATATCTTGACATCCAATTATTCCAAACGATTCATAAATTGTTTTATGTATTTTTCATATTTACTTTTTTATTTTTTAAAAAAATCTTAACTTGCATTTCCTATGCATGTACTAACCCCTAGATTCTTTGAAAAAGATGAAACATTAAATTATGTTTGGTGATGTTTCCAACTTTTACTCATTGTTTGTTTCCATCAAAATCAATCAAGGGTGGGTGGGTGGCTCATTCCCAGGAGACACTTTATGATGGTGTCAATTATTATTAAAAAAAAAAAAAAAAAATAGATAGTTCGCTACTAGTTTTATTTATTTTATTTAAAAATAAATTTAATTAGAACTAAGAATCAAATAGAATTTGAATTTAAGTCTCGAATACCCATCATTAAATTTTTTATCACTTACTCTATGGACGGTCGATGTGTCAATTACATTATTACATTGGGAGTGTACTCACTTTAGTGCTGTGCTTTCTCTTTCCTCACCAAGAAAAACAGCTTTTTCTAGCCTTGGAAAAAGGAGTGCTTGGTTGGGGGAACAAAAGTCAACAGGACATGGCCATGTTCTCATAATAAATGGCTTTTTTTAACATTTAATCTCATAACAAATTTTTATTTTAAAAATAGAAAATTTAATTTGTAGAAATGATCCCGAGCACGCAGACGCCACGTCAAGACCATCGTCAGGCGGTATATTAAGTTAAACACGGTGAACCATTCACCGTATCTAAACACGTTGAATGATTTGATTCAACGTGTTTAGTACGTATTTTTTATAATATAAATAAATATAAATATTGAAAAGAGGAATAGAAAATAAGAATGTCAATGGGTATGAATATCCGAATCCAAACCCAAATAAATTATATATATACATAATTTATTTTTATTTTTTTATACAATATATAAAATATTTTATATTTTTTATTTTTTTGGATCTTCATCCAACGGTATAAATTTTTAAAACTCGCTGGATTTAGATTCGGATTTTGAATTTTTGATCGGATATGAATATGAATTTTTAAAATCCGTCAGATTTGGATCCGGATTTGAATTTTAATTTAATTTTCGAATTCGAATTTTTGAAAAAAAGAAGAATAGAGATACGTATATAAAACACAGTGAGGTGCAATTTTTGTTTTCTCAAAAACAGAGGTGCAATCAAACTTTGTTATTATTATTATTATTATTAAAGTTATGTGGACAACACTTAAAAAAGGGGATCAAACTTCACGGATTATGTAAAAGAATTAAGTTCACATTTACAACCACAAAAACCAATCAAAATATGAACAAAGTAGAAAACAAAACCAATTGAGTCATTGCAGATCAAATAAACATCACATGATAATCATCATCTCAACTTACAGTTCTTCAGAGAAAATTTCCTTGGGGGGGAGGTGGGACACGGCTCCCCACCAGCTGTTTAGTAACCGAACTTTGCGTACCGTCGCAGCATACCCACAGATGATCAAATTGTTCACTCGCAGGCTCCGAACAGAATATCCGACGACAAATCGACAACAATACATGAGCGAAAATGCTCGGCTATACATACATCCCCCTGTTGTTGTAGTCTCTCCTACTACTGATGAGGAGAATTTTTAGTTGCGAGCCCTTTCGATTCACTCGTAGGGGTTTCTGAAGCTCCGTAGAAGCTCCGGTATGTCGTATCCCAGCATATCGTCCACCGTTTGTATCATCTTCGGCTTGAGCTTCTCAAACTTGTCGATATTGTAGCCGCCCAACACCTCTCTGAAGTGCTCGACATTGGGGAAATCCCCGGCAGGCAGATGATACTCCCTCTGAACCTGATTAAACATTCAGAACGCATTTCAACTAGGAGTAAAAGCTTCATCAATCATTAGTATACCGTGAATGAAAATTTGATCACAATGTGTACACATATTGCAATGACTGTGTGGTACAACAATAAGTAAATGATGCTCATGTACGAGCAACAAGAGAAAAACAGTGTGATGCTATGGGCCGACAGGTACAGAACACTTGTACACGATAAACAACGGAAGGTGCTCTTACTTGAACTCAAGCTATTATAAACTAATATCATGTGCTAAGGTATCGGATTTATATCCTTCGCGTGAATGAAAGAGCAGAGTAACTCAAGTAGTACAAGCTACAGAAATATCATTTTGCGCCGTAGACTTTGGAAGAAAGGTAAGAGCTTAAAACTCGAAAAGAATAGAAAAGTTGGTTAAATGATTTAGAATACGGCATGGTACTTTTGGACCACGATTATCACTTCATAGCAGCAAAATTTCCAAGATGTAGCAAGAAATAGAAGGCTGTGGATATTCACACAATTGGACAGATATCCTAATGATTAGTTTTGAAGGGAGTGTCGAGTATAATACTTCAAATAGTTTAATACCTTTGCGAATTCATCTTCTAGGTTATCTATGAGTCGCTGTTGAGCCTTAGCCTTGCCCATCATGGCTGGCATCTCCTTCCTTAGGTGGCTGACTATGTAAGCATGAATCTTGGCTGCTCTTGCACGTTTGACAAACTCATTTATCTGCAATCATATGAAATGAGTAAGCAATTTGTAATGCCCCTGGTAATAATAACTAGGTTTGAGCATTTTGGGCCGGCGGTTTCTAGCCTAACGAGTTACAATATTGTTAGTGAGTGGGGTCGCTACATTTGATATCATAGGAGAATACATGCCCGAAGAGTAGAGCCAAGTGTTAAGCTGGACAAAGTACTACACTATGGGTTTGATGGAAGTCACCTCTTGAACCCACAGGAGGCTACTTTTAAAATCTCATATCGCTTAATAATTCCAATTTATATGTGTGATTGGGCTTGGACCTGACGAGAACATCAGAATCTAAACGGAAGGAATCTATAACACTCCTAGTAATAATAACTAAGCTTGAGCATTTTGTGCCGACAGTTTTAGCCCAACGAGTTATTATTGCTAGTGTGTCGGGTCATTGCATAATCCACATTCAACTAGTAGTTAAATGTATTTTCTAAAACAAGATAAGCTGGAAATTTACCCGGCGGTCACAAGCCTTCTTAGGAATGTCTTTCAAATCTGAAAGGAGATCATCTTGTTCTCTCTCAAACAGTTCCTTCCCAATTGGACCAACAACCGCTTCGTTTACTGGTTTGTCGTTGAACGATCTGTAAATCAAGTATTTTAAAAAAATTGATAAGTTGACATACAAGAAAATCTTTTAGTGGAACAAAGAAACTGATGAATTGTATGGAAACCTGCAGTTCTAATCATCGTTTGTGAATATATGATGCGAGGCACAACAAAAAATGGTTAAGATGACCTAGTGCAATGCCGAGCACTTCTAAACATCTTTTACCTGGACAAAGTTTGCTATACAGCCCAAAGGATAAAGGCGCTCTCACAGATGAAAAAATAACAACGAAACGAGGAACAAAAAGAAAACTAGAAGATGATAATAGAACTATCAATTCTACATACCCAATGTAAACACGCACAACTTCTGGGGTATTTAGAACTTTACCGAGCGACCACATTAATGCACCATATACTCTCATAAGCTGTAAGATGAAGACAAAGAATCATCACTTAACTGATAAACCAAAATGATTATGTAGATCAGTACATGACTGCCTAAAAGATACACAAGACGGTGCAAAGTTATGTTTTGATTATGCAAATTTGTACCTGCTGAGTATCAACCTGATCTGCCTTATTTAAAACCACACGTATCTTGTCATCATGACCACGCAGAGATCCGATGACACGTTTGAACTCATCACTGATATCAAGCTTATGTGGATCAAAGAGAAGAAGAATAAGGTCGCACTTAGCAGCAAACCACGATGTAACACCAGTAAAATCATAGCTACGTTGTGTGCGTTGCTTTTCTCCGGAGAGTACACCAGGAGTATCAACAAATGTGATGTGTTCCAGTAGCTTCAGAAATAAATACAGGGCAATGGTTGGTTTCCAATTTCCATATTAATTGATTTTTCTATATGTAACCAAGACTAGATCTTACCGCATGTGGCATCTGGGAACACTCAAACTTTGATAGAAACGCAGTTCCAAATGTCGTAAGACCACTGAAAGGCATGTCTGCTTGAACAGCAATAGTATTCCCAGGAATACTCCTTTCATCAGGTCCAGACTGAAAAGGGCAGTAAAATTACTTAATTTAGTTACAATAAGAAGTTTCCTTGTGACGGAAAGAGCACAATAGTACAATTAAGTTAAAATTCTTCTGAAAACCGGTAGTCATGGAAGTAGAAGCTACAAAGAAAAAAAGGGACTAATTATGGTATCAAATACATGGTCACTTGTATGAAGAAAACAATGGTCGAACATAAACAAAACAGCTAATAGTAATCACAACACTTTTAATTAGAGAATGAGAATCCATTCCATCCCCTACGATCAATGGATGCAAATACCCAAACATTAATTGTTTGCCAATTCAAAGATAATAGTATATGAGCTAATCTAAATATGGTCTTACTCAAAAATATAAGAAGAGTACAACCAATTCTGCCAATTCTGCAAATCTTGTATGCTACTTTATGTACTCAATATTGTACTTATTCACCGCATATTCATCTGCTACCCTATAAAATTGCTCGTGTTTACATGGCTTGGTGAAAATTTCTTCTCTCCTAAGAACAGTCTTGGTTGGTTCTGTTGTATGATTCAGGTTTGGGATGGAATCACCAAACTGGACCATTATCAACATAGCAAAGTTACTGAAAATTCACACCTAATTGGATGTGAATTGAACTCAGGCAAAAGGTACCTTCCTTTTCTTCATTCATCATTTCATCATTTTGAGGCATTTAATCACGAATGATGCTTCCGTACATTGTATACATAGTCATCCATTATGTCCATCCAACAAGTGCCAGCTGCATGCTGTAATAGGTGGTTAGTGGACCACATCTCAGTGACCCGACCACCCCAAAAAATGATATCCGCCGTTTGATGACACGCTTGCCAAAGACGTAACAAAGCATTCACTTCAATAAATCCTTTTTGCAATTATTGGCATAACTTCTAAACAAATGTCACACGCGATAAGCTTAGCCTTTACTACTTGGATTTCACAGAATTTAAATTAATAAACTAATTCATTATCCTACTCTTTCGTTTGTTTACAGTCAACTATCCAACTTTCAGATCAGGTAGAAGATTGACATTGAAAATATGCAGAATAGATATAGCCAAAGACTTGTTTAGGCGTGGGTTTACCATGACAACTACAAATCTGTCAGTTGTAGGCTCTGGTCCAATATGAGCACCTGCATTGAGTAACACAAACTTTAGAAGGATTAATTAGGCAAGCCAGCAGTAATTAGGCCAAACTAATAGTTCAGCAGGGAATAAACCTGGATAGCCACATCTTAGCAGATGCTTAATAAATGTTGTTTTTCCTGTAGAATATTGACCCAACAGCATAACCATGGGCTTGGCATCAAAATCACTATTTGTCTACAAATGGAACCAATAAAAAGCATTAGGTAAAAACCATTGGACCCAAAACACCTTATTGAAACAGTATATGCTTATAACAGGAGCCGAAGCACAATTTACGCACCAACAAAGGAGAAACAAAATCGTTGAATCGGTATGTAACTTCCAAAGGCTTCAACTTTTCAATATATAGTCTCTTTAATCCGTCGACGATTGAAGTAACTGAGCTCAGAGGGATCTTGGCATCCAAAGAACAATCATAGAAGTTAGAATATTAGGTAACTGCAGTATCAAGCATGACAAATTGACAATACAAATAGTTACCAATAGAACAATCATAGAAATTACAATATAAGGTGACTGATCGAATGGGAGGAGTCTGATTCAACATATAATGCAAGTCATATGTGATCAGTGCTCCTTTATACTTACGAAGCCTTTAGAACAATATCCTTTGAATTAAAATTTGGTTAAAAGATGGAAACTTATCATTAATAAACTAAAATTTGAACAAAAACAGCTTTGTCCATAGCCCAACAAAGAGTAGAATATTGACTTCAAACATATATATATATATATATGTGTGTGTGTGTGTGTGTGTGTGTGTGTGTGTGTGTGTGGAAAAAAGACAGTTCAAGCCTATAATAAAAAGAAAAAATTAATAAAAGATGAAAACCCTTTGCCTAAAAAGCTAAAATGACAGAATGATGACCGAAAAAGTACCTTCTTTGCTGATTTTGAGCTAAACCACTGTACTGTTGAAGGTATTTGGGGCTGAGAACTACCTGCACCAACACAAAATTACTAATAGATAGAAATATTCAACAAACTGTGTATTCTACCACAACATGTTCCTTACCATCCAGATCAGGATCACTTTTCTTTGGTGAGGGCTTAGATTTCTGCAAAGTAAATTATCACAAGTTAGAGACTCACCATATAGACTTTGAACAATAGCATCTTACATGAAACAGACAACAGTATCATAGACTCACTGCTAGTAGAGCATCTAATCCTTCCATTATGGGTGGACTCAATTTACTCAAATCTGCCAAAATTGTAAAAAAGAATGTAAATCCCAAGTTCAGGAAATAAGGAAGACTCTACTATTGCTTAAACGAAGTATGCGCGTTTACTGCAGTTAAAATGTTATCAAAGATTAATGAATCGCGTTATGAAATAACCTGCATGACTAAGGGTGTCTTGGGTAATCTCATTCCCTGCCTGTGCAAGTGTAACAAGCTGTGCAAATCAAAGAGAAATTAACGATTAAGGCAAACTTGACCATTGATTACGAAATGTAAAGATAGATTATGGGAAAAACCTGCATTGCAGTAATGAATTCATTCAAGCCAAGAAAACCCTGTCGTTTGGAGTCTGCAATTGCCCACACCTTCATAAATAATTAGGGAAAGATAAATCAATTCAAAGTGACTTTAATCACAAGAAAAGCAACAACCTTTGACAAGTAATTATCATAAATAAATGAACTCAAATTAGCAAATCTAAAAAAAATATCAGTATATAAGAATGAAAGGAAAAAAGAAATCCTTCAAGATATGTGTCAGTTAATGATATCCAAGCATCAACCTCAAAAATATAATGCCCCTTCCTATCAGCAACTACAAAGTGCCGATGGGAGTGTTTGACAAAGGTGGTACCTATGATTTGAACAGTAACACCATAGCACTTTGATTGACATCAACTTTACATTTACCATGAAATGAAGTGCAGGACTCAGTTTCACAGTTTCACTTGCGGCTTTGTAAAGTTTTTTTGTATATTTATATTCTTAACAAGGACAAGAAGATTTTTTTTGTAAATCCTTTGCACCTTAATAGCTTGTGCACATCAGTCCCAGATCATAGTTAGTTAATTCGGATTCGGCAAAAATTCGGTACGGGTATAATTCGGATAAAATTCGTCTTTTAATTTTTAAATTCGTTGAAAAATACGGCTAAAAAACGGACTCGGCAATTATTCGGATACGTGATTTATACGGATATTATACGTTCACCAATCAAAAATTCGGGATCAAAAATTCGGCTACATAAAAAATATATAATAATTAATATACTATATTTATTATTATTATAATTTTTATATATAGATTAAAAATATTTAAAATTATAATAAATATATATTAATAATATATAAGAGTTATATTATATATTTAAAAATATTAATAAATAATTACAAATTTATAAATAAAATATTATATAATGATATTTCTATATAAAAATTATATATATATATATATATATATATATATATATATATATATATATAAATTTGGGATACTATCGATAGCACCATGCATTTGGTGCTACCAAGTTTTCCACCGTTAGATCCACCCCTTTGATGATTTTCACCCGTTAGATCATACTATTCAACCAACCACCCACTTAACCCTAGGGGGCCCACATCATCCTAACCACACATCTCTCAATCCAATGGCTAAAAACTTGGTAGCACCAATGACTTGGTGCTATTAATAGCATAGTAGCCTAGTTCTATATATATATATATATATATATATATATATATATATATATATATATATATATATATATATATAGAGTAGGCTACTTGTGCTATTAATTATATAAAAATTAAGGTTCTCAATTTCTCATCTTTTTGAATATCTCATCAATTTCTCTTCTTTCTCTCATCTTAACTACCCATCAAAATTGATGGATGGTTAGAAACTTAGGAGCACAAGGGCTGCTTTGCTATTAATAGCACAAGAGTTCTACTCTATATATATATATATATATATATATATATATATATATATAACTTAAGAGTTAAGACTGAGGAGGTCCACCGTGGACCTCCTCTCAGCGGTCTACGAGGCCAAAGTGGCCTCGTGGACCGCGCATCATTTGATTAGCCCTAAATTCAAACGCCGCGCTTTCCTTCATGCTTCGCGGACGGCCTCGGCGAGACGGACTGCGCCGCGGACATCTTGCTCCTGCTGCCGCGGCCATCTTGCTCCCGACACCGGCTAGAGCGGCGGCGGAGGAGGAGGACGGCCCTATTGCTCCCGGCGCCGGCCAGAGTGGTGGAGGAGAAGGACGACGACCACGATCCAGACGATTTCGGCGACGAGAGCGGCGACGACGACGTTGGCGACCACGAGAGTGCCGTTTTTTTCAGCGAATCATTCGCGAATCGCGAATAATCCGCGTATAATTATTTTTGGGAAATAAAACGCGTTTTTTTCAGTATTTTTGGGAAAAATACGTTTTCAACCGATTAAAACGGTTTTTCTAAAATTCGCGTTTAATTCGCGAATTAAACGCGAATTAACTAACTAAGTCCCAGATGTCACAAGTTTCCACGAGTGAATCCTTGATCTCTGCTCTTCATCTCCTTTATTACTCTTCACCGACATTATTTCCGACTTCATCACCAGTGGCACATCGTCCATGATAGAAGGTGTGGTATCTAGTTCATGTGGTTAGGATTCCATCATTTTGGTGTCTTTTATGAAGAATTTGGCTACTTTCAAAGGCACTCAATAGAGGTTAAGACCAATTGGTTGAAAGAAAAAAAAAATTTAATTTCCATAGATACTGGATTAAGAAGAAGGCTCCATTTGGTACAATATTCTTCTTCCAAAACACTCTTCTGCGTCCCTAGTTTCGTCAAAAAGGCTCTAAAAAAATTACCCGATGAGACAATTGGATCTCTATATGATGTCCTAACACAATGCAACAATAATACATTTATAACACCTTACAACAACCCGGGAATCATATTACTCAAGTTTCGAACGATGGTTTCTTATCTTGGATAAACCTAGTTTAACCAAAGATCTTGAAGATATACAGTAATCAACATACTGACATAGATCGATTCTAGTGGTGAGTGCCCGCATGAACTCTCGTAATATGGGTCATCTTTGTAAAGAAAATTCAATTGATTCTAGAAGTTGAACATAGAAAATACTCAATAAAGAACTCTACCGCACCATCCTCTTTGCGATGTTTCCAATGGCCGCCAAATTAGTGACTAGATGTATTAATCAGTATATATACCAAATCCTTGAGGTAAATTATCATCATCAAACAGATGAAACCAACTTTATGCATTGCGAGCATTTCTAAGGACTCTCGGGCCTTCACATATTTGGAAAGGATACTAATCTATTCACATCATCATCATCTTCTTTTCCTTCCGCCGCTATCTGTCTTTCCCGCTTCAGTAAAATTGTTTACTAATTCCCATATTCCCTGATTATCGCACGTTTACTGCATTCCACCTTGCATCATATGGAATTCAAGGCACTGAAATAAAGTTAGAATACCTCCTAAATCATCATATCACTAGATTCACAAATCCCAAGAGCCTCAAACGGGGAAGGCAAAAGGCATTTCCCTGCTAACGCTTTACTACTCCTCTTTACTCCCCTCTTTTTACTTATTTTTGGTTTGCTATACAACCTACGCTATTTTCATACTTCAATTATCCAGTTTATCTTCATTAAATCTATCGAAGCCACCACATTACTCCAAAAAGAGGGGAAAAAAAAAAAAAAAAAAGAAGAAGAAGAAAATGAACTCATCTGCATAGCCAAACAGAGTATGATATTGGTAAAAAATCGCGATTCAAGATTGCAATACATGCGGTGAGAAAGTAGGACTAGAAAATATTTAGTCGGTTTCCGTACGTAATATCGTGTTCTGCATATCGCAATGAATCGGTTATGATATATATTCTGCGGTGTGACGAGAAAACAGAGAAGCATGCCCTGATATACTTTCGCTCCAACTTTGTTTTGCCTACTAGCAATAAACGGACCGTTGAACATTAAATGCGCAATCAGAGTAAAGCAAAAAGGACAATATGATATTGATATTGATCATACACCAACACATAGCATCAAAATCAGCGACAAATACATCAATCACCTGTTTGAGCTCCGGCCGCGACAACTTCGACATCCCGAAGAACTTGATCGCATCCGGCCCCGTGATTCGCCCATCCCCATCTACAAATGCGGCAAACCCCAAAACCCAGAAAGTTAGGGCACGAAGATGATGAGATTACAGAGATCCATGCTAAAACCCTCCCGAATACCTGAATCGGCGGAGGAGAACCATTCCTGGTAGATCTTTTGGTCCTCTCTCGAGCACGTACTCACCGGAGACGATCCGATGTCCATGGCGGTGGGTATCCTTAGAGAGAGAAAATCAAGAACTAGAGAGAGAGAGAGAGAGAGAGAGAGAGAGAGAGGGAGAAGCGAGGGTTTGAGAAGGGGGGAGGAGAGAGATGATGAGGAAAGAGACTGGGATGGGGAATTTGGGGGGGGGGGGGGGGGGGGGAATTTGATGGTCAGCGGATTTTGAACGACGAGCGCTCGAGTTGTTTTTCTTTTTCGAATTATATTTTTTGTAACCTTTAAATCAAGAATTTACGTGTCACCATAAAATACAAAATACGACACTCAGACTCTCAGACTCTCAGGTATCGTTTGGTTTGGGGATAAGCAAAAAGTAGCTATTCCAGAGATAGGTATAAATTGAGGAATAAGCGAGGATTATATCAATTTTACGTTTGGATGAAAAGTGGGTTATATTCGAGAATAAGAAAAATAGCGTTTGGGTAGTTAGATAGGAATAATAGGAATAAAAGTAATTATAGTAGTTAAATAATAATATTATATGTAATTAATTAACATCAAAATATTAAAACTATTAAGTAAATGATATTTAATAAATTAATTAATTACTTTATCATGAATATTTTAAATAATCATAAATGCTAATTAATAAATTATTATAAATTAATTAGGAGATTAATTAATCATTAATCAATTATCCTAATTAATTAATCATTAATCAATTAACCATGAGTACTTTTAATTAATAAATTAACTAACTATAAATAATTTGATAATTTAACAAATTAAGCAGGAAAAATTAATATATTAGTAAATTAATAAATAAATAAAATAATTATTTAATTAGTTATATTTGTAAAAATATTAATTAATTAATAAATATATATATATATATATATATATTAGTTAATTAATTAATAAAATATTATATAATATATTAATTAATAATATTTTATTATTAAATTAGTAGAGGTATAAAGAGGATAAATTGTTATTCCACCAAAAGGTGGAATAACAATTTCCTCTCTTAACGGGTTATTCTAAAATAACCCGTTAAGAGGGGATTACCTAAACTTATATCCTCCTCTAGTGTTTGGATGAATTAGAGGGATAAAGTGGTATATTCCCACTTTATCCCTCAACCAAACAATGCCTCAGAGTAGTTTTTTTTAAATTATATCTTGTCAAAAGCTTATTGGCACTATAAAATATAATACTTAAGGTTCATAAAAAATAATAATATATATATATATATATATATATATATATATATATATATATATATATATATAACTAGGCTACTTTATTAATAGCACAACGTCATTAGTGCTAGAGTTTTTGGTAGTTGGATTGAGAGATGTGCGGTTAGGATGATGTGGGCCCCTTGGGGTTAAGTGGGTAGTTGGTTGAATAGTATGATCTAACGGGTGAAAATCATTAAAGGGGTGAATCTAACGGTGGAAAACTTGATAGACTGAGTCTTCGTCTTATTGATAGCATAATGGACTCTATATATATATATATATATATATATAGAGAGAGAGAGAGAATTGAGCTCCTATGCTTTTAGAAGTACCAAGTTATTGGTGCTTGCAAGTTTTTAGCCATTTGATTGATAGATGTGCGGTTAGGATGATGTGGGCTTAAGTGGGTGGTTGGTTGAATAGTATAATCTAATGGGTGAAAATGATCGAAGGTGTAGATCTAACGGTAAAAAAATCACAAAGATTAAGGGCTTGGTGCTTTTACAAGCACCATAGCGGACTATATATATATATATATATATATATATATATATATATATATATATATATATATATATATATATATATATATATATATATATATATATAGAGAGAGAGAGAGAGAGAGAGAGAGAGAGAGTCTGGCCGCTATACTATCAATAGACGAAACACTCTACCAAGTTTTCCACCGTTAGATTCACCCCTTTGATAATTTTCACCCGTTAGATCATACTATTCAACCAACCACCCACTTAACCCTAAGGGGCCCACATCATCCTAACCGCACATCTCTCGATCCAATGGCTAAAAACTTGGTAGCACCAATGACTTGGTGCTATTAATAGCATAGTAGCCTAGTTCTATAGTATGATCTAACGGGTGAAAATCATCAAAGGAGTGGATCTAATGGCGGAAAACTTGGTAGCACCAAGTATTTCGTGCTATTGATACCATAGCAGTCGGACTCTATATGTGTGCCTGTAATTAAGGTTTTAAATGTACGTTAGCACCGACCGTATCAATCTTGCTATACCGTGATACAGTGCACGTACCGATGACACACTTCAAAACTCCTATTCTTTAAATTAGTAAATAATTTTTTTAATAAAATTTAAAAAAATGTGATAAAATGACATAATAAATAGTTATAATATTTTATTGCTAAGAAAATAAATATTTCATGCTATTGTGTGTTGGCACATAAGAATTTTTTAACCGACATATCTCGCACTCGGCATGCACGTACCGCATCGTCTTAGGTAAGTTTCCGGTACAACCCAAATCACGACACTTAAATCCTTGACCGTAATGGTACGAACTATTTATTTTCTTTAGTAATAAAAGATATTTATTATTTGAGTGTGCTATCGGCACGCAAACTGTATCTTTACTGGCACGAAACAGCACAGTGAATACGATCTTGTTCGGATGGACACTTTAATCCTTGCCTTAAACATTAATTTATTTATAAGGATAAAATACAAAAAAAAACAAACTATATGTAAATATTCACTGTTTTAACTATTTTTTTCTCTTTGATCTTTAAAACTTTTTTTTTATTCTTTCAAAATTTCAAAAGTATTTTCAAGAGTTCAGGGCTATATTTGATATTTTATCCTTTCAAAATATCAAATATAAAACTAAATTTAAAATTGAGTCTGCAAATCAAAACAATAAATTAAATTCAAACTAAAACTTAAAATTTAAAATTTACTTCAAAATTCTAAAAATAAACCATACTTTTCAATATAAATATATTAAAAAATTAATATTTAAAAGTGAATTGACAATTCAAAACATAAAACTAATTTACAGTCCAATTCGAATTCAAACTATAGAATATAAATTAAATTCTAATTTGAATCTATAAATTTAGTTTAATTTAAAATTTGAATTTTAAATGTAAAGTTTTAATTTAAATTTAAACTCGTAGATCCAATATAAAATATTTAATTGAGCTCCTATGCTTTTAAAAGTACCAAGTTATTGGTGCTTGTAAGTTTTTAGCCCTTGGATTAATAGATGTGCGGTTCGGATGATGTGGGCCCCCTTGGGTTTAGTGGGTGGTTGGTTGAATAGTATAATCTAACGGATGAAAATGATCAAAGTCGTGGATCTAACGGTAAGAAATTCACAAGCACCAAATGCTTGGTGCTTTTACAAGCACCATAGTCGGACTCTATATATATATATATATATATATATAATTGAGATATCTTCAGACACATATCTGTTATGCTCGAATTCAATTTAGAATTTGGCATAAAAGGTTAGATTAGAAAATTGATGATTATTCAAGAATCGAAATCGAAATGAAACTCTATTTGTTGGTATTTGATACGCCGAAACTCTATTTCCATTTTCTCCATTCCTAAGCGGGAAAAGAAAAAAAGATAAGCCAAACATGCCCTAATTAGTTGGGGACATGCCAAACTCTTTTGTCTCCATGGTGGGTCCTTTCCAATATAACCTAATTAGCTCATTTGAAAAACAAAGAAAATTGTTATAGTTTATGGTTTAAACTTTATTGTTGGCATTCGGTTAAATCGAATCGGGTGCGCCCATGATCGGGCTCGATCCGACGGTTGTTACGTTGTCTAATTGGATTAGAATTAATCTCGCTTTTAATTGGAAAGCTATTTGGAGATAAATTCTAATCATGTTAGGATAACAATTTGTAACCGATTTGGCCTTATTCCTAACGCAATTAGGATTCTGAAATCCCCTATAAATATACGGGCGATCCCACATTAAAAGACATACGGAAAAACGAAAGTTCTCCACATCCTCCGTTAACCTATTATTCTAGAGGGACTTGGGACTTGAACGGTGGATTTGCGATCGTTCTCGTTTGTAGTTCGATCCACCGCGAGTTCGGAGTACAAGAAGATTGATCAAGGACGATCCAAGGACGCGTAAATCAACTTCCACGATCCGGGCGTTGTAACGCGAATCGCTTCCGCAAAAGGTACGAACGAATACTTCCGCTGCGTTCTACATTTATAAATTTAAACTATCGTACTCAAGTCCTACGTGCAAATTTAGTTAACTAAATATTAATATATCACTAATATAAAAAAAATATAATATTGTTATTATTATCGTGTTATCAATCATAATATTATTATATTATTTTTTATATTTGCAAAATATGAGTTGTGGAATTTAACGGTAACAGCTTAGAAGGTTCACGATAGAAAATTGTATTGTATTATTCCTCTCATAGTTGAAGATCACTAGTGTACAACTTACTAGAAAATATTGTAATTATAAATAATTTATTTGATTATATGTAGTTCGAGGTGAATTTTAAAAGTTTATCACTTTGCATGTGGTGGCAGGATTACTTTTAATGTAGAAAAAAAATATTTTCTATTTGGAAGTGATTAGGGTGGTACATTTTATTTAAAATTATTTTTTTCTACTACTGCGGCCAATTTGGATACAGTTCTATCTACTACAGCTGTGCCACACATAATGTATTTTCAACTACAATAATTGGATTCAAATATATTAAAATACGAATCTGCGTGTAATTATATCTATAGTATTTTTTTTAAAAAAAATTAAATTTATTCCAAAAAAACGGCCTGGATTAGAACGTTTGTCAGTCCTGCGAAAAACATCCCAACATCTTTACCTAAATTCGAAGCAAGTGGCGACTTTCGGATTACGACGTATATCAATCCTTAGAGGAAAATAAGCAAATACCCAAAATGCAGCTAAATTCGAAAAAGTATACATTGTCGCACTTACACTATGGGCCTGTTTGTTTTGGTGTAAGTGGAGTGATGGAACTCAAGTTCCATCACTTCCGTTATTTGTTTTGATGTAAGTGAAAAATATAATGTAACTCAAGTTACGTTAGAGCTCCACTTCACCTACTCTCGACTTCCTCCTCTAAAGTGCCGAACTCGACTTCCACCACACTCAACCTCCTCTAAAAAATTTATTAAACAGTAAAACCTAAACTCTACCTCCTTTATAATGGGTTAGAATTACCTTATTTATAATAAATTAAGATTATCTTTAAATAATAATAAAAAAATTAATTATATAATAGATTAAATTTTATAGTGGTAAATTTATTACTATATTTAGGAGATAATGTGATCCACTTACTTACATCAAAACAAACAACGGAACTCAAAACATTAATTTTACCAGCATCAAGTTACATCAAAACAAACAACAGAAGTGATTGAATTTACTTTCGGACAGTACGAGTTACGTCAAAACAAACAACAGAAAAATAATCACACTTCAGGGAAACTCAAACACCACTACACTTGACTTACGTTGAATCTACAAATACGTCAATCCAAACGCCCCCTATATCATTAGCGACAAGCTAATTATATTTCTCTTTTTGAAAAAAACGTATAATAAAAATATTTTTCTATTAATTATGATAGAACGAGTGAACTCAAAGGGAACAATCCTGTTGATGGGGAACACTGTGTTAGCAATATAACTGATACATTCTAATTTTTTTTGCTAAACTCAGAATTTCCTCAGTCATTTCAAACGAAAAGCTGACCTGTGCTTCCAGTGAAATTAGTCAAGCAATTAGCCGCTAATTTCGTGTAAGAAATATAATAATATTTTAATAAAAATAATATTTATTATATTTTATTAGTTATGTCCATATTGTGTTCGTGTTTTAATATTTTGGATGTTGCGAAGTTGCCATGTTGGAATTGTTTTGTGTTTTCTGTTTTATGTTCCTTGTCAATGTCATAGTATAAAACAGTAAAATGTGGTTTTTTTTTAATCATAAGTTGATAACATAATGAATGTGTGTTTGGTCTAAAATTAATGAAGTGATTAGAGTCAAAAGTGGTTTTACCTTTAATTTGGCAGTCTCATTATTAAAATTTGATCTGATTTTTAGAATCAATATTCTAATTTTTCAAGGTCCAAAATCAGAAATAGTTAAAATATACTTACTGAAATCTAATTATGATTTTAGATTCAAATTTTAAATTTTAAATGTAAATTTGATTCAAAATTTATAAATTTTAAAATTTAAATTTCAAAATTTATGTTTGAATTTTATATTTTAACTTTTAAATATTAAATATTAAATATTAAATATTGAATATCAAATATTAAATTTTAAATCACAAATCTCAAATTTTATATTTTAAATTTAATTAATATCTTAAATTTCTAAATTTAAATTTTATATTGTGAAAATTTAAAATTTAAAATTAGAAATTTTTATATTCGTTTCTCCCAACTCCCAAGGCACAAGAGCCTAAAACCGGTTCCTAGGGTTTTAAAAGGGTTGAGTCGTCGTCGTTCGCGGAACAATTACCACCGACGCGCGAAACGAAACCGATGCTGTTCAAATCCGTCGCATCCGCCATTAATGGCCGCGAGCTCCGGAGAGCACTCTCCTCCTCCTCCTCCTCCTCCTCCTCCTCCTCCTCTCCCTTCATGGCGGGGGTGCGGTGCTCTTCTCATGGCCGCCGCAGAGTCATCGACGTGGCCGCTAAGGACGGCGAGCTCCGCGTCTTCCTCGTCGCCGGTGAGGTCTCCGGCGACGCCCTCGCCTCCCGCCTCATGGCCTCCCTCAAGAGCGTCTCCCCCGTCCCCGTCCGCTTCGCCGGAGTCGGAGGGTTAGTTTCGTGTAATCGCGTCCCCCTTTGTCTCTGCTTCTGCTTCTGCTTTCAGCTGCAGTTGTATGTTTGACTCTGCATGTGATTCTATGCTTCTGTTTTTAGTTGTAGTTATCTGTACAGTGTTGGTGAATTTGAAAGGTTTGAAGCTACTGCTGTGTTGGAAAGTAGAATAGTGAGCTTCAGCTGCAATTAGAAAAGTTTGGGGTTTCTGCTGCAGCGAAAAGTCGTACAGCGATTTTCAGGTGCAAAAGCAACGCTCCGAAGTGGAGCTTTTGATGACTCTGTGTCTATTTCTGCTCTATGTTGCAGTTATTTGGCTTCATTTGCAATTAGACAAGTTTGGAGTTTTTGCTGCAGCGAAAAGTAGTATAGCGATTTTCGGGTGTAAAAGTAAGGCTCCGAAGTGGAGCTTTTGATGACTCTGTGTCCTTTTCTTCTCTGAGTTGCAGTTATGTGGCTTCAGTTGCAATTAGAAAAGTTTGGAGTTTCTGCGGCAGTGAAAAGTAGTATAGCGATTTTCAGGTGTAAAAGCAAGGCTCCAAAGTTGAGCTTTTTATGACTCTGTGTCTATTTCTGCTCTAAGTTGCAGTTATGTGGCTTCAGTTGAGATTAGAAAAGTTTGGAGTTTCTGTTGCAGCGAAATGTAGTATAGCGATTTTCAGGTGTAAAAGCAAGGCTCCAAAGTGGAGCTTTTGATGACTCTGTCTTTTTCTGCTATAAGTTGCATTTATCTTTATAGCATTAACATGTAGAAAAGTTTGAAGCTGCTTCTATCACGGAAAGCAGAAAATTGATTTTCAGGCCTAAAAAGCTCCATTTTGGAGCTTCTGATTCGGCGACATGGATAAGCTGTTAGGAGAACTTAATTAATATAAATTGCTTCTACTAATAGTACAACCCAAAAATAATTTTCTCAAATAGCACTATACTTTATAGCAGGGCCAAACAGGTTCTAAGTATCCTATCTTTACCTCTTCTTGCATACTCCTACTTGGTTACACATAAATTGCCGAATTGGAATCCGGTTCGCATTTCGCTAATTTCCAGTAGGACTTCCATAGTGTTTATGCTAGCAAGTAATATCTTTTGTTAACAAACAAGTGCAACTAAGCTCTTTCTTACTGGAAAATGATAGGAGTTATGTAAGTCTGTCTGATGGAAATCTGATTAGGTCTTTTGCTGCATTGATGTGTGAATTTATGTATGTATCACTAGTTGTATGTTGTCAATTTGTTTGTTGTATGTGTTGATACTTTGATAACCATGTCTGCATAATATTGCACGGTTCATCTCAAAATAGCCATCTTATGTCTGAAATACTCTTTTATTGATTCAGGTCATTGATGCACAAGGAAGGCTTGCAATCTATCTTTCCCATGGAAGAAATTGCAGTGATGGGTTTGTGGGAATTGTTGCCACACCTAAATAACATTAGGGTGAAGTTGTGCGCAATCTAATCTTTTCTCCTTGTTGTTACTACTCAATGCGCTTTACTGTGTCATTGAAGCTCCCACTCATATAGTGAACTTATATGTCACAGATTAAGCTAAAGGATACTACAGAATCAGCTATATTATTCCAACCTCATGTTGTTGTGACAGTTGACTTAAAAGGATTCTCGTTCCGCTTTTTGAAACTGCTCCAAGGTACAAAGGAGCTACTTAATGAACTTGTGCATATGTTTCCTTTGTCAAACTTGTGATATTATTATCTTGTATCATGTAGGGTGAACTAAATAGATGATGTTATACAGGTAGATACATACAAAATACTAACAGTCCTGTACATGTTCACTATGTTGCGCCATCATTCTGGGCATGGAAGGGTGGTGAAACTAGGCTTAAGCATCTACGCCACTTTGTGGACCATATCTTGTGTATACTTCCATTTGAAGAAGAAATATGCCGATTAAATGGATTACCAGCTACATACGTGGGCCATCCCTTGTTGGAAGAAGTCATATTCTCAAGTAAGGTAGGAACTCTTGTCATCATCCTTTTTATATTTTCAAGGTAATTTTTATTTACCTTGTTGTTTTCATATTAATCGTTTTTTATTTAATTTCCAAGTGTTGTTTGCAAAATTATTTACTTTTAATCTTATTTTGTTAGATATATGGTGAAACGTCATCAACTTATTGGTTGGTTGAAGATTTTTCTCCAATTCAAACTTGAAAGCAAGTACGACACCACGAAGAAAACCTTATGGAAGATGATCTTGTCCAATTTAAATAATGTTGTGATAAACCCTGCTGACCGTTCATGATTGAGGGTTAAAAAAAAATGTTCTTCAATCTGTTCAGCAATTTTCGGAGAGCCTTTCCTTCTGCAGAACTGCTGCTTTTTTCTCCTCTTTGGCCTTTTCTTCCTTCTTCAACACTCGTGGAAAGCTTCCACGTCAAAGAGTGACTAAATAAAGATACTAATCTAGTTACAAAATAACACCAAACTACCTAATCAATTGCGAAACATTATCCATTGTTTTGGTTATAGCCCTGACGAGCGCATGACTTGAAGCCTTGTTGTCAGTAGTGGTGAAGAAGGTACTTCCTGATTTAGGCTGTGCCATGGCTCCATGAATAAGGGTTCATAATTTAATGATAAATTTCTATATCTAAATTAAGTATAAATTGATCAGACTTTTGATCCATGTATATATCAGCAGATTAAGGATGTTATTGTTGCCAATTACCTGAAGGATTACCTGTAGGTGGATAAAGAAGGAACTGTTTATAAGTACATGTAGAGTCTTTCGAAGTTGAACTGTTTAAGTTATTAAGTTTGCATCTCAACGATTAAATTATTGATTTTGTTGATCAGTCTCTACCCTCTTGCGGATGTCGCTATATTCCTGTAATGTCTCTTTAAAATCTATGGAATGAAGGATGGGATTCATGTAGTAGTTTGTTAATAATAGGTACTTAGCAGCTTTTTTTTTTTTGTCAAATTATATTTAAAAGACATGTTATTTCTTCTTTGTGAGCATGAAGCCACTTATACATCCTGACCCAGTCATTCAATAATACAACTCAAGTTTCTGAACATATCTCTGTCCGCATGGTAAGACCAGTCCCTCACTATAACATATAGTTATGGAATCAAGGATTTAAATGCCCATTGGCATGGACTGTGCCTACCGCTCCATACTATGCTAATAACATATCAGCACGATATAGTCGTCATGCCAATGGAATAGCTCAAAATTCTCTTTTCATTGAATCTAGCAAGTAGTTATATCAATAAAGTACCAAAAATTATAAAGATATATATTACAAGTAATTATAATATATTGATGCTAAAGAAATTAAATATTTCATGCCATAGTGGGTACACTGGTTAATTTTGTGAACGACACACTTCAACACGGCACGACATGCGTCGTGTCGTACTGTGCTAGCAAGTGCTCGGCATTATGCTATGCCATGACACTTGAATCATTGTGCGGAATAATTCTTCATAATGTTCTATGTAGTTAGTAAAGTTTTTTTTTTTTGGTGCTAACAATCATTAACTTTTTTCTTGGCAACTATAGATCAACAGTACTTTTGTTGCATAAGTAGAAAATATTCCATATAATTTACGGGTTTGTACTTCCCAATGGTTTTGCCTTATAAAGCGAGCATTTCTAGATTCTACAAATCTATGCTTAACTCACTTGTCTATTCAAATATTTTCTAGTTTCCTAGTGCAGTTTTCTTGGTGGATGATTGAATCACTCTCTTGTTGTTTGGACTTAATTATCTTTCTTATACTAGCAATGTTTTTTGAAGCAAGCGATGGGTAAGAAGTTGGTTGCTATTCATTGTAGCCAACAGAATGTGGTACTTAATTATAGATTAGCATTTCTTAGTAAATTGGGTAAGTAGATTGCAGTATTATTCTTAACATAATGTGGGATTAGCAAAATGGCATGAACAAAATAGGAACAAAATCTGAAATGTTGAAAGGCAACTAACTAGCTTCTTTCTTTGTTGAAGAGTTTATTTTATCTTCTTTGGGGAGTTTAGTGCCTGTAAGAAATCAACTTGATGGTTGCCTTAATGTTGGAATCTATTTTATAGGAGTTGGAACCATCATTTGATAAATGCAAGTTTCAAGGAAATGTTGAAGCTTTTCGACAGGAAAATGGATTATCCCCAGGTTATTGACTCATCTGCTTCCATCTTTATTTAATGCTATTGTCTGTGAGATGAGTTTATTTGGCTGTGTATTTGCCAGTCAACTTAATACTTGTAATGGGCTTAGTATCCAATGACGATGGGTGTTGTATTTCTGTGATATAACACCTAACAGTTTCTTGCATATCAACTTTATTTCTCCACCCAGGAAAACAAGTGCAGTAATTCCATTATACTAGTGCCGCTATACTTTTTATTTTTCTTTCATGCAATTACCTCAGTAAGGGGAAGAATAACTGCATGGATTCGGTGACTCCTATGCACGTGGTTGAAAAGGTGAGAATGCCTAATAATGCTTAACTAAGTAATTGTGCCATTAGATTTTGCAAATTAAACTGTGATTCCAGTTACTGAGAAGTGCTTACTATTGCTATTGTGAGTTTACATGCAACCAAGGTTTTACCACCAGTTAGTTGTCTGATTGTTCATTTTACAATTATGCTAAAAAATTTTAATTGTCTTCAATTATATGAATTGCCATCCTCCTCTTGGTTTTGGTGGTTCTTGGACTATTATGTGTTGGCATGTCCATAAATATGATTTGAATTGTCAAAGTGAAAATAATATATTATAATACTGCTATAAATGCTTTTCCCGGTACTGCTGTCGTTAAGCTTTCTTGATTTTCTTCATTCTTTAAGCAAATTATACCTTAATTTCTTATGCTTATAGCAATTAACTTTTCTAAATCGTTCACCTATGATGCTACAGTATGGTGATTCGTATGCTAAAATTTGACGAAATGTCGCCGATTGATTCTTTCAAATATTAGAAATAAGTGACATTTTTCCACATGTACCCCTCCCAAATGCATGTATATATACCCTTCTAGTTCTCAGACAGAAGGATAGGTGCTATTTTATATGTCACAAGGGCGTCCTTCTGTTGATGAATACTTGAGCTTCCTTCGCTTTATGTTGCTCTACATGAGTTGCCCTTTTCTCTAGCTGTACTTTTAGATTCTTTTTGACGTGCTGTAACTCTAACATTTTTCAATACATGGGTTACCAACTAAGTCTTTCCATCAGCTGAAACAAAATTTATATTTGACAGAGTCCACAATCATTACCTTACTACCTGGAAGCAGGCTACAAGAGGTTACTTGCATGCTTCCCATCTTCTTGAAGACGGTGGAATTAGTAAAAAATTCAATCCCTGAGGTCTCAACTATCATTCCTGTCGCACCCAACCGCCATGTGGAGACTTATATTAACAACGCTATTCGGTCATGGCCTCTTCCCGCTATATTGATACCTGGGGAATCAATGGAGAAAAAGTATGAGGCTTTCAGGGTGAGCTCACAATATAAGTCTTTAAAGCATGCTAGATAATTTATTTTATAGAATTACAAATTTGTTGTGACCAGTTCAAGAGTTTATATTTTCTGGCTTTCTTTAGAGCTTATAGTGTTTGATATAACCAAGCGTCCATGTCACAACATCAATTACAGTTGTAAATGCAATATTTCCATTTGATAATAATGGTAATTATATAGTTAATATTTCAGATGTTTCTACTTTCTGTCATGAAGTGTCTATGCTTTGAGGACAGTTGTTTACAATACAATTTAGTTGTTCTTTTTATTTGCTGGTTTGGGAAAAGCAATGTGTTACACAACTTATCAATTTCTGCATATTGTTGCTCGAGTAGTTTTAGTTTCTGCCTATTTACTGTTTTCATGCAAGGTCGTATTTTGCACTATTCCGAGTTCTTTCTTGTCAATGGTAAAGAAGTTACACATCATTATTATCCACTTTTGATGTCCTAATAGTAATAATAATTACTCGTATTACAGCGAGGTGCCTTTTTTGTTGCTGCTAATGCTTTGTTTCTGTAGGCTTAGCTGATCTGAAATCTTTCACAATGTTTGGCCTATTTGATTTCATTGAACATAATCTTTTTCTTCTTTGAATTTTTTTTTTTATTTGCAGGCTAGTAAAGCTGCATTATGCACTTCTGGTTCAGCTGTTATGGAACTTATGCTGGCAGGACTTCCTAGTGTGGTTGCGTATCGAGCTCATTTCATCACGGAGTGTATTGTCAAATTAAGGACGAAGCTAAATTTTATTTCGCTTCCCAACATACTTTTGGATTCAGCTATTATACCAGAAGTGCTTTTTCGTGCTTGCACATCTGATAATCTAGCCACAAAACTTAGGTGAGTTTCTCTCTCGCATGCACTTAATAATAACTTTCTCCTTCTAATGTAAATTTTTTTTATCCATATTTTAGGACAATTATGTTTCGTCGCCTTTGTACCAATTAACCATCATACCGTAAAATACCTGGAAACAAGCAACCCATCTTTATTGTCGAATAATAGAACCACAATATTATCATAGCAGAATCACGAAGTTTTATTTTTCAGCATCTAACTTTTTATAGTAAGGTGGTTTGAAGGCGCTATTTCCGAGGCAAAAACATTATTGCAGAATGCAAAGATTTCTTGTCCGCCTGTTCGCGTTTCCCTGGGTTTCTCCAATCATCCCCTTTTTTTTTAGTTTTCTGCAATTTATGTACACTTGCAAATTACGAAATGAAACAGTTCCTTTAATTATATGAAGTAGATCTCTTCTTTGTTTGGACTTTTGTAGACTATAATAAGTTAATTTTGTTTGTATCGTAGGACCAATCCCGTTGTTCAAATTTCTGTAGTTTTATATATATTGACTAGTATGAAAATGGAGATAGTCTACGTGCGGCGTATACATGGGTGGACGGACGAATACTTCTATGGGAGCTTATGCAGTTGATATAAAGTGAAAAAAGCAAGAATAATCGACAAATAATAATAAAAGAACACCTAGAAGAATCTAGATTTATGACCTACTTAAGTAAATTCCGGTGCGACATTGCGTATGCTCGCCACTAGTTTCAACATCTAGATTTCTTTGACAAAACTAATCCCTATTTTCGTTTGTTCTCGCTCCAGGGAAGTACTCTTTGACGACGAAGCTCGTCGACTGCAGATTTCGTCTGCTGAAGAGGTCCTTCGAATTCTGCACAATCCGATCGCGCAGCGCAGCAATTCAATACTCGACCAGTTAGGTTTTTCCTCGTGTAAATGCTGCCCTAGCATGATTGCCGCATCAACGGTGCTTTACGCAGAAAAGCTGCAAAAAAAAAACCATGGGTTAGACTCAAATTTTGCTCCTTAGATGTTAGAGAAAGATTAATCATGCAATAGTATTCTCTTTTTTTCACGGCAATCCCTGCAATATCTTGAATTTGCATCAGATGCCCATTTCCTGCAATATCTTCGAATACTTGTTAGTGCAAAAGTTGCATTTGTGTTGCTTGTCTACAACCTCCGAATTCGAAAATACTTAAAATTTTTTAGGTTTGTTTTTTCACAATGGTGATGTACACATTGTATTTATTTTTGATTTAATAGCGGATAAATGCTGTTTACTGTATCCATTATTTTCCTTAAATTCTTGTAGTCGTAAGAGTTGTTGCTTGTTTGGGATTTGAATATGCTAAAATAAACTACCATTCATTGGTGACTAACAAAGCCTGGTGTATGAACTAGTAAGCGACTAAAATTTAATAACATAAAAAGTTATCTAGTAAAATTATTATTTTTTTTAAAATTGATTGTTATTTTGAAATCATTTAAAGTTTAGATTTGTTGTGAAACAACTATTGTATTCTAAAAATTTAGATTGTTAGAGAACGGTATTTATATGTTTATATATTTAATACTTCCACTCATGTCTGGACTTGAGATTTTTTGGTCGGGCCATGATGTGGGCTTGAATTAAGTAGGAGGAAATTAATATGCTAGAAGCCTGGCGTGATTCGAACTCCGAACTGACTCTAATACAATGTGAAACAATCGTTGTATTCTAAAAATCTTAAACCGTTAGAGAACGGTGTTTATATATTTTTATATTTAACATTTGTTGCTTATATTTTTACCACTACATCACTTGTTTGTATGTTTTTTTTTTTTTCTTAGAGAAATGTAGGAATTTTTTTTTATGAATAATCCTATTAATTTTTATAATTATAAAAATAATTTTTTTTAAAAAAAATTTATAAAAATAAATTTTTAAATGCGGTGAATGATTCACCGCATTCATAAATCATAACTACTCATAAGGAGTAAACAAAGAATAAAAGTAGTGAATCATTCACCGTTTTTACCATCACAAAAATATAAAAATAAATGAAAAAAATAAAAAAAGCGGTGAATCATTTACCGTTTTTATAAAATCATATTTATAAATAAAAATTTAATATGTCTATTTTTAAAATAAAATTTTATGAGAAGACTATTGCACTAAAAAATCCGAAATGTAGCGCACTCTAGGCTTCATATTTTAGTTAAAAATATGAAGTAATTAGATTTTGAACTTAGAATTCAGATATTAATCGTAATTTTTTTTCTTGTTTCTCTTCATTCTTTCTGAACTTTTTAAAAACTAATTTTTTTTTTAAAATTCTAATATTAGATCAAATAATCTTTTTAAAATTTTATTTGGCCAATTAACTCTTTCCTTATCTTGTCAGTTTCGTGTCATATTGGGCAAAAATAGTTTCTCATTTTTGAAATTTTATTAAAATTGAAGAATGATTTATCTTTTTTTGATTATTATTCACTTTGACATTTTGAGTTGGACAAAATAAGATTATTTGGCCGAATAAAATTTTGATAGAATTATTTAGCCAATTATATTTTTTTTATAAGAGTTTATTTGAAAAAAAAATAATTCTCATTCCGTGTGTGTGTGTGTGTATCGAGCCGAAAAATCGCTCGTGTTCGCCTCGTTTAATAAACGAATCGAACACGAGCCTCACTAACTAGCCAATAAACAATAAATTAAAAAAAAATTAGATTAAATATATTAAAAAAATAAATTTATAAAATCTTACCTATTAGATTTTGATCTAATAGTTAAAATTTTATATACAAATAATTTTTTTTATAATTAAGCTCGTATTTATATTTTTATTTTACTAAAAATTAAATAATAAAAATATATATCACATATAATTTATTTATTTATATATAAAAATATAAATTAAATAAATTATATAAATATAAAATATATATATTAATCAATTAGAGGCAACAACGACGGCCAGTACTGGCTCGTGTTGTTATTAATTTATTAAATTTATTAGGTGTGTTTAGACTCGTTCTTAGCCGATCTCGAAACATTCGCGAGCAGCGAGGCTGGATTGCCACCGCTGTATGTGTGGTGAGGTATATTTCAAATACTGAAGGTTGATATTTGTGTGGCTTAGATTAAAGATTAAGATGAGGTGTTCGTCTCGTCTCTCCCTCCCTCATCATCATCATCATCATCATCTACCACTCCCTCCTCCTCCCCACACCACTCCTCCTCTTCCTCCTCCTCACCGGCGAAAATGGCGACCTCCTTTTCCGCCTCCGCTCCCGCCCTCCGCTCACCCCGCAACCTCTCCAAGCCTTTCCCCCTCCCCAAATTCTCCATCGTCGCCGCAACAAACCCTAACCCTAACCCTAAGCC
Source organism: Aechmea fasciata (assembly GCA_025177825.1). Lineage (NCBI taxonomy): Eukaryota > Viridiplantae > Streptophyta > Magnoliopsida > Poales > Bromeliaceae > Aechmea > Aechmea fasciata. Next base: position 8,064,594 of record CM045941.1, on the reverse strand, counting down.
CAGCAGCAACGAACCATCCCTCCACAGCCGCCTCCTCCGGGCGCTGGCACCGGCGGCGGCGATGGCGGCGGCGGCGGCGGCGGTTCCGGTGCCGGCGCTGGCGGAGCAGATAGAGAAGGCGGCGCTGTTCGACTTCAACCTGACGCTCCCGGCGATCGCGGCGGAGTTCCTGCTGCTGATGGTGGCGCTGGACAAGATCTACTTCACCCCGCTGGGCAAGTTCATGGACGAGCGCGACGCCGCGATCCGCGCGCAGCTGGGCGACGTGAAGGACACGTCGGGGGAGGTGAAGCAGCTCGAGGAGCAGGCGGCGGCGGTGATGAAGGCGGCGCGCGCGGAGGTGTCGGCGGCGCTGAACAAGATGAAGAAGGAGACCACGGCCGAGCTGGAGCAGAACCTCGCCGAGGGGCGCCGCCGCGTCGAGGCCGAGCTCGCCGACGCCCTGCTTACCCTCGAGCGCCAGAAGGAGGACACCATCCGCGCCCTCGACTCCCAGATCGCCGCCCTCAGCGACGACATCGTCAAGAAGGTTCTCCCCGCCCCCTGAATGCCTTCTTCTTTTTTTTCTCCTTCTCCTTCGAAAAAATATAAGAAACCCTAAACCCTAGATTTTGGTACTTGGTATATATTATTGCAATGCAATGCAATGCAATGCAAATACATTCTTCTTCTTCTTCTTCTTGTTGCTGCTTCTTGGCTATGTCTCCCTACTGTCTACTGATCTGATAAAAAGTTGTATATTGCTGTTGCTGTTATTGCCTGCAACCTGTTTGTGAAAATGCATAATAGGAAAAACTCTAGAATTCAATAGTTTATATTACAGATGTAGCGTCCTCAACCAATTATCTAGCCTTCTTCTTGTGTTCAACCATCCTATCATATTTATTAAAAAAATATTTTTATTATATATTTTTTTTTCTCAAAAAGAAGAAATGTGAAATGCAGCAAAAATATTTTTCTAATAATCATAATCGAATGTGCGAATTTTATGAGAGCAATCCGATTGATCGGAAATATAACATCATTCAATGTGACCGTCGCGTTCTAGATTTACGTGATGAAGTGCTATGTGGATAGTAAGGATTATGTATCGTGGCACGAGGTCGTGCGGGAAACTTGTCGATACGGTGCGTGCCGAGTCGTACCGATATGTGCCGGTCAAAAAAATTCTTATGTACCGACACATAATACATGAAATATTTATTTTCTTTAGCAACAAAATATTTTAACTATATATTATATTTTTTTATCATATCTTTTTAATTTTATTGAAAAAATTATTTATTAATTTTAAAAATAGAGAATTTTGAGCTGTGTCATTGGCACGGAGTCTGTATTGTGCCACTATCTTGTTGACACTATACGGCAAGGTGGATACGGCCTCCCTCGATGGATAGGATATGAATCTCACACTTTATACAGTAAAAGAATCAAAATTTACTAGTTTTATCATAATATGTTTAATACTAAGAATTCGAACAAGTGTTTTTTTACATCTAGCCCATGCACAAATTTGCTTTTGCAAATAGCACCTGCGAAATAATAATTGCATGCATGGCAGATGATCAGCTGTGGTGTTTAAGTTGGATATGGTAATTCATTTCTCGCGTTTTAGAACACATCAATAGAATTACCGTATTCTTTTTGAATTCTTTTTGACTAAGGGCATGTTTGTTTGGGCGAAAGTGGACTTTGGGTTGAAGTGGAGTTTGGACTGAGGTGGAGTTCGATGAAAATTATTTTTTTTTCTGCTGTTTGTTTCGTAGTTATAAAAGTGGAGTTTCATTAATTCTGCTGTTTATTTTGTAGAAAGTGTATGATGTAAAACTATAATTTATGTATAAATAATAAATAATTTAATAAATAAAAATAATATAATTATATTTTTATTTTATATAATTAAAAAATTTAATTTAAAACAACTAAATTATTTTTTTATACATAAATTATAATAATACAACAATAAAATTATAAAGTAAAAATAAATTTAATTAATCAATTTTTATCATATTTTAAATATATCAATCGAATAAAAAAATAATTAATACCATAATTAAATATAATTATTTTTATCTAGTATATTATTATTTTATTATTTTTTCTTCGTCCTCCTTCACCGTAATTGATGGATCGAAGTTAATTACGCCATTTCGGATTAAAAGTTTCAACCGTAATTATTTAATTACGCCATTTCGGATTAAAAGTTTCAACCGTAATTATTTTACGGCAAACCAAACAATACCCCCTTAGGGGCATTTGGATTGACGAATCGGTAGATCCAATGTAAGTCAAGTGTGGTAGTGTTTGAATTTTTCTAAAATGTGATTATTTTTTTGTTGTTTGTTTTGACGTAACTCGTACGATCTGAAAGTTAAATTCAATTACTTTTTCTGTTTGTTTTGATGTAACTTGGTGCTGGTAAAATTAGTTTTTTTGAGTTCCGTTGTTTGTTTTGATGTAAGTAAGTGGGTCCCATTATTTCCTAAATATAGTAATAAATTTATCACTATAAAATTTAATGTATTATATAATTAATTTTTTTATTATTATTTAAAGGTAATCTTAATTTATTATAAATAAGGTAATTCTATAAAGGAAGTAGAGTTTAGATTTTACTGTTTAATAAATTATTTAGAGGAGGCTGAGTGTGGTAGAAGTCGAGTTCGGCACTTTAGAAGAGGAAGTCGTGAGTAGGTGAAGTGGAGCTCTAACGTAACTTGAGTTATATTATATTTTTCACTTATACCAAAATAAATAACAGAAGTGATGGAAGTTGAGTTCGAACACTCCACTAGTCCACTTACACCAAAACAAACGGGCCCTAAAGAGTTCAAAATTTGATAGTAAATGCCATTTCTTTATTATTACTTGTATTATAGGCCCCACTAATGAAAATGAAGATTTTTCCAATCTTATCTATTTTTATAGATTTATTGAATTTATTTATAGCAGTGTTTTCTTAAAAATTACAGCAATGCTATCTGTATACTCTAGACTGTGTAAATCTTACACTCCCATCGAAGGCCTACAATTTTCTACCAGTCTCATCAACTTATTTTGTTTTTAATATTAAAAATCTAAAAGCGTATTGGATCGTGGTAGGGTATGAAATTTACAATCCAAATAATAGAAAAAGGAAAAAAAAAAAATTTAGAAAAAGTCAAGAAGATGTAGATACAATTAACCAGGCCGTGGCTACTATACTATTATGAGTATTAGAGCTCTCGTACTTATAAGTTGTTTTCGATGATGGAGCTTCCGAATCGACGATCCACTCCGTTAAATATGATCTAGAGTATTTGAAACTTCTAGAAAATAAATTTCGTAAATTTTTGAAATCATAATATATAAAGTCCATCAAGCGGGCATAAAATGAACGGTTAAAATAAAACGACGTCCTAAAAAAGTATGATTAGATCCTTCAATTCAAGATCGGAGTTATTAATCTTTATCTCGGTAGTGAATAAAATTTTCTATCAAAAATTCAATAAATTTTAATTCTTTTACACTGTTAAACTAGCAAATATCTCATACCGGTCATTAAAAATTGTCAAATTTGTGACCTCTTGATCGTAAGGTAAATGATATCGAAAAATTATAAAATTTGATTCCTAGAAGTTTTAAATGCTGTAAATAACGTTTAACGGTATGGATCATCGATTCGGAAGTTCTATCATCGAAAACGATTTATGAATTCGAGGGCGATAGTACTTATAATAGTATAGTAGCCGGACCCCAATTAACCAAAAGAATGGCGCTTCTCCAATCTTCTAACTCCCATTTGAATGTTGGAATAATATATTTAATAATTATTTATGCGGTTTGAAAATTTATTTGTATGATTGAGAGACAGGGTTTCAAATTTTGCTCCTTAAAAGATCTTGGCATCGATTATTTGGCGGATATAGACCATATTTTATTTATAAGATAATTTATTTTATTCTAAAAAATGACTTAGATATCGCAATATGATGTTCATTCGAGATATTCGATCACATTCTTTATCTTCCAAATCCTATATATTTTTTGACTGAATCAAAAAGATATATCGAATAAGATATTCACTTATTCAAACTGAACCCTGTATGGATGCATGTGTGAAACAACCGTTGTGCTCTAAAAGCTTAAGAGTATTTAACACTCCCCTTCACGTCTGGGCTCGAGACTTCGTGGTCGACACATGACGTGGGCTTGAATTAAATAGGAGGAAATTAATATGCTAGGAGCCTGACGTGACTCGAACTCAGGACCTATTGCTCTGATACCATGTGAAACAACCGTTGTGCTCTAAAAGCTTAAGCTGTTAGAGAACGGTGTTTAAACATTTTTATATTTAACAGCATGGGTACTTTTTTTTTTTTTTTCTTTCCTCTTCTTGATTTTCTCAAGAAACTTTATAGTATTTGCTTGGTGATGAGTGTGTTCATGTCTAAAATTGAATACCATATTTGATTTTTAACTTCTTTTTCTTTTTTGAATAAGATTAATAATTTTACAATCTTATTTGGATGTCGGAATAAATTATCTGTTGATATTCTATTCAGTATGGCAGTTTTTTTTGTTGTAATTAGAAGCTAGAGATGTGGTTGAGAGTCTCAAATGGAATAGGATGTTTAATTTAGCCTTCAAAGTTATTTTTTTAAGTAAGATAAATTACTTTGTAAGCGAAATATTACCAAACCAAATTATGGATGTTGAAACTTTTTAAGAAACAAAAATCAAACTCTAAGCATTCAATTATGTTGGAAATAATAATCCAAACTTAATTAAAATATAATTAAAGATAAGTTTAAATTTTTTATTTGATTATGATTAAGATTTGTAGTTATTCAAAGAAAAGTTATATTTATTATCTATTATGATTTGATGGCTATATATATAGTTAGGCATGAATTAATTAGATGAATAAGTCATAATAGACATGGCCGATGGTGTCGTCCCGGATGTAATTATTTGCTTTCTATTAGTAAAGTATTAGTTTAGTTATCTTTTTCATTCTCCAATATCTTTTCTTCATATTATTTTGTTTTATTTTAAATCTTGAGTTACATAATCAGTATCAGCATAAATACCGCTTTCAAGTATCATAGCAAAATCACGCTTCCTTACAAATTATATATATAAAAAAATTTTACACCGAATAAGTTATTGCCGGATGAGTTATTTCGACATCCAAACAAGAATAAGTTATCTAACCAAACCATGGAAATCAAGAACCTTTTGGTTCAGGTATAAGCAAGAACTAGCTATTACAGAAATAGGTACAAGTATGGGGATAAGAAAAATAGCGTTTGAATGAAAATTGGATTGTTTCCGAGGATAAGAAAAATATTAGATAGTTTTATATAAAAAATAGAAGTGTTGGTGGGGATAACCGAGAACTACTATTCTCGGATAAAAAATTAGCGTTTGGGTATAAAGGGGGATAAGGGCCTATTCCTATCCCTATTCCCTAACCAAACAAAGCCTCCTTTTGTGAATGAAAAACTTTTTCATACTAAATAATATATTCCTGCGTGTAAAGAGGGCCAATTTTAAAACTCTTTGTAGTGTAGGAATACGCATAGAAAATTAGTACTTTTTTAAAACATAACCCTCTAGAATTTTGAAATTTGCAAAATAATTTTTTCAAACTTATATTTGTAAAACTAACCCTCCTTTCGCCACGTCTGCGTTGGGGCTGATTTTTCTTATGAAGGCGGTGAATCATTTACTGCCTTCAGTAATTAAGATAGTGAACGTTCATTTTTTTCCCTATTATTTAAAAACCTACACTTTGATCTCTTATAAAATAAAAAATATTCACTTCATCCCCTACCACTAGTGCTCTGCTAGGGTTCCGTTTATAAAATATTATTATATTTTTTTATACCAAAAATATCCTCAGCCGCTCTTCTATTGCCTCGCCCTTCTTTGACTCGCCGCCTCGCCCTCGCCCTTTCCCACCTCTTCATTTACGCCCACCTTGATTTTTTCCCTACTGTCGCCGAAATAGACGGGTGACGTGAGTGTAGGAGAAGGGAAGAAGGTGAAGAAGAAAATGAAGACAAATTGTGGCGGATTGAGGCGCAAAAAATAGAAGAGGAAAGGCGACGGATGTGCAAAAATAGGAAGGAGACGAAGATAGTGAAGGCAAAATGGTCATTTTGTCGTCACAAATAGCACCGTACCTTTCTATAAATATTTTTTATTTTACAAAGGAGCAAAGTATAGGTTTCTAAATGACAATGAAAAAAATAAATAAAAAAGCAGGTATTGACAAGAGGATTTATAATAATTTAGCCTAAAATAATATTTTCATTATACTTTTTTTAAAAAAAATATTAAGTGACCAACATGATGTGATATTAGTCGAATCATTGGCAATAACCATTTATTTCAAAACTTTAAATTATAAAAAATATATAATCAATTTATTTAAATTGTACAGATATAAAATCTATGGATCTCGACTGTAACTCGGTCCAATCTAATTTCTCGCCACAAGACAGAGATGCTGGTCCATTTCCTCCTCCTCCTCTCTGCATTATTCCTGGGTGTACAAAACCTGTTGCAAACAATAACGTCTCGAGACTGACCGTCCCTATCACAAGTGCAAAGGGTTGGTCAGATCCTAGACGAGTCAATTCTAGTTGATTCACATTTTCAGCTAAATTTATTTCTAAATAAAATAAACGAAGCGGATAGCGTGCTAGTTATCTCTCAGAGAAGACACCCCACGTTATATGTCAGTAATTATATGTGCTATCGCGTCAACGGTCGATGAGCTCATGATGTTGTGTGGTTCAATCACTGGTTCCGCACCCCTCTCTCATGACAAATCCAACACACTCCCCTCCTCCTCTTCTTCGTCCTCTTCCTTCGACCTAAACCCCACCTCCGATCGCCTCAATCCATGGAAGCTCTCGCCACCATCGCACCTGCACCTTCTCCAAGAAGCTCCGCCAAGCTCCGCCGCCGCCTCCTCCTCTCCTCCCCCTCCCCTCTTCCTCTCCGTCTCCGTCCCCTTCCCCTTCCCCATCACCATCGCCATCGCCGCCTCTTCCTCTCCTTCAAACCCTCCCTTCCCCCCCGCTCCTTCGCCTCCCTCGCCCATGGCGACCACCACGATCACCACCACCACCACCACCACCATGGGCATGGGCATGGGCATGGAGGGGAGATTGAGGCGAACGGAGGGGCGCAGAGGGCGATCCTAGGGTTCGCGAGGGCGGTCGGGTGGGCCGACCTCGCGGAGCTCCTGCGGGAGCACCTGCAGCTCTGCTGCTGCTCCATGGCGCTGCTGCTGCTCGCCGCCGCCTGCCCCTACGCCGCCCCCGGACGCTCCGTGAAGCCGCTCCAGAATGCGCTCATCGCCGTCGCCTTCCCTCTCGTCGGAGTACGCGGAAATCTAGTGCCTTTTGTAAAATTGCATGGAAATTTAGTACCTTTCTAAGAAAAAGCTTCGTTTAATGTCGAGGATCGACTATGGTAATATATAACACTTTGTACAATTTTCCATAACTATGCTTTACCTGAAGGGGTTTCGTTAACAGAGCCAAATGAACTAAAGGGAGATCATTGCATCATTGTTTCGCGAAAGACAGAAACTTCGTAGTTGGCCGAGTATTATAGTACCTAGGGCAGACTGTTCAGCAACTTAGAATGGCAGCTTTGTAAGTTGGCTGAGTGCTATAATACCTTGGGCAGTCTTTTGCTTGTGAAGATTGATTCTACTTACTAATGACGTTGGAGATGATTTGGAGCTTGATGATGAGTGTGGTGAGGGTGAACTACTTGTAGCGACGCACTAGTTACTAGTTAGTTTAGATATCTAGTTGCTTGCTGTTGCTTGCCATCGCTTTGATGTTTCAGCATGAGCTATGATGTGTTGCTAGATGGTTATCTGCTGCAATTGTGTTGAGTAAATTATAAAATTTAAGAGCTGATTTAGAGAGCCGATTTAGAGATTTATACAGGCTTTTTGTTTATGTTTCTTAACTTTTTGCATAGATGCTTCTGCTATTTGTAAATGATGTATGTGCAAGTCTGTTTTTTTTGCCATCATATATGTAATTTCTGAACTTGTAGATATTTATAAGGTGAGAATCATTTTTGAGAGAATCATTTTTGTGAACTTGCTAGATGAGAGAATCATTTTTGTGCTTAGAATATCTCTAATAAAATATTTTCTGCTCATATTTTAGGTATCTGCAGCACTTGATGCTCTTGTAAATATTGCTGGTGGAAAAATAAATATCCATGTCCTCATGGCTCTTGCAGCCTTTGCTTCGGTATTTATGGGAAACGCACTGGAAGGGGGTCTACTTCTGGCAATGTTTAACCTGGCCCACATTGGTAAACTTTTTGAAGATTCAATGTCTGCTTCTGTAATTCTAGAAACGTAAAATCATTCATTCATTGTGATTTCAACAAGCGGGATTTGCCTTCGCAGCGGAAGAGTATTTCACCAGCCGATCAATGATCGATGTGAAGGAACTCAAGGATAACCATCCAGATTTTGCACTTCTATTGGATTCAGATGGTGCTAAACCACCTCAATTTTCAAAACTGAGTTACACTAAGGTTCCCGTGCATGATCTTAAAGTGGGTTCATATATACTGGTCAGGGCTGGTGAGGTCCGTGCACAGGAATGCTTTCAGTTCTTCTACTTCAGTTTGGTGTTTCTGAAAAATTTCTTTAAATCAGATACTATGCCATTCTGCAAGTTGTGTGGTAGCTTTTATTTCTATTGCAGTACACCTTACTACATACCATGTATAGTTAAACAAACTTGGTGGTGCAGGCACTATATTTGTTATTGTGGTGTAAACTGCCGCCCATGTTACAAGATGCTTTTGCCAAATCTTTAATTGGTTGGAATGAATAAAATTTGTTAGGGTCTTACTTAAAAACCTGATGAATAATCCTGCTTAAGATTCAGCATTAAAAGGTGGATTGATGACAGAATCAAATTAATAAAGGCTTCCTGTAAGCCATGACTTCTTTCTTTTTGGTTTTAGTTTCCCAAATCATTTGTTTTTGAGGCAGGCTGGAAGCAGGATTTGTAACTCTGTTTTGCTCATCTTAACTAAATGCTGATTCTACAAATTTTGTTTGACGCAATTTTAGTTTGAATATCAGAATTCTAGTAAAAGAAATAACAAAAATAAAAAAGAAAACAGAGTTGCATTGAGAGAATTCCCACATACTGAAATATTGCAGAACAGGAAGTAAATGATCAACTTCACCTTACTCCTGTTCCGCATCAAATTCCTATGCAAACCTGTACGACCTTGTCTTCTGTCATGTTGCTCGGTAGATGGATATTCAATTATACGCATCCAGAGGTTTTGCCCTCTGCAGTTCTACCAACCCTGCCAGGTAGAGCAATATCACACATCCATATTTGTCCTACTGTAGGTCTGGTTCTGCGGCCTTCCCCAACTGTTCGAAGGCCTCTTCTCACACTTGACATATGAGTTCATGTGCAGTATGCATATTTATTCACCTATTTATTGTTAATTAAGTAAGATACTGTATAATGATATAGACTACAGAGTAGACTGCAGAGGAATGATTCATATCTGCAAGTTATTATCTCGAGGAACACTTGTGAAAAGTAAGTAAGATATTTGATATAAGTCTTAGTGAGAATGATGAGACCAAAGATTTAAGTGCCCATCGGCATGGGCCATGCCGTTGTACTGTGACGACACGATATCAGCACGTTATGACTCCTATACTGATGACATGGCTCAAAACCTTCTTTTCTTTGAAACTAGAAAGTAATTACATCAATAATGTGTAGAAGATTTGATAAGGAATATATAATAAGCAATTGAATATATTGGTGCAAAGAAAATATTTCATGCCGTAGTGTGTCGGCACACTATTTTTTTTTTTTTTTTTTTCAACAACACACTTTTGGGTATAACATGGCAAGCACTATGCCGTACCTGTGCCAACAAGTGCTTAGCACAAATCCGTGCCACGACACTTAGATCCTTGGATGAGAGATGGGAGATTAGCTTATTGTTTCTCTGTATTCTTTCCTTCCACCTAATATGTTTTTCTAGCCTTTTATTCAATTTGTATAATGTTGCATATATGTAATTCTTTTTTTCTGTATCATGATTTGTAATTTACTTTGTGATTTTCTAGTTTATATTTGGCATAATTCCGCCTATCAATTACACATTTCATGTTTTGATTAGGCTGTACCAGTTGATGGGGAAGTTTACCAAGGATCTTCGACAGTTACTATTGAACATCTTACTGGTGAAGCCAATCCATTAGAAAGAAACGCGGGAGATACAATTCCAGGTGGTGCCAGGAACTTGGAAGGCATGATGATTGTCAAGGTAAGTTAGAATTTTCATTGTAACTAATGATGGAAATTTCTAATTTTCCATCAGTTGTTTTGTTTTGCTTTGGAGTGCCACATAGATCCTAAAACAGAAACTTTGAACCTTAGCTATGTCCAATGTAGGCAACTATTAGAGATTTTAAAAATGCATGATAAACTGCTCTAAAAAGTGGTATCTTATAGGGTTGAAGTTGAGCTTTATTTCTATGAAAGCTCCATGCTTTGAAATCCTTTTATGGTTTAATAATTCGGGGGGAAAAAAAGAATGTTGATTGATAATTAATCTGTACTTTTTTATGTCTGATTTATCTTTTTATGCTTTGTAAGCATAAGATCATTTGTGCGGTATGTTTTCACTTCAGATATGACCCTCTTTGTGGTAGTTTGTCGCACATTCTCTTGCTCTCTTTCTATTCTTTGTGCACGAGATTATCATTTACTGTACTTTATGAAGTTGCAAATATTGATATATGTATTTATGTAACCATGCTTTAGGTGACAAAGTCATGGGAGGATTCAACATTGAATAAGATTGTTCAATTGACTGAAGAAGGTCAATTGAATAAGCCAAAACTTCAAAGATGGCTAGATGAATTTGGGGAGCACTACAGCAAGGTTGTTGTAGCTTTATCACTGGCAGTTGCTCTTATTGGGCCATTTCTTTTTAAGTGGTCCTTCATTGGCAACTCAGGTACTCCTATCTCAAATATGATTCCTGTGATACTAATGGTGCAGACATAATCCTCTGATCTGCTTTTAATAAAGTCATAATAGATTTTTCATATGATCTTTTAAATCATGTATGCAGTTTATTGTGAATCTGCTATTTTTTGCAAATAATATGGCCGTTTACGGAAAAAACTGCACCCTGAAGTTGTAATGGTTTCATTTGGCAGATTTTTAATGCATTCACGATGCACATGGTTATAATTTCTTACATTTAATCAAAGATGTTTTAACATTAATGAGCTAATTTCATACAGGAACAAAACTAACTCTTTCGATATCTGTGAAAAAAGGAATGATGATCATGCCTTTAACATTATCTTCTCACAATAGAATGTAGGATATGTGGTTATGTACAACTCAAAAATACTATTTCCTTCTAAAGGTAAAGTTTGCGTCTATATCGTTAAAGGCTGCCATATTTGTGATGATGCCTCTCTTCTTGACTTTCCATTACATAATGCTAATGTTAACAAAAGGCTGAATGATTTGTGTACCTACAACCTTTTCCACATGTACTCTCATCTAGTATGTTCATCAGTTTGAGTTTGAGCTTGATTTTTCAACTAACCTATTTGATATGCTAAGAGGGTCATATGTATGACAAAAGACTAGATTTCTAGAAATGTAGAAATTATAGACCTGACTGAAACCAGTGTTTGAAAAGGCGCGAGGCGCAAAAAGGCGCAAGACTCTCTTGGAGCCTAGGCGCGAGGCGCACTGCGAGGCGCGCGCCTCAAGAAGGCGAGGCGCACATACTAAGACTAATTTAGTTTGATGTTCTACATTAAAAAAAACTCTAAAATAACCATACAAAAATAAAATAACTACACATGCATATAGATTCTCAAGTTAAAGAAAATATATTTCAACTTTCAACTTAAAACTTAGAAGTAATTGTGATCAAGTGATGCTAATGTTTTCATTTGGTCATTTTTCAAGTATCATCCTCGTCCTCAACCTCATCCATTTCGTGCTGCTCCTCCTTGCTTGTTCCTGCTGCCAAGATGGCTGAGGATGCTTGCTGGAAGCCCACAGACAGAGAAGAGATAGGAGAACACAAGAGGGAGAGAAGAGAGCGGTAGAAGGAAAGAGGGCAATAGGTAGATTTCATTAGGGTTTTTTTAGATTTCTTTTAGAATCTTTTACTAATCTTATCGGGTTAAAATATAACATTTATATCCGAAACCCAACAACCCAATAACATTTAATCCAAAACCCAATAATATTAAATATTGCGAGGCGCGCGCCTTATGTGCGCCTCGCGCCTCGCCTGAGGCGCGCGCCTCAGGGTTGAGGCGTGCGCCTCAGCAATAGCGCCTCGCCTCGCTATTGCTGAGGCGCTGAGGCCCGCGCCTCGCGCCTAGGCGCTGAGGCGCGCGCCTCAGGCGCGCCTTTTCAAACACTGACTGAAACTAAATGAAGAAAGGTATTACTCAAATAACACGCCTACTTCCAAATCACGTTCAATCACTTAATGCAGATTCTTACAATTATTTCAAACCTGTCGGACTGAATTTTTTTAGGCATATACGCGTTATATATGTGGTTTATTCAAATTTTGTAGGATGAAGGTATATGCAATATTCAGCTAATATATTTACTATTATCTATATTTCTTCTTCCTATATTGAACATCACATCCTAATGAACTTGATGCTACCTGTCATGTAGTATCCAGGGGCTCACTTTACCGTGGGTTAGGGCTTATGGTAGCAGCATCTCCGTGTGCATTGGCTGTTGCTCCTTTAGCATATGCTACTGCAATCAGCGCGTGTGCAAGTAAGGTGATGATTACAAAATTATTTTTTAGTGTTTGATTTGTTTGGATCTTTTGATTCGTAAAATTTTAGTGCAGTTGTAATCGTCCTTTTTTTACTAGAAATTCAGGTTTTATATGTTTGCATGAAATAAAAATTGATCTATTATGTAATGTTTTGTTTGTTCTGTGATGGAAGACTTAAATATTTGATAACAGATAAAATACTTCAGTGAGATTTTCTCAGATAAAAACAGCACATATTTCTTTCTTCTGTAATGAACAGTATTAATAGGCTGTTGAGAGAATATCAATCGTCATTTGTTTACCGATTTCGTATGTCAAGTGAAGGCTATTGAGCCAATATCAATCATCCTTGGTTTACAGATTTTATATGTCCAGTGCATAATTGTTAACAACGCTAAAATCCATCATATCACTTTTTTTTTCCGGTAATTATTGGAAAGTGTTGTCTCTTTGCATCTTTTGACAGAGATCACTAATAAGTGTTCTTTATTTTAATGCACTTTTATTCTTCGAGCCATGGTGTGCTAAAGTTTTGCAGCCTCTGCAGAATTAGAGTAAATAATATAGCAAAATATAAAACTACTAATATAATTAATATCTATATGACATTTTCAAAATGGTCGTCTAGTGATGAGCTTTCTCCTGTATTTATCTTTCTTTTTGAAGGACTACGTCTGTATGATCACAACTCTGTTCATCTCATTCTTCTCTGTAGGGAATTTTGCTGAAGGGTGGACATGTGTTAGATGCCCTTGCTGCTTGTCAATCCATAGCGTTTGATAAAACTGGTACCCTAACAACAGGGAAGCTTATGTGTAGGGCAATAGAGCCCATTCATGGGCACTCAAAAATTCGGAGTAGATCTGAACATCCACCTTGTTGTACTCCGAATTGCGAAAGTGAAGCTCTAGCTGTAGCAGCAGCCATGGAGAAAGGAACTACTCACCCTATTGGAAGGTAGAATTGTAGCACTCAACTTGTCTGAAATGGTATGAAAGATTTAAGAATCTGAATTTAAAACATCATATTAACTTCTTGCTAGCAATGATGTGTTGCTATCTGCCAAAAAGAGAAATCCATTATTTGTGTTTTAGATGGATTTTTCATCAGCTATGAAAAATTGATAAAAACAAACAAATGATAGCTGAAGTAGCTGGAGTGCCAGTGTTTCTTAGCACAATAGTTTTTTTCTAGGTTGTAAGGCAACTAGATTAGATCAAGAATATGAAGTGAAGAATAAGATTGATGGATTATTCAAGGGGTGTGAATTTACTTTTAATCTGCAGAACTTAGTTTCTTCACTCTAATGCTTGTATGTGAACAATTATGTAATGTAGAATTTTGCACAGACTATCCTTACTCTCATTTTCTCATTTTGGCAGCTTTAAGGTGATCATAGAGACGGCCAAGAACTTTTAACTTTTTCCTAATTTTGTTTGTTTATCCATTCATTCTATTTTTTCTTCTTGTATTTTTTTTTTTCCTTGCTGTTAACCTTACAGTTAATCTTCAGTATTGTTATTTAAGATGATGGTTCCATGTTTTGTAATGTAACCATATATGGTTCTTCTGCTGACCCGGTTAAGCTTTTGTACGGTGGTTTAGGATGACGGTTTCATGTCATATAATGTTATCTTATATATTGATTTCTGATACCTGCTTGATGCACAGAGCAGTTTTAGATCACACCAGAGGGAAGGAGCTACCTGAAGTTGGTGTAGAAAATTTTGAATGTCTACCTGGTAAAGGACTTTTTGCGACACTGACTGGTCTAAAGGTACACATACTACTTGCCTAAGAGATCATTAGCTTATATAAATGTAGCAAGCCATGATCTCTTATAAGTACTACATTATTTTGATATATTCTATTGAATTTATTTAGATAATTTAGATCATTTCTTCGTTGATTTTTGGGGAGTGATGTATACCTCATACCTTTGTGAGCTCTGGCAGTAATGAACTCTTTCATAGCTGGTTGTTTAAATTTTTTGTCTAGCATCTTTAGTAAGAATCTTCTACAAATGCTTCTTAAACTCTGGTAAAAATTGAATGCCTGTTTCTGTTTGTATTATTCAGCTATTTTTATGTCGGGGGCCTTTTTTTCCTCTTCGAGGTGTCGGATGCCCTTAAATATGCTGAAGCAGTGCTGTTCCTTTTCATGGCATTCGAGTGAATAATCTATACTGGCGAACATGATCTACAGATTGCAAGTTTCTAGAAAGTGGGTTTTGAAAATCATGGTTTTTTTTACATTGTCTACCAAAGGGTTGTGGTTTGAGAATTTGCAGTTTTGATAGCTGATTTGAGGCTCTTGTTAAATGGTATTAAACAATGCAGACTAATTGAACTTTGGTTAGAAAATACATTTTAAATAGACCAACATGAACAGCCTTGATTTTTTGAAGATTCATATCCTCGATTTTTATAAGGTTGTTCAATTTTTGCTGTTCATTCTTTGTCCATTTGATACATTCAAAAATATTGTCCAATATGATCACTTCTGGTTCCTAGGAACTTCAAATATAGTTTATCATCTCTGGTGGTATGAATCATCAATTCGACTGCCTCAACTCTCAGTTGAGGTGAAAGCCTAAACACCCTGGGATTATGAAAGCACCCAGCGTAGCTTTTTGTATACATTTGTGCACTTCTGTAAAGGTCTTGTTTTGACAAATTCAATCGTCAGCCCCATCTATAATGGTTTGGTGGAAAATAGGTTTATTCAATGAGGGCCTCCCTTGGTAAGACAACTAGTTCTCTTTAACAATTCTGATTTTTTTTTTTTTTTTTGGTTGGGGTTTTTTATTTTGGGGGGGGGGGGGGGGGACAAAAGGCACTTGCTCATCATATTCTGCTGACCAGTTTTCTTGTATACCACTTTGTTGATCACATTATGTTGGGTGCTGTGTCATAGACAGTTTTCTTTTCAGCTAAGAAATTTTATAAACAACTAAACGATCTTTGTCGCTTTCATGTATTGCTGACTTCTGTCGCCCCTTCGTGGTTGTCATCAGAATCAGTAGGGTGATGAATTTTCTGCTGAACTCAAAGTAGGAAGCTTGTATGTGCAGTAATTTGACACTGCATTTTCTTTTTTTTTCTTTTTACAGTCCGGAAACAGTGACAATGAATTATTGAAGGCGTCCCTTGGTTCTGTGGATTACATTGCTTCTTTATGTAAATCTGACGAATCTGAAAGAATAAAGGAAGCAGCAAAATCTTCTGCATATGGTCCAGATTTTGTCCAAGCTGCTCTATCAGTCAATAAGAAGGTAAGACATACCCAGGGTCCAATTTAGTGTGGTCTGCATCTTTAATACTTTGTGTACTACATGTTCAGCAATTAACTGACTAGGTGAAGTTCTTTGTAAATATCGGATTAAGCATCTGAAATAGTTTGTACACTTTTAGGTTATCCTCTGTCTCTCTGTATTGTTTTTCTAAACACAGTTTTACTTATTTATTAAGATATATAGAATCCTATCTCAACATTTTCTACATAATTTAATGAGTTTCAAGAGGTAACTAGCATTCATCAGCCACAGGATGTCAACAACTATGCTTTGGTGAGTAACAGTTTAAGAATATCTGATTGTATGTTCAAATGTAGTTTTTGAACACTTTTACGGTTAATTCTCACCAATATAATTCGATTCAACATTTATTATCTTATTCAAACCTTTGATCCTCATGGAAGTCCTTATTAAGAAAGAACCTAAATTCATAACTTAGGATCTTCTGGTTAATTGGTTTATCAGACCGTGTGGTTCCTCAACTTGACTGCTTATTCATCTAGCGTGATGACTGCCATTCTATGCATGCAGATTTCAACCTGTTTGAGAAGTAGCGATTGCTTGCTTAGGTTGACTTGTTTATGTTAGAGATTTCTAAAATCGGCTACGTTAGCTTCTCTGTCACACCCTCCAACTTTCTATCCCAGTTCAACCTTTCCTGAGTTGGTTAGCTGTTTCATTGCTTCTGATGCTTGCTTCCTTTTTCTTCTTTGATGTTTGGAAGGTGATTTCATTGTGAACCATGATCTATTAGAGTCCATACCATGAAGACAAGTGCCAAAGCCATGCCATGCCAATTATGGCTTGTGCAAGTATGTGCATGATACTTAAATCCTTGGTCCCAACTAAATACTTATTAGAAAATAATGGAAAGCTGACATGATTTGCCATCAATTTTTTTCGAAATTATTGTGGACGCCTCTAATGAATATCAATCCTAAATTAGCTCGTTTTATTTGGTTTTTGCTAGATTTTCACAGAATTAACATGGTAGAAGCATTCTTGTTTGTTAAAATACTAAAAAATGAATAAAAAGGATCTGTGCCAAAAAACATAGAGCAGCTTAGCTGGGTTTCTATGAGCCTAAAATTCCACCTCCTTGAAGGTATTGTTACCGGCTTGGAAGGATGTAGGTTGGAGTATTGAGGGATTGAGAGGAGTGACGGTAGAGTAGGGAATGTCAAAAGAAACTGTAAAGAAAGATACAAAGGAGTTTTGTGGGATTCATGGTTGCATATTCTGGCACCAACCAAGTAGCTAACATGCATAGACATTACCGATCAATGCCTGCATTCGAACCAATGCTAGGTAGCACGCTAACTGGTGGTTGGTAATTTTACTGTGCATCAATCATATATTCTAATTGGATTTTTAGAATTGTCAAATTAAGTTGCATCTTATCGGAGCTTATTTATCATATGTGTTGTATTGTAATTGCATTGCTAAACCTATTCCTTTTTCTCTCGATCAATTTTTTGTTCAAACATGGTTATCTGATCATGTTTAACCTGTTCTGAATGTTCTAGTTGGACTGGACTCATTTTGACCTAGATCTTGCTGTGATTAATTTCTAGTTCTATAGTGAAGATTGAAGAAGCCTACTATATAATAAATTCGCTGGAAAATCATCATAATTCTTGCAATATGGTGTTTCTTTGGAAGCCTTTCTTCGAAGTTGCTTGGTTAGTCATCCATGTTCTCTGTGATTGGTACTGTTTGTTTCAGATAACCCTCTTCCACTTTGAGGATGAGCCTCGTCCAGGTGTTACTGAAGTTATATCTACTTTAAGAAACAAAGCAAAGCTTCGGATTATGATGCTAACTGGGGACCACGAGTCTAGTGCTTGGAGAGTAGCTAAAGCTGTTGGCATTGACGAGGTGTATTGCAGCTTAAAACCAGAGGACAAACTCAACCAAGTAAAAACTGTTTCTAGAGATCGAGGTTATTTCTCCTATTTTTTTATTGTTATTGAATTCTTTCTATAAGATTAAGTGGTTGATTGATGATAATATGACATTTTTTTACTACTCGTCTTCCCCTGTATTTGAATATCCTGTAACTGCTATAGTATAGTCGTCATGTAAAGATATTTCATTATATTTGTTGTTTGCTTTATTTGAGTTATTTCACGAGTGTTGATTTCTATCAACCAGACGGTACCTAATGTAATTGTCCCGTACCTCTCAAAAAGAACAAGTATATATGATCGTTTTGATTTATTACTGAGTTTATTTGGCATTAATAAGTAGTACTTTGATTCTGACCTTCATTCTTTCAAAAAATGTAGCAATAGAAATTTTGTATGCTAATCAGTGTGCATATCTTTACTCATGCCATCAGAATCACATCTTACCTATTGTCTGTACTGTGTTTTCCTTATTTTCTGTAAAAGCAATGTTTCACTTCAATATGGCTGTCTGCTTTTTTTTTTGGATAAATTGGGCTAGTATTTAGTCTTCCATTAATTACCGATTCACCAAGGGGCTTTTGGATCTCCATCTCTTTTTTTTCTTTTCATTTTTTTTTTTGCAGGTGGAGGTTTGATAATGGTAGGAGATGGCATTAATGATGCACCTGCTCTCGCTGCTTCAACTGTGGGCATCGTGTTGGCCCGAAGGGCTAGCGCGACTGCTATAGCTGTTGCAGATGTGCTATTGCTACAAGATAACATTTCTGGCGTTCCGTTTTGTATAGCTAAAGCCCGCCAGACTGTTTCCCTGGTACTGTTTTATGAGTTTCAGAACTCCAAATTTTACTACGCACTCCCAATGTATTGTTTTTCAGCTCTTTCATAGCTTTAATTCTCGTATTGCAGGTCAAGCAAAGTGTTGCTCTTGCCTTAACTTGCATCCTTTTCGCTTCTCTTCCTTCTGTTTTAGGGTTTCTCCCGCTTTGGTTAACGGTATGCTCTCCTTTTCTCTTTATCTCGCACACATTTCATTGTAGTTACTCTTAACACATGTACACTAAATCTCAAAATTCACCATTTGTTTTTGGTTTGCTAACTTATCAGGTGCTCCTTCACGAGGGAGGAACGCTTCTCGTCTGCTTGAACTCAATCCGCGCCCTTAACAACCCGACGTGGTCATGGGCCGAGGATCTTCAGCAGCTATTCGCCGGATTAAGAAAAGCTGTAGCTGGTTTCCTTAAGAAGCGGCCTCCACCAAATTGCGTTGCCGAGGCGATTCCCCTGTGAAATTTGTGTAGCTGTAATCAATCATACGCGCGATTGTTTCGAACTGCGATCATCATCATTATCTTATTAAGGTGTTAATGTTTTAATTGTTTGGTTAAGAATGTAGCTTAGAATACTCGGCCTGTATCAGTAGAAACTGAGCTAGTTGTTAGTAAAACAACAAAAAGAGAGAGAATCTGTCGACCAGTGAGAGACATTTTCCAGGAAATAAGTAAATGTTATTCCAAGCTTTGTGTATGTGCTTGTGGGAAACGAATTGATCAAATGATCTAAGTGGTTTATATGTTTGGTTTCTTGAGAAAGTATGAAACAAAAAATTGGGAAAAATTTTTTTATGAATTTTTAAAAAATTTTCACCAGTGGTTCCAAAAAAGGCTAGGTTTCTAGAAAAAGATTTTTTTTTTTTTTTGGCCGATTTGCATACAAAATTTACTAATTTTGGACTTTTGTAAAATTGGATTATTTTTTTCGATTTTGCAGATTCGGATCAGATTTTTAGCAAATTGATCAAAATACTCTTATTATTTTTTCTCTTTTCTCTTTTTTTTTTTTTTTTTTTCTCTCTCGTTTATTTATTTATTTTCTCTCGCCGAAAAGGCAGCGGAAGCATAGGCGGAAGTGAAAACGGCTCGCCTCGCCTCTTACCCTCATGCTCTCGCCCTCGCCCGCGCACCTCCCACCTTCCTCACCTTGGACCCCGCTGAGACTGCACCATGACTCTTTTTTTTTTTTTTCCCCTCTTCGACTCTCCTCCATTGTTTTCGACGACGACATCTCTCTCGCCCTTCCCCACCCTTCTCATTTTCCCCACCCTTCTCATTCTCTCCCTCTTCCTCCTCTGCTTTTGACAACGTGAGACCCCGGATAATCCTATATATAAGATATAATAGGGCTAAAACTTTTAATCCGGCCAAGCATTTTGGGTGGTGGCAAGACCAAGAGGTTAAGAGAGTTAAGCGTGCTAGAACGGGAGTAGTCCTAGGATAGGTGACCCCCTGGGAAGGCGGGCGTCACAACAACGACACATCTTCGTCGACGCCAATATTATAAAAGTCGCTACAGCGTTGCAGCCTCGGAGTGAAGGGCCTTAGCAGCGTCGTCGCCGGTGCTGTGTCCGTTGGCAGAGATGGGTGACAAAAAAAAAATTATAGAAAAAGAAAAAAAAAATAAAGATAAAATATTATAAAAAAAGATGAAGAAGAAATTACACCATTAAAATAAAATTGCACCGATTTGAAAAGACGTTGCACTATTATGGATTAGTTGCATTACTTAAAATATAAACTGCAGCTTTAAAATGAAAATTACACTCTTTAAATAAAAATTACATTCGTTTGGAGATATTTATCTTTCTCCTCTTATCTACTTCAGATGTAAACTGCATCCATTAAGATGAAAGTTACCCTCTTTAAACGAAAGTTGTAAAATTTGAGAGAATTCATCCCTCTTTAAACGAAAGTTGTAAAATTTGAGAGATATTCCCTTTAAGATATATTTATACTATTTTTCCTCTTGTTGCATTGTTTCTTCTCTTGTTGCACTATTTTTTTTCTTGTTACACTATTTCTCCTCTTAAAGGGTGCAGTTAAGAGGAAAAATAATGTTTTTCCCCATGGTTTCATTTTTTTATATTTTTGGCCGTTTTTTTCTTAATATTTCGTTAAATTATATACAAAAAATTTCAAATACCTACATAGATTTATCGAATATTTACTTTAGTGCTCTTTAATTTTAACTGTATCACTGATTTAAGAAAAAAAAAAAAATTGATAATAATGAGAGAAAAATGAAACCACGGGAGGGCAAATTACGAAACCAAGGGGGATTTCTGAAGTTATCCCCCCAAAAAAAATTGTGCACAACTACAAAATAGTGACAAAACACATGCAATGGATAAGAGAGAGAGAGAGAGAGAGAGAGAGAGAGAGAGAGAGAACACAAATGAGAAAGAAAACACAAATGACTGAGCCATGCACAATCGAAATGACACTTGTGATCAAGCAAATGAATACATTATTCATTCATTAAGAGATTCCGAAAAACACCCAAACCAAATATCAATCGTTCTTTATTTCTTCCACCAAAGAGAAGGCAAGGCAAATAAGTTCCTATGAACTACAAAATTTTTTGCAGGCAATCTACGACACCAAAGCAGATGAGTACAAAATGAATATCAAAGTTCAACAAAAGCAGTATTCGATAACTCACCGTAAAGGAACCAGTGTAGCTTCATTAGGAATGTCGGTAACGGCCGCTCAAAAACTAGGTTTTTTTTAAGTTGGTTAGAGCTTGAGGAAAACAAACTCTTCGACGGCCGGAATCTGCCCAATCTTTTTGAGAGTTTCGGCGTTGGGTTGTTCGTCGACGCCGATCGCCATAACGGCGTGCTTGCGAGGGGCGATTCGACCGACGCTCATAAAACTGACGTTCACGTTCTGCTCGCCCAAGATGCCTCCGACCGTTCCGATCATTCCGGGCTGATCGACTTGGCGGCAGAGAATCAGACTTCCTTCCAAGCTGACATCCACTTGGAATGATCCCACTTTTGTCAGATGAGGTATCCCGTCTTTAACCCTCCCTTCCACACTAATCTCTCCGGTCTCGGACATGGCGCTCGCGAATTTGGACTCGACATTGGAGATCTGGACTTGAATGAATTCGAGAGGGTTTTCAGGCGAACCGTCGAGCACGACTCTCTCCTCTATAATGCGGATGCCTCTCTGTTTGGCCGTGAAATCGGCGTTGACTAGATTGATGAAGACGCTAGAGATAGGCTCGATTAGACCTTTCGTGATCATGGCGCGGAGCAGGCGGGTGTCGAGATCGTCGGGGGCCCGTGCAGATGCATAGGTCACCTTCACCGATTTCACGCCACTGCCTCCAGATACAAGTTGCACGGCTAGCTTGCCTAGCTTTTCTGCCAGTACCACAAATGGGGCAAGCTCTGACAGGACCTGCGCGAATTGTAGAGCAAAGAAAGTGAGTTTCCGTGAAACAATAATTATGTTGGTGACAACCTATTGCAGACATAACTAACAGAAGAATTATGATCCAGCAAAGAGAATTGCTTTTAAAGGAGATTCTTTTATAACTCGATAGATATCCTACGCAAGAAAAAAAAAAAAAAAATAGAAGTAAAAACTTACGGAATTCACCTGAACTATGGACCATTTTGAATTGGCCACCCAATCTTTCAAAATTTTGATTTAGTACCCAACATTTCAATTTGTTTGATTTAAGTCAGTCAACGGCACTTTGACTTTAAAATTTAAATGCGTTGTTTATCTGTATAGGTTTTGATTAATATACTTCATGCAATTCTCGCAAGTATAAATTCATTGAAGTAATTAGTCTAAATTTTGAAGTCAAAATATCGTTGACTAATCAAATTGAACAAATAAAAAGGATTGGTAGCAAAACCAAAATTTTGAAAGGTTGGATAGTAGATTCAAAATTGTCCATAGTTCGGGTAAGTTTTGTACTTTTTAAGAATGGGCTAATAGGTTTTCAACAGAAAATTTATGTACCTATAAAGCTGCATGAAAGCTGCTAGTTCAAACATATAGTACAAATAAAGAAAGGGAGGGGGGAAAAAAAGAATGCGCAGAGCTCCACATTCTTACTTCCATTTCTTGAATAAAAGGAATTTTCGGTGAACTTAATTTTACCAGCATTTAGTAGTTCAATTACTTAAAAATTTAGTTAGATAAAAGATGGAGAGATGAATTGCAAAAGGCTTTACCTCAGCAGGAACCATCGGTGCATTTACCGCAGTAGCAGCAAGCTCCCCTTTTAAGGCTCCAACAACAGCTTCAGCTACTTCGATCGCCACTCCTTCCTGGAGAACGTGAAACCTAAATTGTTAGAGGACGACACGCAGGTAGAGAGATGGCCAGCGCAAAAACATATAAAGACAACATTCACCATACCTGTGCTTCCACAGTGCTGGCACCAAGATGTGGTGTAACTGTCACATTCTCATGCAGCACTAACTTGTTGTCTGCAGCAGGAGGCTCTTCCGTGAAGACATCAAGAGCAGCCTGATTGATCAGGAGATGTAAATTTAAACACAAAATAACCAACCAAGCATGATGAGAGCGACAAAGTCAGCATAGTTTAAATATATTTGACAAGCATAATCGTTTCTATCTACGGGTTACCCTGCTAATGAAGTCAATTTTATGTTTGGTATGACATTAGAGGGATAGGTGCAAGGATTGGAGGTATGACGGCAACACTAACTGAGATAAATGGAGATAAAATATTAACCAACGTGATGGGATAGCTGTTCCTCATTTATCATGGAATAACCCCACTTAACCTCTGAGTAATCCCCCTATTGTTCCCAAAAAAAGCATACCCTTGGATACAGGTATATAAATAAAAAGCTGACCTGCGCGACATTTCCTGAATCTAGAGCTCTAACAAGAGCTTCCTCGTCAATAACACCGCCACGAGCGACATTTACAATCCGAACTCCTTTCTTTGTCTTTGCAAAAGCCTCGTCATTTAATATCTTCGATGTCGAAGGTGTAAGAGGCATGTGCAACGAGATGAAGTCAGCAGCAGCTAAAGCTTCATCAAAGGAAACCAATTCCACTCCTATCGCACGGGCACGGTCTGCAGCGGCATAAGGATCGTGTGCAATCACATGCATCCCTAGGCCCTTGGCACGCCTTGCCACTTCTGACCCAACCTTCCCAAATCCAAGAACCGCAAGTGTTTTCCCAACAAGTGAAACACCGACATATTTATTACGCTGCCATTTACCTACACAAGATATAGCAGAGTGAAGTTTCAGTATGTTTCAGTTTCATCAAAAATTATTCCAGTGTGCTAAAAAATTGTATAGCATTAAACTGCATATGACAGATATCTAAACTTCCAAAATCAAATAGCACAGTCAAGCAATAAAGTGTTCATATCAAGTGGCAAACTACTCCAAAGAGTTAGAAAAACCAAAGCAACAAAATGTTCATACCAAATGTCTTGTAGCATAAAATTAACCGGAAGTGTTCTCATTAGAGTGTTCATACTTATCAGCTTATCACCACAAGATTCAAGCTTTTGATTTAGAACTGTTTGAGTTTCAAACAGATAGAGATTTACTAGGCAATCAATCATGCAGGCATCACATGAAACTATGTTATAGGATTTGATTATGTTATTTCCTAAAAATCCTGAGCACAAAATATATGTCTTGTGAGAAAATTCTCCATGCACTTAATATAACTAAAACTCCAAATACTGCAAAAAAAAAAAAAAAAACCAATGCCACCTACTATAATAGGATTAAAGAAGCTATTTGGCACCAATTTCCTAATATTAATATGTCACTATATGCAAGACATAATAAAGTTCAAACACACTATATCACACACAAATTTAATTTCGTCGGCTTCACAACCGTGCACAGATCAACAAATACTTTAATACAAAAAGTTGCCAGAGAAAATGCTAGCAATATTAAGGTAAGAAAACCTGCAGGGAGAAAACCCACATGAACGGCATCTAACACTACTAATAAACTAAAAAGCTTTCACATTTAAACTCCTTTGTTCTCTATCTTCCCTCTAGAATTATTCAAAGATATCATCTTTTACCGTCAGCACAAATGCCACAAATCTCGTTCTTCAAATTTTGTCCTTTTCCCTCTTTGTTCTTCTCCTGTTTAATCCCAAATCCCAAAATACACATGGATTCTTTATCATGAAGGATGGACGCAAAAGAAAACCATTTTCACTACTAACTACTGCTTTTAACATCATCAGAATCAGTTTACTTCCAAAAACTCCAATTTTCTTCAATCAAACAGTCAAATGTCCATCATTGTAACTTTACTAGCTCATATTTTGCATGATTTCGTTTCCTGAGAATCCTAGGAGCTGATTCTTGAAGGTGCACGATCAAAATAACTCAGATAGGAAACAACAAAACCTTTTTCACTTCTATTACTGTTTTTAACCTTATAAACAGCAGTTTACTTCCAGAAACTCCAATTTTCTTCAATCAAAACATTCAAATGTCCATCATTGTAACCTTACTAGCTTATATTTCGCATGATTTCGTCTCCAGAGAATAGTACGAGCAGATTCTTAAACGTGCATGATCAAAATAACTCGACAGGGAACAACAAATCAGATAAAAAAATTTCTCAAAACATACAAGAACAATGAGATCGCTAAAACTAGATCTAAGACCTAATGCTAACCTAAAAACAAGATTTGTGTTACGATCGACAAAAATGATAGAATAGTGGATTGAGAGAGAGAGAGAGAGAGAGAGAGAGAGAGAGAGAGAGAGAGAGAGAGAGAGAGAGAGACCAGCTTTGAGGGCGGCGTCGGCCTGGGCGACGTTGCGGGACATGGCGGCGAGGAGGGCGATGCCGTGCTCGGCGGCGGCGACGGTGTTGGCGGTGGGGGCGTTGACGACGAGGCACCCGTGCTCGGTGGCGGCGGCGAGGTCGACGTTGTCGATCCCGACCCCGGCGCGGCCCACGACGCGGAGGCGCCCCTTGGACGACTCGAACACCTCCCTCCCGACCTTGGTCCCGCTGCGGACGATGAGCGCGTCGCAGAGCGAGATCTTGGTGCAGAGCTCCTCCTGGGTGAGGTTGTAGGAGCAATCCACGTTCGCGAACTCCCTCAGCAGCTCGAGCCCCGCCGCCCCGAGCTTCTCGGCGACGAGCACCGTGGGCTTCGCCCCGGCCCCGGTTGCGGCGGAGGCGACGAGGCGGAGGCGGCGGAGGGGTGCCGCAGCGGAGGAAGGGGAAGGGGAGAGGAAGAAGAAGCGTTGGAGCGAGAGGGAGGAGGAGGAGGAGGAGGAGGAGGAGGAGGAAGAGAGGGGGGGGGGGCGGGGGAGGAGGTGGGGGGGGGCGGTGGAAGCCGCCATTGTTGTGGGGGGGGGTCGAGCTTTTTTGGATCTGTGCGCGATTTGGGAGTGTTCGAGGGGGACGAAGGGTTCGGTGTATTTATATGCGGGAGAAGTGTAGGTAAACTCTTTGCCCCTTTTTTTCCGTGCGCCGTGTCTATCCGGACACTTCTTGCAACACAATATAATTAAACTAAGTTTTAGGCTTTTGTTTGTTACGCTCTGTTTATTTAACACTAAAAGTGAAAAGTATTTTATTTATTTCCCTAAATATTAAGAAAAATATTTTTTAAAATTGTATCACTTTAAAAATACGAAGGTAAGATTATCTCTAATAAATAAAATATTTGGTTAAAAAAATAATTAAGAGGTAAATTCACCTCTAGCTTATAATTATTCTCCCACATTGTTGCAGGGCGAACTGCGGTTCATTTCGATGTAGTTTCAGCAGTAATAATTTGATTCAAACATATCGAATTAGATGTCGAATTTGCATTTGAATATAGTTGTAACTACAGTGCAGTTACAATGGTATGTAATCAAACAGTTCCTTAATATTTTTATTTCGTAATTTTATTATTTAAAAAATTATACTTAGCTACCTTTTATTTTTTCTAATATATGATTAAAAAGGTCGTAAAGTGATAACGTCCGAAACCATGCGACAGAATAATACAACAACTTACGGTTGTATTAATATTTTTTGATTTGTAAATAAAAATTATTTTACTATTGCGTTTAACAGGTAGATTCTTACGGTGAAACAAAAATAAAATTAAAAAATTATTAAATGCAACCTTTAAACTAAAGGGAGATAAAACGAAATGCGCTAAACTAGATAGGGACAAATTGATTGAAGCTTATCCTATAAAAATTATAGAATCTGAAAATTTATTACTGAGCATTAAATTAGTACTAATTTTAACGTTGGAAATCATGGATAGAAAAAAAAAATTATTATTTAATTTTTGCATCTTTGCCTTTTAAATGCCATATAATAAGTATATATAAATATAATTTAGTTAGATTTTGAATTTGAAGCTTCTATCAAAGTTTTTTTTTTTTAATGGTGTGGTTTATGAGATGCATTTATTTATACACCCGGTGCAGGCCAAGTTTCTCAGAGAGAAAATGGAGTTTGGTGTGTGACTGAAGAAATGATTTGGTGAACCATGTGTATAAATGCACCATATACACCACATACTAAAAAAATTAGGCTTTTGCTTATTTACCCCTGCTATTTAAAACTCTCGAGCTTATCTTAAAATTACCAAAATATTTTTAAAAAATTGGCTAAATTACAGAAAACCCATCGTCAAAATACGATTTTTCACCTTTTTCTCGTGTCATTTAAAAATATACGCTTTGCTCTCTTGTAAGTTAAAAATAATTTATAAAGGATACTGTGTGAACTGTGATAATAAAATAACTATTTTGTCCCTCACAATTTTTTTCCTCATCATGCTCACAGGAGAGAAGATTGAGAGCATTTTTGGCATAAAAAATATATAATAAAATTTTATAAACGAAACTGTAACGGATTACTAACGGCGGCGAGCGAAGTGAATATTTTTTATTTTTATAATATTCAAAGTGTAAATTTTTAAATGACGGAGAGAAAGTGAAAAATTAAATTTTATAAGGAAGGTTTTATGTAATTTAGCCTAATTCAACCACATTAGAAAACTCTAGAAGAAATGAGGATATTTAAAAAATATTTAAAATCAATAAAGATATTTTGGTCCTTAAGAAATAAAATAAGATATTTATAAAGTTTTGAAGGGCATATTTGATATTATTTATAAAAAAAATCATCAGTTTTGAACAGATTTGTAAATAGCAATCTAAATTTTAAAAATTAAATATTTCACATATGAATTTTCAAATAATTATAATTACACATGTAAACTTACCAATTGTTTTTTTCTTTTTATATAGAGCAAAGTACATTAATCCAATAATTAAGAATGATAAAGAATGCGCAATAATGATATAACATTAAATGATTAATTGTATTAGTTATTTTGAATGGATGGAATATAACATAACATTAAATGATTAATTGTAAAAAAAAAATTTAAAATTTAGAATGCCATATATATAATTTTCAAAAATTAGATGACCATTTATGAGGAGTGAGTGTTATTCGGTTCAAACTGAATTATCGAACAAAACCAACCGAAATCAACCGATTCAGTTTAGTTTGGTTCTAAAAGTTAAAAAATCAAAGAAACTGAATAAACTGAAATTTTAGTTTAAATTAAAAAACTAATGTATTAATTTTAAATAATAATTAAATAATTAGAGATATTAATAATTATTATCTTGTATTAATGATTTTTAATATAAAATTAATCATAATTGTATCTTAATTTAGTAGTTTAAAAAGAATTAAACTAAATACAAATAATCTACTAAACCAAATGAACTGACCGAACCGAACCGACCAATGCTCAACCCTCCTATCTCTAAACACGCTAAGGTTTCGTTTTGGATTGCAGGGAGATTGAGTTACGTGTTGAAAAAATACCATATTTGTTTCTGTAAGTAATATTGCGTTCCGCATATCGCGATGAGTCGGTTACGATATATTTTCTGCGATCCCTCGGAAATATACCGAAGCATTTCCATATATGCTTTTTTCTCAACTCTATTTTATCTCATAACGGTTGATAGACCTCAATACCAAACAAAGTATAAGAGGCTCTCTGGTTCCTCAGAAAATATGAAAAAAAAAAAATCGAGCAAAAAATACTTTATGAAAAATCCTTTTTTCAATTTTTCACCGCTTCGATTCCAAAACAATTAGCTTTTTTAGAAAGCTTCTCTCTAAATTTCATAAAAAATAATATTTTTATTTTCCAAAAAAATATAAAAAATAAAAATACTAATGTTTTTATAAATTTGTTAAAATTCGTCTTATAGTTTTGCTTTGAAGCAAACAGATGGAAAACAAAAAATAGAAAAAAAAAAAAGCCTTTCTATAAAAAAAAAAAAAATCAATTAGGAAAACTTTAAATACCTCGTGTGGTTTCACACTTTCTAATTTTAATACCATGTGCTTTAAAGTGTATCAATTTACTGCCATGTGGTTTCATTTTTATCTTTTTATTATCGATTCTACTAATTTTTTTTATTAAATCAGTAACAAATTAAAACTAAAGGGAACTAAAGTGAATATTCAATAAAGCTAGATTGGGTATACGAAGTTCTTTGTATATAATTTAACGAAATATTAACAGAAAAATTGACAAAAAGATAAAAATGAAACCACGGGACACTAGTTTGATACACTTTAAACCACATGGTACTAAAGTGAGAAAGTGCGAAACCACAAAGATGGTATTTTAACTTTATCCAATTTTTTTTTACACTTTCTCTGAGAACCAAACACTCCCCTAAGCTAGTTTTTTTTTATTTTTTTATTTTTTTGAGAGATAGGTAGCACGCTGCTCGCTTCGTTTATTTCATTTAAATAAACTTAGAAATGAATCAACTAGGATTCGAACTAGGGTCTACCAACCACCAAGCTTTTTGCCACTTGCTCTAGGGACGGTCCGTACACTCTCCTAAGGGGCGGTTGGTTAGATGTAATTATAAATACAGTGTAGTTAGAGATATATGTAGTTGGAAGTTACAACTACATGAATCCTGTTTGGTTGGATGTAGTAGAAAGCGCTGCAAGTATAAATAATTTGTTTGGTTACATACAGTTAAAAAATAATTTTTAAAATTTTATCATTTTATATATATATAATGGTAAGATTACCTCCAATGTAGAAAAGAAAAATAATTTTTGTTTAAAAAATATTGAGGAGGTAAGCATACCTTTTATATAAAGTTACTCTCTCCTTGGAACTACGGTCAATTTGGGCGTAGTTCGAACTGCTGCATTTGGACCTCCTCCTACAGTTCCTACTGCAGCAGTTGGAGTTAAATACATCAAACTAAACACAAAATTTGTATTTACATGCAGTTGCAACTACATGCAGCCAAATGGCCCCTAAGTTTAATTGCCTCTGCGACAAGTGTAGTGGTGTGGTGTATAAAATGTATGAATACACCAAGTTCAGGCAATGATTTTTTGCTTAAGAGAGAGGGGTTTAGGGTTTTGATTTTTTTTTTTTTTTTTTTTTGTGAGAAAAGGAAAGGGTTTTAGGGTTGGTGAGTGAATAGATGTATGGAATATTTTTTGTTGTGGACCTGTGGTGGATACTCTACATTTTCCACCCACCAAAAACCTACCACTTTTATGCATATTTTCTGTTTTTTTTTTATTGATCTTTGAGGTGTGTGCAAATTGGATTTTTTGTTGGATTCTCTTAATTTGTTACTAAAATGAAAATTTAATAATAAAAATAACAATAACAGCAATAAAACTAATATCAATTTGAATTTAAGGTGATTTGATTATGCATTTACTATTACACTGCAATTTTAACTATATATAAATCTAAATATATAATATTTAGATTGATGAATTTGAGTTTTAATTAACTATTGTTTCGTCCGCAACATTAGGAGGATTGAATAAGCTAACTTTAAATTTTGAGTTTGAATCATAAATTTTAAATTTTAAATTTTTGGTGTATATTTTTAAAAAATTTATATGTTATGAAACACATAAAAAAAAAATTATGATATAACTAAACTGAAATGATATTTAGAAATAAATCATATTTAAAAATTAAAGTCATACCGCCAATAACCATATAAATTTAAAATACAGATCCAGAATTTAGTTTAATATTAAATGATCCAAATTTAAACTTATATGATCCAACTTTAAAAATCCATTTCTACGTATTATCCTAAAAGGAGCAGATACTAAATTGGATTATCATTTATCTAATCCAATCCTAATCCTAATCTTATCTAATCTTTATGTATTATCCTATCCAATCCAATCCTAAATACCGAACATGATATAGCTTGAAACTTACAATCCAACACAAAAATATGCACAATCATGCTCTCTCAATAGAGAGTTTCCTAACGAAGCCTTGTTGACGAGCCCTGATTCGCTTTTTCAGGTATCAGTTTTAACTCTATTCAAAGATTATAATCCTACTCTCTAGGTTTTCTTTTTTGAGTTTTAGTATTTAAAAATATCCAACAAATTTTTAAATGAATACAAAACTGGCACGTATCAGTTTTGACTCTAACGAGACGAGCTCCCCGCTGAAGTTTTATCCCTGTTTCCAAGTTACAATGTCCAAAATGTGATTATATTGTTTTGAAAGTTCGAAATTTAAGTGCAAACATATTGTGTAACTTGAATGATGCTACACTTACAAATATTATATTAATAGGAGTATGACATTCCATAACTAGTAATTGTGAATTATCATTTCTCTTATTGAGGAGATATATGAAAAATAGAATGTAAACATAAAAGTAATATTCACTCGCGCCTTTTAAATACTATAAAATAAAAAACAAACTTTTCCTACCCAAACATTTTGAGCCATAGATGGAGTTATTGTGGGGCTTGTCGGATCGTTATGTTAACCATTAATCCGCTCATTACACATTAGAAATATGTAAATCGATTAACTTAAGCGTATAGAAACGAGCGCACGGATCTCGATTGTGACTCGGTCCACGACATCACGTAACCCGAGCATGGCTTGGTCTAACTGTTTTCATGGCAATTTAAACATGTTCACTTGGCAATGGCGAGGATCTTTGGGCTCATTTAAGCCAACAGGGCTCACTCCTACTCTCTTTGAGCACATTGTCGCGACCATCGCCAGCAATAAGTGGCTTACGAACCGACAAACTCTTTCCCCAACTGTTCAAGGTCCACCTTTTTTTTTTTTTTTTTTTTTTTTTTTTTTTTTTTTTTTTTTTTAAATCTAGATTGGGTCTTAAAATGTCTACAAGTTTTTGCCCGAAGCCGATCAAAAAGGCCGAATTGTATTTTCGAGCCGGGCTTGGGGCTTTAGCTAAAACATCTTGGGCTTTTGCTATTAATGATAATTTTAGGCTTAATTTTGGGCCTAGATCGTAGAATTAAGAATTTGAGACATGTTCAATTTTGGAAAAAATCATCCCCCAAAGTCCACAATTTCTAGAAGTTTGGTAAAGCGCACAAACTCAAAGTTATTATGTAATCTGCGGTGGGACCAACATGTGATTGGTTTGTTTGTTTCATCGAAAGTGGAGTTCAGATTGAATTAGACTTTCAGATGAATTAGAGTTCAAATAAAAATTTCTTTCCTTCCGCTTGCATTGGTAGGTGTGGAGCTGAAGTTTTTCCAATTATATTGTTTATTTAGAAAAAAAAGAAAATAATTTAAAAGTTAAATGTGTGAGTAGTGAATTAATAATATTTTTTTTTTTTTTTTTTGTTTTACAATTGAATTAGGTCTGGTAAGGGGTGTGTCCAAAATTTCATTTGTTTATGTGACTAGATCATTTCGAAATAGCATTTCAAGAAATGGGAACATTAGTTTGGTAAACGGAGTAGGACTATTTTGAATTTTTTCATTTCGTTCAATAAGCGAACGACAACGTGAGAATTAAATTCATCTTATTCAACCTAAATAGCAATTTCCAGTCGTATATTTTATATTTATATAATTAATTTAATTTATATTTTTATGATATAAATAAATAATTATATATAATATATATATTTTTATTATTTAATTTTTAGCAAAATAAAAATATAAATGAGAGCTTAATTATAAAAAAACTAATTTGTATATAAAGTTTTAACTATAGATCAAAGTCTAATGGATAAAATTTTATAAATTTAATTTTTTAATATATTTAATCTATTTTTTTTTAATTTATTGTTAGTTTATCAATTAGTGAAAATGATGAGTATTGGTACCGTTTATTAAGCAGTAAAGACATGATGAATCTATTTCAAATCTTTTAATGAGCCAGGAGCGACAGCAGTGGCCTTATTGGCTGGTGTTACAGTGCAAAATTCCCTCTGAAGCGGGCCAAAATCTATTTTGAAGAGTTTAGTTTCGATCGAAAGTGAAGTTATATATAGAGAATCTAACAACAAAAGCAATATTTACGGTCGAAACCACTTCGTCCTCGTCACTTTTGATAAAACAAACACACCGAAATATTGGGAGCATATGAAGCGGCGTTTATATAGTGAATAAAATGTGGTAATAATCAATAAATTAACGAGTTTCGCATCAATTTTGAAAATTTATGTGACAATGAAAAGTAAATTGAATGCAATAATTTTGATAGGTTGAAAATGTGTTTTTGATTTATTTAAGAAAGATAACTTGCATTATTACATGTTGATTCAAAAATTCAAATTTTATGAGCAGGTACAAAATTAGGTAGGCCTAAACAAATGATGTTACACAGGT
Source organism: Aechmea fasciata (assembly GCA_025177825.1). NCBI lineage: Eukaryota > Viridiplantae > Streptophyta > Magnoliopsida > Poales > Bromeliaceae > Aechmea > Aechmea fasciata. Next base: position 8,031,025 of record CM045941.1, on the reverse strand, counting down.
CAATTCGAATATCTAATCATTGACTCATATATGACCTAATGTACCCCCACCCCAAAAAAAAAAAAAAAAAAAAAAAAAAAAAAAAAAAAAAGGGCCTAGGGTTCATGATTTGATCTAAAATGAATAAATTCCTTATCATCTTGGTAACTAATAATATAAAATAAAATGGGTCAGATATGAATCTAATAGTGCTCAATTCATAACCAAATTCATATTTTTTATATTGAATTAAAGATCAAATTTGAATACTGATTATATACTAAAATTCAAATTTATATATGGTAAAATCGGATACGGATACGTGTTTGATATTAAAAAGAGATACGAATATGAATTGAATATTTAAGAAATATATAGAACTAAAAATTTTAAAAAATCAATAAAAATATATATTTATAAACTCCTTAAATTTGACAAAAAAAATTAGCAAAATATTAAAAAAATAAAAGGATTCTAAAGTAATAATATTAACAATGAATTTAAAAAAGAATTTAGTATGTTAAAAGTATATGAAAATCTTCAGATATTCTGAATCTAAATCTGAATCCTAAAAACTATATCAAACATGAGATATCCGAATACGCACCATATTTGAAAATTTTTGCATTTGGAGTCTGGTTGGATGGGATATTATCCGACCCGTTTGCACTATGATTGACGTTGGGTGGAGACTCTGAGCTAGATGAAAAATTGCTATTCCTTTCTTTATGAATATGCAACAATCATTAAATATCTCAATTTGAACCCGAATTCAAGTAGGATAGTAAAACTCTAATCATATTCGAAAATTTTCGTATTCTGAGTTGGGTTGAATAGGATATTATCCGACCCGTTTTCACCCCTCGATGTTGGGTGGAGACTCTGAGCTAGGGAAAAATTGCTATCCCTTGCTTTATGAATATGCAACAACCATTACATATCCGAATTTGAATCCGAATCCGAGTCGGATAGTAAAACTCTAATCATAACAAAAAATTTTCGTATTCGGAGTCGGGTTGGATGAGATATTATAATACTCGTTTTCACCCCCTATGGTGGAGACTCTGAGCTCGGTGAAAAATTGCTATCCCTTACTTTATAAATATGCAACAATCATTAAATATTCAAATTTGAACCGAATCCAAGTCGGATAGTAAAACTCTAATCATATCCGAAAATTTTCAGATTTGGGGTAAGGTTGGATGGGTATTATCCGACCCATTTGCACCCCTATGATCGATATTGAATGGAGACTCTGAGCTAGGTGGAAAATTGCTATCTCTTACGTTATGAATATGCAACAATCATTAAATATCTCAATTCGAACCGAATCGGAGTCGGATAGTAAAACTCTAATCATGTCCGAAAATTTTCATATTCGGAGTCGGGTTGGATGGATATTATCCGACCCGTTTTCACCCCTATGAATCGATACTGAATGGAGACTCTGAGCTAGGTGAAAATTTGTTCTCGCTTACTTTATTAATATGCAACAGTCATTAAATATCCGAATTCGAATCTGAATCCGAGTCGGATAGTAAAACTCTAATCATATCCGAAAATTTTAATATTCAGAGTCGGATTGGATGGGATATTATCAGATCTGTTTGTTGAGACTCTGAGCTAGGTGAAAACTTGATATCCCTTACTTTATTAATATGCAACAATCATTAAATATTATCTCTAAAAAAAAACAATCATTAAATATTTAAATTCGAATCCAAAACCAAGTCGGATAGTAAAACTCTAATTATATTTGAAAATTTTCGTATTTGAAGTCGGGTTGGATGGGATATTATTGATCCGACCCGTTTGCACCCCTATGATCGATGTTGGGTAGAGACTCCGAGCTAGGTGAAAAATTGCTTTTCCTTATTTTATTTTTTATTTTATTTTTTTTGAGAGATAGGTAGCACACTACCCGCTTCGTTTATTTTATTTAGAAATAAACTTAGCTGGAAATGTGAATCTGCTATGATTCGAACTTGGGACCCCAGAGTACCCACCACCAGTCCCTTTGGTACTTGCTCTAGGGATGGTCGGTTACTTTATTAATATGCAACAATCATTAAATATCCGAATTCGAATCTGAATCCAAGTCGGATAGTAAAATTCTAATTATATATAAAAATTTTCATACTCGGAGTCGGATTGGATGGGATATTATTTGACCTGTTTTCACCCCTTGGGTGGAGACTTTGAGCTAAGTGAAAAATTATTATCCCTTACTCTATGAATATGCAACAATATATCATTAAATACTCAAATTCAAATCGAATCCAAGTCGGATAGTAAAACTCTAATCATATTCGAATATTTTCGAATTTGGAGTTGGATTGGATGAGATATTATCCGACCCGTTTGCACCCCCCCTATGATCTATGTTGGGTGGAGGCTCTGAGCTAGGTGAAAAATTGCTATCCCTTACTTTATTATGAATATGCAACCACCATTAAATGTGAGGCTGGTGAATCCTATATGCTAGAATCACACCACAATTTAATATTGGTAGCTATCAAAGTGGTGGGGAATTCATTATTTTGATGGAGGAACCAAACCTTCCAAAACTACAATAATTTTGTAGTTATCTTTTATTAGAGGATACATGACAAAATGGTAAAAGCTTCAACAAAAGATTACAAAGCCCCACTAAAAAGCAAAGTGGGATTCCCAAGTGGAAAGGTACAAGCACTGGTTATGGATTTGTGTCCTCATCAATGTAGATAACCAACCCCTCTCTCTCTCTCTCTCTCTCTCTCTCTCTCTCTTTGAAAAAAGGGTAGATTTTTTTTTTCTTTTTATTTGAAAATAAATTAGGTTAAAAACATGAAGTAATTAGATTTCAAATTTAAAGTTTTTGAGTATATAGATAGATAAAAAAAAATGTAATTTTTAAAATATATTCACGGGTATACGTCGGCATCTGCAAATTGCTCAATATCTATAATTGAACGAATAAATAATTAGAATCCATCTATATTTATACTATATATAAAATCATATAGGAGTTCCTATAATAACAGACGTATCAAAAAAGGAATAAATAAATATTCTGTACGCATGGTTATAATTAATTTATTAGAAAATATCTCAAATAAAGAACGAACGAATAGTTATGATTAATTTGTTAAAAATAGCATTTATCCATTTATAAATCTAATCCCACGATTCCACGAACAATTATTATCAATTTATTAAAAATATATTTCAAATTAATAAAAATAAACGGTTATAATCAATCTGTTAAAAAATAGTAATACTATCCATCTATTTTACATTAAAATTTAAATTGGAGTTTAAATCGTGAATTAAATTTAATTTTTGATATCACATTCGAATTAACAATTAATTTTTTTTTAATTATAGTGGATCAAAATTAAATTTTAAATTTTAAATAAATATGAATTAAATGTTGATACTTTTTGTTTAAAACACGTACTTAAATTTTAGATCATTATAAATCGAAAAATATATAAAAATATTTAATGTATATATAAAAAATAATAATATAGAATATTACAAATATTTTCTAAATAAAATATAACATATGAACTTATAAAATATAATATTTTTTTTATAAATTTTTAAATAAATATTTTATATTATATAAATTTATATTGATTTAAAATAAACTAAAATAATTATTACGTGTATGAACAGGAACACTCAACTAGTATTTATAAAATTGTAGTATTCATAAAATTGTAAATAATGGCCAGGGTATGATTCAGGCTTAATTACCACTCTATGCATATGACTGAAAAAACAGATATTTTGCATGGAATTTTTTTTTTTTTTTTGAGAGATAGATAACACGCTAAACCGTTTATTTTATTTAAAAATAAACTTAAATTTTAAATATGAATCAACTAGGATTCGAACTCTATTCCTGTATCAACCACTGCTCTTCGTTAGGGACGCTCGTTGTATGCCAAATTGAACTAATTATTACCATTTATAGCTTTATAAAAATTTTTTTTTTCCCAACCTAGTCTCCTTTTAAAAAAAAAAGGGATAATTACCTATATACCCCTTGTATATTTGGAAATATTCGATTTATTGTTACTTTTTTTTTATTTCTAAAATACTCCTCATATTTTTCATCGTTATTGTAAAATACCCCCGCAGTTATCTCCTGTTAAGTTAACCTGAATTAAACATAAGTTAAATATTTATCACAGTTAAAAAAAATTAAAATGCCAATTTTGTCCTTAACTTAAGGGCAAATAAGAAAGGTTGGTGACAGTAGAAAGGTATATAGGAAAATTTTAAAAGTCAAAATATTTTTTGTGCCCCTAATTTTAAGGGCAAATAAGAAAGACAATGATAGTAGAAGGATATATTTGAAAGGGTAAAATAGTAATTTTACAGAGATAACGGAGTTAATTAACAGATTTTAACTCTAGGAGTATATTAGAAATAGGTTGGAACTTATGATAGATATTTTCAATATTAGCCTTCTAAGAGGGGTATATCGAAAAATTGAAAACTTTTCAGAGGTATATAACTATATAAGCAATTGCCTCTTCAAAAAAAAATTCCTAATCTAGCATTCTTTTGATAAATTAGAAAATAAAAGAAAACTTTAATAGTATTTATATACTAATTAGGAGAGAGAAATTTTTTTCTCTCTCCTCCCAATCTACTAATATTTAAAAATAATTAATTTTTGTTATAATAATATTAATTAAAAACTAATATTTAATAATAATATATTTTATATATAGAACTATCTAGGATCTCACAATCTCCCCTCTTTAAGTCCTGACGTCCTCGTTAGGCTCGGACTCACAAATACCAGGCGATGTGAGACTCGTCACGCTGGCCTGTCATTCAGACCCTGACTCAGCCGAGACTCATCTCACACTTTTGGCTGGTAATTGTCTCTGATACCAACTGTGACGCCCCAATTTTTCAGAGGATCACCCATCCTAGAATTACTCCCGTCCTAGCACGCTTAACTCTCTTAACTTCTTGAGTCTTACCACCACCCAAAATGCTTAAGCCGGGTTAAGAGTTTAGCCATATTATAGCTTATATATAGAATTATCTGGGGTCTCACAATATTATTATTACTAAATATTTTTTTTCAGAAAGATAGCAAGATGTTACCCTCTTCGTTTATTTTTTTTAGAAATAAACTTAGCTGAAAATATGAATCAACTATGATTCAAAACTTAGAACCTCAAGTATCAACCACCAAATCCTTTACCACTTGTACTAAAAACGGCTAGTTACTAAATAATAATTATTATAATTATTATTACTATTACTAGTATTTAATTTGATCATACAAACCGATATTATCAAATTTGACATATATAGTCAATTAAATACTAGTAATAATAATAATAATAATAATAATATAATTATCACTCAGTAATAATAATATCATTATTATTAAATATTAATGTTTAATTATTGTCATTATTATAAGAATTAAATATTTTTAAATATTAGTATGTTGAGAGGAAAGAGAGAGAAAAAATTTTCTCTCTCCTGATTAACATATAAATGTTCCTAAGTCACTTTTATTTTCTAATCCATCAATTAGAAATTTTTATTTTTTTTAAGAAGAATGTTAGATTGAATTTTTTTTTTTTTTATTTTTTAAATACGGCTAGACATGGGTGTTGTCACGTCTCATTATTATTGCTAGTCAATTTGATACCTACGTGGATCTAAACTTTTTTGTGACCCAGAGAAATATTCCAAATAAAATCATAACAGTGCTCGTGAAGGGATGTTGTTGTAGATCTAAATTTTTTGTCCCCATATGAATTTAGACAGTAGAGAGAGAGAGAGAGAGAGACATCTAGAGAGAGATGGAGGGTCTCCGATGCTTTCCAAAATACTACGATCTTTGTATTTGTAAGTTGTATTTTATACTAAGACTTAGTTTGGTATTAAGGATACGCCTATCTAACGTTATTAGATAAAATATAGTTGTAGAAAAAGCATATAGGGATATCTTACGTTCTCCGTGAGCAACGAGAAAATATATCGTAACCGACTATCGCGATATGCGGAAACGCAATATTACGTACGAGAAACAAACGAGGTATTTTAAACGTATTTTCTTACCGCAAACGCGTAATCTCGCAATACCAAACGAACCCTAGACGTTCGATTCCATAATTGACTTTATTTATATATGATTTATATTATTAGAACTAATAAAAAATAAAATTTTATAATTTTCGATATCATTTAGTGATCAAAAAATTTAAAAAATGACTATTTTTAATAACTACTACGACTCATTTATAAGTTCAACAATATAATTTTACTATCATTTTTCTTAATAAAATTATATTTTGCACTCTACTCATTCAAGAATAAGGTTATGTCCTTAGACACCAGTGGGCAACTCTCTATATTTAAATGAAAAAAAAAAGTTGAGCGAGGAGATCCCCAACGACGCCTCATTAGAGAGTCCTAATTCGTCATCACGTATTACTCTTATCTTTATCCAAGAGTTATAATTCTTCCTCATAAAGCTTAATTTTACTTTTCTGAAATTTACTACTAAAAATACCCAATGAACTTTTTGATGGAGATAAAATTAACATGTGACAGGGAATGGGAGACTTTCCAATAAGATGTCGCGTCGCTAGGAAGTTCTCTACTAAAGTTTTATCCTTTTAGATTAGTAAGGATGTGACACCCCATTAGTCTCATATTGAATGAGAATGAAATTGTCATTGGATTTATATGAAAATATAGTAATAATAACCCAGCGTTTTATATGGTTATATACAAATTATTGTTCTAGTATAATATATTTATATTTGGTATCGATTCACCAATACGTGGCGAGTCTCTAAGTATGACAATGGTAATCACATCGTCTGGTGTTCTTGGGGTGTGTGTGATTGGGTGATACGTCGAGCCTTAACGAGAGTATCGGATGGGAATCGGATTGTATTTGGATTTATATGATTTAGTAATAATAACTTTATTGATGTACATATATTTTTTCAGCTCCCCAACGACGTCTCGTTGGGGAGTCCTAATCCGTCAGTACGTGTTATTTTTTATTTTACGGTTTAACTCTTTTTAAAGTTTTAATATAAAAAGAGACAAAATTAATATGTAGCAGCAGATCGACGAAGTATTGCGTTGGTAGGGAGTACCTCATTTAAATTCTCTCTTTAGGAGAGTGAGGAGTAGGAAGTGTATCACTTTTCAGTGTGCAAGTAGCATTTACTAAAAAGATTATAAAAAGACAAATTCCTCTCCCAACCACCAGTAATAATAATGAAAACCACCAGTAATATTGACCTCTTGGCTAATAATAAGAATAATAATAATAATAATAATAGAGATAATTGCTTATATATTTGTAAAAAAAATGTGACTTTCTGGTTTATTTCTTTTAAAAAGTTAATATTAAAAATATTTTTTTAATATTTTAAGTTATTTTAAATATATTTTTATAATTAAATTCTGTTTGTGAACTATTAGTAATAACTGTTATTTCGTAAAATTATTATTTTATTCTTTTAAATGTATTCTTCTATCATTATGTATTTTTCTTATTTGCTTAAATTAAGAGTAAAATAGGTATTTTAATTTTTTCTTAGCTCGATAGATATTTAACTCATATTTAATCCAGGAATAACTTAACGGGTTTGTAACTAGGGTTGTCGACAGTAGAACACGAGCAAGCTAGTAAACATTAAAGTAGAATTAGAAATAATAATAATAATAATAATAATAATAATAAATTTATAAGATTTTACCTATTAGATTAATGGTTAAAACTTTGTATATAACTAAACTTTTTTATAGTTGAGTTGGGCTTTATATTTAGATTGACCAAAAAATCAAATAATAAAAATTTGTATTATACGTATAGTTATTTATTTATATATAAATATAATATGTATAAATTATATATATAAATATAAACTATATGTATTCAAACTATTATTAAGCGAACACGAGCAAGCGGATCCCAACTCGTGATTAGTTCGTTTATTAAACGAGTGAAAATTTCGGCTCGTATTCGGTTCGTTCACTAAACGAGCGATTCGATCTTGAGCTCATTTCGTGCCGAACACGAACTGGCTCGTGAATGGCGAGCTAAATTGTCACTACTAGTAGTAATCGACATTTTTTAATAACGAAAAAATATATGAAAATTATATTCAAAATAAAAAATAAATTAAATAATTTTAAAGTTTTAAGTGATATATAAATAATTATTTACTAATAATAATAATTTTTTTTTTGTTTTTTGAGAGATAGGTAGGACGCTACCCGCTTCATTTATTTCATTTAGAAATAAACTTAACTGGAAATGTGAATCAACTGGAATTCGAACTTGGATCTCGGATATCAACCACTAAACTTTTTTGCCACTTTCACTAAGACCGTCCCTAGAGCAAGTGGCAAAGGATTTGGTGGTCGGTATCCGAGACCCGAGTTCGAATCCTAGTTAATTCACATTTCTAGCTAAGTTTATTTTCTAACGAAATAAACGAGTGGCGTCTTCTATCTCTCAAAACTTTTTTGCCACTTTCTCTTGAGACCGTCCTGAGCAGAAAGGTTTGCCACTTTCTCTAGAGACCGTCGGTGAGAAGAGAGTTGTCTCTCAAAATAATAATAATAATAATAATAATAATAATAATAATAATGATGATGATAATAATAATAGTGTGCGTCTTTCTTTGGCTGCCAGCTATTATTACGAGTCGGAAATTGCGACCAATCAGCTGATTCAACGCGGACAGACTGCGAGTACCGAGTACCGACTCCCGCCCCCCACCACACCCACGTCCAGCCCGCCCACCCCATGTTCTCCCGGGGAGGGCAGCCAGCCGTTCAGACGTCCCCTCACATATTTTTCTGCCAAATTCAGGCAGGGTGGTGGGTGTCGGACCCACGTTCCGGTGACTCCTCACCCGCATGTCGCGGTTTTTTCTTGCGCGGTGCACGTGCCGATTTTTTTTTTTATAACTAATTCTATTGAATTTTATAATTATAAAATTAATAATTTTTTTTTAAAAAATAATTATAAAAATAAATTTTTAAATACGATAAATGATTCACCGCATTCATAACTTTTATTTAGGAATAGAAAAAAAATAAAAACGGTGAACCATTGTATTTATCATCATAAAATTATAAAAAAAAGAAAATAAAAAGAATGCGGTGAATGGTTAGCTTTTAAAAACGGTGAATGATTAAATCGTTCGCTTTTATAAAAGTATATTCTGAATAAAAATTTAACCTTATTTTTAAAATAAAAGTTTAGGAAAGGATTATTGTACTAAAAATCCCGCACATGCCACCATGGTAATTTTTTTTTTAAAAACAAGTTAATTTCATATAAGTCATTGAGCATAGTAAATGCTAAATATATATCTCGATAAAATTTAATTTTTATATATTGTTTTAAAAGTTATAATATTTTAAATATGCCCTCTAATTTATTACCGTTAAAAGAGCTGCCATCATAAATATATATTCCTCCAAAAATTATAACGGTATAATATAAGAGGGATAAAAATATTAAAAACTAACTATGGTTAATAATTTAATTTATGATTAACTAAAATTTTTTAACGGATTCTAAAGGTATGGACATATTTGAAAATATCGGACTTTTGTAAGGACAATATATAAAAGTTGAACTTTGTAGGAATATATTTGTCATTTACTATGTTTGTAGGAACCTATATGAAATTAACTCTAAAAAAAAAGGTAAACTTCAAATACCACCTCTGTGGTTTTGCATTTTCTTACTTTAATGTGGTTTGAAGTGTATAAGTTAGTACCGTGTGGTTTCATATATATTTTTTTCTTCAGCTTCTCCTTTAATATTTCGTAAATTATATACAAAAAAATTTCAGATATTATATCAAAATTTATCAAATATTTACTTTAGTACTCTTTAGTTTTGACTTTGTCACTGATTTAATAAAAAAACAATTAGTGGAATGGATAATAAAAGAAGAAAAATAAAACCACAATATACTAAATTGATACACTTTAAACCACAGATACTAAAATGAGAAAGTGCAAAACCACATGAGTGGTATTTAAAATTTTTCCAAAAAAAGAGAAAAAAAGAGTGAAGATCTCTCCTATAATGTCATATTGAAAAGTTCAAATCTATATATAGACAGGTATTATTTTTATTTCTATTCAAGTATTATAATATTTTTATTTAGAGTTTAATTATTGAATGAAGGTAAAACTAATACGAAGCAATGGATCAGAATGTCAGGGACTTAGTGAAATTGCTATGCAGCAAGAAATTGGCGCCGCACGGACTTTGCGAACGAAAACGCTAAGCTCGTGATAAGAAGTTTTCTAATGAGTTGTCGGACTTAGTGAAATTGCTATACAGTAGAAAGAAGAGCGCTGCACTGGCTTTATGAATAAAAACGCTAAGCTCGTAACATGAAGCTTTCTAATGAGTTGTCTTTGGGAGCTTTGTGTTGAAGTTTTATCATAACAATTAACAAGATATGGGTTTGTTTTCTTTTCCAAATAGTTTTAAGCCTTATTTAGATTTATAAATATTTATTCGGTATATTTTTTTTAATGTAATTTGGTCCTCTTTGAACGCATTAATATTTTATTCGATATATATTCTTATCTTATTATGAGTATTGGAGCCCTACTACTCATAAGTTGTTTTCGATTATGGAGCTTAGAATCGACGATCCTCGATTAAATATGATCTAGAATATTTGAAACTTCTAAAAATAAATTTCGTAAATTTTTAAATCATAATAAAGTCAATCAAGCCGGCATAAATTGAACGGTCAAAATCGTACGACGTCCTAAAAAAGGTTGATCGGATCCTTCAATTCAAGATCGGAGTTATTGATCTTTAGCTATGTAGTGAATAGAATTTTTTTATCAAAAATTCAACAAACTTCGATTCTTTTATACCGTTAAACTAGCAAGTATGCCATACCGGCCGTTAAAAATTGTCAAATTTGTGACCCCTTGATCGTAAGGTAAATGATGTCGAAAAATTATAAAATTTGATCTCTAGAAGTTTTAAATGCTGTAAATAACGTTTAACGGTGTGGATCGTCGATTTGGAAACTTTATCGTAACAACACCAAATACGAAATGATAAATGCTCAATAAATAAGTAAATAGGATATATATATATATATATATATATATATATATATATATATATATATATATATATATATATATATATATATATATATATAGAGAGAGAGAGAGAGAGAGAGAGAGAGAGAGAGAGAGAGAGAGAGAGAGAGAGAGAGTTTGGAAATGGCTACTATTAATAGCAAAATTTATTATTATCGCTTTCAGAAATTTTCGGATCAACTCTTTTCATTATTTCTAACAATTGGATTAAATACTATAACCCAGTGGGGACCACTCAACCCTACGGGGACCACTCAACTCTAATCGACTAATATCATTCTAACCCTACAATTTTTCATCCAAGAGTTAGAAACTTGATGGCAAAAAGAGCATTTTACTATTAATAGTATTCCAGCTCAATTTTTCATCCAACGGGTAGAAACTTGATAGCAAAAAGAGCGTTTTATTATTAATATTATTCCAGCCTAATTCTTTCTCTCTCTCTCTCTATATATATATATAGAGAGAGAGAGAGTTGAATACTATCTGAAGAACGTGTTCGTTGCCACCCATTTATTTTCGATGATGGAGCCTCCAAATCGATAATCGGCATCGTTGAATATGATCTATACCATTTGAAGTATCTAGAAATCAAATTTCATGCTTTTTCGATATTATTTTCTTGTCCATCAAGTGGGCGTAAAAATGAGCAGTGAAAATGAATATCCTCTAAAAAGTGATGATATGAATTTTATAATCAAGATGGAGGGTATAGATCTTATTCTAAATAGTTTAAAAAATTATCTAACTAAAATTCAATTGATTTGGATAACTTTACACTGTTAAACGATAAAATGCTTCATATCTATCATTAAAATTACAAATTTTGAAACCCTTTGATCATTAGGTCAATGATGTCGAAATAATTTGAAATTTAGTTTCTAGATATTTCAAGTGGTATAAATCATGTTCAACGGTGCCCATCGTCGATTTAAACTTTATAAGCATATTTAAAAAAATTAACTCTATAATTTACTATGTTTTCAGGGATCTATATGTAATTAACTCAAGAAACACAACTCAGTCCAATTCCGACAACTCCCCTGTTTCCCCGATTTCACTCAGCTAAAATTGTAAAACCTCTTCCCCTTTTTTTTTTTTTTTTTTTTTTTCTGTCAAATTTAACTTTCATATATAATCCTTACAAAAGTTATAAATTTTTTAAAAAAATTGTCATTCTTCTTTGTTATCATTAGAAAACTATTTATATTTTAACAAAGAAATAAATAAAATATCAATTGTGCCATCAAAAATATATTACTGCAAAAGTCACAAAGCATAATATATAAATATCAAGTTACCTTATAAATTAATCAGGTTAAATTTTTCTAAACAGAAAATATTTAAAAAATTAAACTTCATAACCATAGATTTGTAATTTATTATATTTACAGGGACCTTTGTGCAATTAACTCAAAAAAGATGACATATATCCCCGTTACACAACTCAGTCCAATTCCGACAACTCCCCTGTTTCCCCGATTTCACTCCGCGTAAAATGTAAATCCTCTTCCCCATTTCTTTCTCTTTTTTCTTTTTCGTTTTTTTTGTTTTTTTTTTGTTTCTTTTTTGCTTCTCTCTCTCTCTCACACAAACACACGATCTCGTTTTCATTTGGTACCGAATCCATCCCCCACCATGTCTCTCGTCCCTTCAAGTTGAAGATCCATTTATACCCCCACCCCATTTTCTTAAACCTCACTTCACCCATATATGCATCCTCTCTTATTAATTATTATTTTTAATTATTGATATTAATTAATTTATTATTATTATTTATAACTCGACCCACCCCGTCTACCTTTCCTGCTATTTCTTTCGCAAGTGGTTGACCACCGAATAAAAAGAAAAGAGTAGAAATTGGAGAAGCGACGAAATAGAGGGAGGGAGGAAGGAAAGATGAAGCTGTCGCTGCTGCAGGGCCAGGGCGTGCGGCGGGCGTCGGCGTTCCGGCCGTCTGCAGCCGCGGCGCAGTCTGCTGGCGGCGCTGCTGCTGCTGCTGCGGCGGGGAGTGCAGACGGCGGGGGTCGGGGGGAGTGCGGACGTCGGCGCGCTGAAGTCGTCGTCGGCCTCGGCTTTCTGGCTCGTCCTCCACGGGCTCTGCTGCGCCGTCAGCCTCCTCCTCGGCTTCCGCTTCTCCCGCCTCGTCTTCTTCCTCCTCTTCTCCACCTCCACCCTCTACTCCGCCTCCTCCCCCATCCTCCGCACCACCACCACGACAACGACGACGACGACGACGACGACGACGACGACCACCGAAACCCTGACCCTCTCCTTCCGCTCGTCCCGGGCCCCTCCGGCGCTGCTCAACTCCTCCTCCGCCGCCGCCGCCGCCGCCGCCGCGTCGGCCGCGGCGGCGCTCTCGGCGCAGAGCCACGTGGTGGTGGGGCGGCACGGGATCCGGATCCGGCCGTGGCCGCACCCGGACCCGGCGGAGGTGATGCGGGCGCACCACATCATGGAGCGGGTGCAGCGGGAGCAGCGGCGGTGGTACGGGGCGAAGAACCCCCGCCCCCTCGTCGTCGTCACCCCGACCTACTCCAGAACCTTCCAGGCCCTCCACCTCACCGGCCTCGTCCACTCCCTCCGTAACTCCCCTTCCCCTCACCTGGATCGTCGTCGAGGCCGGTGGCCTCTCCAACGCCACCGCCGCCCTCCTCGCCCGCTCCCGCCTCCCCTTCCTCCACCTCCCCTTCCCCGAGCTCATGCCCCCCGAGTGGTCCGAGCGCCACCTCACCGAGAACCGCATGCGCCTCCTCGCCCTCCGGTACCCCCTCCAATCCCATCTCATTCAATTCTGCCTGCATCATTAATCTCTCTAGATCTGATCGAAATTCGAATCGAATTGTTTGTTTGCGTCTAGGGTGATCCGGATGCGGAGGATGGACGGCATCGTCGTGTTCGCCGACGACAGCAACGTGCACAGCATGGACCTCTTCGACGAGGCGCAGAAGGTGAGGTGGATGGGCGCCGTGTCGGTCGGCATCCTCGCCCACTCCGGGAGCGCCGACCCCGCTGCGCAGCAGCAGCAGCTGAGCGAGGAGGAGCGGCAGAACCTCCCGCTGCCGATCCAGGGCCCCGCGTGCAACTCCTCGGGCCAGCTGGCCGGCTGGCACACGTTCAATTCCCTGCCGTACGCCGACCGGAGCGCCACCCTCGTCGGGGAGGGGGCCACCGTGCTGCCGCGCAACCTGGAGTGGGCCGGGTTCATGCTCAACTCCAGGCTCCTGTGGAAGGAGGCCGAGGGGAAGCCCGAGTGGGCTCGGGACCTCGACGCCGTCGGAGAGAACGGGGAGGAGATCGAGAGCCCCCTCGCGCTGGTGAAGGATGCGTCCTTCGTCGAGCCGCTGGGGAATTGCGGGAAGAAGGTCCTCCTGTGGTGGCTCCGCGTCGAGGCCCGATCCGATAGCAAGTTCCCTCCAGGGTTAGATTATGAACCCTCCTCTTGCGATGTTTTCGGCCACTGTGATGATTCTTGATTCTTCTATACCTGTTACTTAATTCCATTTCCATTGTTATATTATTCAACTCTACCTTGAGTAGTATTGTTTAGCTACATAGATGTCATGTAATAAAATCATCTGGTAAAAATGTGTGTGGTCACCCTCAAGTATAGGCCTTTTTTTGAAATCGACCCCTCAACTGTTTCGCTTTCAATTGGTAGCCCCTCAACTTTTAATTTTAATTGGTTTACAGTACTTTCATCAATTCAATTGGGCGTTTTGTTAGATCTAACAGTGATTCCTGTTTTTAACATTATTTCGCCTTAACGATCGATACCTATTGGAAAATAGGTGGGGAGGGGTGTATATCAAAACGGCCTATAGTTTGGGGGATCTACATACATTTTTACTGAATGTTTTATATGATTATATGAAAAGAAATTTAATTTCGGAAGTTAGACAACCGACTATTCTTATATTTGTGATTATTACGAATCACATGGGGAATATCATATTGTCATATTATCGTGTGAATGTCGTCCGACCACCATTAGTTGTATTAATTTGCTTGCAGATTCGCTACAGCTGTGATGTTAGGAAATTCTTTCATGTGTGGCATATTTTTGTTCAGTTAGTTCTAAGTTATCTCATTAGAATGCTCTCCATCAAACCGAACGCTTAAAAGAATTTACCGGAAAGTGCAATCTATTAGGAAAAGCCCATAGAAAGCTGCCTCACTTTCAAAAAGTATCGGAAGTCGGAGAAGTATGCTAGAGCAGATGATGGAAGTGATGGAAAGTTAGTTTCCGTGTAAGCTAGGTTTTTTGGGAAAATGAACAACTGTGCAGAAATCAAGTTCAGAGGAAATCGACTTACAACGTACTTGACTTAAATGCCAGTTTCAGTTTCTTTGAACCAAAATGTGCTAGTTTGTCTCCGCCTCTTTGTTCATTTTGGAGTGAAATGCTTCCACGGGTGGTTTGAACCATGTTTAATAGATACGGTTTGCTCTGTACGGTTATTTATTGCGACTGCATTACTGGTCTTATGAAACCAAGGTTGGTTGTTCTTATGCAATCTCTTTTCTCCTCAGCCTGATTTGTGAGATCATCTGGGATCCCAAAGGAAGTATTACTGTAGGTTTTTATACACTTGGAGCTCCCTATAAGATAAAGAGTGTTATGGTCGAAGCTACTTTGGCTTCATTAGATCATGTTATACGAACATTTATATTACTGACAAGGTGTAAAGCAGTAACTAGGTGAGATTGATATGACTAGCGTGTGCCCAAACCCAGCCCAATGAATTTTAGGCTTACTATAAGGGTGTTGGGTGAAATGTAAAGTGGACGATAAACTTTGAAATCCTAATGAAATCACTGGGTAATGGGTAGGGTTGCTAGCTAATAGCAGCTGTGCTAAATTGATTCTATGTATTCGCTTGGGCGGTTCCACAAAATGCCAACCTTCGTAGGACTGTCGCACGTAAAGACTGGCAATTATCGTTGTCACAGGCTCTCAAGGTCCTTGGATCGACTCGACTGTCTATGACTCTTGTGTCATTGCGAGTTGTTTTCTCTGTTTTAATTGCTTGCTTTGTGGCATCTGACTGCATGTAGCGTACGATATGAGTTGTGTGTTTTCATTACTGCCGAAACTTTCCAGCTGTTTTTGAAAACTTTATGTACATTATATATTGCTGTAAGTGTATGAGAAGGATTTGCTATGCTAGTCTGTCGAATCCAAATGTCAAACCAGTCTGTCCCAATTTGGCTTAATGTGCATCAAACCTTCCGCATTTTCTAATCCCACTTCGAGTCTTGGAGATAAATAAAACAGGTTGTAACCAAGAATGATTATGTGCTGCCTACTGCTGAACAGATATAAAAATGTAGCCAAAATACTGAAATCCTCTTAGTCGGGTTGAGGATTTTAACACCTTACTGCAGCTTTTCTGCATTGCTATTACTTATGTCATTTGTCACGATGTGTGATATGCATGACATCTATGTTGAACATGCGTGATATTTATTGGCTTATATATTTATCTACTTGATGTGGGTCCATGTGTAAATAGATATGCATAATAGTTGATTGCATTACAAGCTTTAACCATGCATCGGCACTCGCAACTACGGTGACAATTCATACCAGGCGTTTGTTTCAACTGAAATCCTAATCATACATGTGATTTTGTAAGTAAGTGGAGGGTCGATGATCTCCACTGGTTGGGCTGTTTATTGCTCTGATGTTACCAAGATCACTTCATTCAAAATGTATAAGACTTAAATATGTCACCTATATGCAGATTTGCTTTCCCAATTTGGTTATTCTATCGCAGATTAGTGTATATTGATATCTGAAGTACAAAGATTCACCTCATGGATGGTTCATGATATTTTCTCATTGAACTTGGTCTGGTGGCTGGTTAAACAGGGTGCTGGAAATAAGTCAAGCTAATGTAGGAATGTTTGGCAAGTGGTATGCTAAGACTAAACAGAAAATGCTGCTTTCTATACGTCCTTTTTCTCTTTTTTCTTCTTCATATTAGGTCAATTTTGGAAAGTAGTGGTGCATGTTTTTGTCACTCAACTAGAATCACTGGTTATATACAATGGCATATCAGAATGAAGGTTCTTCAAAGTGGTAGGTTTCAGCTTCTGTCTTCATTCATAAATGCTTGAAGTAGCTACAGCTGTCCATTGTCTTAGATAGACTTTTATCTTTTTCCTTCGCCTGGTGGAAGTTCTAGTATTCTTCCAATTATGCTCACTGTCAACCCAGAAAAGTTGCGTATATGCTTGTTTTTTCTTTCGTTCCCCTTGCATCTCTTTTCCTTTCGCTCTCAATTGATCGAGCCTGATTGTTTATGAATGTGTTATAATACTCTCTATGGATTGAGAAATAATGCTTTTATGTGGATAATGACGATTCGCTCCAATCATGTAGTTTCGGCCATAAAACATCGTTCGTAGTTCGTTGATGCTCGGTGTGTGCTATACGCACTGTATTAACACATCTTTCTTCTGGGTTTGGTGCAGATGGATTATTGATCCACCTCTCGAAATTGTTGTTCCTTCTAAGCGCACTCCATGGACTGATACCAATTCAGAAGTTTCATTTGAGCAGGACAGGCGCTTCTCAAGAGAAAATAGATCAAGGCTGAAAAGGAAGAGCGAGCCCGAAAGGCAAGACTAATGAGTCAGCGCTCTACAGGTCCGACTGAAACCATGTTAATAATGTTTATTTCCCGATATCATGAAAAGTCATGAATTATCCGCAATATTTTGGTTCTCTGAATGTTTCTCTCAACAATTCACTAATACATAAATATTAATCGACAATAATAGATAACTATGGGCGGCTTATTCGGTAATCTAATATTTTATACATAATTTATTACCAAAATGAATCATCCGTCGCGTTCTTAACTTTTGTTATCTGTAAGTTGATGAAATATAGAATGATTATATAAGAACTTTGTATATATCTTTATATTTTGCCGGAGTTTAACTCGAATCCTGAACTGATGATTATGCCCTAAAACACTTATGTCATTGCCGTCTATCAGGAAATGCCCATGCTTGGGACTGGACCTGGATTTCACACCCTTCGACACTCCATCGCTCTTTTGCCGCAGTTGTCTAAAAGCAGTCGATACTTAATCAGTCGTGCTGGTATAAGAACTATTATCTTCTTAGTGTGTTGTAATTTGTGGGAGTCTGAAAGAAAGACAACATACATACTCGAGTTATACAGGTTCGCCCGTAAAATTTTCCTTTTTTTTTTTCTTTTTTTTTTTTTTTCTTTTTTATTTTTCCTGTATTCAATCTGCTACTTCATTTCTGTAACATGGTAGATGTGCTTCTTGTTATTTGGAATATACGAGAATCGACTTATCCTTTGCTCTACGGACTCATAAATTTAACAATGGGTGTATAGGAAATTTGATTTCGGATGAGAATGCTGGTCATGTTGACACTCTGTTGGTGGCGTTGTCGAAATTCGGCTTTTCTGATAAATTTGTTGTTACAACTTGGTTTCCAGTTTGTTCCTGGTGCTGCATATTCCAGTAAATATTTACCAATGTTTACAGTTTTAGCCTCAGAGAAATATTTTGGATTCATTTGCATCTGTAACCCATGCAAGCATGTGATATTGCCCTAAGGGTCTCTTTTGTCACGGCCTTAGTGTTTCTGTTCGCAAATGCCGTGCGGCGCCCGTTTTCCTGCTCGAAGATGGGCAAGCCTTCGTCCCTGTTGCTAGTTCGGACCTTCGCGTCCTACGACTAAGTATGTAAAGGAAAATGACAAAGAGAATGAGACAGATTCTCTCAAAAAATTAAGTATTATATTATTTAGAAACTGAGAATACAACACACATATACACACTCCTTGTGTGTTTTGGCCTTAGCCAAACTCACTATTTATAGGCTCCTAGATACAATGAATTTAGTCACACATTATGACACATATTAACTCATCCACTAATTCAACATAATAAATCATAATAAAAGCCAAAAGCCTAAAAGTCACTCCATAACTTTCATGAATTTTATAACCCTTGAGTTTTTCATAGCGGGTTGGGTTTGGGTCTCTCTAACATAAGATTCAATCCGTTTTCAACCCGTTTTCGCTAGCAGATTTGGGCCACTGTCAAGGAGAAGTCAGCGGGAAATATTTTGTCCGCGACACTTTGCTTTGTCTGAGGTGAAGGTCAAATTGAAATAGATTTTTGAAGGAATTAAAGTTTAGTTAAAAATTACTACTTTTTGTGGTATTTATTAGTATAGTTCTAATCCTTGTTTGGCAGAAAATAAATAACATAAAAGCTGGAGGTGTGATTAATATTTTTTTATTTTTATTATTATTATTATTATTATTATTATCATTTCATAATTGATTTTGGAGAGTTTGAGTTTCGATCGAATGTCAAGTTATGATGAAGCAAACAATGAAAGTGTGCTTTTATGGTCGAAAACCGCTTAACCTCTCTGTAGAAGCATTAATATGAGAGACTGTTAGGACGCGGTCTACGTGATTTGGACAAAATGATTTATAAATATACAGTAGATCTTTTATTCAAAATAATCTATAAAAATACGGTCGATTTAATGGTTAGGAACTTAGATGTATCTGGACATAATTTTGATGGCCAGACGTAATTTAACATCCTTATATTATGTTATATATAAATATATGTAACGTACGGGAGCCCGATTTAGGGGAATAGACTCGAAACGTTGAGCTCTTTCGCACATCGTGAAAGAAGACGAACCACGAGTAAGAATCACCGTCTACAATCCACACTTGAAAATCGAAATCATGATAGCAAGTGCGGATTTAATTTTTATAAAGCACTTTAGATTTTTAATTTGTCAAATGCTCTTATTAGGTTAGAATAAGATAAATAGATTCCTTTGTATTTTAAAGCTCTTCAAAATTAATTATCTGAAAAATACTCCTCCCAAAAAAAAAGCAACACACTTTAACTGTGACACCTTAATAATTCCACGTTGGATGGGAAAAAAAAAAATTATAAATAAGAATATAAGAATAGAAATTTCTACTATTAGTAATTGAGCTAAAACATTTTGGATAAGTTGTTTAGGCCCAATGGATTATTAGCGTAAGTGGATTAGATCGTTAGGCGAGTTAGTATCAAAGCCGAGTTCGAGACGAAGAAGTGTGATCGCCTAATAATTTTGGGCTAGGGATTGAGACTCTCGCAAGAATGTTAAGATTTAAATGGGATACACGGAAAACTCCAGTACTAACAATTAGGGTTAAGTATATTGAGTCAGTGGTTTAAACCCATCGAGTTATTAATGTTAGTGACTTGAGTCATTATATCAATGCTTTTTTTGACATTAAATTTGATGATCGGTGAATTGATGATCATAAGTATTTAGAAATCAAATTTTAAATCTTTTCGACATCATTGACCTAATGATTAAAATGTTCTAAAATTTTTAATTTTAATGGTTGATATGAGCCATTTTTTCGTTTAACGGTGTAAAAATATTCAAATCAATTGAATTTTAGTTAGAAACTCTTTAAACTATTTAGAACAAGGTCTATACTTTCGATCTTGATTACAAGATTCCTATCATCACTTTTTAAAAAATGTTCATTTTCAGCCGTTCATTTTGTGTCCACCTAATGGATAAGAGCAAAATATCGAAAAAGCATGAAATTTGATTTTTAGATGCTGTCACGGTATAGACCGTATTCAACGGTGTTGATGTTCGATTTGGAAGATTTCTTGTATTCATTTTCAAAGTAGCTCATTTTGCGTCCACCCAATGGATAAGAGCACAATATTGAAAAAAAGGCATGAAATTTGATTTTTAGATGTTTCCATCCGGTATAGACCATATTCAACAAAGGTTGTTTGATGTTCGAAATTAATATCTTCAAGCCCAGTGACTATTCAGGATATACGATCTTATGTGAAGCAATAATTTAATATTCTAAGCAAGCTCTTATAATCGATGTTTAAAATTTTTATATTCACCATTCCTCCTTCGAGGAAATGAATGGCCTTGACCGGAAAATTGTTATCGGCATTCAGGAAGCTCCAACTGGTATAAAATTATTCTTTTTGAACGTGGTTCGTACTCAACCAGTTATTAGTAATATATAATGCGGGGTGAAATCATGCACCCTTTCTTTCTGAGTTTGGTACAGTTTCTTTTTCTTGAAATGCAGAGTCAATTTTTAGCAGCTGCCCATCTTACAAGTTATTCCAAACCCTAAAAAAAAAAAAATAATTCTCTCTCTCTCTCTCTCTCTCTCTCTCTCTCTCTCTCTACTTGGGTAGCTCTACACTACACGTCTCGGACATCTCTTTTGTTGTTTTTATTAAAAGCTATCCTTTTCATCCATGTGAGTGGTTCATATATATGAACCACTCTCTACAACCACTTTACATTTTTTTTTAAAAAATTTTATTTTTCCTAATTATTGTATTACTTATTAAAGCACCCATTAAAATTGAACCCACAGATTGACCCCACAGACACCTTTCACAAAAAAAAAAAAAAGAAAAAAAAGAAAGAAAAAAAAGAAGAGGATTTAAAGGCTCCTTTAATATTGTTTGAGGTGAAAGTTTTAATTCCAACTGTTTGTGTACGGCGTATATGTCTGTGAAGCAATCATTATACTCTACAAGATTAAATTATTTGAAATGGAAGAAAATTAGTAATTCTAAGAGCTTGGTATGACTCAAACTCAAGATCTTACGTTACGATCTTGTGAAACGCAATGAAAGTATTCGTTAAATCTTATTTACGGAAGCGATTCGTATTACAACGCCCGGATCGTAGAGGTTGATTCACATGTCCTTGGATCGTTTTCTTACGCTCCGAACTCGCGATGGATCGAACTATAAACGAGTACGATCGCAAATCCATAGTTCAAGTCCCTCTAGATTAATAGGTTAATGGAGGATGTCGCTTCTCTCTTTTGTTTTTTTTATTCTCTTTGTTTTTAGTTCTTCGTTCACCGATTTATGTGGGATCGTCCGTATATTTATAAGGGATTCCAAAATCCTAATAGCGCAAGAGATAAGGCCAAATCGATTATTAATTGTTATCCTAATATGATTATAACTTATTTCTAATTAGCTTTTTAATTTAAAAGCGAGATTAATCCTAATCTAATTAGACAACATAACAACCGTCGGATCGAGGCCGATCATGGACACACCCTATTCGATTTAACCGAATGACAACAAATACAATCTGAAACAATCGTACTCTAAAAATTTAAGCTGTTAGTTCGCATTCATTTGTGTGGAAGCATTCTGTCCTAGACAAAGGGTAAGATCGTTTTGCGGACAACGCGGCACCACATTTGGGCCCAATTTAGAAGTACATTTCATAAATTGCTCTCATAAACTTCTACTATAGTGACCTCAAAATTAGAATTTCATTCATTGCATGTGTTTTATGAGGAAATAAAGCAAATAACCTTCTTAATTTCTCGCTAGCTAAGTTTTGACTCAATGTTACCGACCGTCCCGGAGTAAGTGGCAAAAGATTTGGTGATTGATACCCGAGGCCGCATTTGATGCAGCTGTTACACGCATTGAGAGTTTGGTGCGCTGAGGCATCCGTTGTACTAATTATTGAAACTAATTAGTGCATTGGACCGTTGGGGGCTCCAACGTTTGCTTTTTTATCTTTGTATATTCTCCTCTCTATAGTACTGTGGGATATACACATGTGGTAAAACTATATCATCAAACAGTGAGAAGGAATATTATTTTGAGAGACATTTGTTAATTTTTTTTTTCTTTCATTATTTTTCACCGAGTGTTGAAAGAGTCTCCGTCAACTTCCTTTACGATCGTCTTCATGAAGGAGAAATTATAAATCACGGGGGTGTTGTTTAGGTTAATCCACGTAAGGACGGGAATACGTCTTGTAGGGTAGTGCTTCGTAACCACGATTTAAATTCTCTATTTGGATATTTGCGTTTATCTGTAAGTTGATTTATTTATTGTTATCACAAAATTAGTTAGATTTTATATTACAATCGGATTATTCGTTGCGGTATTTTTTCTAACAAGTTCAAGTCCTAGTTAATTAATTTAGTAAGTTTAGTTAAATAAAATAAACAAAGCGAATAGCGTCTTTACCTATCCCTCTAAAAAAAAAAAAAAAAAAAGTTTTGACTCAATATTGTAATCAAATTTCACAATCTAAAGAAGTTGATCTTGCTGATGTGATAATATTGTAGTTGATATATGCGTGGCAATGACTAAGATGCCTCGTTACGGATAATACGAAAAAGCACGATAAATTACTATAAATTGAATTTGCGTTATGCTTTGAATTTGAATGTACATGTAATGTAAAACATACTAAATATAACTAAACTTTCTAGTAGAGATGTCAACGGGTCGGAGTCGGGGCGGATTTTCAAAAACCCGAACAGGAACCCAAACCCGACTCCGAACCCGAGCCGGATAGATTTTAAAAATCCATATCCAAATCCGAACCTGACCAAAAATCAGAAACCCGAATCCGAACTCGAACCCGAAAATTTGAACCAAAAACAATTATTTCTTTTTGCAATATTTAAAAATATATTATATTAAATTTAAAATTTTAAAATACAAATTCAAATATAACATCAAATTTTTATATATAAATATATTATATAAAATACAAAATAAATTCGGGTTCGGGTCGGGTACAATCAAAATTCATATCCGAATCCATATCTGACGGGTTTTTATTTTTGATACCCATATTCGAATTCATATCCGCCGGATTTCTATTTTTGATATCCATATCCGAATTCACATCCGTCGGGTTTCTATTTTTGATATCCATATCCGAATTCATATTAATTTAGCATCAGATATATCCGTTTCATTCGGATTCGAATTCAGATAAAATTTCAGATATCCATACCCATTGACATCCCTACTTTCTAGACACATCCCTTTCAACCTTACATGATATTTTTGTTTGAATTATTCAAGGGTGTGAGGAATGTCCCACAAATTGTTTTAATTAATTGATGGGCTAAATGACAAAAGACATTAATAACTTAATGCAGTGAGATTCAAGGTATCTAATTATGAGATGCTAATAATAATTTTGAATAAACAAATTATTACTTATTTATACCTCATATATAAAAGATTCAAATATATAATATGTTACATCAATTTGATAAGTAGCCATTTTTATATGCCACACAAAGATTCCTTTCTTTGTCATGATAGCAAAATAGTAGGACATATTAGATTCATTCATCTAAGTTCACTTAAATAAATTCATTTTTTGTTAAAAATAAACTCATATACCATGCATGTAAATAAATAAATCTTTATCTTGTTGTTTGTTAGAAATTTAGTTCAAAAGGAATAGAAATTACGTGGGAACGATTCTTAATATGAGATGTGAGACTGTTCTATCTATCATTCTTTATGGACGTGAATCTCAAAGTCATGTAATTACTGATGGAGCCATCTCAATTTGGAACATCTCCCCGATCTTTTTCGGAATTAGGTTCTGTTTATAACAAATAAAAACTTAATTTTAATTCTAATCAAATCTTTTAATTTTAATTTTTTTTAATATAAATATATATAATATTAATTAAAAAAAATTTCCAAATTTATATTCCTAATTTTAAAATTTATGCCATAGAAAGAAGTCTTAAAAATCTATAAAAAACTGTCTATAAAAATTTGCTAAAATAAATTAATGAAAAAAAAATAGGAAAATAACAAAAAGTAAATTCTTAAATCATGGGTGCATTACAATTCCTTTGAGTAATTAAGTAGTTTAACAAGCAAAAATGTCAAAATTTAACTATAATGTAATGCTAAATTGAGTTTATGCACTTTAACAAACAAAACTATAAATGTAAAACTAAATTGAGTTTATAAATCTCAATTTTTAGCAAATACTTTATTATATATATATATATATATATATATATATATATATATATATATATATATATATATATATATATATATATATATATATATATATATATATATACTATACTATTATTATGAGTATAACTAAGTTGTTTTTTTAGATTTTTCGATTTAGATCTAGAGTATTTAAAACTTCTAGAAAATAAATTTCGTAATTTTTCAAATCATTTACCTTACGATCAAAAGCTAACAAAATTGACAATTTTAACTAGATATGGGATACTTGGTAGTTTAACGGTGTAAAAGAATTGAAATAGGTTGAATTTTTGATAGAAAATTCTATTCACTATCTAGATAAAGATCAATAACTCCGATCTTAAATTGAAGGATCCGATCATCTATTTTTAGGACATCGTTCGATTTCAGCCGTTCATTTTATGCCCATTTGATGGACTTTATTATGATTTTGAAAAATTACGAAATTTATTTTCTAGAAGTTTTAAATACTCTAGATCATATTTAACGGAGTGGATCGTCGATTCGGAAGCCTATCATCGAAAACAACTTATGAGTAGTAGGGCTCTCTACTCATAATAGTATAGTAGCCCTACTCTATATGAGTAGGACTACTATACTATTATATGAGTAGGACTACTATACTATTATGAGTAGTAGATATATATATATATATATATATATATATATATATATATATATATATATATATATATATATATATAACTGAAATCTTATCTTATTAATAGCATTGGTCTTTCTGTTCATTGGATTGAGAGATGTGCAGTTAGGATGATGTGGGCCCTTAGGATTGAGTAAGTGGTTGGTTGAATGCTATGATCTAACGGATGAAAATAATTAAAGGGGTGGATCTAACGGCGGAAAACTTGGTAGCATGAGACCTCCGTGCTATTGATAAGATATAGACTACTATATATATATATATATATATAGAACTAGGTGGAATACTATTAATAGCAAAGACATTAGTCTACAAGTTTTTGACCATTGGATTAAAAGATGTGTGGTTAGGATGATGTGGGCCCACAAGGGTTGGTGGGTGGTTGGTTGAATAATATAATCTAACGGGTAAAATTAATCAAAGGGATTAATCCAAGGGTAGAAAACTTACTAGCAAAGTTCGTTGTCTTATTAATAAGATACATGGGACTCATATATATATATATATATATATATATATAGAGTCCATTACTATACTTTTATGAGTATAGAACCTCTTGTACTCATAAGTTTTTTGCCATTAGAACCCCTCTTTAATCAATTTCATCCGTAAGATTATACTATTAACCAACCAACCACTCAACCACTATCAACCTAACCGTAACCACTCTCATCCTAATCACTCATTTTTTATCGAACGGTTGAAAACTTATGAGTAGTAGGTCTTCAATACTCATAATAGTATAGTAGTATATATATATATATATATATATATATATATATATATATATATATATATATATATATATATATATATATATATATATATATATATATATATATAGAGTAGAACTACTATACTATTATGAGTAGAGCCCTACTACTCATAAGTTGTTTTCGATGATAGAGCTTCCGAGATCGACGATCCACTCAGTTAAATATGATCTAGAGTATTTAAAACTTCTAGAAAATAAATTTCGTAATTTTTCAAAATCATCGAAAACAACTTATGAGTAGTAGGGCTCTACTACTCATAATATAGTAGCTCTACAATATATATATATATATATATATATATATATATATATATATATATATATATAGAGTTGAACTAGAATCTTATCGGTAGTAAACGAGCCATTTTACTACCGATTTGTTTTCGATGATAGAGCTTCCAAATTGACGATCGGCTCCGTTAAATATGATCTAAACCATTTAAATAATCAAATTTCACTTGATTTGGATATCTTTATCCACTAAGCGAGAAAAAAATGAGCCATTAAAATTAATACTCTTTAAATAATGATGATAGGATTCTTGTAATCAAGATCAAGAGTATTGATCTTGTTTGAAATAGTTTAAAAAATTTTCTAATAAAAATTCAATTGATTTGGATATCTTTACGCCGTTAAACGAGAAAACACCTATTATCGACCATTAAAATTACAAATTTTAAAACGCTTTGATCATTAGGCAAATGATGTCGAAAAGATTTGAAATTTGATTTCTAAACACTTCAAATGGTATAGATCATGTTCAACTAACCGATCGTCAATAAAATGAGCTTTTCTGACACTTATAAGTCGGGGTGATCCAATCGTGACCCAAATCGGATGCGGTCGGACCTGATTTTTCGTCAAATTGAAAACTCACACATATATAGAATTCTAGTTGAAAAGTTCAATTTAGCTTAAAACTCTCAAACACAACAATTTAAACAAGCAACCTTTTTTTTCTTTTCTTTGTTTTTTTCTTCTTTGTGTAATTGTGACTTTGTTGTCACCTTGCGCATGAATTATCTTCATGCTATTATTCTAAACATGAGAAAGGCATAAATTTTACCTGCAAAAATGGTCCCCAAAAAAAGGAAAAGAAAAAAAAACATTTTAACTTAAAGCACTTGTCCTCTACCACATGTTGATGTTGTAAAGGAGAAGAACACTTATGAATTTTAGTAGTACCTAATTTGGCCCACCAAATTAAGCAATTGATGTATCCCCATCAAATAATAAAGAGGGTGAAAGAGTTATGGCTTTTTTTTTTGTTGGATTGTGGAGTGGTACAATTCAAATACCACTTGATATGTCATGGAAAATATCTAGAGAGGATAAATATTTATCATCAAATTATCATATTTTTTTCATTTTGTTTTTAAAAAATATGAAAATATAACAATTAGGTTTATATAAGTGTTGCAATTCTTAGGATCGTTAGCGTATTGTCATGAATTACAAAAACTTGATTATTGGAAATCTAATTTACTTTAAATGTATAGATATAATACACAGTCTCGATTGTGATTCGGTTCAATTACTCATGTGATTCGAATATGGCTTCGGTCTCTTATCATCTTGACATTGATTCAGCCCAACTTGATCTCTTATCTAGGGCAGAATGTTAAACCCCTTAGACTAATAATTAAGTGAAAAATAATCTATATATATATATATATATATATATATATATATATATATATATATATATATATATATATATATATATATATGATTTAATTATTAAAGCGGATTTGAATATTAATTAAGTAAGAAAATTTTGCATATAGCTATTAATAAAACATAAAAAAAAGAGAGGTTAGTGTGAATATAAAACTTAGAATGCATCATTAATGGTGGTGAGGTGGAAGATAATAAATGTTAATTAATTGAATACCAAAATAATTGAATGCCAGCTATATCTCTAGTAAAATAATAATAATAATAATAAATGTTAAACAATTAGGTAAGTGAGGAGAAATTGTTGACCGAATTTCTAGTTCACCACATATAATAATGTTGTTGTTTTAAGGTGACCTACTTTAATTTATGATTGAGTATTACATAGTATTTTTATTTTTGGGGGTAAAAACATACGAAAAACTTATCTGAATTATAGACTATCTAAATCTGACTATTCAATTTTTTAAAATTTTAATTTTACTGCCTAATATTTCAATTTTATTTGATTTGAGTCAGTCAATGACATTTTGACTTCGAAATTTGAATGTCCATTTATTTTATATATTTAGTTAGTGTATTTCATGCAATTTTCACAATTATATAAGTTCATTAAAGTAACAAATAGCTTTAATTTTGAAATCAAAATATCGTTCACTTACTCAAATCAAATAAATTGAAAAGTTTGATAGTAAAATCAAAATTTTAAAAAAATTAGGTAACTAAATCCAAATAATCCATAGCTCAAACAAGTTTTATGCATTTTTATTTTTTCTATACAAAATGTTGTTTAAAATAATGTTAATTGTAGGCGAAAAACTATACCAAAATATTTTGAGTAACATATTTCTCCCTTATAACAAAAACCTATAATTGTATAACTTATGAGTAGTGTGGATAACAAAACAACATAAATTAATGTTCCACATTTATAAAATTCTACTTTAATTTTTTACTTTTATTGCTAGTTAATGCTTTTTAAATGATATCAAGTATATAATTTGGACCAAACTTGCTCAGATTTAAAATTAATATGGCTGTCAACACAATTTGCTGTTCGTAAGACAGCTCGTGTTCAGCTCGAAATTGGTTCAAACTTGACTCGCTCACTTAATAAATAACTTAATCACAAGCTCGTCTTTTTAAATTTGAAAGATAAACGAACAGAATACGAGCCGACTATAGTTAGCTTATGTTTGGCTTGGTATAGATTGAGAATAGATAACATTATATATAAATAATTTAGGAGAAGTAACTATGCGAGCAAGTGAAGGAGAGAGAGAGAGAGAGAGAGAGTAATTAGAGTAGAATTTTTTTAGTTTGATTTTGTGGACAAGCAAATATGCCCAATAATCAAAATTTTATATAAATATAATTAAAAGAGTCCGGCTACGGTGCTTGTAAAAGTACCAACCACTTGGTACTTGTGAATTTTCTACCATTAGATCTATGTCTTTGATCAAAGGGTTTCAAAATTTCAAATCTTTTTGGCATCATTTGCCTAATGATTAAAGGGTTTCAAAATTTATAATTTTAATGTCGATATGAGGGGTTTTTTCGTTTAACTGTGTAAAGATATTCAAATCAATTGAATTTTTATTAGAAAATTCTTTAAACTATTTAAAATAATATTTATACTCTTGATCTTGATTACAAGACTCCTATCACCATTTTTTAAAGAATATTTATTTTAGTAGTTCGTTTTGTGTCCACTCGATGGATAAGAGAACAATATCGAAAATATATGAAATTTGATTTCTAAACATTTCAAGTAATATAGATCATGTTCAACGGTGCCGACCGTCGATTTGGAGGCTCCATCATCGAAAACAAATGGATGACAACAGAGCCCGTTTGCTATCGATAGTATTCTAGCTCAACTCTCTCTCTCTCTCTCTCTCTCTCTCTCTCTCTCTCTCTCTCTCTCTCTCTCTCTCTCTCTCTCTATATATATATATATATATATATATATATATATATATATATATATATATATTATGGTGCTTTTAAAAGCACCAATCACTGATCTTGTAGATTTTTAGTCGTTAGATCGGCATTGTTGACCATTTGCACCTATTAGATTATACTATTCAACCAACCACCCACTCAACCCTAAAGAGCCCATATAATCCTAACCACACATTTAAGAATCCAATTTGAAAATTTACAAGCATCAATATCTTAAGATCTTTTAAAAACATAGAAACTCAATTTTATATATATATATATATATATATATATATATATATATATATATATATATATATATATATATATATATAGTCCTATAGTAACCAAGCATTTCGTCTTTGAATTTTTTATTAGATCTATACCTTCGATTTTTTTATCCGTTAGATTATCTTGTTCAACCAACCACCCACTCAACCACGGAGGCCCGCATCATTCTAACCGCACATCTATTAATCCAAAGCTAAAAACTTACAAGACCAATAATTTTATATTTTTAAAAGCATATAAGCTCAATTCTATATATATATATATATATATATATATATATATATATATTCGAGTTTTTCGAGCTTAATTTAAGTGAGCTCAGTAATACAAGGCTCGACTGAAAAAAAATTTTGAATTTTTTTCTAATTTAGTTCATTTAATTTCGAGTGGAGCTTGATTATACACGAGCTGGTTTACTCATTTGCCAGCCCTGCTTGTATATTTAAAAGTAGGGGCAATTGCTTATACACTCGAAAAGTTTTCGATTTTTCGATTTACTTTCTTCTTGAAAAGGCTAATATTGAAAATACCTCTTACGTTAACCTATTTCTAATATACCCTTAGAGTTAAAATCTGTTAGATAACTCTGTTATCTCTGTAAAATTACTATTTTGCCCTTTTTAAAATATTATTTCGACTTTTGGTTTTTTTCAATATATCACTCTACCGTCATCAACCTTTCTTATTTGCCCTTAAGTTAAGGGCAAAATTGGTATTTTAAATTTTTTTAACTATGGTAGATATTTAACTCACGTTTAACCCATATTAACTTAACAGAGATAATCATGTATTTTGCAATAACGGTGGAACTTATGAGAGTATTTTAGAAAAAAAAAAAAAAAGAAATAGATCGAATATTTTCATACGCATAAGGAGTATATAAGTAATTATCCTTTAAAAATAAAATATAAATCTAACATCCTACCTATTCAAAGGCACATATTCTTATACCAGTTTTATCAACTTATATTTTATTTAAAAAATTTTAAACTTTTTTACGATGGGTGTTTGGTGTACATCAAGTCACATTATAGCGTCAACAAAAGCAATATTTTTCTTTTTTAGAATAGGACGGTTCACGGATGACGTGGTGGACCAAGTCTAACTAACAAACACTTCCTCCCTAGAGTGCACGCCTCACACTCTACTTTTAGTAGTAGAGAATAAAAAATAATGCTTCATTTCAATATGCTTATCCTATTATATACCGCTGATGTGCTGGCATTTATATATAATTTATTACTTTATATTTTAAAAAATAAATTATAAAATTTTTTTTTGTAATAATCTATTTTTTCATTTTTTTTTCTTCCGATATTTAAAAATCTATACTTTCGCTCCTCGTAAAATAAAAAAATATGCACTTCATTCCCTATCGTTAGGGTTCCGGTAGGATTTCGTTATAAAATATTTTTTTATGCCGAAAATACCACTCCGCCCTCTTTCTTGTTGCTTCGCCTCCCTCGGGCTCGCTGCCGCGTCGCCTCGTCGTCCTCCGCCTCGCCGTCGCCGCATCCCCCGTCGCCTCCGTCTCGCTTTCGCCCTCGTTGTCTTGCCTACCTCTCCATCAACACCCACCTCGATTTCTTCCTTATCGTCACCGAAATCGTGAGGCGGCAAGTGCGGGGAGAAGAAGGGAGCATGTGGAAAAAAATGGAGAGAAATCGTAGCCGATTGAGGTCGGAATCGATCAAAGTGGCCAAGAAGAAGATAAGAAAAAACGAAAATGGCGATGGGCAAAATGATCATTTTACATACCGTAACCTTCCTATGAATATTTTTCATTATACGAGCAAAGTGTAGGTTTTTAAATATCAAGAAGAAAAAGTGAAAAAGCGAATTATTACGGAAAATTTTCTATAATTTAGCCTAATTGAAAATTTAATTATTATGTTTAGAATTTAAGTCGGATGTTATTAGTAGGATAAATTGCACGTTTGATCATCAAACATTATTTTGTTATTTTTTCTATCTCAAACTTTCATAATTATTAGAATCAAACATTTTTATAAACCAATTTAATTGACTAATTATTACTATATTGCTAATTTAGATGCAACGTAGCAGTAAATCATGACCGATGACATGCCTAATAATAATTAAGATGCTATATTACTTTTTAATTACATATACGATGCGTCAACAATTAGTCAAGTAAATTATATTGTGGACTTAATGTCGACAATTTTGAAAATAAAAAAATAATTAAGAAATAATATCTAATATGTCTTTCAAAACATTAAAAATATTTTATGTATCTCTGAAGGACTGAAATATTCTAATTAATTTTAAAAATTTTCTTCAAATATCTCCATTTTTTTAACTTTACTGATTTTATTGAATTTAACAGAAATATTTTGATAATTTGAGAACAAATTTTAAAATTACAATAGAAGATAAATAAGCAAAGGTCTCTGTCAAATAATAAAAAGACGATTACTTATATACTCATGAAAAATTTTCAACTTTTTGATTTATCTTTTTTTTAAAAACTAACATTAAAAATACATTTTTAACTTTCCAAGTTATTTCAAATTACCACTGGAGTTAAATTCTACTAGTGAACTATTAGCGAAAACCGTTATCTCTCGTAAAATTATTATTTTATCCTTTTAAAAATCTTTATACCATCACCGATTTTTTTAATTTGTCCTTAATATAAGGACAAAATAAATATTTTAATTTTTTATATTTTAAATATATCATTCAAACATCATAAGTTTTTCTTATTTGCTATTAAGTTAAAGAAAAAATAGGCTTTTAATTTTTTAACTCAGGTAAAAATTTAACCCGAGTTTAAGCTGTAACATGTATTAACAGCGTATTTTTAAATAACGTAGAATTATATAAAGGAGTCTATGGTGCTTGTAAAAGCACCAAGCCCTTTGTGCTTATTATTTTTTCACCATTAGATCTACACCTTCGATCGTTTTCACCCGTTAGATTATACTATTCAATCAACCACCCACTCAACCTAAGGGGGCCCACATCATCTTAACCGCACATCTATTAATCCAAGGATTAAAAACTTACAAGCATCAATACCCTGGTACTTTTAAAAGCATAAGAGCTCAATTCATATAAAGGATACATTAGAACTAAAAATTTTTTGGGGGGCATGTTAAATATTAGGCTTTTTTGCAAAAAAAATCCACTTATTTTCGGATTTTGCAAAACCGGGCCACCTTTTTCGTTTTTGCAGATTCGGGCCGCTTTTTCAGCCGCCGGACCAAAATGCCCTCGTATACAAAAGCCCTTCGCGTATTCCTCGACGTACGTATGCCTCGCCGTACGTGGCCGTGGCAGCATTTAATACGCCCTCCGCGTACGCTACTCGCCGATCTCTCGGAACCCGCACTAAATCGGCCCCGTTCGCCGCCCATTGCTTTTGTTCGTTCTCAATACTTTATTAAATAACCCCAACATACCGTCGCTGGGAAATATACCAGCAGCTCAACAGGGATAATAGTGCAACGCGGAGAAGCAAGGCCCGGAGAAATGGTGCAACCTCCCAGCTAACAGTTCATCCCTAGCGACGTTCCGGTGCAATCTCTCCATATCCACTCAATCTCAAGCTAATACCGCAAATGACGGTGAAGCGTCTGCGAAGCGAGGCGTGGCACTGCGAGATGAATGTTAAACTATATTTGAAGATAAGCGCCGGCGAGAAAGCAAGCTCGGCGGCGGGTCAGGACGATCGCAGGCCTCTCCGAACTTCCAGGGGTCCTCTTAACGGTTCTGCTTGTCAATCCAGTGTTTAACGGTTGAGCCTTTAATATTTTTGTACAATTTCGAGCAAAGGTGCGCAACGTGGAAGGAGGCTAGTAATTAGAAACAGGGGGAGTGGTGTAATGAGTTTGATACTCCCTCAGTAGATAGTGTTAATAAAATAAGCGAATTTGTTGCACTAGTAATTGAGTTTATATAACTGTAATGGAATGTAGTAATAAGGTAATAATAAATTACGAAATAGTGCAAGGAGGCTAGTACTTGACAAATACGGTAGTAATACCAGTGTAATGGATTGGAAAAGATTGTTATTAAGCTTGTAAAAGTGCAATTCATCAGTAATACCAGTGCAAAGGTTTGTTAACAAGTATTACTAACCTTTTAAGGGTGCGTTTCGAAGCTGCTACATTACGCCTCAATGATTAAAGAAGATAATAGTGTGAATTATCTTAAAAATCATACTACCTAATAAAAACCGTGTAATAATAGTTCAACATTAAAGACGCAAATAGTGCAACCCAACGTGTTGTCAAAGAATGCACGTATATAGCCGTTAATAATAGTACAATTGGTTGAAGGAAATGGTCCAATATTTAGCTAGCAGTGCAAAAATAGACTGTTAATAGTGCAATATTTAGCGAATCAAATATCGTGCAAACATATTTTCTCCATCGCTGTGGTTCATTTAATGCTTGTGGAGGAGTATGTACAGTAATGTGTACGAACTGCCGGTGTCTCTTGGGCTCGTCTACCGGACGGCGCCTCTTCGTCTCACCTAATTGAGTATAACGTCACGTCAGTGTACGACTCTGACGGTACATTTATTACGATATGCGCTTCAACGCTATCGCCATTGGCGGAGTTTGGAGTTTGCTGTTCGTGTTCAGATATTTTTGCAGAAAAGGATACCTGTGATATGATATGATTAATTAGTGGTGCAAAGGGAAGTGCACTAGTGCATCATTAGTAAAATAGTGCATGTTACCCCGATATTAGTCCAACAATTCTTGTAGAAAGTACAGTATACCAAATATTATTTATATTCTAAAAGAATAATATGGCTGTTGGCTGTTTCGATTGCATACGTGCCTAGATTATATTGGATTCTAACGGTGTTCCGATGATAGGTTGGCCCATAATACCATCCCACTAACTTTGTAACTCCGATTGATCTAACTTTGTAACTCCGGTTGATCGATCCCTTTACCCCATTTCTAAACCCTATACGCTGTCTAAACCGCTTCCATTTCGTCTAGCCTTTCAAACCCATTGCTCTTTGTAACCGCCATCGTCTGCTTTGAATCTCTTGGTCCAATACACTCTCATTATCCGCTGCTAGCAATGTCGTCGAAGTCGTCGCAGGCTAGTGAATCATTGAAAGTCACCGGCGGAAGGCGCCGTCTCACGGATGCCGGCGTTCGCCGTAGGTTCATCGTAAATTCGCGTGTTTCGGAGCTCATGAAGACTTACGATTCGGTCGTGAAGGCGCATCATTATCCCGTCGTCCAGCGGACGATCTTCCGTAATATCATACTCTTTCCCGACATCACCTCAGATAGGCCGATGCTGGAGTACATCCTCCGACATTGGAAGAGGGGTGTTGAATTCGAGATTGGCTCGCAAGTGATACGCTTCACGGCCCAGGAGGTGGCTGTTCTTCTAGGGTTACCCCTCTCGGGTTCACCGATTGACCTCAGCCGGAAAGTAGAGTCTGATATCCAGAGACGTTACCTTGTGGGTAGGAAGGTCGATCGCAAGAACCTCGAGGGGATTTTGATGGAGTTGTCACCGAAGCAGGACGAAGAGGACATCACAGACTTTGTCAAATTACTTATTCTATACTTTTTTTGTTGCATTCTTTTCACAAATACTAATAATCTCTGCCCCAAGGGTCTAGTGGGTATAGTCGATGATATCCCCGGACTGGCTAGGTACAATTGGCTCCGACGTAATCGCTTATCGACGATGACTTATGCTCCGCCGCCAATAAATTGAAGCAAAATCGAAGCGGGTGGGATACGTTCTTGGATGCACACCGCTTCTTCCAAAGAAGTGTAAAGTGTTAAATTAATAGTGTAACATTGTCTTTGTAATAGTGTAACATTGACTTAATAATAGTGTAACATTGACGTCGTAATAGTGTAACATTGACGTCGTAATAGTGCAACATTGAATTTATAATAGTGTAACATTGTCTACTATATTACAATAGTCCGACTGAACTAGTGTAACATTGGCTTTGTAAACAGGTGTGGATATACGAGCACACTGGTTACAGATCTCCCCTGCCCTACCGCCGTGCGATATATCCTCGTATCCAGAGGTGGGATACGATTAGATGGTCTCGCCGTTCACGGGGATCGTCAAGAGTGAAGGAAGATTTTAACTTCACTAGCCGCGCCAAGCTCGAATCGTCCGCAGACGAACAACGGCCGTGGTGGAGGAAGTTCCGCGTCGACACCGTCGCAGTATGACGATCCTCCTGAGTGGTATAATAATGTAATGGAGGCAATTACCCGACTGAGGGTGTGGTCTTGAGTCTTGCCACTAGCGTAGCGCATTACGAGCCACCCCAAGCACTTCTACCCGCACCACAATCCTCGCCACCCCCACGTGGAAGTAAAAGGATGATGCAAGAAGGAGTGCAAGCTCCAACTCCCCACCGCCTAAATCTTCTACGCGCTCGGCTAGTAGAGTGAAAAACCAGAAGCTAGCATCCGCCGTATTGGCGGCGCACGCGCCTCCGGCGGCCGTTAAGGTGATTCCCGAAATGGGGAAAAAACGGAGCAGAAATGCTTCCAAATCTACGAAGGATGGGGCACGCGAGAAACTGAGCCCGCCTAAGCCTCCCCAGCAGTGTCGTAAGAGGCGCACGCTGCGAAGCCCGTACCTACTCCGGCGGCCCAAAGCCGGAAAGAATAAAGCCGACGACACAATCACTGAAGTATGTGACGCCCTCATCATTTTACATTCTCAACATAACCAATGATTCGTATCATTAGATGATATATTAGTGTGAATGTACGTGGAATTCCTGATATAATAATATTTGTCCCCATTGTGCGAAATGTATAATTGTGTTACATATCAACTTGTAGTGCAATATATAGGACATTAGTGTAACATTTTACCAAAACCATTTCCATTTTTACTTCCGATGAGGTATGTAATAGTGTAAAATCTGATTAAGTTGTGCAAAAGATATTCTTAAGTAGTGTATTTCATGAACAAATAGTTTAATTGACCGCATTTGATATTACAATATGGCAGCTGCATAACGTCGTCATCGATATATGCGAAGACGTCGAACCCGATTGCGGCGGCAGACGACGACCAAACGGCGAGCTGCGGCGGGAGGGATGCGACCAAACGGCGGTGGAGGTGGAGGCGGCGGATGCGGGCCGCCGTCGCCGAGAAGGAGGAACGGCCGCTGCCGTGGATAAGGTGGAGGCGGCGGGCTGCGTGCGGATAAGGTGGAGGCGGCGAGTGCGCGGGCTGCGTCGGCGAGAGGAGGAACGCGCTGCGTGGATAAGGTGGAGGCGGCGGGTGCGCGGATAAGGTCGAGCGGCGGCTGCGGTCTTGGCCGAGGCGGCGCGGAGGCCGCTGCGCGGTTGCGGATAAGGAGGAGGCGGCGGCGCGGCGCGGACCCACACGAAGACGACACGCGCTTCCTCTCGTGTAAGCTTCAGTTACAACATTTACTTCTAAATGGTGCAATTTTATATACATTGTTACACTACTATACACATTGTTGCACAATTATAATTATAATCTGCAGATCTCTTCGAAAAAGGATAAGCCTATCCGGCAGAGGCGGTTGGTGCCACTCTCGAAGGCGACAATGCCGCCGAGACACATTACGGACTCCTCTATATCGAAACGCAGCGAATCGGTAGGTTTGTGAATGAAGCGTCATTACGTTCCTTTAAAGTGACTTAGATTATAATAGTGTAAGAATGTGCTGCAATGGTGTAATGTCTTGTGATCTCCCTCCCTTTATTGAATAACAGCCACCAAGCATAATTGACATCCCCCCCTCGGGAGCCACATCGTTAAGAGCAAGGGGCCCGAAGCTCAATGTCAAGGGCGGCAAAACCCCAGGTCCCGTGACGTTAAAGTATTACGGCAAAGGACTGTTACCATTGGAGGATCAGGAGCGAATTGAAATGTTCCTGACAAGCAGTGGTAACGAGGCGGTATCTGTGCCTTCCAAAAATATTGAAGTCGGGCGGAAAGACTTTGTTGACCTAACCACCACATGGCTTTCGTAAGCTCCGATATTATTGACTCCTACCGTGCGATTCTCGAAGGAGGCGGAAGGGCACAGGTGCATCTACTCGACTTGTTTCCTTTGTCAAACCTTCGGGACAGTTACGAGCTCCGATATGTTCCTGTAAGAAATCACCGAGGGGGTGATTAGTGCAGCAAAGTTCTGGTTCATCCCGCTCTTCAACCACGAGCACTGGCATTTGCTAGCGGTTGATCTACAAGGCGGGAAGTACCTCCACTTGTCCTCCATAAAAAATGAAAAATACAACGCTGGTTTCGATGATGCGGTAAATAGTGCAACGACTTCTTTTGCATTGCACTAATAATAACATGTTTGCCCCATTATATTTCTAAATAGTGCAACGACTTCATTTGCAGTGTAATAACGTGGCACAAACTTTGGAGACAAAGTTTCGATTTTTGCCGCCGACGCTGCATCTGGCCCCGTCGATCGGGAGAGGCGAACATGGAAGACATCCCTGCAACATCAATCTAATGACTGCGCAATTTTCCTTTTAGCGTACGAAGAATACTTGCAGAAGGGATGGAACTTGGACTTCTCCCAGAATGACATGACGAGGAAACGAGGCGAGATCGCAGCTGAATTTTTGCGTTATTTTTACCAGCAATAATTCATGACATTATTGACACAATATACGTGTAATAGTGTAATAAATTCAGTACTGGTGCATTTAATCCTGATTCATTCAGTACTAGTGCAATTAATCTTGATTCATGTATGCTTGTAGAATATTTGACCGAAGATGCAAAGGTAACAATGGTCTAGTACCTTAAATTGTTGCAAACGTAGTGATGAGCGTATCTTAACTTTGTCACAAAGTTCGAAATATACGAAGTAAAATACAAATGCTAATTCCAAATCTTTAACTACCATTGTTACACTATTCAAGATTTAGACGATGAACTATTTTCCTATCGGTAACACTAATACATACAAAATCGCTCATGCACTATTACTATTACCGATGATTACTGTGGTGGATCTGCAGATGTCATCTCTCGCTGCTCGATTTGTCTTGCGACTGGAGGGTTCTTGCATGATCTTTTGTTGTGTCCCCACCTTTGGCATTTCCCGCACCGCTTCTTTATCGCACCATTCGAAATGGACTCTCTCCTAACAACCTTCCTTCTCCCTGGTTGTATGCGCACGGTTGGCGGCCGAGGTCGCACAACGTTAGTTGGTAATTCAGGCCATTGTTCTTTGCCTCTGGTGGGGGGGACGTAGTCGTTGTATGTTGCTTTATAAGTTGAAGTCTTGAAGCAGTCCTCGACAAAATCAAACGGATCCCGCATCCTGAATGAAATTGCTCCCATGGCGTGATTACATGGGATGCCGTCAATGTCCCAGCGGTTGCATGAACATGTCTTATTTGTAAGATCCACCACTTCTGTGCTATCCGGTGCAATACCCGGTGGATCACGCATATGTAATTGTTTGAAAAATAGTGCAATATGGACTAATCTACTGCAAGTAATCTTCCAGACATACTATGCAAACGGACATTGTAATCGAACAACACGTTTAATCAATAGTGTAAAGTATTGATAAGTGGTGCAACATATCCTTATAATCGTTTAACTTCCTCACGACATACCTGAAATAGAACATCGGTTGAAGGATTAAGCGTGAAAAAGCGGGAGGCTTCCTTGAGGTCGCTAAAATCTTTTCAAAGATAGGGCGTTATAACACTCGTCATCTTCTCCCATTTCTCAAGTAATAATAACTTGCTGTTCTCTTCCTTGTTTCCTCCACTAAGTATGTAATTGGGAGGCCTTTTAAGTGTCGAATAACACTGTTAATAGTTTCGGCACAGTTGGATGTGAGCACGGAATAACGCCTCCAAGGAAGCAATGGGTAGCCCACCTATGCCGAGGAAGCTTCACGACATACTTGTACTGTTCCGGGTTCAACTCCTTCATCTTCTGCATGTGTTCGTTGAACTCGGCGACTGTGTATGCCCGCCCCGCCGCCCAAAATCTTCGCCAAGCAGGTGTATTTTTTGGCGCGTGAGGGAGATTTGGAGACAAATGGTACATGCAATAACCATGAGCTGCATCCGGAAAAACTTCTGATACAGCTTCAATCAAACCTTTTTGACGGTCAGACACAATAGTTAAGATACTGTTTTCTCTCGGAACCTCGCGATCCGCGACGACACCTTCCCGCAACTGTTCGAGGAACCACTTCCAAGAATGCCGATTTTCACCCTCCACAACTGCCCACGCTAATGGCAGAATGCAGTTATTTGCATCAATACATGACGCTGTGAGAAGAGCACCCCTATATTTACCCGTCAGGAAAGTACCTAAACAATGACGAAGAGTTTATATTACTGCGTAATCGTGTAAATTATTAACGCGTATTCGTAAGAAAATACAATTTCGCATTATTTTAACATATAATAGTGTAAGGAAGTCATATAATAGCGTAAGAAAATACAATTTCGCATTATTTTGCAAAAACATACCGTCTGCATCAAGTAGTGGCCCGGTGGTTGCGGAATGCACGGATCGCCGTCCGAATGCCCGAAAAACGGTGGAAGCGACTCCGTCCCGGTAAAGAAGTTCGAAGACATGCATCCGCATCTCTACTCTTCATCTCTCGCATGTACGAAGGAAGTGCACAAGGAGCCCTCGAAATCGCCGCGAGCTCTGAAAGATCCTTTCCTTGGCTCGTAGGCTTTCCAAGACGAAATTTTGACGCCGTGTTGCCGCAGAATCTCGTCCGAATCATCTTCGGCGTGTATTTATCGTTTGCAATGACCGCTCCCTAACATACGATGAGATAAATGCCGCATCACTATTTCTGTGGCCTAATCCCCCTAATGCCCTGCTACAAGTGTGTTTGGACTCTAATTTCTTCACCCACCATTTTGTAAGTCCTGGAACGTTACGGGCCTTTATTCTCCACGAACAATCTGCGACGCGACATCGCGCGGTGATCTTACGGTCGTTGCATTTGGTTGGTGCGTACTCAAACCCTCTTTTCATTGCGTAGGCTCGCAGAGCTCTTTTGAAGTCGGTTTGAGTATTGTAGAACTGGCCCTCCTGGACATCATCCATATCTTCCACGTCTCCGTCTGCCTCGATTGTAGCGATGTTCACGATCAAGTCGTCATCCAACTCATCGTCGTCAAATTGCTCAGTAGTAAGATCCAGTGCATCGCAACTTTGCAACGGGGCGACATCCATGGCGTTGTATGTCTGTTGAAGCACGTCGGG
This sequence comes from Aechmea fasciata, assembly GCA_025177825.1. Taxonomy (NCBI): domain Eukaryota; kingdom Viridiplantae; phylum Streptophyta; class Magnoliopsida; order Poales; family Bromeliaceae; genus Aechmea; species Aechmea fasciata. The sequence continues at coordinate 7,989,421 of CM045941.1, read as the reverse complement.
ACCGCCGGTGACGATACGGATGGTAACGTCAGAATCGGTATCCTCTTTGAGATCAATGTTAATAAAACCTCCATCATTGACTGCCGCATCCTGATCATCGATGAGAATAGGATAGGACGATTTGCACCAAGTGTATAGAGCAATCAGTGCATTGTAACTTGTAAGTAGTTCAAAATAGATGTAGTAGTGCAACCATTATATATATAGTGCTACGACTGAAAGGGATAATAGGTATTGTTGCAAACGAGTAAGCAGCATCATAGTAGGTTAATAGTGCACGGAATAATGTAATAGTGTAACCTATTTAAAACAAAATATAGCATGTGCAATAGCGAAAATATAATGGTGCAAGATATCACCCAGTAGTGCAAAATGTATTTAGATAATAAATATAATGAGGAAGGAATAGTGTAACATACGAGCCAATTGTTTCTATGTTTGGCCGGGGAGGAATAGATGTACTTGCATCCTGGCAACGACTGCTAATCAACCGATCCAGATGTTCGTCCGTAAGGACTTCGTCTATATCATCGGGCTCACATGTAGGAACAGTTGTATCTTGCAATATAGACACTGCATACAGCTCCAACAGATATGCGTGGGATTTAAAGATTCTCATCAAGTTTCGGACATCATCGTCGTCAACAATATCTATGAGTTTGTTGATGTCCCCACTATAACAAAGCTTTAAGTCGAATTTGGATGTTTCCGGTCGCGTATTCATGTATTTGCAGAACATTGCTCGAAGGGAATGAATAGTATCCCCTTGCCCGATGAAAGAGAGGCGGCAGGATCCTCCAACATACTTGACAATGCCTCCTCCATCCTTAAACAACCCATTAAAATGACAGTGCACTGGAATTTGAGCGCTATCCATTAGTTGGAATGCACATTGACACAAGCTATCAGAACTTCGATATTCAATACAACTGAAGTAATATATATATATTCCGCTTAACGTGCATGAGTAGCTAATATCTCATAAGGCGAAATGGTAGCTCCATTGGCGACATATTTCATCTGTATCGCGGGGCATACACGATAAGATAGCTATCAATCGTCGCATTGTTAATATAACGGAGCAAATCGTGCAAAATTATGGACGTTTTGCTGGTAAACTCACATATATTGCACTCTTTGTTTGTAATGTACACTACTGCTTCGATGTCGCATCGTTTGTTCAAAATGTCAGGATCGATCAGCATCGGTAATGGTGCCATTTTCTCCATGTAACTCAGACGCCGATATATCATTACTAAGCATTTTCCGACCTCGAAACACCGCCAAGCACCTAAAAAAGTAATTTTTTTGCTTACGCAAACAAAGAAACACTGGGTATGGCGAATAGTAGCGGCTGGGTTTCCTTCATTGCACACGCATTAATGGCTCTTTAATGCTGGTGCAGGAAACACTGTACCCAAAGGTGAGGCAAAGATACAGCGGTGTGCATAGCGATCCGGTCATAAATGCGGAAATATTAAAATAACCGTAGCGCGGGAAACAATTAGCTTCCACGTTAATCGCCGTTGCTGTTTGGTGTTACGTGTTCGACGCTATTCGCCATTGCCGCTGTCGTTTGGTCATCGCCATCAGTAGCCAGATGCTTCCTTAAACCTAGTACTATTATATCACCTCATTGCATTCTTAGAAGCTTTGTTGTATTATTTTGCCGTACGTTGTACTATTTATCAAATAATTGCACTGGCATCACTGATGTATTGCACTATTACAGACATAATAACACTATTTTTCGGACATTTATATTCTTAGTATCTTAATAAGACTCTGTTCTGAACAATTAATTACACCATTTTAACCAATAGGATAAAATTTTGGGGGATACTGAAGAACAAAAAAAGACAATTAATGACCGGGTTCTGGATAATGACGCAAGAATTTCCGCTATCTCGCCGCTTCCTAGTCATATCATTCGGGGAGAAGTCCAATTTCCACCCCTTTGCAAATATTCTTCGTAAGCTAAGAGGAATATCGCGAGTCATTTGATTGATCTTGTGTAGGAATGTCCTCTACGTTGTGCTTCTCCCGCCGACGGGTGTCCCATGGCCGCAAAATTCTGGGAACTTCTTATTCAAAAATTCTCCTACGAATTTACACTACAAAGAAAGGCGTTGCACTAATTAGAATTAGAAAAGGGTCAGGTTGTTACAATATTTAACCATTAAGATAAATACTTACCGAGTTGTCAAACCCCCGTTGTATTTTGGATTTTTAATGGAGGATAAGTGCGTGTAATTCCCGCTTCGAGATCAACCGCTAGCAAATGCCGTTGATCGAAGTTGAAGAGCGGGATGAACCAAGATTTCGCCTCGCAATCACCCCTCCGTAATGGCGCCCAAGAACATCTCGGGGTCCATAGATGTGCCTATTGTCTGAGAAAGGAAAGATGTGGAGTATATGCACCGTGGCCTTCCGCCTCTTCCAAGAAATCGCAGTGAGTCAATTATATCGGAGCTAACGAATGCCTTGTAACTGGTTAGGTCAACAAAGTCTTTCCTAGGGATGTCGATATTTTTCGAAGGCACCGTGATCGACTCGTTACTGGTGTTAGTCAGGAACTTTTCAATTCGCTCCTGATCGTCGATTGGTAACTCTCCTTTGCCATAGTAGTTTAAGTCCACGGGCGCTGAGGTTTTGCCGCCCTTCAATTTGAGCTTCTTGGCCCTTGGTATTATCGATGTAGCTTAGGGGATTTCAATTATGCTGATATTGAAGCAAAGTAGTAGTTAGTCAGTATCTCTATATATTATTGTGCAACCATTTGTATAATAATGTATCCATGTATAAAACGTTGCACCAATTCAATATTAATTGTAAGCCCCCCCTGTCGTTCCATGTCGTCGTGCGTCGCGCAATCGCCGCATCCATCGCTTTCGTCGCCTCGACGCCGCAATCGCCACTCCCACCGCACCTCCGTAATGCGCTTAAGGGTTCGACGTCTTCACACATATGGATGAGGATGTTGTGTAGCTGCGATTGTGTTTTATAAAATGCAGTCAATTACACTATTTTTTCATGGAAAACACTACTTAAGATTTGATATTGCACTACTTAATAAGAGCTTGCACTATTACATACTTCATCGCAAATAAAAATGGACAGTCCGGCGAAAAGACCTCCTGGTGGACTTGCGAAATGGGCGGCTTGTACTTCCCTTGTAACCGGCACCGACGGCGCCTTATGATGGCCGCTCCCCTCCGTTGCCGTTACCTGCAGACAATGATGGTGGTATAGTGTTACACTACTGTCGCATATATTGCACTATTATAAGATCTTTAAAACAATTATACATTTCGTGCAAAGTGTTAAAATACCTGCAGACAATGATTGTGTGGTCGGGTCTTTGCATCCATTACCTTTTCATCCACGACACCAACCAGCCGTTGTTCTTCAGGGGACAGGTCGAGCATGCTGTGGCAGCTAGTGAAGTTAAAATCTCCCTTTACTCTCGACGATCCCCGTGAACGGCGAGACCATCCAATCGTATCCCACCTCTGGATACGAGGATATATCGCACGTAGGGCAGGGGGATATCCGTAACCGGTGTGCTCGTATATCCACACCCGTTTACAAAGCCAATGTTACACTAGTTCACTGACTATTGTAATATAGTAGACAATGTTACACTATTATAAATTCAATGTTGCACTATTACAATGACACGGTTACACTATTACGACGTCAATGTGACACGATTACTATGTCAATGTTACACTATTACAAAGACAATGTTACAGTAATAATTTAACACTTTCCACGTACTGGAAGAAGCGGTGTGCATCCAAGAACGTATCCCACCCGCTTCGATTTTGCTTGCAATTTATTACATAGCATAGGCCGGTCACGATGTTTCTGCTGGACTCACAGGCCAATTGTACCTCGCCAGTCCTGGGAGATCATCGACTATACCCACTAGACCCTTGGGGCAGAGATTATTAGTATTTGTGAAAAGAATGCAACAAAAAAAGTATAGAATAAGTAATTTGACGAAGTCTGTGATGTCCTCTTCGTCCTGCTTCGGTGACAACTCCATCAAAATCCCCTCGAGGTTCTTGCGATCGACCTTCCTACCCACAAGGTAACGTCTCTGGATATCAGACTCTACTTTCTGGCTGAGGTCAATCGGTGAACCCGAGAGGGGTAACCCTAGAAGAACGACCTCCCGGGCCGTGAAGCGTATCACTTGCGAGCTAATCTCGAATTCAACACCACTCTTCCAATGTCGGAGGTAGTACTCAATCATCGGCCTAACTGAGGTGATGTCGGGAAAGAGTATGATATAACGGAAGATCGTCCGATGGATGACGGGATAATGATGCGCCTTCACGACCGAATCGTAAGTCTTCCCGTAGGCTCCGACGAAACACCGCGAATTTACGATGAACCTACGGCGGAACGCCGCATCCCACGGACGGCGCGCTTCCGCCTGGTGACTTTCAATGATTCACTAGCTGCGACGACTTCGACGACATTGCTAGCAATGGATAATGAGAGTGTATTGGACCAAGAGATTCAAAGCAGACGATGGCGGTTACAAAGAGCAATGGGTTTGAAAGGCTAGACGAAAGTCACTGGAAGGCGGTTTAGACGATAGGGTTTAGAAACGGGGTAAAGGGATCGATCAACCGAGTTACAAAGTTAGATCAACCGAGTTACAAAGTTAGTGGAATGGTATTACCAACCTATCATCTAACACCGTTAGAATCCAATATAATCTAGGCACGTATGCAATCGAAATACCAACAATGACCATATTATTCTTTTAGAATATAAATATTATTTGGTAACCGTACTTTCTACAAGAATTGTTGCACTAATATAGGGGTAACATGCACTATTTTACAAATGATGCACTAGTGCACTTCCCTTTGCACCACTAATTAATCATATCACCGGTATCCTTTTCTGCAAAAAATATCTGAACACGTACAGCAAACTCCAAACTCCGCCAATGGCGAATAGCGTTGAAGCGCATATCGTAAGAAATAAACCGTCAGCGACGTACACTGCCGTGACGTTATACTCAATAAGGTGAGGCGAAGAGGCGTCGTTTTACGCTACCGCTATCTCTAACCGGATTAATTGGGCCGCTATTCACGCCCCGCCGCTTGTCACAGTTTGAATACTTTGATAATTTAGCCGATGCTACCGTCGCAGGAAATATACAACCCCTAACAGGGATAATAGTGCAATGCGAAGAAGCAAGGACAGAAAAATGGTGCAACCTCCAATTTAACAAGGCATCCCCCGGCGACTTTCCTGGCAAACTCTCCATATCCACCGAAAATGAAGTTAATGGCTCAAATGAAGCTGGCTCGCCAAAACGTGAGGTGTGGAATTTATATAAGGTGTGGATGTTATCTAAGTAGTGTAATGATTTAATTAAATAGTGCAATAAGTTTATTACTGCTAGAAAACACGTAACGCAAGAACAAGATATTAAATTTTTGCTTCCTTCTCGCCTAATTAGTGTAAGTCGTCGACAAAACAAAGGCAATTTATTGATCGTATTGGTTTTTTATAGAAATCTAAATGTGCAACATTTCTTCGAATTGATTGTAAGGCTTATTGGATCGCATCTAATAGTACAACCTCTCGCTTTATTTCGTGTAATACGCCCAAAGCGGTGCAAGAAAAGAATAAAAGAATAATTTCCAAGAGGTAACAAAGTAAAGAAGTGGATATTTTTATTAATAATAGGAATTTATAGATTGTCATTGAAGAAGCTGCAATATAAATTTCTCGTTTTGCATACAATACGAAGTTCATGTTCAGTACTATCACTGTAACATTCGCATACAAATTACTATTAACAATACTAGGCTTTCATTGAACAACATTACAGAATCACCATCAAACCTAGCCATTAAATCCACAACACCGATACCACTCTACTGATACTCCACTTGACGCTGAAATGGAGGAGGAAAGTCTCGATCGGATTGGTACGTCCGTGTTATTTGCACCTCTTCATGCAATTTTGGCACTACATTTTTCGTAAAGAGACAGGTTTAGTGAGAAACTTTTATAAAAACAATCGAAGTTGAATAAAGATCCAAAAATTTACGAACCCGCATTTCCTCTAGATAGTGCGAATCAATCTTACACTGTCGGACGGAACACTTACGAGCGCCTTCCTCGTCGTGGACCTCTCGGCGAATCTCTCCCAACGACTCGTGTACCTCCATCACGGGATGCCGTATTGCACCATTATAAGATGAGTTGTACTATTATATCCTAATTTACACCGTTAATATCATAATCGGGCATGTCTTGCACTTTTATATTGGGTATTGCACCATTTAGCCTGGCGTTGCTTTGTGTTGTTGCATTATTTTACCTGTGTTGTTGAACTATTTTCTCCTATTTCACCGGAATGTCGCTAGGGATGAACTGTTAGCTGGGAGGTTGCACCATTTCTCCGGGCCTTGCTTCTCCGCGTTGCACTATTATCCCTGTTGAGCTGCTTGTATATTTCCAAATGACAGTATGTTGGGGTTATTTAATAAAGTATTGAGAACGAATAAGAAACAATGGGCGGCGAATGGCGGGTGATTTGGTGCGGGTTAGAGATCGGCGAGTAGCGTACGCGGAGGGCGTATTAAATGTCACGGCTACGTACGGCGAGGCATACGTACGTCGAGGAATACGCGAAGGGCTTTTGTATACGAGGGCATTTTGGTCGTGGTGAAAAAGCGGCGAATCGCAAAAAACGAAAAAGGTGGCGGTTTTGCAAAATCCGAAAATAAGTGGATTTTTTTGCAAAAAGCCTAAATATTATTCAAATAATAAATTATCATCATCAATATAGTAGGGTAGTCATTTGGGGTACGCGTAGCGGTGGAGTTTATGGTATCACAGATCTATACGGCTCGGCCAACCACAGTTGGCCACGTCAGCATCGGCGACATAGGCGCCAAAGATTCCCGCCCGTAAATTTTCTCTTCGTCGATCGGAATCTGCTGCCGTCAGCCCTCCTCTCTCAATTATTCTGCTGCCCGCATTAATTGCTGTCAGTCAATGCACCGTATGTTCGTAAAAAAATAAAATAAACAAAAACAAAAGCCCCCGTTTTTTTTTTTTTTTTTTTTTTTAGTGCATTTAGTTGTCTCAAAATATTTTAAAATTTGAATAAATTTTATATACATTTATTTTTTTTAAAATAAATTTAGTCAAAAATACAAAGCAACTAGTGTTCGAACACGAAACCTCAGATACCAGCCATTTACCGATTTACATTAATAAATAATCACTGTTTTCTAAAAATAATAAATTATTTACTGTTTTCATCTCACTAATGTATTTTTTATATGCATACTATGTAAAAATATATATTATTTAACACTATAAATAATTATATATATATATATTAATAATAATAATAATATATATTATCTTTCTACTCCTTGATTACTAATAATTATATATATATATATATATATATATATATATATATATAAAATGTAGATTTTTATTTTTTGCATTTTAATCCCATCTAAATATAAAGTCCAACTCAATTATAAAAATATCTGTTTATTTGTAAAATTTTAATAACTAGATGAAAATCTAACGAATAAGATCGCGTAAATTTATTATATATATATTTTTTATTTTTTAATTTATGTCGTGTGTTTCACTCGTTAATAAACGAATAATATAAGCTGATTTTTGGCTCAATATTTAAATTTACCGACCTAAGATTGGCGTGTTTATGAAACGAGGCAAACACGAGCAAAGTCAAACATAAGGATGTCAACGGGTTGGGTTTGGATTGGGTTTTTAAAAATCCGAATCCGAACCCGAAAACTAAATTAAAATTCACACCGGATCCGGACCCAAACTCGAATCCGACGAGTTTTAAAAATTCATACACATCCGTACCCGACCAAAAACGAAATCAATTCGACCCGAACCAAAGTGGGTTTTAAAAATCCATACTTGTTGAATAAAAATCTAAGGAATAAAAGTTTTTAAATATTTTATATATTATATAAATAAATAAAAATAAATTATGTATATATATAATTTATTTAGATTTGATCGAGTTCGGGTGGGTAAATACAAAATTCATATATGTCGAATTTTTATTTTCTACTCCCATAAATCCATATCTATTTAAATTTCAAGAAATCTGGCCTCGTTCGGATTCGGGTTCGATAATATTTCGGATATTTGTAACTATTTACGTCCTTAGCAAGACACCCTGTTGTATGCGCATAGACGCTATAGCCGTACGCCCCTACCCGACGACCGCGGAATCAATCACGTTGACCAATGGATTCACGGAATCATGTCTCCTCCGAAATCGAAGGGTCAGGATTTGTTCGGGCATCTCATTGGCCCAGCTCTGTCCACGCTTCTCTCTCTCTTATCTCATCATAAGTCATAATTATATATTAATAAATTAATATATATGATAATATATAATATTTTATTAAATTATGTATAAATTATTATAATATCTAATCGAGTACGTATTATTTTGCATAACAATAAAAAAAAATACTAACATAAATGTAATATCATATTAAATTATTAAAAAAAATACTAACATATATATATATATATATATATATATATATATATATATATATATATATATATATATATATATAGAGTTGAACTAGAATACTTATCGGTAGTAAAACTACTGCTTTACTACCGATTTGTTTTCGATGATAGAGCTTCCAAATTGATGATCGGCTACGTTAAATATGATCTAAACTATTTAAACTACCTAGAAATCAAATTTCACGCACTTTCGATATTGTTCTTTTATCCATCAAGTGGACATAAAAATGAAACTGAAAATGAATACTCTTTAAAAAATGATAATAGGAGTCTTGTAATCAAGATCAAGAGTATAGATCTTGTTTTAAATAGTTTAAAGAATTTTCTAACAAAATTCAATTGATTTGGATATCTTTACGCTCGTTAAACGAGAAAACGCCTCTTATCGACCGTTAAAATTATAAATTTTGAAACCGTTTGATCATTAGGCAAATGAAGTCGAAAAGATTTGAAATTTGATTTCTAAACATTTCAAATGATATAGATCATGTTCAACGGAGTCGATCGTCAATTTGGAAGCTATATCAAAACAAATCGGTAGTAAAACGACCGTTTTACTACCGATAAGATTCTAGTTCAACTCTATATATATATATATATATATATATATATATATATATATATATATATATATATATATATATATATATATATATCTTTACTATACTCTTATAACTATAGAGACTCTTGTACTTATAAATTTTTGACCGTTTGATCTATCATTTAATCATTTTTATCTATTAGATTATACTATTCAACCAACCACCCACTCATCCTGTGAGGCCCACTATCAACTTAACCGTAATCACTCTTATCCTAGCCGCACATTTTTTTATCTCACCAAAAAAGTTATGAGTATAAAGGGCTCTATACTCATATGAGTATAGTAGCCACAACCTATATAAAAATCAACGATTGAAAATAAAAATCTTACAAAACGTAATAATATAACATTAAAACTTTGAATCAAAGATATTGATATTGTTTTATATAGTATAAAAAATTTTCTATCAAAATTTCACGTATTTTGGATATTTCTACACCGTTAAACTTCCAAACAGGTTCACTACGATCAAGAATTAAAATTATTAATTTTGAACCCCTTTCGATCACTAGGCAAGTGATATCGAAAAATCATAAAATTTATTTTCAATTCTAAATACTTCAAATAATTTAGATCAAGTTTAATAGAGCCGATCGACGATTCGAAAATCGCAACATCAAAAACGACATAAAAGTACGAAAAACTCCGTGCTTCCAGAAGCATAGTAGCCCCGCAATATTATACTAGTCAATATATTAGTTAATAATCTATAATAACAAAGCAAAAAAAAAATCTCACCCTATTTTCTTTTTATTACATAACCATTCATCTCCCTCCTCACTATACTATAAATCCACCCTCACACTCTCCCCTCCCTCTTATCTCTCCTCTCCTCTCCTCTCTCTCTCTCTCTCTACAGCACAATCCCACCAACCAATTTTTTTTTAAAAAAAAAGAAAAAAAATGGGGCGAAACTTAGCAACTCTTCCCCTCTTCTTCTTCTCCTTCTCCTTCGTCGTCCTCCTCGTCTTCTCCTTCCTCCTCTCCATCACGCCGCCATCGTCGGCGGAGCGGAGCGGCGGCGGCGAGGAGGAGGAGGAGGCGGCGCGGCGGCTGCACCGGGAGTGGGCGGAGAGGCACGCGCGGTCGTACGGCAGCGCCGGCGAGGCGGAGAAGCGGTTCGAGGTCTTCAGGGAGATCCTGCGGTTCGTGGAGGCGCACAACGGCGCCGGGTCGCGCTCGTTCCGGCTCGGCCTGAACCGCTTCGCCGACCTCACCAACGACGAGTTCCGCTCCCTCTACCTCGGCGTCCGCCCGCGGCCGCGGCGGCCGGAGATCCTGCGGCTCCGGCGGTCGCCGGAGTCGGAGGAGGAGGAGCCGACGCGCCGCGGCGCCGATCGGTATCGGTTTCGCGACGGCGACGAGCTCCCCGACGCCGTTGACTGGAGGGAGAAAGGGGCCGTCGCTCCGGTCAAAGATCAAGGGAGCTGTGGTAAGGGTTTTTTTTTTTTTTTTTTTTTTTTTTTTTTTTTTTTTTTGGGAGTGCTCTTGTGTGATTGATGAGATTCGAAAGAGTGTGGATTAAAAGTTTTTCGAGAATTTTTTTTTTCATAAATATTTTTTTTAAAAAAATTTCGTCCGTTTAGAGGGTTTGCTTCTACTTAAAATCGTGAAAAATAATTTTTTATTATGAAAATAAAAAATTACGTGATATTTATTCTGGAATTATCGAAATAATCATGTAAAATCCAATTTTATTGATGAACTTTACTGAATTTGGAGATATTTGAAGGAATTTTTTAAAATCAATAAAGGTATTTATTTTTTAAAGCTCAAGAGAGTTGTGGTGAGTATTTTTTTTTTTTTTTTTTTTGTTTTTGTGTGTGTTTTGTTTTTGGGGCTTTTGCTTATCTACTCTTTACTACTATATATTCAAAAATTTCAAATTTTTTATGAAATTATTAAAACCTCTTCTAAAATTAAAATCTAATTTTGTTAGTAAACTTTAGAGAAATTTTTTAAACATAAACAAAAGGTATTTTGGTCCTTGGAGATAAATAAAAAATATTTTTTGAAGTTTGAGAGAGTTGTGGTAAGTTTTTTGTTTTTGTTTTTTGTTTTTTTTGTTTTTTTTGTTTTTTTTTGTTTTTACTTCTAAAGTTTGAAGTGAGTTATAGTGAGAAAAAGAAAAAATAATAATTTTCCTTAAAAATAGAAAAAATTCTTTCTTTCTCAAAAACAAAGTAATTGTTATGAAAAGTTATATTCTCTTTTTGTATCTCTTTTATTCTCCTAAAATTTTAATTTAAATTTCTAAAAATATTTTTCTATATTTTAATTTCCTCTTTATACTGCAAAGTTTTTGGAGAAATATGATTTTACTTTTACTGCTCTTTATATCTTATTATTATTATTATTATTATTATTATTATTATTTGTTTGATTAGAATGGAATCTAGAGTAGATCAAAAATAATTTCGTAATAATAATTTTTTTTCCCAATGGGAGAAAATATAGATAAAAAAATTCTTTTTCTTTATTTTTTTGATTGGTCCAAACACCACAAGCAAAAGAGAACACTTTTTTGTTTTCCTTTTTTTCCTCTCTTTTTTGTCTCCCAATTTTATTTTCTCTGTCCAAATTATTAATTAACAATCTTTAGAAAAATAATATTTGATCATATTCTTTTTTTATAAAAGACAGATTACATTCGTTGAATCTGGTCAAGTTCAATTAGAATAGTGGTAGGATTCCATGAATAATACCACCTAATCACTATTTTAGTATTTAAAAGTGGGATTGTTTTTTTTAGGGGACAATATGCTGGGCCCCATGAATGCTAGTGCAATCACAGATCATAACCTGAATTTTGAAATATTTTAAAAAACAAATGAATAATCATCTTCTTTCAATGCATCACCTAACCCCAATTTCCATTAATTTTTTTTATAAACCATCACTTGCATGAACAGATCAAATTTTGAATTTTTAATTGTTCGTACGATTTTCTCATGCTAACAGAGTGGTTGATTGAATCAAAAAGATTATTTAATTCAATTTCTTTTCTGAGTTTTTCTGAATATATGATAATGATAATGTATAAGTAGATCAATTGTAATTAGTAAATTTTACTATGGCAAAATTTTACTTGAATTTAATATTATTTCTGAGCTTGTATAGAAAAATAAGAAGATTCCTTAAGTTCAAATTAAGTATGTAAAATGGGTATAAGAATTGTACAAATGGTATGTTGCATGGTATTGGTGATTATGTAATTAGATTGTTTGAATATCTACACTGTTGGTTCTTTTTATCATCTGGTACTGTAATTTTGATTAGTTTTTCATCATGTAATTGTGATTCTGGAGAAAGGATTCGATCGATTCGTCGAATATACTCTGTAATATTTCATTTCGGCTCTTCATTTTTGAGTTAATAAGATCTTTGATGATGCTACCATTCGGTGTTGATCATCGATTCGTTCGGTGTTGTAGGAAGTTGCTGGGCATTTTCGACCATCGCTGCTGTCGAGGGGATCAACCAGATCGTCACCGGCGATCTGATTGTGCTGTCTGAGCAAGAGCTAGTCGACTGCGACACGTCCTACAACCAGGGCTGCAATGGAGGCCTCATGGACTATGCTTTCGAGTTCATCATCAACAATGGCGGCATCGACACAGAGGATGACTATCCCTACAAGGGGACTGACGGCAGATGCGACCCTTACCGGTAAAAATGCTGCGGAATCCTTCCTTTTGTTCGGCAATGATGAGTGCCGAGAACTTTTTTTGCTTATGTACTTCTGTCGATTTTGTAGAAAAACGCGAAGGTTGTGTCGATTGATGCTTACGAGGATGTTCCGATTGATGACGAGAAGTCGCTGAAAAAGGCGGTGGCAAACCAGCCAGTTAGTGTCGCCATCGAAGGCGGCGGCAGGGCGTTCCAGTTTTATGAATCGGTAAGGCTCTACCGATGATTTTTGTAACAGATACGGTATTTTCGATCCATTGTTTGATTAGCTGATCTAAGAATTTGATGATCTACATGTTTGTTGAATATAACTGTTGAAGAAACACCGTCCTCTGATAGCTTAAACTTTTGAAGAAAAATAATTATTTAATATAATTTAGATAAAAATGTAGGCTAAATTACAGAGAACCTCCCTATCAAAATCCGATTTTTCACTTTCCCTCCCTGTCATTTAAAAACCTACACTATGCCATCCTAAAAAATAAAAAATATTCACTTTGGACCCCGCCGTTAGTGTTCCGTCTATATCCCATTATTATATTTTTTTATACCGAAAATACCCTTCTACAGATAAATGAGGGCTGGGGGAGGAGAGGAAGAGGGAGAGGGCATTTTGGTCATTTTATCAATACTATTAACACCGTACCCCTGTGAACATTTTTCATTTTTTAGGGGGGCAGAGGGTAGGGCTTTAAATGACATGGAGGGAAAGTGAAAAATCGGATTTTGATAGAGTTTTTTTTTTGTAATTTAGCCAAAAACGTATATAACTTATTTGAATTATAAAAATTTTGAATTGGCTATCCAGCCTTTCAAATTTTGATTTTATTGTCGAATTTTTTAACTTGTTTCATTTGAGGCAGTTAATGATATTTCGGCTTAAAAATTTGAATACACTGTTTATATTTACAGTTTAGTTAGTATACTTAAAAATTCTCACAACTATAAATTCATTAGAGTAAGCAATTTGCTGAAAGTTTGAGGTTAAAGTGCTGTTGACTGGCTCCAGCTCGTGTTCGGCCCGTTAAGATTTCGAGCTGAAAATTAAGCTTGTGTTCGATTCGTTTAATAAACAAGCCAATCGATCTTGAGCTTATCTCGAGCTGATCAATGAGCCGACTCGCGAATAGCGAACTGGATTGCCAGCCCTATGTGTAACAACACAATGGGGCCACTCATCACTTTACATAAAGATTGCATACTATATTTGGAATCTGAAATTATCTCTAAATGTCCCAAATTGCCCCTCCACTGAGTGACAAGAATGTGAATTAGTTAATATTTTTATTCTTTAATATCCTTTTATAAAATACTATGGAATAAAGGATTTGTTTGTCAGATTACTGAACCATTCCTGGGGAGTTTCTGAATAAGATGATAAAGATTCTTTTAACATGAAGCGCATAGATTTTATCTGAACTGCGGGCGTATTTTGAAATAGAAGCTTATTTAGATTGGTTTCAAGATATGTTTGCGAAGTTATAACTGTTTTGATTTTACTATCTAATCTTAGCAGTATTTATAACACTTCTGACGCTCCTTAAACTCTCTCGTTGTAGGGAATTTTCGATGGATACTGCGGTACCTCGCTCGATCACGGAGTGACTGCGGTAGGATACGGGACTGCGAACGGCGAGGACTATTGGATCGTGAGGAACTCATGGGGCGAGTCGTGGGGGGAGTCGGGGTACATCCGGATGGCCCGCAACATAAACTCGGCTACCGGTAAGTGCGGGATCGCGATGGAGGCGTCGTACCCGATCAAGAAGGGCCAGAACCCTCCGAACCCCGGCCCGTCCCCCCCCTCACCTGTCGCACCCCCGTCCGTCTGCGACAACTACTACTCGTGCCCCGAGAGCACCACCTGCTGCTGCATGTACGAGACCGGCAGCCTCTGCTTCGCGTGGGGGTGCTGCCCGTACGAGGACGCGACGTGCTGCGACGACCACTACAGCTGCTGCCCGCACGACTACCCGGTCTGCGACGTCGAGGACGGGCTCTGCTTCATGGTAACTTTGCAAAACATCCTCTCTTTTCTTTTCCCTCCGAAAACCTTACTTTTTATAAGTTTATATTTAACATTTATCCTCACATCTAGGTTGGCAACTTTTAATGAATCTGTCGACTTAGGACCTTCTACGCTAGTACCATGCGAAACAATTTTTAACTTTAGCCCTAACCCAGTAAAAAGTATCGGACAAATCGTAAAATTGAGCTACATTTGAGCACTTCTAGAAGTAAACAAGAACCATTTACTTCTACATCGTTCTCGATGATGGAGTATCTGAATCGCCGACCGGCAGCATTAAACATGATCTATACTACTTGAGCATCCTAGGATTCTAATTTAGTAAAAAGTTTAGTCTCAAATTTATCTTATATTAGCCATCGAAAACATCTTAAGTTTGGCGTCACTCGAAGATTGTGAACTATGGGATCTAAAATATGTCCAAATAATTTAGATCAAGTTTATCAGCCGATCGTGGATTCAGATGCCTTATATCCATAAAAGAAATGACGCAGAAGTAAATAACTCTGTTTACATCTAGAAGAGTTCTAGTTCTAGATTAGTTCCTATAACACAATTCATTTCTCAAATTTTATTTTATTTTTTTTTCTAACTACTACATGTTAAATAATTTTGTTAACAGAGCAAGAACAACCCAATGGGAGTGAAGGCTCTGAAGCGCACCCCAGCAAAGCCATACTGGGCCTTCTCTGGAGCTGAGGAGAAAAGGAGCAGTGCCTAAGAACCAAGTGTGAAATGACCAAAATGCCCATGCAGAGCATAATAACTTTAATTAGCTGGAACTTTATCATACAAGCCCCTGTCCTTTCTATGAATCTTAAAATGGTAGCTGGTTAATTGTTGGGTTTATGGTAATATTTAGAATCTCTTCAGATGCTCTTGTACATATATATATATTTTATATTACGAAATTGGCTTATTATGATCAGGACAATTTGTGTTGTTTTGCTTCTGTATTATTTGCTTCCAAACTTTGTGTAAATCAACTCCATTGGCTTTTGAATGCAGCTGATCTTTAGCCATATTTTAAATTTGGGATAATTGCCTATATATTTCTTATACGTTTGAAAATATTCGATTTACTCTTTTTTTTTTTTCTTTTTAAAATATCTTTCATATGTTTCACTGTTATTGTAAAATATTCCTGCAGTTATTTTCTGTTAAGTTAATTTGGATTAAACGTAAGTTAAATTAAAAAAAAAAAAAAAAAAATCAATTTTGCTCTTAACTTAAGGGCAAATAAGAAATATTGGTGACGGGTGAGAGGTATATTGAAAAAGACTAAAAGTTAAAATACTTTCTGTGCCCCTCGCTTTAAGAGCAAATAAGAAAGACAGTGATGGTAGAAAGGTATATTTGAAAGGACAAAATAGTAATTTTACAAAGATAACAGAGTTAATTAACAGATTTTAAGTCTTAGGGGTATATTAGAAATAGATTGGAACGTAGCAAGGGTATTTTTAATATTAGACTTTTAAGAGAGGGTAAATCAAAAAGTTGAAGACTTTTCGAGTATATAAGCAATTGCCCCTTTAAATTTTATAGCCTTCTTTTATTTGTTAGTTGTTATGTTTTTTTCTTAGGTAAAAGTGTTTAGAACTTATATATCAACTATTATTTATTTTGATCTGACTGCCTAATCTTTAAAAATTTTGATTTTGATATCTAATATTTTAATTTATTTAATTTGAGTCAGTTTATGACCATTTAATTTTAAAATTGACTAAATTACATAAAACCTTTCCGTCAATACCTGCTTTTTCACTTTTCCATTCTGTCATTTAAAAACTTTCAATTTCCCCCCGTTGAAAAATGAGAAATATTTACAGGGGTACACCGTGACAAAATGACCAAAATGTCCTCCCCATATTCGTCTCCCCTAATCTTGCTCATCACCCCTCCTCTTTCTTTCTTCGTGCCTCGCTCAACCACAGCTCCGACTAATTCATTTTCCTCCCTATGCTCCCTCGCTCTTCTTGCAACAGAAGAGGGCGGAGGGGCATTGTTGGCATAAAAAAAATATTTTTTAATGGAACCCTAACGGATCACTAACGGTAGGAGATGAAGTGCAATTTTCTTATTTTTCAAAGAGGTAAAGTGTAGGTTTTTAAATAACTGGAGGAAAAGTAAAAAAACAGGTATTGATAGGAAAGTTTTCTGTAATTTAGCCTTTAAAATTTAAATGCGTCGTTCATCTTTACCGGCTTAATTATTATATTCTATATGATTCATGTAACTGCAGATTTATTAATATAAGAAATTAACTTATATTTTGTACCGAAAGAGTTGTCAAATTTTTTAAATCAAATAACTTGGAAAGTTAGATATTAAAATTAAATTCTAAATAGTTGGATAGTCGAATCAAAATAATCTATAATTCAAGTAAGTTTTATAAATTTTAACCAATTTTTTTACTTTTTTTTTTTTTTTTTTTTTTTTTACTACTAGGGTGTTTAGGTCAATTGATTTTAAGCGAAGAAATTCATCGTAAGAATCTACTTTGTGATATAAACTAAATAAAACATATATATTTGGACGATAACAATTACTACAAAAGTGCTATTTGAATATAGCTATATAAGCACAGGATATACTGAAACTTTACTGTAGCTTTTGTTTTTTGGCACAGCGACAAAATGACCCAAAATAAAATGTATAAGATTGATGTTACATCTATAATTTGAAAACGACCGTATCTATATTCTATACGGAATTTGCAAATTCCACGTTATTATCCTCTGGATAAAGCAAGAACTATTTTAAATGTCTAATAAATGAAAATGGTTGATTCTGCTCAAACCTGCTGTCCAACTCAGAAGTTTATATCATAATTTTTCATGGTCAAAGCTAACGTGAATGTATCACCCAAGATTTAAGTGCCGTGACACGAAATCGGTTTAAAATTTGTTTAAGATGAGACGAAGACGCACGCACGTTTAGGCAAAGCACCGGATGCGCGCTTTGGTCAAAAAAATTTTTGTATGACGACACATAATATCGTGAAATATTTATTTTTTTTAGCAACAAAATATTCTAACTATTTATTATATCTTTTTATCACATCTTTTGAATTTTATTCAGAAATTACTCACTAATTTAAAGAATAGAGCTGCCATCGTGCCGTCGTAACTTGTATCGACATTTGTTGGCATAAGACGACACTGATACGAATTGCACCGACGCACTTAAAACCTTGGTATCACCTTCATTTGAGGAGGAGAGCTGATATAAATAGTGGACGAAACCGATAGCAGCATCTCTCTCTCCTCTCCTCTCACCTACGCGGTGGTTTTGGATTTCTATGTTAAATATATAAACACCGTTCTTTAACAGCTTAAGTTCTTTAAAGTAAATTTGTTATTTCATATGGTATCACCGTATCGTGCTAACGCCTGAATAGCGCCAGCTTTGAATGCTCCGGCCTAAGATATTAATTTTCTCCTATTTAATAAAGCCCACGTCACGCCAACCAAAAAGCTCGAGGCTACGTGAAGGGAAGTGTTAAATATAAAAATATATAAATACTGTTCTTTAAAGCTTTTAAAATACAATAGTTGTTTCCCATTCTATACCCATAATTTTAGATTTTTTTTTTCTCTTCCCCTTTCCCTCTCGCCAACCGCCCGAATCCCTTCGACCCCCCGCCCCACATCGACTGCTCTTCACGTGTCCTCGACAAGAACGACATACGGTGTCATCGCTGGCTGTCCCACTCTCAATAGTCATAAAATTTTTATATTTTTATATATTTATTTTTTTTATAAATTTTTTTTATTTTATTATCTGCTTGTCGTATCGTGCGTAAGTTATGATTTTTTCAGAGTTTCGGAAGTCTTTTTCTGTCATTTTCATAAGTTCCTATTGCAATGCTGGTTTAATGATTTTAAATAAAATGAGGTTTTATGAGATGTGGACTAGTTTTTGTCACTTAGCTTAATTATCGGCGTGGTTATACGTCTCTATTTGTAGTGGGATACACGTCTCTTTAATGTGGCTCCAAAGTCAAAAGTAGATCTCCTTAGCACTATGCAGGTTTGGCTTTTTACTTGGAACTGCATGAAAATTGTTACAAGTAGAATAGAAAAACCTTCTAATTCTTTTCGCATGTAATACAATATAGTGTAGTAATTAGGTGCGACGGGTAATTTAAATTATGATTAAAGTAGGTGAATCATTAATTAGACATTATATTTGTAGGAAAGACGAAGAATTGGATTAAGGTGAGTGGACTATTAATTAGACGTTATGTTTGTAGGAAAGACGAAGGATTGGATTAAGATGAATATACTATTAATTAGTTGTTATAGGTGGAGGGAAATCGACGTTATGTGTATAGAAAAAGGCGAATGGTTGGGTTAAAATTTGTGGACTATTAATTAGACGTTATAGGTGAAGAAAATGCGAAAAGTTGGTTTCGCTTGAGGAAGAAAATTCCGTCACGTGGCTTGTTTTTGGGGGAATAATGTATATGTATAGAGGTATAGATATATTTTGCAAGCTGGAGCCAGCTCGTTTAATAAAAGAGCCGAATATGAGCTGATTCGTTAAAGTATTGGGTCGAAGAATTCAACTCGTATTCGACTCGTTAATAAACGAGCCAAATATGAGTTAGCTTACGACCTGATCAATGAACAATAAATTAAATGGATTAGATTAGATATGTATATAAAAAAAAAATTTATAAAATCTTATCCATTAAGCTTTATATTTTTTTAACTAAAAAATCAAATAATTAATATATATATATATATATATATATATATATATATATATATATATATATATATATATATATATATATATATATATATGATTTGAGTCGTTATTGAGCCGAACACAAGCGCGCCAACCCCAACTTGTCTTCGACTCGTTTATTAAACGAGATAAAAAATTTAGCTTATATTCGGGTTGTTTAGTGAACTAGCGATTCGATCTTAAGCCTCATTTCGAACCTAAGCATGAGCTAGCTCGCGAACAATGAACCTGGATTGTCACACCTAATTATAATTAATAGTTATAATATATTTTCTATAACACCATTAGAACAAGAAAAAGGTACTTTGACTTTCTTTTCTCTCTGAAAGAAATTTAATTCGGATTGAACTGATGATAGCTTAACAGATACTACCGAATAAAAAAGAAATATGTTGGTGAAAAAAATCCAAAATTTTCCAACTTATTATTATTATTATTATTATTATTATTATTATTATTATTATTATTATTTTGAGAGATAGATAAGACGCTGCTTCGCTTATTTCATTTAGAAATAAATTGAAAATATGAATCAACTAGAATTCGAACTTAAATCTCGGGTACCAACCATCAAGCCCTTTGACACTTGCTCTAGGGCTTGGTGGTTGTGACCCAAGTTCGAATCCTACTTCGATTCACATTTCTAGCAAGTTTATTTCTAAACGAAATAAACGGTTTAGCGCGCTATCTATCTCTCAAAAGAAAAAAACCCTATTATTATTATTATTATTATTATTATGTATTAACTTTATTTTCATTTATTAGTCTTTATTTTTTTTATTACTATTTTAATTATGCAGATGTGTTCTCCTATATATGTGTTTATATATATATAGAATGAACCTTGGGTTAATTGACTCAAGAAAGAGAAAGAAAAAAAGGGTGACATGTCCGAGTCTTTTGAAGCAAAATTATTTGGAGAGTTGATTATTCTAAGATTTTTTTAGCTTCATTTGACTTTTTTATTATCAGATGTTGAAAGAGTTTTCGTCGAACTCTTTCGCGTTCGTGCTCGTAGGAGGAGAAATTTCGATCGTATTTTGAGGCGGTGTTTCCGATTAATCTCACATGAAAAACGGAAATACGTCTTAAGACAGTATCTCGCATGCTTCCGGATCAATTAAAATTTTTATTTGAAAATTTTAGCATTTATCTGTAAGTTAATTTATTTATTTTTAGAGTCCGGTCGTTATCCTATTAATAGCACGAAGCACTCGGTGCTACCAAGTTTTCCGCCGTTAGATCCACCCCTTTGATGATTTTCATCCGTTAGATCATACTATTCAACCAACAACCCACTTAATCCTAGAGGGCCCACATCATCCTAACCGTACATCTCTCAATCCAATGGCTAAAAACTTGGTAGCACCAATGACTTGATGCTATTAATAGCTAGTTTTATTTTTATTATCACAATCAAATTTCGTTGTGGTTATTCCCAACAAAATATTGAAAAAATCCAAAATTTTCTAATTACTGTTATTATTATTTTATTTTATTTCTTTAATTTTTTTCTTTTTCATTTGTATTTTTATTATTATTATTTATTTTTTTACTTAATAGGTCGAAACGTAGGGCATTAAATGAGATCAATAGAGTAGAACGTCTGTTTGTTTCGGTACGTAATATTGCGTTCCGCATATCGCGATGAGTTAGTTATGATATATTTTCTGCGGTTCCACCGGAGAACGCAGAAGTATATTTCTATATGATTTTTTCATAACTTCATTTTATCTAATAGCGTTAGATAGACCTCAAGACTAAACTAAGCCTTATACTGCCTCCTCTACTGTCCATGTAACATGAACATTGCAGAGAGAGAATTGAAAAGAGAAGAAACTTTATTTAAATTTTTATTTTATTTTGTTTGACCTTTTTATTACCGGGTGTTGAAAGAGTTTCCATCAACCTCTTCCGCGTTCTTATTCGTAGGAAGAGAAATTCTCGTATCTTGGAACAGTGTTTTGATAAATTCCGTACGAAGGACGAAAATACGCCTTAGGACAAGATGGTGCACACTTCCGAATCAGTCAAATTCTTTATTTGGATTTTAACGTTAATTTGTAAGTTTGATTTATTTATTTTCATCACAAAACTAAGTAGATTCCAATCACAATCAGATTTTCTGTGCGATATTTCCCCAACACAAAATATACAAAAGGTTACATAAAATATTTCAAAAGTTTTGAAAGATATATAGATAATTATCCCATAAATTAAAACAGCTCTATGAATCTGCTCATGAGCAGAGTATTTCGTACAGAAGTTAGGTCAAACAGACACTGATAAAGTTTCTGCTTCTATCTTTGATCAAAGCTGCAGAGCAGATTCAATAAAAAGGAGAAAAAGGGAGCACTACTGAGCTTCCCATAGCAACTCTGCTAAACAATGATCAGCAGAGAGTAAAGAAGCATTCGCGAAACCAAATTGAACCAACTTAACTTCTGCTGCACTTCATCAGATTCAAACTCACCAGTAGTTGCAGCATACATGTGAATTTCAGATCAGCAATTGCAACTAAGCAATTTCTGAATGCAGTAGATTTTACAGTTTCTGACAGAGAAAATTTTCCATCAACTAAGTTGAAACAAAAGAAGAAAAGAACTGAAACTAGATTAGCAAATCGGACTAAAGAAACGAAGTTATTGTCAACGATGCGACTTAGATATATCTGAAGCTGATACATAAGTGTACATTAAATACTCTCAAGAATTTGGCTCAAACTAATCGATCAAACGACGAAGTTGGTAAGGACTTTGCGAACTAGATGCTCCCCGTACACCACCTTTTCATACTTTACGATACCGCCTGTTTTTCGCTTACAAAACTCCAGGGGTTCCACGGCGGTGTCGAAGTTTGGCTTTGTCATGCAAAGGAGATGCAATTAGAAACTTAGAAATGAGTCGAAAATAAAGATTAAGTTGCAGGGGGGGTGTTACCTCGTAGAAAAACACGACTGAGACACGATATTTCGGGGAGTTGTTAACCACCCGATGAAGAGTTGGCTCATATAGTCCATTTGACCAGACCTATAATTTCGTTACGCAAATTAGTCGCCTATTTTGCAACAAAAAGGAAAGGGAACTTTGACTTATGTGATTAAAAACCTTTAGCATATCGCCGATGTTACAAACGAAGGTACCAGGGATTGGCACTGCATAAATCCACTCGCCAGATCGATTTCTCACCTGTGTTTTAGTTCACAAAGTAGACATATATCAAGTTGTTAACAATCAACCACATTATCACAATGTACTGTCGTTTCGCTGGACGCGTTCCCGCTACCAAACAGATGCAAGTAGAATTAAATTCGGTGTTCTACGATCAGATAAAGCTTTGTTAACTAGTCATCACAAGGCCAGCCAACATGAATTCAGTGAAACTATACTCAGTTTACGCACACACGACAGTGATTGCAGAACTGTAAGAATGGAGGGATTTGAAAAGGCGAATACAAGCAACACAGATCCGATTTAGGCTCCTGAATACGTTAGCTATCCAGTTTGTAAGTTTCTGCTGCCCTCTAATTCCAACAGCGATAGGTTTGGCACTATTTGATTTTATAATTGGAACCCCTCAACTTGTCGGCAGATTTGAGAAAATTTCATCAGGTTCATTTCGAGGATAAACAGTTTCCATCAATCAATAGATTCTATCAGAAAGCTGCAAACTAAACTGTCAATTTCCATTGCATTCCATGAAGAAACTCAAAAAATTGAAAGACATGATTCCAGATGACCTACTGCGTAATTGGGATTCCTACATTTTTGCTGATTTGTTTCAAAAGTGATTATTCAGATGTTGACATTTCGCCGAAGGTAAATAACAGCATAAGTTCAAATATTTTAAACACCGCTCCTTTGCAACCTAAGCTTTTGGAAAACAGTGATTGTTTCATAATCTTTAACATGGTATCAGAGCATGAGGTCCTGCATTTGAGTCCTACCTGGCTCCTTGCTTCGTTTTTATTTCCTCCAATTTAATTTAATGTCACGTCTTGAGCCTAGACGTGATGAGGAGTGCTGAATGTAACTATTAAAAATAAAGTTCTCTAATAGCTTAAGTGTTTGGAGAACAATGGTCGTTTCACCACATATTACCAAATTCCCTAACACGATGCATTTAATAATGAGATAATACACGAAACATGGAGGAGACATAAGATATATTACCTCAAGAGCACAAATATCATCATCTTGATTGACCAATGTGAGGAGACCTGTGGCACAAATCATAATCATGTCATGAGATCTAGACAAGGAAACATTACAATCTCTCCTATGAAGTGCATCAAAGTAAGTTTTACTGATAACATAAAACATTGATTGCATGAAAGTTTCAAGATAATTGTACTCACCATAATCTGTATGAGCTCCACTAAATTTTGATGCAGTACACATGCGAAAAGTCGAGAGAAAGTGTTTAGGACCTTATCGATCTTTAATTGCAAGAACATATTAAAATTGCATTTGTTACGAGCTTTTCTGTACCATCCAATATCTGTGAGTTCCTCTTCTGGTATATCAGTTGAAACCGGATAACCGATTAACCTCATAACCCAAAACGAATCCCCAGCTCTTTCGCCTTCAAGTGCATCAACTGGTCCACCCAATGCTAAAGCAATTCCGCGCAAAATCTTTCTCGAGAGATCTAAATCGTACAAACGTAGAGCAGATACATCAATTCATCGAGAAAAAATATACATCGCGTGCATCAGCAGAATTGGACAATAAAACAAGTTGATAAGTGGACCTCTCACAAGGCCAATATACTCTTCCATTGTTTCCTTGAAATTGGATGGATGATCAGGCCTAGAGTCAAAAAAGAAGGGAAAATTAAAAGTGAACATGAGTTTACAAAGTTCTCGATGAACAGTCCTATAAGAACAAAGAATCTACATAATTAATACAATTCAATATTGCATGCGAGACGGTTAATTGTAGTAAATATCAAGGATTTAACTGTCGTGGCACAGAGCTGTACCAAAAACATGCTAGCACAATACGGCACATGTGCGTGCCATGACATGCTTTGCAAAAAAGATACTTGTGTGTCGACACACAATGGCACGAAATGCTTATTTTCTTTGGCAACTATTTACTAATTTTAAAGAAAAGAGGTTTTCAGCTGTGACGCCAGCACGGAGGCCGTATCGTGCTGATATCTTGTCGGCACGGTGGGCACAGCCTGTGCCAATATCTGAGTCTTTTCTATGCTTTTATTTGGAGCTATGCTCTCGGTCAACAATAGGGCAATCACATGCCCTCAAATCTCCACCAATATAAGATCTCTGCTGATTGAAAAGTTCTTCTTCGCAGGAATATCTTGCACCATCTCATGACTGCCCTCCAACTTTACTTCTCGCTAGCATTACTACCATTCTGACTTCTCGCACGCATATACTAATCATATCTGTCGCCTCCTTACAAGCAGCACTTTTGTAAGTTGTATCCTATCAATCTTTCTTTCACATCGACAAATAATTTGTTCTCTAATAATCCCCAACCTTTCTTACAGATTCACCTTACTTAAACTGCGATATTGGATGAATCAAAGACTACGCTCCTCTTCAACGGAGGCTGTCCAGGCAAAGAAGTTTACGCGATTCAAAACCAATAATTGAAATTGAGGCAACTCGTATTGCGTTGGTGTTGAGTCAATTTTGAGTCAACTTACGCTAAATTCGGTTATGTTAGATAATATTGATCGTAGGAACTGTCGAGAGTCTGTAAAATAAAGCCTATAGAAGTCTCCCTGTTTACTCACATGGTTTGGAATAAAAGTAGCAAGGAATAATAAGTGATAAAACTGAATCCTCTGCACCGAGTAGTGAAGGAATAAAATGAAGAACAATTCATAAATGCAAGAGGTTCAGCATATTTCTTTTGCTAATAATGATCTGCAGAATCTGCATACCATAAATTAGGCCCTTCTAAAGGTTTACCGAGATCTCCAAAACTGCCAGGTTCCAAAGGTCTATAGCACTGCATTATCACTTCTGTCCATGAGTTGTTATACGACAATAGATCGTAAAGATGATTAGATAAAGTAACCAAGACTTACATCAATGGCTTCATGCATGTCAGGCTTCCCCTTGGTGACATTTTCTCCAACTCTTTGGTATCCTCTGATTGATACAATCAGAAAAGTCATGTAAGGGTGAAATTTGGTATTTGCACAAAATATAAGTCAAAGATAAGCATGGCATAGAAGATTTCACCTGTATCCGCTTTCTGCGGTCATCTTAATCTTCACTTTGTCCTCATATGGAAGAGCGAAAAATCCATGTGTTATATCTCTAACTTCTTTGACCAGTGATTCCGGAATACCATGACCCTTCTGTTTACGGTAAATAGTTACGACTTACGAAGACATTGAAAATAAACACAGCATACAAATACTCTTCCAATGAGTTTCAGTAATCAAAAGTATTTAGCGGTGACTCCAAATTCAGCGGCAAGGAAGGTAAACAAGCATCCTCTGCTGCAACTACGATGCAGCGGAGACAAGTCTACATATCTGGTTTGTTCTCTAAGATTGATTAGATATGTGTTATAGAGTACCTATTATCCAGTGATCTACAACAGTAACCAATTTTCGACCTGTGAGTTAGAGAATAATGAAAATGTTCTTCGCTTACACATATTTCCGATGTTAATTTCTTATTCACTTTACCTCCCTCTCTCTCTTCACAAAATAAAATTTCTTCTCCTTGATATCTTGTTCGTCTCTCAATTCGCACAATCCGTTCCTAGTCCTAGGAATTCCCTCAGAAATCACTCTGACCAAATTTGATGTCACAGGCAATTCACCATCCTCAATGAAGTCAAGCGTGACTAAAACAAGGACGATGATGTACATAACGATACGATAAGAATAGCAGGTGCATATTTCGCAACTAGATAACATACATTTCACGATCTTAAATGTAAGAAATTAGTTCCAGCAAGGTGATATTAGCGTAAGTAGGTGCCGAGGGATTTCAAAGCTACCACATAGAAGAATCCAGCTTCTTTGCAAGCCTTGTCCAACAATCTAACAACTTCAAGCAGTTCTTTGTCTTGAACCTTCTTAGGATCATCAATCTTGTCCAAAAGCCGACTAATATCTGGATAGGTGAAAAAGAAAGAGAAAAAGAAGATAAGAGATAAAAACACTGAACGAAGTAATGTAATCTGATGTGCTGCTAAGAGCATATTATTACAGTAATAAATAAATCAACAAACAGAACATCATTTAATGCCTGAGCTTGTATTTCTTGTTCTCAACATTGTCGAACAAATTCACTGCTCTAAGACTACGAAGAAGAAACTCGACATTCATTTCTTGGTTAAATGCATTAGCGGAAGATCAATATCAAGCATGTAATGTTGAGCAATGGACATCGAAACTCGACATTTATTTGACTATAGATTTTTCAATAGTATGAAGCCTACTTGGAGTCGAATTTCACGCATTAGCCATCCCTACAGAAATATCTTTAACTATTTCAAGTCCTTTTCAGAATTAGAGTTAATCAAACAGAATTTAGAATCATATGGTTAAGAAGGTAAATCTAGAGAGCCTTTGCTATGATCATCCACAACCTTTTAAGGTCCATTCCTATCGATCGCTCGCTAATTTCACATTCATATAAATTCACCGAACCGTATCGATTCCCTATAACTGATATGAATATATTGTAATCACACCAACAACTGCAAACGCTAAACACACAGGCGCTTAACAGATATCCAACATTCGATTCCATTCATATAGATTACTTGTCGCACAGCAAGACCTAAAACCATCATAAAAAACACAGCTTGTCATCGAACAAAGTCCCAGGTTTCGATAAGTTCGGCATTAAAACACATCCTAGAGGATCAAATAGAATCTTGTCAGACTACACAGCAGCAACAAAGTACTGTCAGATTCAAAACCTGCAGGTTCTCTTTTTGATTCTTTCCCATATGCTGCAGATTGTCATTCTAGTAAACTAAGTCATCACTAAATTTTTCCGCAGTTATTGTATTGATCCCTCATCGGTAACATTTACTTATGTAAACTTGTGTTACTGCTCCTGCAACTTAAAACCAGATTCAGTAGTTGATCTTGTTCTCAATTATCCGAGAGAGAACCATAATCTGCGCAAATGTTACACACATCCTCCACATCATTTAGCTCTGAATATGGTAAATCACCGTCGACAAAATCAACCATCCTGAAAAAAATCATGATTTGATTATGATGACCTTGCAGTGAACTAAAGTCGAAATCCTAGGTTGCAATAATAAAAGAAAATCCTCCTAACACACAAGTTATTATCGGATAACTTGTTCTGATACCAAACGATGGGAGATTCGACCTCATAGAGTTAAGCTCTCATTCTCAACATCCTCAATCCTCAAACAATCGGAATACGAATCTTTGGGGCTGTTTGGTTCCCCCGAAAAGTATGGAAAAAAAACCTCTTTTTCCAATTTTTCATAAAAAATAGTTTTTTTTTTTTTTTTTTTTTGGAGAGAGAGAGAGAGATAGGTAGCACGCTACCTGCTTCATTTATTTCGTTAAGAAATAAACTTAGCCAGAAATGTGAATCAAGGATTCGAACTGGTCCTAAGGTACAACCACAAGCTTGCCACTTGCTTTCTGGACGATCGGTATAAAAAATAGCTTTTTTAGAAAAACTTTTTTCAGATTTCACGAAGAACTAGTGCTTCCTCCGTTTTCCGGATTTGGTTCAGAAAACAAAAACACCAGTTTTTCATAAAAATATGAAAAAAAAAGAGGAAATTTTTTGAAAAAGCTTGTTTTACTTGAAACTATAAACAAGCAAAAAAGGCCTAAAAATGAGATTTTTTATTAAAAAAAATACTTTCACGGAAAACATTTTTTCCATACTTTTTTCATGAACCAAATAGGTCCTCTAATAAGAGATGTCATTTATAGTCCGTCTCTTTCTACGTAAGGAAAGTTACCGAAATCATTATCATTATATAATAATTAAGATATATTTCAAAAGAAATTGATTCCGTATAATTATTTTTCACGCAAGTAATGCACACATACTTTTCGCAATTCCAAATGGAGCCTAGATTTTACATTTTTTTTTTTATGCTTTTTTGGTTTGTTTTATTCCATCATCCAAAAACAAAAAATTGGTATAATATATTGACAAAATATATCAATTAAATTATAAGTTTTTCTAAGAGAAAGGGAGAGAGAGAGAGAGAGAAAGAGGGATTGTTGAGTTACCAATTATGGGGATGGATTTGAAGTCGGATCCCATCGGAATCAATCGGGCAGCTTTCTGGAGTGAGAGAGAGGTTCGGAAGTGGGAGGCCAGCAGGGCGAGCGCACGGAAGCCAACGATAATTAAGTGGGAAGAGCTGGCGAGGAATCTACCTCGGTTTTCCAGCACTAGCTCGGATTCCTCTCTAAACTAATGATAGGTTTAGGGTTTTGTTTGGAATTGCGGAAAAATTACATTACGTGCGGTGAAAAAATACGTCGTACATAATACTACGATGAGTCAGTTACGATATATTTTGTGCGATTCCACCGGAGAACGCAGAAGCATATGTTACGGATTTTATGTTGGCATATTTCGTGAAGTTAGTTCGGAGTCTTGAAGGTTTAGAGAAGATGAGACGAAGATCGAAGACTCGCAGACTCGAAACGTAAATCCACAATGCTCTAAGTTCAAATACCGATGATGATGATTTATATACTTTAACAAGTGTTTAGAAGACATTAGGATTGTTGAAATTGAGTTTTAACTAATTTGGTTCTTCAGCACCTTGAGAGGGACCGGTCTCCACAACTGGAAGACCGGTCCCAGAGAGCTCCCTATGCGCAACTTTGCACAGAGGACCGGTCTCCACAACTGGAAGACCGGTCCCAGAGAGCTCCCTATGCGCAACTTTGCACAGAGGACCGGTCTCCACAAAGGGAGGACCGGTCCCAGAGGCTGGAAATTCACATATCGCTGAATAAGACCGGTCCCCTGGCATGTGAGACCGGTCCCTCGGTGATTAATATTTTATTGCGCAAGGGAGGACCGGTCTCTGATCTGGAGGACCGGTCCCTCGATACGAAATCTGTTTTAAAGATTTATTTTTTCTAATCCAAATCTATCTAGAAGTCTTCTAAACCTATAAATAAGATGTAGGGGTGTTTCTAAAAGATGATTAAGCCTAGATTATTTATGAAAAACCCTAGAAGCTTGTAGGTAGCCGTTTTCCTCATCTTCTACATCAAGCTTCTCCCAAATTGATTCTCGGTGTCCTAATTCTTAATGTTTTTCTAGAATCAATTTGAGAATTGCTTAGAGATTATTCCCATAGATCTATAATGAGAATCTAAGCAATAAATCATCATCGATCGTATTGTTTTTGCTACGGAAGCAGTGCACTCGAGGATTCGAGTGGGCGTCGTGGATCCGGCGTGATCAAGGCTTCGTGATTCAAGGGAGGCGTTTCGTGGATTCGGACGTGGCGTTCGTGGACTCCTGACGCGAGGGCGTGGACAACCCGAAGGAGGATTGCGCGGAGATCCATAGGAGAGTTAGAGAGGTCGAGTCCGTGGAGTTCGGTATCACCTTGTAATCTTTTCTCTTATTGATTGTTTATTCGCGTGTTGGTCCCGTGGGTTTTTTACTCCGAGTTTGGAGTTTTCCCACGTACATCTCGGTGTGCTTTTTATTTTCCGCATTTACTTTTATCGCATCGAGAATTTGTGGTTTTTGGCCGATACACCTATTCACCCCCCTCTAGGTGTTGTTTGATACAATCTAGATAGATCCTTGGGGCTTCCCCGTAACTCACAATTGGTATCGTAGGATCTAGATATATTGATTATCTAATGGCCGAAGGCGGTAACATTAATCGACCACTCGCTTTCGACGGCACGAATTATGCCTATTGGAAAGTTCGCATGAGAGCTTTTCTAATTGCAATCGAAGAGCGGGTGTGGAAATCAATTGAGTTCGGATGGAAACCTCCGACCGAAAAGGTCGATAATGTTGAGAAGCCTAAACCACGAGACAAGTGGACGAAAGATGAAAACGAGGCATCTTCGTTTAACGGCAAGGGCATAAACGCTTTATTTAATGCCTTGTCGCAAACGGAGTTTACTCGCGTGTCGGCTTGTGAAACCGCGAAAGAGATTTGGGATACTCTACAAGTTACGCATGAAGGAACGAGCTTAGTAAAGGTCCAAAAATTACAAATGCTTACAAGCAAATTTGATTCGATTTTCATGGATGAAAACGAGACCTTTACCGAGTACTATACACGTCTACAAGACATAGTAAATACATGCGCTAACTTGGGAGAGAAAATCCCGGAGTCAAAAGTTGTTAGAAAAATTCTTCGAACTCTTCCGGAACGTTTTCGGGCAAAGGTTGCCGCGATTGAAACGGTTAAGCATCCGGATGAGATGAAAGTCGAAGAATTAGTAGGCGCTTTACAAACGTATGAGATGACTTTTCCTACTAATCAATCTTCTTCCAAGTCTTTTTCTAAAAGCACGGGGATGGCACTCAAATCATCAAAGGAAGAGAAGACGACGACACGGATTAGACGAAAATATTACGCTTTGATTTTGAACAACAATTGGCGCTCTCACGAAGAAGTTTCGGAATTTTCGAAAGAAGAACCACGCTCCATCCTCGAAGCGAAAAGCCTGGACTAACCCTTCTTCTTATTCTAAATTGAAAGATAAAAAACTTGTAAAGTCTTCGAAAGAAAAAGATGAATACGAAGGGGAAATCCAATGCTTCAAGTGTAGAGGCTACGGCCATATCGCAACGGATTGTCCTTCGAAGAAGACGTATAAACCGAAGGCTTTGCAAGCTAAAACGAAAACTTGGGATGACTCTTCTTCAAACGGATCATCATCAAGTGATGAAGAAAAGGATCATACGGCTTTAATCGCTAATTCTACATCTTTTCCTCCGTCTTATAATGTTGCTTGTTTATCATCTATTGTTTCTAACTCAAATCTTTCTCTCTCTTCGCATGGGTCTTCGAGCGAGAATGGCGAAAGTGAGGAGGAATCGAACAACGAGGATATAGTCGAAGCATACAACCAACTTCTTATCGAATCGAAAAAGATGGCTAAATTCAATAAGAAGTTGGAAAGTCGTTTGTTGGAGATTGAAGAAGATAACAACAATATGAGGATCATGAATGAAGCTCTTGAGGAGGAACGGGAATCAACTTTGAATATCAATTCGGTCCTCCAAAAGAAGCTAGAAGAAGCGGAATTAACAATGAAATCTTATAGGGATAAGATTGGATTTTTGGAGCAACAATTTAAGGAAACCTACACATCCAATCAAGTGTTAACCAAGCAAGTTCATCAACTCAAATCGGATCTTCAACAATTTTCCTCGGGTTCGAAAAAGTTGGATAACATGCTCGGGTTAGGTCAAACGAACGAGTTGGGCCTCGGATACGAAAGGACATATGTTGAGAAGGATCAAAAGACGACATCGAAAGTCTCAACAAATTTAAAAGCAAAGGTATGTCACCGATGCGGAGTCAAGGGACATATCAAAAAGAGTTGCCCGAACAAGACAACGAAATCTCAATCGGCACCTTCTTCTATTCGGTATTTCCCACGTAAATCTCGGTGTGCTTTTTATTTTCCGCATGCACTTTTGTCGCATCGAGAATTTGTGGTTTTTGGCCGATACACCTATTCACCCCCCTCTAGGTGTTGTTTGATACAATCTAGATAGATCCTTGGGGCTTCCCCGTAACTCACAGCATATCCTATATGCTTTTTCTTAGATAGATCTCAATACCAAACTAAGATGCGTTTTCTAGTGAAACCGCACAAAATATATCATAGTGGACTCATCACAATATGCGGAACGCAATATTACGTACGAAAATAAATATGATATTTTTCCAACGTACTTTTTCACTGCACGTAACTCAATCTTCTCGCAATCTCAAATAAAACCATAATCTACTTTATCGATCTATACCTATATATCTACCTTTACATTATTCTTTCTAAATTGGTCGGATGGCATCATTTTCTTTATTATAGAATGTGACCTTTGTCTCGAAACCAAGTCAAGAATTTTATATATTTTTCTATTTTTTGTTTAAACCAAATTGAATATGGAAATTCATGAGGAGATCTATTCCTATACATTATTTTTCTTAAATTTGCCACATCTTTTTTTTATATATATTATTTCTCTTAAATTTGCCATGGCAATATGTCCTTCATTATTGAGTGTGAGCTCTAATTAGACCACATGGTAATATGTCCTTCATTGTTGAGTGTGGGCTCTAATTAGAACCAGCTCAAATTCTCTACATATTTTCTTTTTTTTTTTTTTTGCTTGCAACAGATCGAATTTTTCTCTTTTTTGTTTGAACCGAACCGGTTATTATTAAGTGTCGGCTCTCCGAACTGGCTCAAATCTTTTATATATTTTTCTCTTTCTTTGTTTGAAATGAATCTGATTTCTCTCTTTCTTTATTTGAATCGAACCAGGTCACCATTTTTTTTGGGCTTGAACCGAACCGGGTCACACCTCTATATTGAGCTGAATTGTTCTTCTTCATCTTCCTTTAGTTTTCTTTATCGACAAGGTGAAATCTCATTCTTTAATATCATTTTTTTTATTATCTTTTTCTCTTTCTATATCATTATTATTATTATTTTTAATTATTTATTCATCGATCACACGGATTACTACATTAGTATTCATAAAAGCATATATATAGAAACGATGCTATTAATTTTTCCTCCCACTATTCATTATTATTATTGAATTTTAATTCAATAACAAAAAAAAGTTTATTCAAAGAACTAATAAAACAAATTAACTTTCTATATTTTTATTTATTTTCATTATTATCATATTGATAATTTTGGAAGCTGCCGGTTTAGGGCCTCCGGTCCCGCTTGTCACGTCAGTCCATGCAATTACTTCCCGTCGTCCGTCTTCCCCCTCTCGATTTCCACATTTTAGACACTTCTGCCCGTGCATCAGATCTCCCCCCGGCTGTCAATTATATCACCCACGGCGACTTTCCCCCTTCCCTCCCCCTTCAGCCCTTCTCCTTTCCCCTTTTCTCCTCCTCCGCCATTCTAAACATTCCTTTATATATTAATAATAATAATAATAATAATAATAATAATCATGGGCTCTCTCCCTCCTCTCCTCCCCTCGTCGTCGTCGTCGTCGTCGTCGTCGTCGTTGTCGTCTCCGGCGAAGATCACGGAGGGGGAGCTGGGAGAGCTGTTCGAGGCGCAGCGGGGGATCCTCGACCACTTCTTCGAGCGGCTCGACCTCACGGAGGCGGCGGCGTTCGCGCAGGCGATCGTCGACGCGCCGGGGGCCGTGTTCTTCTCCGGCGTCGGCAAGTCCGGGCTCGTGGCGCGGAAGCTCGCGCAGAGCCTGGCGTCGCTCGGGCTCGTGCGCGCGTCCTTCCTCGCCCCCGTCGACGCCCTCCACGGCGACCTCGGGGCCATCTTCCCCGGCGACCTCCTCGTCCTCCTCTCCAAGTCCGGCGCCTCCGACGAGCTCCTCGCCCTCGCCCCCTGCGCCCGCGCCAAGGGCGCCGCGCTCCTCGCCCTCACCTCCGCCCCCGCTCCCCCTCGCCGCGATCTGCGACCGCGGCGTCGTCCACCTCCCCCTCCTCCGCGAGCTCTGCCCCTTCGGCCTCGCCCCGCTCACCTCCGCCGCCCTGCAGATGCTCTTCGTCGACACCGTCGTCGCCGCCGTCATGGCCGCCCGCCGCCTCACCAGGGACCAGCTCGCCGCCAACCACCCCGCCGGCAAGATCGGCAAGAGCCTCATCTTCAAGGTCTCCCTTCTCTTCTTCTCCCTCAATTTTAATTCTTCTTGTTTTTTTTTCCCCCCTCCATTTGAATGAAATTTGTATAATTTAGATTAGTAAGGGCATGCTCTTGATGGATTTTGGGAGTAGAGAGAGTAATGTAGGGGTGCATTTTGAGAATCTCTACTAGAGAGCAATGTAGCCTCATCTTCAAGGTCTCTCTTCCTCTTCCACCAATTTTTTTCTCCGTGTGAATGAGATTTGTATAGTTTAGATTAGGATTGCGTAGATTTCTTTAGGGCGTGTTCTTGATGGATTTTGGGGGTGAAGAGAGTAATGTAGGTTGCATTTTGAGAATCTCTAGTAGAGAGTAATGTAGCCTCATTGTCAACGTTTCTTCCTCCACCGATCTTCTTCTATTTGAACGAAATTGTATAATTAGAGTAGGATTGGGTAGGTTTCTTTAGGGCGTGCTCTTGATGAATTTTCAGCGTAAAGAGAGTAATGTAAGGGTGCGTTTTGAGAATTTCTAGTATAGAGTAATGTAGGTGCCTCACCACGGATCCGTACGCTGCAAAACACCCTGCCGTATATTGGCTAGAGCCTCATCCTCAAAGTCTCTCTTCTTCCGCCAATTTTCCTCTATTTGAATGAAATTTGTATAATTTGCATTAGGAAGATGTAGGTTTCTTCGCAGCATTCTCTTGATGGATTTTGGGGGTAGAGAGAGTAATCTAGAGGTTATATTTTGTGAATTACTACTAGAGAGTAATGTAGAGGCACCCTGCCTGGAAGATCGGCAAGAGCGTCATCTTCAAGGTTTTTTCTTCCCTCCATTTTTCTCTATTCGACTGAAATTTGCATAACCTAGATTAGGATTATGTAGGTTTCTTTAGGGCATGAGCTAGAAGCACCTTTAATCGATTTTGACGGTAAACAGAGTAACGTTGGGATGCAATTTGAGAATTTCTACTAGAGAGTAATGTAGGGGCACCCAGACGGCGAGATCAGCAAGAGCCTCATTTTCAAGGTCTCTCCTTCCCTCGATCTTTCTTTATTTGAATGACATTGTATAATTTACATTAGGATTATGTGTGGTTCTTTAGGGATTGTTCTAAAAGCGCATTTAATGGATTTTGGGGGTTAAAAGAGTAATGTAGGGATGCATTTTGAGAATTTCTACTAGAAAGTAATGTAGGGGCTTCACGAGGGACCGGTACTGCAAAACACCTTGCCGTTAAGATCGGGAAGAGCCTCATCTTTATGTTCTCTTCTTCCCTCAAATTTTCTCTTTTTGAATGAACTTGTGTAATTTTGATCAGGAAGATGTAGGTTTCTTTAGGGGATGATCTAGAAGCGCTTGTAATCGGCCTTTTTTTTTCAGCAAATTCTTAATGGATTTTTAGGGTAAAGAGTATAATGTAGGGGTGAAGAGCCTCATTTAAAGTGAGTGGCCACATTGATCCTTACATTGCACTCTCCTGCTTGCTTTTGTGTAACTTTCCATCAATTTTTCTCTTTTTGAGTGGAACTATATAATTTAAACCTAGATGATTTAGGCTTGAGGCATGATCAATAATTCTTTAATTGGCATCTTTATCAAATGCTTGGTGGATTTTGGAAGTAAAAAGAGTAAAGAAGGGGTGAACTTTGATCAATTGTTGTAGAAATTATCTTAAGGTTGCTGCATGTGTTTTTTTCTTCTCTTTATGGATTTTAATTCTAGATCTGTTATTGCTATGTCTAATTTTCTGGCTTCTGCTCAAGTGTAGGAGGTTTTCTGTGGGTCTGCTGATATCTGCTAAATCAGATTTTGGAGCATCTTAATTAACTTTAATCATGTTTTCTAGATTCTTTAATAAGTCGACTATTGTTCTCTTTCAATGATTGCTTTTTTCTTCTTATTGTGCAAGATAAACCCTTCTAGTTGG
Source organism: Aechmea fasciata (assembly GCA_025177825.1). Taxonomy (NCBI): domain Eukaryota; kingdom Viridiplantae; phylum Streptophyta; class Magnoliopsida; order Poales; family Bromeliaceae; genus Aechmea; species Aechmea fasciata. The sequence continues at coordinate 7,953,031 of CM045941.1, read as the reverse complement.
GTTTATTACTTTATTTATGCTTCAGTAAATGCGTTCAATATAATTGTATTGAGACAACATGTAGTTCTTGTCTTCATTATATTCTAGTTAAGGTCTTTCAAATATGTTTGGTAGTTGTTTTCCTATTATTTGATTCCTTTTGTTACATTAATGTAAATTGGTAACCGCAGCACTCTGGTAGGATCAATCGAAATTTACGATACGGTGAACTCAAAAATTTACGATGCAGGTAAAAGATGTCATGAAGAAGAAGGAAGATCTTCCTATAAGCAAGGAGGGAGATATGATAATGGACCAGCTTACGGAGCTGACGAGTAAAGGTTGCGGATGCCTGCTTGTTGTTGATGATGAGTACCATCTGATTGGCACCTTCACAGATGGGGACCTGCGGCGTACGCTCAAGGCTAGTGGTGCAGCCATATTCAATCTCACTGTGGGTGAAATGTGCAACAGGTACGCACATGTTTGCTTTACGGTAGATACCAATTAATGGATATATTAATATTCTTCAGATAACTGAAATGACGCATGATCCAGACTGATCCAGATGAGTGTAATAGCTTTATATTCTGCCCGCAGGGCAGTTCCAATTTAATAATTTTCTTCTGCATTCTATAGTACGGGCATTGTCCAAACTTATATGGGTTTGGCTGGGCTTAGGTTAGGATATGTTGAATTTTTTAAGTTTAATTAGTTGGTAGTTTTGTTTCTGTTGATTTATATGTGGTATTAATGTCAGATGGGGGCTTTTAATCTCTAGGGGTGTTGGGGGGGGGGGGGAAGGGTTGTTATTTTTATGGTCTGCAAAAGGGAGTCTGATTGACTTCTGCTGGTTGTTTTGAATAGTTTTCCTGCTGATTGTTGCATTTTCAGAATGGTTTTCTGCTGTTTTATCTCTTGCAAATATCAACCCTTATTTCAGCCTTTCACGCAGCTGAATTCATATATTTTAACTTTGGCTACTCCTCTAACACCTGCTGCACTTGACCCTCGGAGATCTATTCTCCTACCTAACGGGTGCAGCTGCTCCCTTATTTTTATCCTAATTCTGTTGTGCATAGGGTATTGTTGTGACGCTCCATATAAATAACCTAATAACAAGCCACTGAAGATTTTACCAGATTCTCTTTCGTGTTTAGCGGTTATGGTTTTCTTCCATTAATCCCATTTTCTTTTTTCTTCGCGAACCTGTCCCTCTCACTTGTTAGCCTGTCTCTTTTGGGTAGGATTTTCTTCTCTTTCACCTCTTTGGAGAGCATTCAAATTTAGTTTTTGGAGTAAAATGAAGGTCTGTTGTAAAAAAAAAAAAAAGACTTGCAATTTATAAGGAAGCAATGTACAGCAAATGCAATCTCATTTGTATGCTTGTCACTTCTCCAATCCTTTAGGTAGGAGACTTGATTGAATGCTGCAACTGTTCTGTGGATATATCATAAATATAGAGCATTTCTGCATCACCTTTAAAGACTGAGCAAGTTGTTTTCGAGTTTTTGGCTGTTCGCTTTAATACCACTTCTCTCCTTTTCCCTTTTTCTTACTCTAATCCTTTCCCTGTGAAGTTTGAGGACATAAAAGCCTCATAACTTTTTGCCGTATCTTCGACAACTCACCTTTTAAGATATTCAGAGATTAAGCTTGCTATGGTCCGCAGTTATTCATCAACTCTCAGTGGTAAATCTCCATGTCAAATGTCACCATCCTTGTGTTGCAGCATATGCTAATCTTGCCCCTCTCGAGGCTCCATGATATCCGGATCATCATAGATGCAGTCAGGAACTAATCACCTGTCGATATGGCTTCCGTGTAATCTTATGTCCTTTTCCTTCTTTATTTTGGCAGAAACCCCAGAACAATCACTGCCGATGCAATGGCGGTGGAAGCTATGCAGAAAATGGAGTCCCCACCTTCCGCCGTGCAGTTCTTGCCCGTCGTCGATGACAGGAACATCGTGATTGGGATCGTCACGCTGCATGGTCTCGTTTCCGCCGGACTATGAAACCTCATTTAGCTTCCACAGTTAGATTCATTCTATTGTGTCTCTTTTTTTTTCTTCTTTTTTCTTTGTGCACATTGAGTGGATCCAAGGTGTCCTGGATGTGCCTTGATTGGAATGTTTCTGTTTTGTCTACTTTGCCTAGGATACTCTGCAAGGGTTTTAGTACACTAAAAATAAGATAGAAATCATCTGGCTGCTGTACTGCTTTCTACTAATATGGTTGCAATCTCACTCCAGATGAATGCTGGGGGCATTTCTTTTTTTTTCTTTTTTTTTTTTTTTTTTTTTCGAGAATAGGTAGCAAGCTACCCGCTTCATTCAATATGAGAGTGAATTAGGCGTTACATAGTGGAAGCAGCTAAGGCTTCCGGGGATGATACAGGCGACAAAAAGAAGGAAAAGGAAACAGAGAAAACAGAAAAAGAGAAAGATAAACACAAGTGGAGCAGAAGAAAAGAAACAGTGGGTGGTACGCAGGTAATCAGAGGAGAGCGGACCAGTCAGCCAGAAGCGACTTCAGCCTTTCCGAAGAATGAACGACATTGTGGGGCTTTTCTTGATTGCTGCAGGCAGTCACAACTCCCAACTTCTACTAGGGCACCGCGTCAGGTTTGTCTTCTTCTATTTCATCTCATATAATTTGTTTCTAAATTTACAAACTTCAAAAAACTTATGTAGTTTCGTCTTTCTCACTTTAATCTGTGTAGTTTAAAGTGTATCAATTTGCCTCCCTGTGGTTTCGTTTTTATTTTTTCGATAGCTATTTTGTTAATATTTTGTTAAATTATATACAAAAAATTTTAGATACCCATCTAGATTTATTGAATATTCATTTTTGTACCCTTTAATTTTAACCTTGTCACTAATTTAAGAAAAAAACATAATAAAATTGATAATAAAAAGAGAAAAATGAAACCACGGAAGGTAAATTGATACTCTTTAAACCAGTGATACTTAAAGTGATAAAATATGAAACCACACGGGTTTTTTGTAGTTTTCCCAATAATAAATAAATATATCCCCATTTTTTCTGGTACAAACATAAATCAATTAAAATTACCAAAACTATTGTTTAATAAATAATAAAGAAGTTGAACTAGATACCTTTTTAGATCTATTATTCACTAAGCCATTATTTGGTTGGGGGTTAAGGGGTGGAATAACCCCTTAACCCTCATTTTATCCTCAAACATTCTAAAAAATAGGTGGGGTTAGCTAATCCCACATCAAATAGGTTATTCCGGCTTAGCTAATCCCATCCAACCCCACCAAATTCCAACCAAACACTATTTTTTATTCATAATAACTCACTATCCTTCTTATTCCATCTACTCTAACCAAACACTATTTTTCATTATTCTGGACTAACTCCAACTCCCAACCAAATATAAAAATGCTCTAACCCCACCTTAATCTTGAACTTAATATTATTCCTAAAGTAACTAGTTTTTTCTTTACACCGAACCAAATGGTAGCTTATGTTTGGTTCGGGGGATATCTCTTTATTTTTTCTGGGATTTAGTAATGAGATTACATTGTAAAAAAATATTCCAGTAATTCTAAAATAATTTTAAAAATTTTGAATAGTAGTAAAGGATAAATAAGTAAAAAATGGCATTCTTTTAACAGGAACAAAACTCTCTTACATTTTATGCTACCGAGCAGATCAGATTTCTGCATAAAAAACTTGTCAGGTACGTCTGTCTGTCTGTCCTAATCCTCTGCAGAATTTTTTTTTTTTTTTTAAGAGTCCTGACAAGATGCCTTCCACAAATTATAGCCATACCATTTTATCTACATCATAATTTTTAAGAAAAACTTTAAATATCCCCTTGTGGTTTTATTTTTTCTCACTTTAGTACCCTGCGTTTTAAAATGTATATCAAATTAATACCCTATGATTTTGCATTTTTTCACTTTAGTACCCTGTGGTTTTTAGTGTATCAAGTTAATACTCTGTGATTTCGCATTTTCTCACTTTAGCATCATGTGGTTTCATAATTTCTCATTTTAGTACCATGTGATTTAAAAGCCACAGGATACTAATTTGATACAAAAATAAAACCACATGTACTAACTTGATACACTTTAAACCACAGGGTACTAAAGTGAGAAAGTGCGAAACTATAGGATACTAACTTAATACACTTTAAATCATATGATACTAAAATGAAAAAGTACAAAACCAGAGAGAGAGTTTTTGAAGTTTTTCTAATTTTTATTTCATGGTGCCATTCCAATTCGAAAAATACGTTTCGAAATCTATGCATCCAGCGGTAAAACTGTACTGACCGAGTTTGAAATCCAAATTTAATTGTTTAAGTATCCATTTTTGCATTTTAAAATTATTTTTATAAAATTTTATATTTTTCTATTTTAAGTCCGATTATCGAACTGTTTATGATAGATTTTGAGATATATTAAAATTTATTATTTTTAATTATAGGAGAGTTTAGGTGTTAGCGAATTTTTAAAATTAATTAATAAATTTTTGTCTCAGTCGAAAAATTATATTCCCCGTATATTTTTTTCGTCCTAATACTTTTTTTTTTCTAATCTCGATACAGCTCAGACCTACGTCAATTAACATCTCTACTTTTGCTCTGGACTATGAGATCTGAAGTTAAATTCTATTTTCAATTTTAATACTGTATTATCACTTTTTATGAGATTTTTATTTTCAACAGTTGATTTTGAATCCTTTCGATCGTTAGATAAATTATATCGAAAGTCACAAAATTTATTTTCTAAATATTTCAAATATGCTAGATCAAGCCTATCGGAGATGATCCTCGATCTAAGCCTCCATCATCGAACGCCAGAGCACGGAGGCCTCCGTGCTCTAATAGCACACAATATATATATATATATATATATATATATATATATATATATATATATATATATATATATATATATATATATAGAGAGAGTTGAGCTAGAATACTTTCAAAAGCACCATTGAGGTGGTCTTTTGAGTTTTTAACCATTGGATGGGGAGATGTAAGGTTGAGATGATAGTGGTAGGTGGTGGTTGATGGGATAGGTGGTGATAGGTGGAATAGTGTTAGATCCAAAGGTTATTAGTAGTCAAAAAAGTAGATCCAATGGTTAGAAACTTAGAAGCACCAAAAGTTGATGCTTCCAAAAGTATTCTAGCTCAATTATATATATATATATATATATATATATATATATATATATATATATATATATATATATATATAAAATTGAACTCCTATGCGTTCACGGTGCTTGTAAGTTTTTAGCCTCGGATTAATAGATGCGTTAGGGATGACGTGCGCCCCCTCGGATGGAGCGGTGCTTTTACAAATACACTACAATTTATTCATATATATATATATATATATATATATATATATATATATATATATATATATATATATATATATATATATATATATATATATATATATATAGAGAGAGAGAGAGAGAGTTTTGCTAGAATACTATTGGTAGTAAATGAGCCATTTTACTACCGATTTGTTTTCGATGATAGAGCTTCCAAATTGACGATCCGCTCCGTTGAACATAATCTATATCATTTGAAGTGTTTAGAAATCAAATTTCAAATCTTTTCAACATCATTTGCCTAATTATCAAAAGGTTTCAAAATTTGTAATTTTAATGGTCGATAAGAGGCGTTTTCGTTTAACGGCGTAAAGATATCCAAATCAATTAAATTTTTGTTCGAAAATTCTTTGAACTATTTAAAACAAGATCTATACTTTTGATCTTGATTACAAGACTCCTATCATCATTTTTTAAAGAGTATTCATTTTCACCATTTATTTTCTCTTCACTTGATGAATAAAAGAACAATATCGAAAGTGCGTGAAATTTGATTTCTAGGTAGTTTAAATGGTTTAGATCATATTTAACGAGCCGATCGTCAATTTCGAAACTTTATCACTGAAAACAAATCGGTAGTAAAACGGCTCGTTTACTACCGATAGTATTCTAGTTCAACTATATATATATATATATATATATATATATATATATATATATATATATATATATATATATATATATATATATATATAGTTCTACGGGATACTATCGATAGCACCATGCATTTGGTGCTACCAAGTTTTCCGCCGTTAGATCTACACCTTTGATGATTTTCACCCGTTAGATCGTACTATTCAACCAACCACTCACTTAACCCTTGGGGACCCACATCATCTTAACCACACATCTCTCAATCCAATGGCCAAAAACTTGATAGCACCAATGACTTGGTGCTATTAATAGCATAGTAGCCTAGTTCTCTCTCTCTCTCTCTCTCTCTCTCTCTCTCTCTCTCTCTCTCTCTCCCTATATATATATATATATATATAGAGTTACATGGTGCTTGTAAAAGCACCAAGCACTTGTTCTTGTGAATTTTTATCGTTAGATCTACACCTTTAATCATTTTCACCCGTTAGATTATACTATTCAACCATCCACCCACTTAACCCAAGAGCCCACATCATCCTAACCGCACATCTATTAATCCAAGGGCTAAAAATTTACAAGCACCAATGACTTGGTACTTTTAAAAGCATAGGAGCTCATAGTATGACTATGAGCTCCTATGACTATGAGCTCCTATGCTTTTAAAAGTACCAAGTCATTGGTGCTTGTAAATTTTTAGCCCTTGGATTAATAGATGCGTTAGGATGATGTGGGCTCTCTTGGGTTAAGGACGGTTGAATAGTATAATCTAACGGTGAAAATGATTAAAGGTGTAGATCTAATCTGATACAAAATTCACAAGCACCAAGTGCTTGGTGCTTTTACAAGCACCGTAGCACTCTCTCTCTCTCTCTCTCTCTCTCTCTCTCTCTCTTTATATATATATATATATATATATATATATATATATATATATATATATATATATATATATATATATATATATATATATATATATAGTCTATGCTATCAATAGCACGAAGCACTATGTGCTACCAAGTTTTCCGCTGCTAGATCCACCCTTTGATGATTTTCACCCATTAGATCATACTATTCAACCAACCACTCACTTAACCCTGTGCCCACATCATCCTAACCGCACATCTCTCAATCCAATGGCTAAAAACTTGGTAGCACCAATGACTTTGTGCTATTAATAGCATAGTAGCCTATATATATATATATATATATATATATATATATATATATATATATATATATATATATATATATATATATATATATATATATATATATATATATATATATATATAATTGTTGGCTTAAATGGGCGAGCATCCTGCCCTGTGGCGGGAGGCCATGTGGGCCGAGTCATGTTCGAACTGGCGTGAGGCTGGGTTGGGCCGAGTCATGTTCGAAGTGGCGTGAGGCCAGGTGGGCCGAGTCACAATCGTACCCGTGGGCGCCGTTCCGTACGCTTTAAGTAAATTGGTTGCGTATTTCTAACAGCTCGAGCTTTTAGAATTAATGGTTAGCGCCAACGATCCGATAAGTGGTATCAAAGCAAGAGGTCACGGGTTTGATTCCTGCATGCTGCAAATGTGTGCAGAGGGAGGGATTGTTGGCTTAAATGGGCGATCCGCCTGTGGCGGGAGGCCACGCGGGCCGAGTCATGTTCGAATCGGCGTGAGGCCGGGTTGGGCCGAGTCATGTTCGAAGTGGCGTGAGGCCGGGTTGGCCGAGTCACAATCGTACCTACGGGCGCCGTTTCGTACGCTTTAAGTGAATTGGTTGCGTATTTCTAACAAATTTCGAGCTTTTGGGATTAATGGTTAGCGCCAACGATATATATATATATATATATATATATATATATATATATAACTAGGCTACTATGCTATTAATAGCACCAAAGTCATTTTTTAACCGTTGGATTGAGAGATATGCAGTGATAATGATGTGGGCCCCATAGGGTTAAGTGGGTGGTTTGTTGAATAGTATAATCTATCAGGTGAAAGTCATCAAAGGGGAGGATCTAACTAGAAAACTTGGTAGAAGATTTTATTTCCCTCCGTGCTATCGACAGATAGCAACGCATTTTACATCTCCGTGCTATTGATAGCGCTCTCTCTCTCTATATATATATATATATATATATATATATATATATATATATATATAAGTCCACCGTTGTGCTATCAATAGCATGAAGCACTCCTGCTATCAAGTTTTCCGTCGTTAGATCCACTCCTTTGATGATTTTCACTCGTTAGATCATACTATTCAACCAACCACCCACTTAACCCTGGCCCACATCATCCTAACCGCACATCTCTCAATCCAACGCTAAAGCTTGTAGCACTAATGACTTGGTGCTATTAATAGCATAGTTGTCTAGTTATATATATATATATATATATATATATATATATATATATATATATATATATATATATATATATATATATATATATATATATAGATATATAGAGAGAGAGAGAGAGAGAGAGAGAGAGAGAGAGAGAGAGTTGGATCTACTATTAGTAGCAAAATTCCATTGTTGCTACCATTTTTTAGCCTTTGGATCAATTCTTTTCATCATTTATGACCATTGGATTAAATACTATAACCTAGTGGGAACCACTCAACCCTAGAGGACCACTCAACTCTTATCATTCTAACTCTACAATTTTTCATCAAAGCGTTAAAAGCTTGATAAAAAAACGTTTTACTATTAATAGTATTCCAATCCGATATATATATATATATATATATATATATATATATATATATATATATATATATATATATATATATATATATATAGAGTCCTACTACTATATTATTACGAGTACGATCGCACTCGTACTCATAAGTTGTTTTCGATGATAGAGCTTCCAAATCGACGATCCACTCCGTTAAATATGATCTAGAGTATTTGAAATTTGTAGAAAATAAATTTCGTAAATTTTTGAAATCATAATAAAGTCAATCAAGCGGGTATAAATTAAACGGTCAAAATCGAACGGCGTCCTAAAAAAGGATGATCGGATCCTTCAATTCAAGATCGGAGTTATTGATCTTTATCTATGCAGTGAATAGAATTTTCTATCAAAAATTCAATAAATTTCGATTCTTTTACACCGTTAAACTAGCAGTATCCCATATCGGCCGTTAAAAATTGTCAAATTTGTGACCTCTTGATCGTAAGGTAAATGATGTCGAAAATTTATAAAATTTGATTTCTAAAAGTTTTAAATGCTGTAAATAACGTTTAACGGTGTGGATTATCGATTCGGAAGCTCTATCATCAAAAACAACTTATGAGTACGAGGGCGATCGTACTCATAATAGTATAATAGCCAAATCCTATATATATATAGTCCTCTATGCTATCAATAGCACGAAACACTGGTGCTACCAAGTTTTTTAGTTAGATCCACCGTTTGATGATTTTCACCCGTTAGATCATACTATTCAACCAACCACCTACTTAACCCTAGAGGGCCCACATCATCCTAAACGCACATCTCTCAATCCAATGGCTAAAAATTTGGTAGCACCAATGACTTGGTGCTATTAATAGCATAGTAGTCTAGTTCTATATATATATAGAGAGAGAGTTGAGCTAGAATACTCTCGTTAGTAAACGGGGCGTTTTACTATCGAGTTGTTTTCGATGATAGAGCTTCCAAATTGACGATCGGCTCCGTTAAATATGATCTAAACCATTTAAACTACCTAGAAATCAAATTTCATGCACTTTCGATATTGTTCTTGTATCCATCTAGTGAAAATGAATGGTTGAAAATGAATATTTTTTAAAAAATGATGATATATATAATCAAGATCAAGAGTATAGATCTTATTTTAAATAGTTTAAAGAATTTTCTAACAAAAATTCAATTGATTTGGATATCTTTACACCGTTAAACGATAAAACGTCTCTTATCCATCATTAAAATTACAAATTTTGAAACCCTTTGATCATTAGGCAAATGATGTCGAAAATATTTAAAATTTGATTTCTAAACACTTGGTATAGATCATGTTCAACGATCATCAATTTGGAAGCTCTATCATCGAAAACAACTCGAGAGTAAAATAGGCTCTTCTAAGAGTATTCTAGCTCTATATATATATATATATATATATATATATATATATATATATATATATATATATATATATATATATATATATATATATATATATATATATATATATATATATATAGAGAGAGAGAGAGAGTTTTTCATACTGGATGTAAAATTGTAGGGTTGAGGATGATATATTTCGATAGCCTTTGATCAATTCATTATATATTATATCATGATTAAATACTAATGAAAATATTGATCAAATCATTCTAACTTACAATTATCAAAGCAATAAGTTGATGAGAAAATGACTAATAGTATTCCAACTAATATAGAATATATATATATATATATATATATATATATATATATAAATAAAGCTACTATGTACGGAAGCACGGAGGGCTCGTGCTTCCACGTTGTTTTCGATGTTGTTGCTTCCGAATCGTCGATCAACTCGTTAAACTTGATCTAGAGTATTTGAAGTACCTAGAAAATAAATTTTGCGATTTTTCGATATTATTTGCCTAGCGAAACGAAGGGGCTAAAAATCAACGGCTAAAAATAAAAATCTTACAAAACGCGATAATATAGTATTAAAAATTTAGATCAAAGATATTGATCTTGTTTTATATAATATAAAGAATTTTCTATCAAAATTTCATGTAATTTGGATATTTCTACACCGTTAAACTTTCAAACTACCACTATGACCATTAAAATTATTTGATTTTGTGCCCCTTCGATCACTAGGCAAATGATATCAAAAATTATAAAATTTATTTTCTAGATACTTCAAATACTCTAGATCAAGTTTAACAGAGCCAATCGACGATTCGAAAGCGCATCATCCAAAACGACGTGGAAGTTCCGATAAAGATAGTAGCCTCACACTATATATATATAGAGTGGAGCTAGAATACTTTTAGAAGCACCAAGCCTTTGGTGCTTCTAAGTTTTTAGCCCTTAGATCCACTCCTTGATTATTAATATCCCTTGGATTAAACACTATTCCACCTACCACCACCTACCATCACCTACCACCATCATCTCAACCTCACATCTCTCCATCCAAGGGCTAAAAACTCTAAAGCACCACCTATTTGATACTTCTAAAAGTATGCTAGCTCAACTCTATATATATATATATATATATATATATATATATATATATATATAGAGTCCTATTACTATACTATTATGAGTACGATCGCCTCGTACTCATAAGTTGTTTTCGATGATAGAGCTTCCAATCGACGATCCACACCGTTAAACGTTATCTAGAGCATTTAAAACTTCTAGAAATAAAATTTTATAATTTTTCGATATCATTTACCCTACGATCAAAAGCTCACAAAATTGACAATTTTTAATGGTAGTATGGAATACTTTCTAGTTCAACGGTGTAAAAGATTCGAAATTTGTTGAATTTTTGATAGAAAATTCTATTCACTACATAGATAAAGATCAATAACTCCGATCTTGAATTGAAAGATTCGAACATCCATTTTAAAGATGTCGTACGGTTTTGACCGTTCATTTTATACCCACGTGATGGACTTTATAATGCTTTCGAAAGATTACGAAATTTATTTTCTAGAAGTTTTAAATACTCTAGATCAAGGTTTAAAGTGCCGTACGCAAGACGGCAAGACGCACCGTGCCACCAAGAAGGTGGCACGGCATGCAGGGGTCTCGAACTCTGCGTCATGACGCAGCCGCCGTGTCGCACGAGACGAGCGGCACGGCGTTACGGCACAAAGACGTGCCGCACTATGTAATTTTTTTTTTTTTGCTTTTTTTTTTACTTTTTGTTTTTTTTCCTTTTATTTTGTTCTTTGGGGTATCCAAAACATTCTAGATACCACACGCCTTCACAAAGACATTGCAAATCTAAAATTACTTATAAGGTAAGTCAAAAAATATAATTTAATTTTTTTTGTTTATCAATATATGGACAAAAGATTTGTCCTAACTTTTGCTTCTATAAACAAATTTGAGCCACATCAAATATACAATTTTATTTTTGTGCTAAAAGATTGAAAATACTGATAAAATTAAAATCTAAATTAAATCAATTGATACTTAAATTTATTTAATTTATTTGTCATATAATTTATTGCTTAATTATATTGATAGTTATATCGATAGATCTACTATTTTTTGAAAAATAATTTTAAAAATAATTTGAAAAATTATTTTTAAAATTATTTTTTTGTATTTTATAAAAGAAAGACGTAATATGGTAAAAAAAAAAAAAAGAAGATGTCTTTGCATTTTAAAAATTCTAACCTATAATAATTTCTATTCTACATCGATATAATCATACTTTACATACGTAAAAATTTACAAATATGTTAATTGATGAGTATAGTAAGCTATATATAGCAAATATTCATAATTATTTATTTAAATCTATCAAAATAACATTATAAGAGTTTATTTCCGCCAAACGCGTTGGAAAGAGAGGTCGCGGGCGATTCCGCTTCGCGACGCCGTTGCGCCACACGCGGTTTCCGCGACGCTGTCGCGTTCCATGCCGCATCGCGTCAGGGCAAAGAATTCAAGACGCTTCCCCGCCATCGCACTTTAAACCTCGCTTCTAGATCACGCTTTAATTCGCGACGCTATCTAAAATCCCAACATCAAAAACAACTTATGAGAGGGTTTATACCATAATAGTATAAAGAGCCCTTACCTATATATATAGAGCGCACATATCAATAGCACTATAGTTCTCCGCTACCGTGTTTTCTACCGTTAGATCCACCCCTTCGACGATTTTCAATTGCTAGATCATACTATTCAACTATCCACCCACTTAACCTTAGGCCCACATCATCCTAACCACACATCTCTAATCCAAATTCGCTATAAACTCTCAGAAGACTAACGATCATTGCCATTAATAAAGATAAGAAATTTAGCTTCTATATATATATATATATTATATATATATATATGGGCGTGTCGTAGGGGTACGTTCTTAAAAGAAAATTAATTAATGGGCAAACAAAGCATGGAATTTCCGCCACGCATGCACTGAGAATCTGCTTTACTTTTGTACTCATAAATGGTTGATGACCGACCTGCTGCCATTCCGTGCCCGCTGAAAACGCGTCAGAAATGGATCCTACGCAGCCACGCAGGCTAGCAGCGACCGCGCCCAGTCGTCAATCATTTTGCACTCACGAAGTTACGAGTCCCATTTCTGATCCTTATTTTATAATCTCTTAAATAATTTCATAAAAAAAATTATTTTAGCTAAATAATATATTACTTTATTCTAAGAAGAACAAATTAGAAGGTCGTAAAATTCTTTAGTATATTGCCCCTCATAAAAGGGATAATTGTCTATATACCCTTCATGCATCTAAAAATATCCGATTTATCCTTATTTTTTTTTTCTTTCTAAAATGCCCTTCATACGTTCCACCGTTATTACAAAATACCCCTCAGCTTATCTCCGTTAAGTTAATCTGAGTTAAACGTGAGTTAAATATCTACCAGCTTAAAAAATATTAAAATACCAATTTTGCCCTTAACTTAAGGGCAAATAAGAAAGGTTATGACGGTAGAAGGGTATATTGGAAAAGACCAAAAGTCGAAATATTTTTGTGTCCCTGACTTTAAGGGCAAATAAGAAAGACAGTAATGATAGAAGGGTTTATTTGAAAAGGGCAAAATAATAATTTTACGATATAATGAATTACTTATGATTTTAACTCTAAGGGTATATTAGAAATATGTAGGAACGTAGGAGGGTATTTTCAATATTAGCCTTCTAAGAGGTAAATCGAAAAATCGAGAAACTTTTCGGGGTATGTAAGCAATTGCCCCTTTATAAAATTTAAACGATAATATTTTCTATTTTCCATATAGAATTCTAAAATAATCACGTACGTAAAATCTAAACAGATCACATACAATATTAATAATTCAAAAATTTTAATAACCCATTCGTATAATTCTAACAATTAAATATAAATTTTACTAATTCACATACAATTCTAAAATCCTCACAAAAATACTCACAATCCACATTTAAAAAAAATATATAAATAATGATAAAAATTTGAAAACGAAAAATGATTCAAAGCAAGAGGGTGAATGATCCTTTTTTTTTTTTTTTTTTTTATAATATATCACTTAATTGGCTAAATAAAAGAAAAATTAGTTTGTCGAATAAAATTTTAGAAGGTTCATTTGACTAATTAAAAATTAAAAAAAGTCCTCTAAATAACTTTTAATTTTTTTTTCTATTTTGGCAATACCGTGTTGTTTTGGATTAACGGCCGGCTTGTTTAGTACAGAGACTTAATAAGTGCTAACTGGAGAAACAAAATTTGAACGAAAGGAGAGGAAAACATGCTTCTCTATTTTTCAGTAAGACCGTAAAATACATCGTAATCGCATGCGAAATATAATATTGCGTGTGAAAGTAGTTAAGATTTTTTTTTGGTCTTCTTTTTTTTTTTTGAGAGAAAACTTTAAATACCGCCCCCGTAGTTTTCGTACTTATTTTACTTTAGTACTATGTGGTTTAAAGTGTTCACTTTTTTACCATTTAGTTTTATTTTTTCTAATTTTGTTATTCCCTTCATTAATTTTTTTCGTTAAATCAGCGATAACGTTAAAACTAAAGAGTACACTAAAGTGAATATTCGATAAACTATAGGTAAAATATCCGAAGTTTTTGTTTATGATTTAACGAAAAGTTAACAGAGGGGCCGACAAAAAGAGAAAAATAAAACCATATAATACCAAATTAATACACTTTAAATCACATGATACTAAAGTGAGAAAATACAAAACCACACTGATGGTATTTGAAGTTTACCTTTTTTTTTTTTTTTTTTTTTTTTTTTTTTTTTTTTTTTTTTAAGATGTTGACTTGGAAACCCTTTTTTCAAGATGCTGACTTGGAAACCCCACGGGGTTTGATCGCTTTTGCTATCAAAGACCGCCCTGCAGATCTTTGGTTCTGAGACCGTGAGAAACGGAAAGGTTTAGTTTAGGAAAGACTTAAAAAAAAAAAAAACTCAGGTGGTTTCGTATTTTTTCATTTTAGAATCCTGCGGTTTAAAATATATAAAATTAGTATTATGTGATTTCGTACTTTCTCACTTTAGTACCATGTGGTTTAAAATGTATTAAGTTAGTACACTGTGATTTTATTTTTGTATCAAATTAGTACTCTATAGTTTTATTTTTGTATCAAGTTAGTACCATGTGGTTTAAAAAATCATAGGGTACTAAAGTAAAAAAGTACAAAGCCACAGAATACTAAAGTGAGAAAATGCGAAACCACAGGGTATTAAGGTGAAAAAATGCGAAACCATATAGTACTAACTTAATACACTTTAAACCACAAGGTATTAAAGTGAAAAAATACAAAACCGCATAGTATTGACTTGATATACTTTAAACCAAAGGTAAACCATATGGAGGGTATTTGAAGCTTTCCTTTTAGTTTATGACATTTGTGATGCTTTCCACTGCTCTTGACTGGGCCTGTCTTCTTCCTCCCGTTTTCTACGGAAGAAGAAAGTTGTACTCTCATTTTGCGACGGGCAGGTTGTCTTTCTGGGCGGTCATTCTGCCGGCCTCCTCCGGATTTCAGAGATGAAGTTGCGGTTCTTCCTATCAGCAATGCTGGCATGAAACAATCTCTTCGTGTTAGATCGGTTGGCGTCGTCCTTGTCTTGTGTTTGAAAATATATATATTTGGGTTGAATTATCGTATTCTGTATACAGAAAAAACTAGTATTTTTGTATTTAGTTGGGGGTTGGAGTTAGTCCAGGATAGTGAAAAATAGTGTTTGGTTGGAATAGGTGGGATAAGAAAGATAGTTGGTTATTATAAATAGAAAATAGTGTTTGGTTGGGATTTGGTAGGGTTTGGTGGGATTAGCTAAGCCGGAATAACCCATTTGAGATGGCGTTAGCTAACCCCATCTATTTTTTAGGGTATTTGGAGATAATATAGGGGTTAAGTGGTTATTGCACCCCTTAACCCCAACCAAACGGAAGCTATAGATATATTATATATTTGGGGCAATTGCTTATATACCCTTGAAAAGTTTTCGATTTTCCGATTTACCCATCTTAGAAAGCTAATATTGAAAATACTCCTCCTACGTTCCAACTTATTTCTAATATACCCTTAGAGTTAAAATTTGTTAAGTAACTCTGTTATCTCTGTAAAATTACTATTTTACCCTTTTCAAATATACCCTTCTATAATCACTGTCTTTCTTATTTGCCCTTAAAGTCAAGGACACAAAAGTATTTTGACTTTTGATTTTTTCCAATATACCTCTACCCTCACCAACCTTTTCTTATTTGCCCTTAAGCTTAAGTTAAGGGCAAAATTGGTATTTTAATTTTTTTAACTGTGGTAGATATTTAACTCAAGTTTAACCAGATTAACTTAATAGGAGATAATCATGGGGTATTTTATAATAACGGTTAACGTATGATGGCATTTTAGAAAAAAAAAATAGGGATAGATCGGATATTTTCAGACGCATGAGGGTTATATTGGCAATTATCCCTATATATTTAATCCTGTACTACGGTGCTTAAATTTTTATTTATAATTAAGCTGACATTTTAGTCCAAAATATATATATATATATATATTTCTGGGCCCCACCAAAAAAGTAAATCGCTTTTGGATGGGTTGAAAAGTGTGGGAAAGGGTGGTTGCTCCATCCTTCTCATTGTCTCCAAGTTGTTAGCGAATTTGGCCTACTAATTAAAGTTCCTTTTTTTCCTCCCCCCCCCCCCCCCCTCCTAAATATAAAAATTTGCATAATGACCCCTGAATCGATCTCCACCGTTGATCCTCAAAATGGGCCCCGGCGTTTTGTCCCGATCATGGCCGTTCATACTTTCCTACGTATTGTGTCCACCGACACACCTCCACACGAACTGTTCATCTTGTCCTCCCCCCCCTGTGCTTGCCACGTGTACTACGCAATCAACGCACATCTCAAATAGAACATTTCAAAAAAAAAAAAAAAAAAAAAACAGGTTTAAATATAAAAAAGAAAAATCTTACCCTAAATACTCTTCTTTTTTCTTTTTTTTTTTTTTTTAAGTTTTTTTTTCTGAATTTTTAAAAATTTTATATTTTATCTTCTTAGAATTTTAAAAATATTTTTAAAAAAATTTATGGCGTTAGTAAAGATAGAAAAATGATCCAATTATCTTTATTTTATGCACAAAAAATTTAATATTTTTTTTTAAGAATATTTTGGTATAAATTATAAGAAATAGACGGAATTAAGCTTAAAATTGTGAAGGGATAAAATATCCTTTTTTTTTGAAAATTATGGAAGAAAAATAAAAAAACAAAAATTTATCGGAGTTTTTTCTTCTGTATTTTAGTTTATTTCAAAACTAAAATTTAATCATTTAGTTTCGAGCTACAATATTAAAAAGATAAAAGTATATGAAATATTGTGAGAACTATAGACGATTTTAATTTAACTATCTAATTTTTTTAAATTTTAATTGTACTATCTAATTTTTTAATTTATTTTATTTAAGTGATTTGATGGTTGTTTGAATATAAATTTTAAGTTGATTTCCTACTTTAATTAATTTATAGTTACATAAATTTTGTAAAATAATACTAAATAAATTCGTAAAAATCGATAAAATTTTAGCGCCGCCAATTCGCTGCCATGTATTAATTTTATCTTAATCTAATAATCTGTTGAGCATTTTTAATGATAAACTTTAAAAAAGGTTAAAATTCTTCGTTGAATAAAAATAAAACTGATACATGGCCTGACAGATTAAGACTTTTTTTGTAGATCGTAGGCGCTAACCAAATATCACAAAAGAACGTGTTGATGGAAAGGACGCACCCATCACACTTGAGGGCTTAGCTACAGTGTGCTCGTGGGTCTCGATCTGGCTTAATCCATCTGAACGTTAGGTCTATTGTTGAACCTCTTGCCATTAGATCTCTTATAGACCGCATCTCCGCTCAACCTATTAGGCTCATCCAACTTAACTTATTAATTTTCTTAGGCTTCATTTGAAATTACGGGGAGATTGCGTTACTTGCGATGAAAAAGTACGTTGGAAAAATACTCTGTTTATTTCCGTACGTAATATTGTGTTCCGCATATCGCGATGAGTCCATTACGATATATTTTCTACGGTCCTACGGATAACACGTAATAATATTACTATATGCTTTTTTTCACAACTCTATTTTATCTAATAGAGATAAGACCTCAATACCAAACGAAAGTGCGGTGAGAAAGTACGTTGGAAAAATACTTTATTTGTTTCCGTACGTAATATTGCTCCGCACGTCGCGATTTAGTCATTACGATATATTTTCTCATGTCCCCATCGGAGAACGCAGAAATATATCACTATATGCTCTTTTTTTTCACAATTCTATTTTATCTAATAGCGTTAGATAGACCTCAATACCAAACTAAGCCTTAGGACAAAATATTTAACCGATGCTAATATTCTCAAAGAAGCGTGATTGGGAAGTTTATTCCAACTAATGTCGGTGCATGAGCTGCACGTGTACACCTCATGCATGCAATAATTTCTCCCACAAACCATATAAAAAGCATTTCCTAACAATCACCCTCCCACAAAAATCAAAATGGTGATGATTCGGTAACGTAATAATAAAATTATTATAAGATTATTTGATAGAATAATGCTTTATAAATGGTTCTGATTCGAGCGTAGGACACACTTTAAAAGTAATATTTTATGCTTAACATAACACATGCCAATCTCATATTTTATTTATTTCATTTTCATTAGTGTGATTCTTAAATTTATTTTATTAGTGTGATTTTTAAATTTGAATGTATTAGCTATGTCAGCATATAATTAAGTGGATCATGAAAAAGCACCCTAACTGTACTCTGTTGTATAATTTTTTGAAAAAACTCTAAATATCATCCGTGTAGTTTCGCAACTTTTTATTTTAGTACAGTATGCTTTAAAATGTATAAATTTAGCATCCGACGGTTTCATTTTTTTCTTTTTATTATGATCATCTCTACTATTTTTTTTCGTTAAATCAGTGACAAAGTTACAACTAAAATGTATTAAAATAAATATTTAATAAACCTAGATGGGTATCTCAAGTTTTTATTCTATATAATTTAACGAAATGTTATCGGAGGAGCCGACGAAAAGAAAGAAAAAACCATAGGGTATTAAATTAATATACTTTAAATCACATGATACTAAAGTGAAAAAGTATGAAATCACATGAGTGATATTTGAAGTTTACCCTAACTTTTTGTTTATTTCTTAATTGAATAGATTCATTGAATATGATCATTATTTACTGACTGAATTTAACCAGATTTAATGAATGTGAAGTTAACTCGTAATCTATATCTATACATTATTTCTTCTAAATAAGGTTTTATGTGCCAACAGATACCGTGATGATCTGATGCGCGATGGCACAAATTTCAAAACCTTCTGGCTATTCTTTAAATTAGTAAGTAATTTTTTCAAGAAAGTTCAAAAGATGTGATAAAAAGACATAATAAATAGTTTGAATATTTTCTTGCTAAAAAAAATAAATATTATGTCTCGGCACACAATAATTTTTTTGATTGGCACGCATCGGCACGGCTCGGCACGCACCGTGTCGTATCGTGCCGGCAAGTTTCCTGCACAACTTTGTGCCACGGCACTTAAACCCTTACTTCTAAAGTTGCCAAATGGCAACTTTTCCTTCATGGTTAAGTATGGATTCCATCCCGAACCAGTTCAAGTCCTTTCTCTTCCTTCAGCTGTTATTTTCGTTCATTAGCAAGATAAATCTCATCCCTTATCATCGTTTTTTTTCATCGCAGTTTTCTTTTATTTTTTTTCATCGATGCTTTTTTTTTTATTTTAATTATCTATCTATCGTATTGCACGAGTTAATTACTACGCTAGTACGGCACTATTTCCTATTTATTAATTTTGAGAAAAATAATAAAATGTGAAGTAAAATGGAGGAGTCATTGAACATTGAAGGCACAAAAATGGCAGTGTGAGTAACATGTCTTGAGTGGAAGCATTAACAATTTTTGTCCTTATAAAAAAACACACATTAATTCACTGATCTTTAATTCACACCTCTTTAATATACTTATTAGTTACTATCCTTGTCACTGAATTTTCCCATTTGAGTATATTATTTTCAATTATATTGGCTAAAATACAAAAAAAAAAAAAAAAAAAGAATTCTACAAATATCAATTTATAATTTTTTCTAATTTTTAAAAATTAATATTTTGTCTCTTTAAAATTTTAGAAATATTTTTAGTGAATTATGACGTTAATGGAGAGAGCAAAATAATCAAATTATTCTTATTTATTTTATAAAAAAATATTTTTTTACAATATTTTTATTTATTTTAAAAATATTTTTAAAATAACTTATAAGAAATTGACGAAACATTAGTAACAAAGTTTTAACAAACAGAGGCTAAATATATTAACTTGAAATTTTTTAAAAATAAAATATAGATTTTTAAAAATAAGTGAGAAAAAATTTAAAAAAAGAAGAAATATTTAAAGACTTTTTAATTTATATTTTAGCCTTTGAAATTTTATCTACTTTTTTTTTATCTTTAATTTTTATCCTTTCAATTTAATATAAACTATCTTTTATTATTATTAAACTACTTAAACCTAATTAGTAGAATTAAAAGAGTTTTGATATTTTTTTTTTTTTTTTTTGCTTGAGTTTCTTGTGCCTCACTTGTTTGCTTTATTATTATTATAAATAATAATTATTATTTTTTAATGAATGAAGCAGCACATTATAATAGTGATTTATACTCTTCTTTAAAGAAAAATATAATAATACAAATTAAATTAAAAAACTTGGACAAGGACAAAAGGTTTATAGACAAACAGTGAAATTTACACTTTCCTACTCCCACTTCCTCCAAATTATTTTCCAGTACAACCAACCAGCAACTACTACAAAAAATAAAATAAAATTAAGAAAAAAAAAAAAAACCAAAACTATTCTCTCTTCCTTAGTCCATTTTTCGCTTCAAAAAACAAGAGAGGTGAACAACATAATACTCTTTAATTTCATTTTTCATTTCAATATTTTTTCTCTCTCATTTTTCAAAACTTATCCTATATGTGCTTTCATCTAATTAATAATTAATAAGGGCCTTGTTTGACATTACATTTCTAAAAGCACCACCATATTTTAAAATTTTTTAAAAATTTAAGACTCAATCCGCCGTCAATCTGCCGCCACTAGTCACTTTTATCTCTATCCAAAAATTACAATTATTCTTTTTAATTTAAAACTCATAAAATAAATTATTGCACAGAGATAAAAACTGACACGTGACAGCAGATCGAGATCATCCTGAGCTCTAGAGAGCTCCACACCGAAATTTTATCACTCGAAATTTTATCACTCGGAGAGTGCGAGCGTGAGTGAGATAGTGCTTTTAGCCACGGCAATATCAAACTAAGTGCTTTTAGCCACTGCAGTACCAACCTAGGCCTCTTGAACCAACTAATAATAATAATAAGCTACTCCGTCGCCGCGGCGGCGGAGGAGTTGGCGGCGGTGGCGGCGGTGACATTGGGGCAGAATTCGGCGGCGGCGGCGGTGGGGCGGAGGACGAAGTGGGCGAGGGTGCCGGTCATGGAGTCGGGGACGAGGTTGGCGGGGCAGAGGAACTCCTCGCTGGAGAGGCGCTCGGCCTCGCGGTCGTAGTCGTGGACGAGGACGTCGACGGAGGAGGAGGAGGAGGAGGAAGGGGGGGCGGGTGTGGGCCATGACGGCGGCGGTGAAGATGGGGGACATGCGGCCGGGGGCGGGGCCGGCGTAGCCGCGGGGGCCGTCGACGAGGACGACGTCCCAGGCGACGTCGTAGAGGTGGTTGGGGAGGTCGTTGAGGGCGAGGCGGCACTCGGAGAAGAGAAGGTCCTGGACGGGGCGGCAGTCGGCGGAGCGGGCGGCGCGGGCGGCGGCGAGGAGGTCGGGGAGGTCGGCGACGCGGGTGGTGTAGGCGACGTCGTAGGCCTCGAGCCCCGGGAGTCGGCGCTCGAGGTGGGCGATGTAGTACTCGTTCTCGTCGAGGAACACGGTGCGCCCGCCGTGGTTCAGCGCCCGCCACAGCGCCGTCTCCGGCCCCAGCCCGAACACCAGCAGGTTGCACGGCGCCCGCCGCCGCAGCACCCCCGCCACCGTCCTCATGTCCCGCTCCGTCATGCTCCTCGCCGTCGCGTTCGCCGCCGCCGCGTAGTGCACCAGCGCCTCGAACACCTGCTCCGCCAACCCCCTCTCCTCCTCCTTCTTCGCCGCCATGGCCGTGGTGGGGGTGGTGGTGGGCTCGGCGACGGAGACGGAGACGGTGGTGGGGGTGGTGGAGGGAGGGAGAGGAGGAGGGTCGCGGGCGGTGGAGAGGAGGGTGAGGAGGGAGGCGACGGTGAAGAAGGAGAGGAAGACGACGAGCCAGAGCCGGTGGTTGGGCCCGCCGAGCAGCGCCAGCGGAGACGCCGGCGCCGACCCCCCTCCTCCTCCTCCTCCGCCGCCGGAGACCCCTCCTCCGCCGCCGCCATTAGAGGCGGGCTTGTGGAGAAGTAGCAGCTGCTGCGGCTTCTCGTTGCTGTTGAATCCCTTCATCATTTTTTTTATTTTTTATTTTTTTACGAAGAGGATCGATCTCTCTCTTCTACTTTTTTTTTTCTATCTATATTATTTTCTTTCCTTCGGCTACCTCTCTCTATCTCTATCTCTTGAATAGGAGAGTGAGAAATGGGGGCTAAAAAAGAGGAGGAAATGGAAGGAGGAGAACTGTAGAGAGGCGGGGGATGAAGGACAGGGGAGAGTATGGGATGGTGACCTGGTAGGTGGGTTTTATGTTTGTTAGATTTTCTTTATTTATTTATTTATTTTAGGTGTGTTTCTCTTATTATTATTATTAGGTTATTATTTTTAAGAGTCAAATACATACAGGTATAAAATATATAAAATGTGGAAAATATTCCCGCAAAAGCAAACTATGTGAGATGTCCCCAAAGTCAAAAATATACGATATGTCTCACGCGTGTCTTTTGCGGGACATATATGTAAAATATTCCTGCAGATATGTCCCTGCAAAAGGCACGGGACATATCTGCATACTTTGACTTTCGTGACATCTAACCTAGCTTTCGCTACAGAAATATTTCAATCGACTATATTCATGAGTATGTAAATAACCTTATTTTTAAACATAGAAGATTCTACATGTTTCTGAAACCAAAGTTTTACATTCGTACTCACCACCGTACTCAACCCAAGTCATAAAAATTTTGATAATTGCTATTTAAAATTTAATTATTTTTTTATTTTTAATTAAATTTAATTTTAAAATTTAAAAAATAAACGAAATTTACTTATTTATCTCCTTCGTCGTTGATAAAATTTTAACAGACAACTCTCCAACCACGCTTTTACTAAAAAGCCTTCGATTCATTGCGACATATTAGTTTTTTCTTTATTCAATAACGTGCTGTGTGTTTGTAAATACTACGTATAAATAAAAAATATATATATAATTTATGGATATGAACAAAACTGATACATGACAGCGGATCGGAGTTGCACTGAAATTTTTTTTTTTTTTTTACCCCTCCTTCCCCCTACTTTAATTTCTTTTATATTAATAATTTATCACAGTGACCCTCTTTCTCATTTTTCAATAATAAAATAGAGATATTGATAAAGTTTAGAAGATTTTAGTGATTTCGACTAATGTATTGAACTTAATCAAATTAATTTTTTCAAATTAATTCACTTCTTAAATGATATTGTCATTGACAAAATAGTGTATTAATTGCAATTTAAACAATAATGCTAGTTGAAATTTTCTATCCTGAAAAACAAATTTCGATCAAATGTTGGTAAAATATTTATGAAAGAATATACAAATTAGTTTGAGAAATTAAATAGGGTAAACTTCAAATACCATTCCTGTGGTTTCGTACTTTCTCACTTTAGATTCGTGATTTAAAGTGTATCGAGTTAATGTCGTGGTTTTATTTTTGTCTTTTTGTTAGTTTCTCCGTTAATATTTTGTTACATTTTATACAAAAACTTCATATATCCACCTAGTTTTATCGAATATTCACTTTAATACTCTTTAGTTTTAACTTTATGATTGATTTAACAAAAAAAATTAGTAAAATCAATAATAAACAGATAAAAATAAAACCTAAACTGATACACTTTAAACTATAGGGTACTAAAATAAGAAGGTGTAAAACCACAGAGATGATATTTGAAATTTCACCAATTAAATATGTGGAAGGTTTACAATAAGATCTTTATTAATGTGTAATAATATATTACTAAAATCTTGACCATATCAAAAGAGAAATGGTAACAAACCACCAAACTTATTATTACACTAAAATTGTGATATAGAAATTGGTATAAATTTATGTGAATGTCACATTGGAGTAATGAATAATGAAAGAAGAGTTTTTTTTCTTTTTCTTTTTTTTTTTTGTAGAAATACAATAGAGTTCAAGAGAAAATAATAATAATAGTAATAATAATAATAATATTAATAATTTTGTGCACTCTTTTTTGTTTGCATGTAAATGAGATGGCATAATATATATGCTAGTAAATTTGAAATAAGTGGAGTGCAAATGACTAGTGAATCACAATAATCTTCTATCCATGGAAATTCGTTTAGACTTCGTTTGGTTCGGGGTTAAGTAAGAATTAGTTATTGTAGGAATAGGTATAAGTTTAGAGTTAAGTCTGTAATAGACCAATTTTGCGTTTGGATGAAAGTCAAGTTATTTTCGAGAATAAGAAAAATCGAATTTGGATAGATAAGATGGAATAAAAAAAATAGCTTATAATATAAAATAATGATATTTCCACCAACACGAGGAAATCAAAAGGGGCATAACATTTCTCACAAAGAAAAGAAAAAAAGAATTTAGTATTCAAACTTTTAATTTGATTAATTTGAGTCAGCCAACAATACCTTAGTTTCAAAATTTTAATGCCTTATTTATCTATCTAGGTCTAGATAGTATACTTCCTACCGTTCCCGCAATTACTAGTTTATTAAAATAAGTAACTAGCTTAAATTTTAAAGTCAATGTGTAATCGATCGGCACAAATTAAATAAATTTGAAAAGACTAGATAGTAAAAAATAAAAATTTAAAAGTTTGGATAATCAATTCAAATCGGTCCATGGTTCAAATTGTAAAACAAACGTCAGATTTAAAAGTTTTAAATCGTTAAAAAACAAATTGTTTAAATATTTTTATATTTAACGCTCACCATCACGTCTGGGCTCGAGCCTTCTTTGTCGGCCCATGACGCGGGCTTGGAGTAAATAGGGAGCAATTAATATGCTAGGAGCCCAACGTGACTCGAACTCAGGTCCTCCTGTTCTGATACTATGTGAAACAACTATTGTACTCTAAAAATTTAAGCTGTTAAAGAACGGTGTTTAAATATTTTTATATTTAATACAGCAAAGATCTATAATTTTTAACTCAAAAAAGAAGGAGAAAAAGGAGAAGAAGAAAGGTTTTGGCACACTTTGGTGGATTTAGTAAGAGGGTTAGTAAGGCAATGTAGAGATAATAAATTGTTGTTAAGCATGAGGTGGAGTTAGGAAGGGAGAATCAATCAACAACTAAGATTACAATATTGCCATGAAAAACAAGAAAGAAAATAAAATAATTTTTTTAAAAAAAGAAAAAGAAAAAAAAAAAAGGAAGAAAAGGGAAAAGGATTAGATAGCAGGTGGCCATCAGTCAACACTTAGAATTTAAGTCACTGGTGTGATTTAATTGAATGTTGGATTAGATGGCATGTGCCAATCAAGTCTCTGCTTTTGGGTGGCAAGAAAAAGAAACTTAATTCCACCTAAAGGGAAAAACAGCAACCATGCCACTGACAAAGAAAGGGCAATCTCTCTTGTCAATCCCTAGATCTACAAAATAGTTTTTAGTAAGTAGGTGTATAAACCTACTAGGGAACTTCATCTTAATGGGTAAAAATATCCAAAATTTTATCTGAATTCAAATTCGAACCGGATTAGGACGAAATCTGGTTCGAATTTTACAACACTCTCAATCTTATTCATAGACCCAGAAATACAGGCACACATATTTGCGAGGCAGATCAGTTTAGATCAAGTCAATGATTCACATTTCCAAGTTTTATTTCTAAATAAAATAAACGAAGCGCAAAGATGTGGGCTATCTCTCTCTCTCTCTCTCTCTCTCTCTCTCAAAAAAAAAAAAAAAAAAAAAAAAAAAAACCTCTCAATCCTATATATGATATATAATAAGATTAAATATCTTAATTCGGCTATAGTATTTTGGATAGTGATTAAATCTAAAACATTAAAAGCGTTAAGTATGTTAGGAGTGGAGTAGTTCGAGAAATGGGTGATATTCTAAAATGTGTGGCGTTATAGATTTGTTCGATGCTAAGTAGATATGGTTTGAGATACGTACAAGTATAGAAAAACAAAAACTCGGCGGAATTGGATTTGGGTGTGAATTTTGTCTACAGACCCGAAGTCGAACTTGACCTTAGTCCGAATAGATGTACATTATATAATATATTTAAATATTTGAGTTTGTATTTTAAAAATTTTAGATTATAATATGCTATGTTTCAAAATATGGTATAGGGAAACAATTATTTCGTATTTGGTTATCGGGTTTGAATTTGGATTTTTAAACATCCGCCTTGAGTATGACCTGTTGACATTCTTAAACCTTACAAATCTAGGTCTTATGTTGCCTATATTTACTCGCTTGATGTATCTTTTTTTGTAAATTTGTTTGTAATAAACTTTAAAGTTTGAATATAAAATTATAATAAATTAAAGTTTAAGAACCAAAGTGTCACCCACCTCATAGTTTGAGTACCAAATGTGCAATATTTACCCTATTCTTTAGATTTAATTCACAGTATCTAAAATTTATGTATAAAAAATGAGGGAGAGAAATGTTGCATAGGTATCATTTTACCAACTAGTCCTTGAGGTAAATAAAATATAGAAGCAGTGATATTTTAATTTATAAGAAAAGAAGTGTAAAATTTATAATTTTTAACATGTTGATTTTTTAAAAGCATAAAATATATCTGATAAATTAGATTCTAATTTAAAAATTTTATGGCAAATTTGCATGTGGATTAGTTGTGAAGTTCCAAACCAAGTCTATGTCATAGAGAAATTATTGCGCGCACCGAGTGCATTGGTGCATCTCATGCATCAAACACAATATTTAATAGTATTTATTTAAATATAAAACAAATTGACATGTTAAGTAGGGGTGGCAATCCAGCTCGCTGTTCGCAAGCCAGCTCGTGTTCGGCTCGAAATGAGCTCGAGATCGGCTCGCTCGTTTAGTAAACGAGCCAAACACGAGCTGAATTTTTCAGCCCGTTTAATAAACGAGCCGAACACGAGCCGAGGCCCGCTCGTGTTCTCGATAATGTACTCTCGAATATATATATTTTATATTTATATAATTTATTTAATTTATTTTTTTATATATAAATAAATAATTATATATAATATATATTTTTATTATTTAATTTTTATCAAAATAAAAATATAAATGCGAGCTTATTTGTAAAACGACTCATTTGTATATAAAATTTTAACTATTAGATCAAAGTCTAATCGATAAGATTTTATAAATTTATTTTATAAATTTATTTTTTAATATATTTAACTAATTTTTTTATTTATTATTCGTTAAATTCGTGAGCTATGTTCGGCTCGTTTATTAAACGAGACGAATACGAGCTAATTTTTCGACTTCGATACTTTAATGAGCAAATTTCGTGTTCGACTCGTTTAATAGCGAGCCGAACACGAGCCGACTCTCGCTCGTGTTCGGCTCGTTTACACCCCTAATGTTAAGTTTGATTTACAATATCTAAAAATTCTAATATATAAAAAGCCACAAATTTTAAAGACAAGCATGAAAATAAATGACATAAAAAAGATGCACATAACATTTTTTTAATATCATAAAAGATATATGATAAATTCGATTTTAAATTTAAATTTTTACGGTAAATTGAAGAATGCTGCGAACGGTGCACCGGGTGCATGCAATAAATTCCCACATGCTACAAGAAACACATAGCTTTGCTTTTGGTTTTTCTAATCAATATATATCTCCTTTTCCTTAACTTTTTCTTGGTTGGTAGATCTTTTTATTTTTTATTTTTTTTATTTTTTTATATTTTTATTTTCTTAGTATTTATTTAGGAGTAATTACTTATATACATATTTCTGAAAAATTTTTAATTTTTTTATTTACCTTTTTTAGAAAGCTAATATTAAAAATACTCTTTTAACATTTCAAGTTATTTCAAATATATCTGTAGAGTTAAATTCTGTTCGTGAATTATTATGAACAGTTGTTATCTATGCGAAATTACTAAAGTCTTTTTAAATATGTCCTTCTATCATCACCATTTTTTTTTTTTTCAAATTTTGACTTTTTTTTACTTTTGATAGAAAATTAATTTTGGTTTAAACCAAGATTATTTAATTAACAGGTAGTAATAGTTATTTTTGAGTAACGAAAAAATATACGATAAATATATTTAAAATAATAATTAAAAAAATAAAAATATATAAAATATTTTAGAAATTTTAGGATATATAAATAATTATCCCTATTTATTATTAATATGAGTAGGACCCTAGAACATAAATTCCGAAGAAAACGATTTCCTAATGCTACAATATGTCGGCATGCATGTTTTTATTTTTTTATTTTTTTATTTTAATACATTCACATCAGGATTTTTGTACTGATCTGATTAAGAACATAGTATTGAAGTAGTCTATGATTTAAAAAAATAAAAATAAAAAAAACGAACAAACAAACAAATAAACAAATGTTCTTGAGTTGTCATTCAATAGATTATGCTGGATGAGAAAACACTGTAAAAGAGAGAAACAAGATCTAAGAATAATGATGCTTGAACTATAGTTGAATTTTATTTTATTTATTTTTTTTTATGAGAGAGAGAGAGAGAGAGAGAGAGAGAGAGAAAAGTATCTAATGCTTCGTTCATTGTTTTTTTTGAAAAATAAATTTAACTAAAAAAAAATACAAAAACAGTTGTCACTAATCCCTGCAGTGCGAAGCAGGCGGTCAGCCACAGATCGAGACCCAGCTCCTAATCCTAGTTGATTCACATTTAGCTAAGTTTATTTCTTAACCAAATAAACGGTTTAGCGCGCTATCTATCTCTTAAAAAAAGAAAAAATACAAAAAATAGTTAGGTTTCGATTTGGACGGTTGGGTACCGATCATCAAAGCTTTGATCACTGCTGCTGTAAACAATCTAAGGTTGTTTTTTTTTTTTTTTTTTTGGCATTAGTAGATGTTTTTTTAAGTTTTAGCATAAATGGAATACTTACTCAAAAGTGTCATAAACATGTATCCCTATAACCTAATTCTTTTGTAGTGAACAATACAAAAGAGAGAAACAAAATCTAAGAATGATGCTTGAACTAGTTGAATTTTTTATTTTATTTTTTACCTTTTTATGAGAGCAAAAGAGAGAAAGGTAGTATGATGTCTGCTGCTTAGTTCTTTATTTTTTTAGAAATAAATTTAGACTAAATTACAGAAAATTTTTCTATTAAAATGCGATTTTTCACTCTTCCTCCATATCATATAAAAACCTACACTTTGCGTTCCTAAAAAATAAAAAATATTCAAAAACATTCAACCTACCTAACCCCGAACTTAATACTATTTCGAAATAACTAATTTTTAACTCGAACCAAACAAACGGTAGCTATGAGTTTTAAGAGAAATAATATAAAAACAAAAAAAGGAAAAAAAAAAAAAAAAAAAAAGACACTGCACCCGAGCTCGAAACATCTATATCTATATCTATATCTATATCTATACCTGTACATTATTTCTCCTAAATTTTTGCCACATGGTGAATCTTTCTTCACTTTTCCCTCTTCTCACTCCTATTTCACCCAATGTTTCATCTTTCTAACTCTCATATCTCAATTAATAAATTTATCTGATACCATCTCCACCTAATGATTCATATTCCTAACCCCTACTTCTCAATTAATACTAAAATTTCTTCATACGTTTTTTTACATATTATTATTAATTTTTTCTTAGCGCACAAAAAGAACTAATATTTTGTAATTTTTCTAAATTTTTTATTGTATGTGGATTGAAATTAGGGTTTCGAGGATCGCGACGGAGCGCTGCAGGAGAAAATGGTGATGGATTTGGGGTCAGTAAGAGGGAAGAAGGAGTGGATGCAGATACGGGATTGATATAGTCGTGACTAAAGAGGAGCTCAACACTAGCGGCGAAGGCGATATAAAGATTGGAATTTGCCTTACCGATGTCAATGGTCCGATAAAGGTGTGTATGGGATAAAAATTTTATTACTTATTTTATTATTAATATGTGTTATTTATTTACCGAAATTATAAATTTTGTTACATCTATGCCTATATCTGTTTTATATTTTATTTTTGTATTTATTGAAGTCTAATGTCAAACCAAAAAATTTAAAATTTTTGTTTTATTTATATTTTATATTCTATAGTATCATTCCGCCGCAATGCGCGGGTAAGGCTTAGTTTGGTATTGAGGCCTATCCAACGCTATTAGATAAAATTGAGTCGTAGAAAAAGCATATAGGGATATGCTTCTGCGTTCTCCGGTGGGAACGCAGAAAATAAATCGTAACCGACTCATCGAGATATGCGGAACGCAATATTACGTACGAAAACAAACGGAGTATTTTCCCAACGTACTTTCTCACCGCACGTAACGCAATCTCCCCGCAATACCAAACGGAGCCTTACTTCACTAGTTTTATCGTTATCCCCGCTAAAATTCAAATTATTGTGGTCTCTTGCTTTTTGTTTCAAAAAAATTATATTATTTCTTTCGGGCGCCTGTCTAATCAATATTTTTCAAATAATTTTTTGTGGGGTTTTCTAATCAAGGGATAAAAATGAGTTTAAAAGAGTTTGATTTTGACTTGTTTGGATTGTTCGATCATTTTCGATTCAAAATCTTTGGATGCCGCAATTTAAGTCGGATTTGTGTCGATTGAATCGGTTCGACTACGACCCAATCTTTATTTATATAATAATTTTAGGAACTCATGAAATCAACTCCTTGATATTCGATTCATCATAAAATATGAAAGAAAATATTTTCAAAAAAAAATAATGAAAAATATCTTTTTCAGTTTTCTGCCTATTTAATTGGCTCCAAAAAATATTAGTTCTTTTCTTTAAAAAAAAAACTTCATATTTTATGAAAAACTGCTATTTTTATTTTTTTTGAATTTTTTTTTTTGAGCTCGATTTTGTTTTAAATGAAAATATATATATATATCTTCTTTATAACATCTTCCTATCATATGATGTGATGAAATTTTTTTATTATTTGCAATAATAAATATATAATTATTATTACAATACAATTTCAATTATCAATGCAATAATAGTTATAAAAATTTGCATGTTTTTATATATTTTAACGCATAGATAAGTAAATCAGTGATCGATGAGACATAATTTCATAAAATCTAATTTGCGTAACCAAATAAGTAATCTATGTAACTTAACCAAAAAAATAAAAAATAAAAATCTCATTTCCCGGAAACTTAAAAGAGTTTTATAAATCCTAAAAATAAAAATGGTGTATAATTTATGCCTATATATAAGTATATAGATTGAGAACTTTCCTTTTTTACGTGGCACAAGAAAAATTCTATTTAAATAAAGATACTAATTAAATATCATTTTCTAACGAATATGTTTAGTATGGTTTACAATTTTTAAAGAAGAGAAGTGTATTTGTAATGATCGGATCTACTGGAATTAATAACACAAACTATTAGCACAAATTTCTAGGCCTTGTTTGGTATTATTATTACTTTTGTACTTTTTTAAACATAATTTTGTATAATTTAATGTGTTAGAGGAAAAACGTTTTTTTTTTTTTTTTTTTTTTTTTTGTTACCGTTAGTTTGTGAGAAACCCATGATTTGAAATAGACATATATAGAGTTTAACTGGAATGGTATCGTAGCAAACGAAACTCTGTTCCCCTCCATTTAATTTCAATAATGGAGCCCACGATCGACACCGTTAAACATAATCTATACCACTTAAAGATATATAAAAACCAATTATCATATATATATATATAGACCTAGACTGAAATACTATCAATAGGACCAATTATTTAATTCTATTAGGTTTTCGGCCCTTGATTAAAAAATGTACAGTTATGATAATATGGACCCCCTATGATTGAGTAAGTTATTAGTTTAATAGTATAATCTAACATGTGAAAATAGTCAAAAATTAAATCTAATGACAAAAAACTTGATAGCACCAAATGCATAGTACTATCGATAGTATCTCAGCCGGACTCTATATATATATATAGAGAGAGAGAGAGAGAGCCAGTCTCCTATGCCATCTATAGTATCGAAACTCCGGTACTAGTCTCATTTTTAATCTTAGAATGTTCAAATCAACAATCCACATTTGGCTTCTGATGTCCTTCTATTTAAGGTAAACCAAACAATTGAACTAATCATTTACAGCCACATTAATTTTCGGTACACGCACTTACGGCGAAACAAACATGAACAGTGAAAATCATAGTTCAAGCAACAAATACTAGAGCACATAGTACATCATATTGTCATTACATTAAAGTTGCACATCATATATGCTAATAATAACTCTGAAACAGTAAACTCTTAAGAAACAAGAGACGAGCACTTGACATTAAAACTTGACATTGCCGAACACTTACGAGTGTAATTCAAGCCCTGATCCAACATAGGATACCCGAATTTAGCGAAAGGAAAGCACATTAACTTACCGAGAGTCGAAACCGAATGAGACGGAAAGGTTTACACCATAACACAAAGTTCGTCGTGCGCCGCCGTATAGAATATTTTGAGCTGCAACTTTAACGCACGCGGCCGAATTTTATCTTCTCTTTTCACGCTTACGGAGCCCCATGCGTGATTTAGCATACCTAAGATTTTTCATTAAGGAATTGAGCATGTTTATTAAAAGTGAGTCGCGCTTGCAGCAAGATAAAATTGTACAGAGAACATCTGCAGTTTACACCAATCGAAAATAAAGCGGCAAAAACAAAATTTTACATAAAGGATACTCCAAGCGCATGCCCTCCTCGCTTGAGGAGTACAAAATGGTGCCCTGGAGACGATTTAGAGCTGCAGCTGAAGTGTTCACATCCTGGAAGTATATATTAACATCAAATGACTCTCCAAAATGGTGTGACACACAAGGATTCAACCAAAATGTTGATTACAAATAGATATAAGAAAAACTAACAGAGGGTAACAGTATTTGCTACGCAAATATTTTCACTCCCCTGACCCAAAACAGGCAGGAGCATTATGCATGAGAGAAATAAAGCCAAGGATGCAAAACATTATGCCCATTATATGCATGAGAAATGTAAGTAAACCTCGGATAATTCAGAGAAACTTAGCAATACCTTAAAGTCAACAAATGCTACAGGAGCTCCAGATTTGTTTTGCATCTTAAGTTTTAAGAATCCTGGGCATCTAGACATTAAAAAGAATTGATTCAACATTATAAAATATATTAAGAAAAAAAAACAGAAAAAAAAGTAAATGAAGGTAATTGATAGCAAACCTCGAAAAGACCTGAGCTAGCTCCTCCTGAGAACATGTTGGGCCTAGATTTGCCACGAAAATTGTTGGACAAGGAGGATTATCTTGAGGAGCAAAAGTTGGAGGACTCTGTGAAGTTACAAAATCCAATCGTATTTTAGGAAAGAAAGATATGGAAATGAAATCGATGAAAAAGTCGTATTAACAAATCCTTGATAAACAAAGTTGACAAGAAATAAATCTTTGAATGAACCAAGATAAATAGTAAGTTTCAGCAAGCAATAAGCAATAACTTACAAGCAACTGATATTTGTGATATCTCAATTCAAGCATCTAAGCATATTAAGAAATTGTAGTACCAGTTAACAAATTTTTGACCAACTATCAATAAATTGTTATCCTACAAGCAAGTCTGACTTGTGACATCCCAATTCAAATCATCTGAAGTTTCGAGCCGAGAAAATAAGTAGAAGAAAGGAGAAAGTTAGAAACAACAGGCATCAATTCAACTTCTTAGAATTCATAAGCCCCATGGATATCTATAAAGACCACACGACAAGAGTTCCAAAGGTAATAGTCCTACTTGACTAGACTTGCAACTGAGTATATAAAAAGGATCCAATCTAGCCCTAGCTCTGAACTGAGAGTGTGTGTGAAAGAGAGAGGGATCTTCAAACAATCCTCTTGGGTTGTTCGTAATATAGTCACTTTCCAAGTTGGCTTGGCAAAGGTGAAGAAAATCCCTTCCAGACAGGACTGTTGAAAATAAGTCGGGCTAAAGGCAGTTGATCATTCAATCATCTAGGATGGGTGGTCTATCAGTCCTCTAAGGATAACCGTTTCCTAATTCTTCTCCTCTCAACTTTCTCTTCCCACATTTTGGCCATCAAACAATAAAACACAATTTTCTACACTACTCATTAGATAACAACATCCAACTGTGATATTATAAGCCTGATAATCTTCGATTTGAGGCCTTGACAACCCCCTTTGTAGCAAAATTAGCAGACTACCAAAGTGTGGTGTATCATAACGCAAACGTATTTTGACATGTCAGAACCAAACGCACTAGACCATCATGGTGCAAGCACCATCCAATGTGCCACAAGAAGTAGAAATCTTGCTTATGATTGTGTGTTTGTATGAGTGAATTCACATTAAAAGCATTTAACTCAAGTGCCATACAAATGGAAAAGGCATTTTTCCTGAATATTATATTACTGCAACTAAAATGCAAGAGAACTAGTAGAGCTCACCGACTTCCTCAGATCTCTATCATCAGATTCTTGACCAAAGATTCCGCGACTGCGAAAAATCAACAATGACAAGTAAGGTGAATTGCAGCTAGCAGGATTTAGAAATACTACCATCTCCAACTATGCAATCACACTTAACCTTCTTGTACATTAGTGACAGAAAGTAAATTAGATTTCCTTAAAAATAAGCATTAGTGTGCTATAAGTAGTGTGCCATAACCTTTGTGTAGAAGGATAACCATTCAAGCTGTAAGCAGAATTACCCATTCCAGGCATGTGAATATTGCTTCCAGCACCTGTTAGTGCGCAGAGTGTACCAAACACGTGCAAAGTGAGCTTTCGCGAGATCGTGTATCAATGTGAGTAAATATGCGTGGGACCACTAAAAATATGCACAAAAAGATAAATGTGAGGAAAAAAAATCAGCCAGACACTAGTGTAGAAACCTAATGAAGAATGATGTGGAAACCATCCAAATATTGTCCTATTAAGTAGACAAATAGATACTGCAAGCTCATTGGATCTAAGTTCAATCTCCACTAACAATTCCCCAGTATCCATGGATCAGATAATATTACCACTATCTGGTAAGCCTCTGGAATATGCAGTAGACCCTCTAAGTCTTTTGTCAGAAGAGTAGGCGACACCATCATCTATTGAAAAACAGGCAAAGACCAAAATATTATACTTAATTAGTACGCAAAAACTTGGAAAATTAAAAAGCGAAGAGCAGGGAGGCATTTTAAAAATAGGAAAAGCTGATGGAGAACCTGCTCTTGATCGTTTTGATCTAGAGTTGGACCTGGCAAGATCAACATGTAAAGAATACTCTTTCTCAAGGTCAAATATCATTCCCTGCAGCAAATCACAATGATAAGAGAAAGAAGGGAAATAAGTTGCGATAATCCTAGAATGTAAAAGAGTCAATGCACCTCAAATCCATGCTACCGGCCCTTACACATGACTCCATTTTAAGGGCTAGCCATCTAAAGTATGATATCTGGTTTTATAACCTTAACTATATTGATATTTTAATTTTCTATTACAGCACAACCATAGATGGACATGATAACCAAGGATTTCAATGCAACTCAGTACAGTGTGCATGCTCTGATTCAGACCTTGCCATGCTGTCGGCCAGTGTGTGCTAATACATAACAGACCATTGCCAAATTTGATGCCGCACACCAATACCTAAAAGGCCACAATACATGATCCATGCTAATAGTGCCTGCCAATATGTGACCTCATCTATTCCTGGCTGGCACTGAGGTTTTACGTGCCTTGGCGCAGTGGCAAGAAGAAAATTGGTCAGCAAAACACCTAACCATGTAGATAAGTTGGTAAGGTCACTACCGACTATGTAGCTATGCCATTGAAATGTCAACACACACTGACATGCTGCACAGTTGTATTGGACAATCCACATGTGCCCACCATGCCAAGAAGCATGCTTTGCGGAATGCCTCCACAAAGACACTTAACCATGCATAACAACGCTTTTGTCATTATATATTATTTCATTTTCACATGATACCCTTTGTACATGGCTTTTGAAAAATAAGGCCTGTCGATTTAGGCCCAACTCAATTATTTTCTCTTGTTGGGGAAAAAATTAGCTCCTTGATAAGTATGATCATGTGTAAAGGACTGCTTCGTCATCTCAAGGTCTTTTACAAAGAGATCATCTGATCCATCAAAAGCTTAAGAAATCTAGTAAAATACAAAAATCAACACGGACAACAGATGGTTGAAGAACATACTCTGTTCTCTATATTATAATTAAAGAAAAACAAATAACAGCTTTAACTTGAAAAAGAAGAACAACAGGTATCTATTTCAGTATGCATGCAAAATCTGCTCAGCAAAAAGCACAAACACTCTTTGTCAAATAATCATCATAATAAAGATAGTAATTTTCTATCTGCATTCATGCTAGTCCATACATTTAGGGCATGCATCGCAGCCATTGCAGACTGTTGATCACGGAAGACAGCAAATGCATATGCCTGAAAACATCAAATGAAAATAGTACTGTCAGAAATGACCAAAAGGGTCAAATGATATGCCATTTTGAACTAAGAGGAAAACTGGACAAGTGATAAACTTAGCTATAGATAGCAGCAGTAAACCATTTTAACCCAGAAAATGATAAGCAATAATCACAATTAAAATCTAGACAACCATGGAAAGATGACAGATGAGGCATATTAAGTGAACAGACATGGTGGAGAAGGAAAGCCATAACAAAGTTTATCTGCATACGAGCAAAACTATGAGGGAGTTTTCTCTTCAAGGAAATTCGGTGGTTTCATTTTACTTAAAAATTTGTGCATGTCGGGTATCATAAGTTCAAAAGTCAACTGTGTGAGGTTAGAGGATGAATAGCTATCAAGCAGGGATACAAATAAAGATAGAAACAGGATATGAGATATGCAAGACGCAGATCCTAGTATGCCAGATTTTCCAAAATGGAATAGATATCACAAGGATATGCTATTACAGTACAAATGATGATGTGCATAATGCCATTAAAACAGTTGTTAGACACTATTATGTCAAAATGAGGATAAATACAATAGGCAAGCATCTATACCAAACCAGTCAAGTAAGAAACAAATGTCAATATTTAAACAAAATTCCAAAGTGGTATCGAAAATATCAGCGTTCAATACACTGGTGAATGAAGAAAACATGTAGAAAGGAGTCGACAAGTAATTGTAGTCCAAACAAAGTGGTCACCAGGTTCATAATTAAGGCACTTGAAACAAATGACAGACGTCTCTTATCAATTAGCATAAATTCAATAAGTTCGCCACTATTGCATAATCTTTCATAAGTAAGCAGCATAGCTCTGACCATGAATGTCGCAACTTGCGCTTCATAGATACATTTGATCAGTGTCTTTGTCAAGTGAGATATGTAAAGAAGTTTCCTCTTTCCAATTCTTATCCAACTAGTACAGGCACCCAATATATAGCTAACATGAAAATGGTTGATAATCTAACCTATGCATGCTTTGTAGATGGGAAGTGAATCACAAAACTTTTGCCGACTCCTTATTACAAATGCTAAAAAGAGCAGCTAGAAGAATGGTAGTTCCAATACAACTGAAGGTACATATATGCTAGTTATAAAGCTGGCAAAGTGCCTCCACCATGGGCCGACAGACTACGATCGGTTTGCCGCAAAGGACAAAACCATCATGGCCAACTAAAATAGCAGGAAAATAACAAAAGAGGCGCAACCTAAAAGCTTCTCTCTTCCTCTTTTAATAGCCAATCATTCTACATTCCAAAATCCAACAATACTACCATCCACTCCAATCATCTACTTTCACTGCACAAGAAGACAATAATTCCAGATTCATCAAAGTTCCATTCTGTGAAATTTTCGCAGAAAGGAAACACCTGATCCATCACCAATCTTTCACAAGAGAATCATCTATTTATTGCAATATGTATGAACAAAATCGATCTTAGTGTGAAATCAACATTGGAGAGCTTAAAAAACCCTAGTTACAATACGAGTCGAAAATCGAATCAATATCGTGAAATTGCGCCAAAAAAAAAAAAAAAAAAAAAAAAAGAAACAGCCTGAGAGGATTTGCCGGAGTTGCGGAGATGGGAGGATTCGTAGCCGGGGAACTCGCGGAAGAGGTTGTAGATCTCGCGGGGCCGCACGTCGCCGGGGAGCCCCGCGACGAAGAGGGTGCGCACCTCGTCGGGGAGGCTCCGTAGGGAGCGTCGTAGGGTACGTAGTGTGGAGGGGGTTGGTGGTGATGGTAGTAGTCGTAGCCGTAGTCGTGGTGGTGGTGGTGGGAGGGATAGGACTGGGGATGCGGCGGCGGCGGCGGCGGCGCCGGCGGTGGAGCTCCGGCGTACGGCGGAGGAGGGTAGATGGAGGAGGAGGAAGGAGGAGGATGGGGAGGGGGGTGGTAGTAGGTGGTCGCCGTGTTCGCCATGGGAGCGCCGAGGAGAGGAGAGAGGGGGAGGGGAGGAGACACACGACGAAGAAGGGGACGATGGGTTTAGGGGTCGAAGAGGAATTTCGCGATCGAAGAGGGACAAATTGCACAACTAGTCCCTGAACTTCAACTCGACTGTCAATTTGGTGCTCAAATTCCTAATATTAGAAATTTAATCCCTGAATTTGTACTACTATTTTATTTTAGTCCCTAAAACGATAGGGGTAACACGAGCTCGGCTCGTGTTCGCCTGCTTATTAAAATATCGAGCTAAAAATTCGGCCGTGTTCGGTTCGTTTAATGGCCACGAAATTTAAAAGAACAAATAAATTAAAAAAAATTAAATTAAATATATTAAAAAAATAAATTTATAAAATTTTATCTATTAGACTTTGATCTAATAGTTAAAACTTTATATACAAATAAGTCTTTTTATAATTAATTTCATTTATATTTTTATTTTACTAAAAATTAAATAAAAATATATATATTATATATAATTATTTATTTATATATAAAAATATAAATTAAATAAATTATATAAATATAAAATAAGTATATCGAGCCGAACACGAGCGAGTGACCCGCTCGAACACGAGCGAATGACCGAGCTCGTGTTCGGCTCGTTTATTAAACGAGCTAAAAATTCAAATTTCGTGTTTACCATTTACTAAACGAAAGCCGATCTCGAAATTTCATTTCGAGTCGAAATACGATTTCAACAACGAGTTGAATTGCCACCCCTAGATCGAAGAGGGACAAATTGCACAACTAGTCCCTGAACTTCAACTCGACTGTCAATTTGGTGCTCAAATTCCTAATATTAGAATTTTAATCCCTGAATTTGTGCTACTATTTTATTTTAGTCCCTAAACGAATCAACAATGTCTCTCTTTTTTTCTTTTTTTTTTTCTTTTTTTCCGAAAACGTACCTAATTTATTTGAGCTGTAGATCATTTTGAATCGATTATTCAATCTTTTAAAATTTCGACTTTGCTGCTCAACCTTTCAATTTATTAAGTTTAGTCCGTCAACGACACTTTGACGTCGAAATTTGAATAAAAATAAGAAATTAGCTCTAAGTGTCGCTAATTGATTCAAATCAAATAAATTAAAAAATTAGATAAAAAATTAAAATTTTAAAAGGACAGATAGTAGATTCAAAATCCTCAATAGTTCAAAAAAGTTCTATATATATTTATCTTTTTTTCCCCAACTTTGTAGTAAAATTTATTTCGAAGCCTACTTAACGTGTGTTACCATCTATATCTATTCCTCTGTACCTAGGGGTGTCAACTAGTCGAACACGAGCGACCTAGGGTGAGCTCGTGCTCGGCTCGTTTAATAAATAAGCTGAACACGAGCTCACACGTTAAAGTATCGAGTCGAAAAATTTAACTCGTGTTTGACTCATTAATAAACGAGCCGAATATCAATAGCCAAACAAACAATAAGTTAAATAGATTAAATTTGATATATATAAAAAATAAATTTATAAAATCTTACCTTTAGATTTTGAGTTAATGCTTGCAACTTTATATATAAATGAATGTTTTTATAATTGAGCTCGTCCTCTTTTTTTTTTACTAAAAATCAAATAATAAAAATATATATTATATACATAATTATTTATTTATATATATAAATATATATAAATATGGATTAAATAAATTATATAAATATAAAATATATGTATTCGAACTGTAATAGAACCAAACACGAGCAAGCTGACCCTAGCTCGTGTTCGGCTCGTTTATTAAACAAGCTAAAAATTCAGCTCGTGTTTGACTCGTTTACTAAACGAGTAATTCGATTTTGAGCTTATTTTGAGCCGAACATTTGCTCGCAAAACAACAGCTAGAATGCCACTCCTATCTCGTACCTATACATGAATCCTCGTGCCTAAATCCTATATGGATATACTCCCACTACTACAGGTACAAGATTTAGTGGCGACAAATGTCGCCATCATAGTCAAAATTATCGCCACGAAAAATGTTTTGGCGACGACTATTCGTCGCCGCATGCCGCCGCTAAAACCCCGTCGGTAAAACTATTTGGTGGCGACAAATTGTCGCTACTAAAAGTTAGATAACCCGCTAAAAGTTAGATAATTAGTGGCGACACATGCCGCCGCTAAAAGTTATATAATCGACGACGGCGTAGTGTCGCCACGAAAAGCTTTAGATAATTAGCAACCTTATGACTAGTTTTATGGTGGCGACTATCATCGCCACCATTTTTCTGATAAAAAAAATAATTAATGTTATTTTTAAGTTGAACATAGTGATTGAATCATCGTATTTATATATTCACATTCTAGTCCCTCTTTTTATTTTAAGGATGATAAAAAAGTACGAAAAGAAATACACTAATCCAATCACGGTGTTTAAATGCAGTGATTGAGTTTTAAAACGCCACCGATTTACTAATGTTGCAGGAAAAGGATTATTTATATAAATATAAATTTGTGGGGATAATTTGTGAAAAAAAATTTGAAGGGGCTAAATGTAAAAAATGTCCCTAGAATATCTATTGAAAATTTAATTAACAAAGATAATAATTATATGAATAATTTCATATAGGTCCTACAAACATAATGAATGACAAATATATTTCTATAAAATTTATATTTCATATGCCTGCAAAAATTCAAATATTTTCAAATATGTCCCTCTAATTTGTTACTGTCAAAAAACTTTTAGAGAACTGTTTATATTTTCAATTTTGCCGTCACAAATATATCCCTCCAAATATTATAACAAAATAATATAAAGGGATAAAAATATCAAAAATTAACTAGAGTTAAATATTTAACCTATGATTAATTAAAATTTTCTTACGGATTTTAATAGTTGGGACATATTTGAAAACATGAGGACTTTTGCATGGATAATATTTGAAAATTAAATTTTATAGAAATATATTTAGGGATGTCAATGGGTATGGATACCCGAAATTTTGTCCGAATCTGAATCCGAATGAAACGGATATATCCGATACTAAATGGATATGGATTTGGATATGGATATCAAAAATAGAAACAATTATAATACTATATTTGAATTTGTATTTTAAAATTTTAAATTTAATATAATAATATTTTTTTAAATATTGAAAAAAGAAATAATTATTTTGAGTTCAAATTTTTGGGTTTGAATTTCGGATTTTTGGTAAGGTTCAGATTTGGATATGAATTTTTAAAATCCGTCGGGTTTGAATTCGGGTTTGGATTCGGGTTCGGAGTCGGGTTTGTATTCGGATTCGGGTTTTTGAAAATCCGCCCCGAATCCGATCAATTGACATCTCTGGTTTTGCAAGGACTTGTATAAAATTAACCCTTAAGTATAAGTTTCCACGGTTGCGAAAAATTCCACGGCTTATTGGGTACGGGTGAGGCCCACTTGGGCCAAACCCGACCCAATAAAGACCCACCTCCTCATTCTCTCTCTCTCTCTCTCTCTCTCTCTCTCTCTAAAAGCACACAAAAGATACTGCAAAGAGAGGAGGAACAAACAAGGTCTCATTTTTGGAATTTGTGAAGAAAAAAATCCTAATTTATTGTCGTTGTTGTTATTGTTGATCTTCGAAGTAGAGAGAGAGAGAGAGAGAGAGAGAGTATTTCGATTACGACACCAGCGAAATCAAGGTAATACGAATCCCCACTCAGATCCCCCATCCCATCTCTCTCGATCCGTCTTCGGAACCCTAGATGCACCAATCTCCTCTAGATCCCGCACAAATAGCTGTAATTTTTGAGGATTATGATCGTGGATCTCGTGTCATACAGATCCCTCTTTGTTCCCTGCGTATGTAGGTGTAAAGGTAGCGCGGAATTCGCGGATTTTTTGATTGATTTGATGTAAGTTGAAGCCCGATTTTGATGATGGGACTGATCTGGTTGAAATATCTTTCTACTGCTTCATTTGTCATTAAAATTTAGCGAATTGTGATTGATTTGGTGTAATTTGAGACTGGGTTTCGGCAGTAAAGTGTAAAATTATTGTGTTGGTTGTTATTGCATGCTAGTTGAGTGATTTAAGCTAGGTGGGCACTGATCTCTAACGGGGGTGATAGTTTTAATTGGAAACATTAAGTTAGAGAAATTCGATGGGCAATTGGAAGCATTCTTTTCAAGTTTGTTGCTAATCATGCTGGAAGATCCCCATTATCATTAAATTTTGCCAAATTTTTGATTGATTTGAATGAATTTGAAGCTGGAGTTGTGGATTTTGTTAGTTTAATGCCAAATTATTCATTAGTATAGTCGCGTTCCATTATTATATGAGTTATCGTGCTATGTTAGTTTAGAGATCTGAGATAGTTGGGCACTTGTCTTGTCAAAGATCTTTTTACTACTTCATACATATATCATTAAAATTCACTGCTTTCTTGATCAAGTTGATGTACTAGATTTGGGTTTTAATGCAAAATTATCGGACTGTAGCATTGCATTCGATCGCTATCTGGTAAGTTGTCCTATGCTAGCTGAGTAATTTAGGATAGCTGGGCACTGATCTCTGAGAGTGGTTATGATTAGAGAAAACTGATCTTTAAAAAGGGTTTTAATGAACCTGATTGGAAACTTGACATTGGAGAAATCAACTCGAAAGTTCCAATTTTCCTGAATCTGCGAAATGCTAGTCCTTGAAACTGTGGTAGTTTAGGAGGGTTGAGATGAAGCATCTTAGCACAATTAGATTTTGAGAAGATTTAATTGTCTAGAAATGTCCTCATTAAGGTCCCAAAGGAACTATAAATGAATTTACTGAGGTTATGTTACTCATTGCAAGGATAGTTCCGGAGCTCTTATTTACGTTTCACTTCAGTCCTTACTCTGGAAGATCTATCATTTTGCTCCCCAAACTTTAATTAATGTATATAAAT
This sequence comes from Aechmea fasciata, assembly GCA_025177825.1. Lineage (NCBI taxonomy): Eukaryota > Viridiplantae > Streptophyta > Magnoliopsida > Poales > Bromeliaceae > Aechmea > Aechmea fasciata. The sequence continues at coordinate 7,909,155 of CM045941.1, read as the reverse complement.
GTTTTAGTGTAGTCCTTCTTGTAAAAGCCCTGCAATTGAAATTTGAAACTAGTGGAAATCCTACTTTTGTGGCTTCTAGGTATTCTATACCTAGCATGAACTTGGCAGCCTTCTCTTCATCCTCTTGCAAAATTGAGATTATCTTTGATGTTAGAGAATTATTTTCAATGTAAAATATTTCATTTAAGAGAAAGGAGATGATGGATATGGTCACATAGCTGCCATGTGTGTCATATGTGGTAGTCATGGTTGCATTACTTTGAGTACTACAAATAGGGTTAGATTGAAAGAATTACAAGGAAATATCGAAACATTGAAACATAAATATAACTTTGAAGTTGCAAAATGTTAAAGCCTAGGAGGAATGAAGTGAAAGTTCTTGATTGAGCTGAAAATGGAGATAGGCTTCTGGAATTCAAAACCATCACCCTGATTTAAAAAAACCTCTTTCTATGTTTTGGTGAGAAATGAAAATTTATGAATAATATATTGAAAAGTTGTTTTAGGCTTTTAGCTTACTGAACATCTCCTTTTGCAGAAGCATCAACAGGCATGTCTTTACCTAATCAATTATCGTCCATCTTATGAAATGTCTAAAATCTTACATGATATTCTTCCTTTGTGTGGAGGTGGAGGATATTAGACATCATTAGCATGTGCTGTTCCATTTCTCTTTTGTATCATCAATCGACTAGCACAAATTATATCTCTTCACTTAGTTTGATGTTTGTTTTGGACTTCTCTTTTTCGCAATGCTCAATTACACATTTCCTCTCTGTACATTTCATTCAGCAGACTTACATCTAATGACAGTATTTCTATTTGACCCAGGGGCTCTGCTATGGTATGGAAATTGAAGGGTAGAATTCATAGCACAGCTGGAGTTAGAAGATAGATAGTAGGAGATATGGCACCAGCAGGCAAGCTAGATAAGAAAGCAGCATCAGATGCTGGTGCATGGTTGTTTAATGTTGTCACCTCCGTCGGAATCATCATGGTTAACAAGGCCTTAATGGCTAGATATGGCTTTAGTTTTGGTAAGCTATAAGACCTCTTGAGCTCCTCCTTTTCTCTCTAACGAACTTCCTTTTCTTTACTTTATCCATCATGTGAGACTATATAAGAGTTCATGATAGTTAATTGTGCAGCTTAATTGTCTAATCTAACTAAATGTTAGCTAAACTGGCATAAGCACCCCTTTCTTGCCAAATTGTTAATTTACTTGTTTCTTTCATGAAATGTTAGTGTGTTTTCCTTATGAAATGCATCACAAGTTGCTTGCTCTTGTGAGAATTTTGATGCTTTCTAGTTGTTAATGGATAAATGGTCTTTAACGCTTTGCCATTGTGGAAAAGTAAATTTTGTTCACTTAGAGTGTTAATTATTTCATGCTCATTTATCTAATGTAGTTTCCTCTTAATAGTTGACAAAACATGTATTGAAAATGATGTTCACATTATATCACGATATGTATGGAGTGCTACTAGTCAGTTTCTCTTTCATTTAAGGAGATTATATTTGGAAAGATAATAAAGCTAATTTTGTAAGAAACAACTAATAGTGAACTGAGAATAGTTTATAACATTGTAATTTTTGTGCTTCTCTCCATTATTTTCTTTTGAAATTAATTGTAATCGAGCTGCTTTACAGTTGCATCACTTTTCCAGCTCTTTCTAACTTGTTTCCCTTGCGATCTATCCTTTATTCCCTCTTGTTTCCAATAGGTTTTCTCTTCCTTTGCGACTACTACATTGATGTCCATTTTGCCTTTTCTACTTGATCTCTTTGAGGCATTTCTCCCTCATCTAAGAACTAGAGTTTGAAAAATGGATTCAGCTTTTACACTTGGCCTTGAGACCGTGCCAAATCCAAAATATTGGGTGTGTAGACTGTAGAGACAATTATATGGTAGAAAGGTCAATTACATTGATGTTTTTGAATTAATTAGAGCATCTTTCTTTTCTACTTGATCTCTTTGAGGCATTTCTCACTCAATGTCCATTAAGTAATTTAGCATTACACATCTTTCTATTGATTTAGCTGCATCTCTCTTTCAGATACTTTTATATCCAGGAAGTAACGTTTAACCTGATTTTCTTTGAATACGTTTTTATACAGAGATATGCTTTACAGTGCTCCTTGAAGAGTACTAAGATAATATGGATTAGATCAATTAAGTGGAACTTAAATTAAATTAAAATTAGTGACTCTCAAATCTTGCTATGTATAAAAAGTTTGTAAGTTTTGAAACCAAGTTCCACGTTATATTAAGCATTTCTATATGAATCTATCTGTTTTCTCTCATTTTGAAGAAGGCTGTAAGTTTTGCCGACAGCCATTTCAGTCCTATCAGAAATGTATTTTTATGTAGGTCAATCAGTCTCTTAGTCAAGTTCACTATAAATTATAATTTAACCAACGGCTGACTCTCTTACTTTGCTCCTACTCATCTTCATTCCACCTCCTCTCTCTTCGATCTGAGTCATCTGACCCATCCTAACTCCAAGAAACCAAGCAATGTTGACGCCTTGACGGCCTTGGTAGGGGGTATGGAGAGGTGGGTGTGCGTTTAGAGTTTAGAGGTCTGAGAAGATAGGAAGTGAGAGTATAAGCTTGTGTACGCTTGTCAGAGCTTGTACAGATGTAGATCAGCCATGGCTACCAAGGCCATCAGAGAAAAAGAGAGAGGATTTACATTATTTTCTGAACTTTCTGAAGAAGTTAGGGATGTAGTAAACAAGGTGATAAAAGGTGAGGTTAAGTGAGTACAGTTAGATTCTGATAAAATTCTCGAAATGACTTCTACAAAAGAAAAACTGCATGCAAAGGTCATTCGTATGGAAAGATGAAAGTTAAGGACTTCCTTGAAATTGACAGCAATAATATATATGTGCATGTAAATTTTCCCATCATAAGACTACTACGCTATCACTGCTTGACAGTCTGAAAATTTTTCAATTCATCTCATGTTTTCAGTCTAATAGCTGGTACATAAAATGGATTTGCTTAACTATTATGTTGCCATACTCTTCCGATGCCATGTAATATTATGACATTTTGCAGCTACAACATTGACCGGGCTGCATTTTGCCACCACAACGCTAATGACTGCAGTATTAAGATGCATGGGACATATTCAGCCCACCCATCTACCGCTCCCTGAGCTAGTAAAGTTTGTATTTTTTGCGAACCTATCAATTGTAGGGATGAACGTGAGTCTAATGTGGAACTCTGTTGGATTCTATCAGGTTATTTCTAGACTAATTACCTTGTTAGGCCATGAAGAATATAAGGCGTATCTGAAAGCTTATGTCTTTTACTCTGGTTTTCCAGATTGCCAAGCTTTGTATGATCCCCGTTTCATGCCTTCTCGAAGTTCTATATGACAAGGTTCGTTACTCGAGAGACACAAAGCTCAGTATAGTGGTGGTTCTCATCGGTGTTGCTGTTTGCACTGTTACTGATGTGAGTGTGAATACTAAAGGTCTCATAGCAGCGATAATAGCTGTTTGGAGCACTGCTTTGCAACAATATGTAAGTTGTTGACATATCAACAGTCTATAACTGCATATTCTTTCGTATGATCTTCTTAATAGATCCTGTTTATTTTAGTCTGCTTTTCTTGTTGTGCTTCTAAACCTGATGTTGATACTAACTAATGATCTGAAAATCCAGGATACCTCTTCCAGAAACTAAGGTGGTAGCTCTTAGTAAGCTAGGTCATGTCACCTCATAGCATCTTATACTTCAGAATCCTAAATATTATTTTCTCAGGTTATTTGAGCTATAGCCTAGAGGTGTTTGCGTGCCACGTGTGTTTTTGGCGAGTCATGTTAGGTGGATTTATGGATTTATGGGGTTACTACAAAACATAGAATAAGAAATGTATCAGACAGAAGCTAAGTGTTGAATCCATTGAGGATAAGTTGCGGGAAAGTTGAGGAAGATGGTTAGGCACAATGGAGGCTACATAGTCCACCAATGAGGAAGGGCGATTTTATTAGCTAGAAGGCGTTTTGGCCTTTCGAACAGAGAGGGTGGGGCAGTGCAATGAATGTATTGAACACTTCAATGAAGAAACTTGTCCAAATTAGAATTGGTAATTGGTAAAAAAAAAAGGCATACAGGTCGGTAGTGTTGGGTTAGGGTTGGGTTGGGCGGGGTCGAGTTGGCATAATAAGATCATATAGGCCTAACATGAGCCTGACTTGACCCACCAGCGGCTTAAGAGGGGTTCGAGTCAACCAGACACACACAGTAAAAAGGTTGACTTGACCTTATCTATTGACTTTAGGTGGGTCAGATCAGAGCTGGATTGATCCAACCCATGTGTTCTAATTTATAACCTCCGGGCAAGTAACATCTGAGCACGGGAAGTGAAAAACGAATCAATTACGAAAAAAAGGAAAAAGGGGGGATTGAAAAGGAGAAGTATGAGAAAGGAAGAAAGGGGTGACCTTTTGTTCCAAAGACCTCCCATTGGAACCCGTCCCATCCTGCCAACTAGTCACATACTCCTAACCCAAAACCGATCAATTTATCGTACGAGTTAAAAAGGCTAGGCCTAGGGTTCAGATTGTGGCACCTAGATTGAACCTTGATGTGGCCTTTGTTTGCTTCACAAAGTATTCACATTTTCCATGCGCTATTTGCTGGCGACAAAGTAAGTTTACATCGGCATTACATTTGTCATGTTAATTCGCGTGAATTGCATAGCTTTTGACTGGTCTATTTACGTCTTACTATACCGTCTCATTAGACTTTTCACCCGTACCTTTCTCCTAAAAAGCTATTACTTCGCTGTCTTCTCTTGAAATATTTAGTTATACTTTAATAATTTAGCTAATCTACTCGTCCCGATGGCTTTGTCTCGTGTAGTATGTCCATTACCTTCAAAGGAAGTACTCTTTTGGATCGTTCAACCTGTTGGGTCATACTGCTCCAGCTCAGGCAGGATCATTGTTGTTACTAGGGCCTTTTGTGGATTACTTGTTGACTAGCAAAAGAGTGGATGCTTTCGACTATAATTCAATGGTGGTGGTAAGTATTTGATGTGTTTTCCGATCACCGTCATGCATCCCTTTTGTGAAATAAAAAAAAGCTTGTTACTTTAACTCTGCTTTCTCTTCTTTCTTTTTCCAGTTCTTCGTCATCCTGTCATGCAGCATCGCAGTGGGGACCAATCTAAGCCAATTTATCTGCATCGGAAGGTTCACAGCCGTGTCTTTTCAAGTCCTCGGTCATATGAAGACCATTCTCGTCTTAATTTTGGGATTCATCTTCTTCGGGAAAGAGGGCCTCAATCTTCACGTGGTTCTCGGCATGATCTTGGCGGTGGTCGGCATGATCTGGTACGGAAGTGCGTCATCAAAACCGGGGGGAAAAGAGCGGCGTAGTTATTCATTGCCCACCGTCCATAAGCACAGGACGCAGTCGGGCGAGGAAGAGCTTGACGAAAAGGTCTAGACCAGATAATATTTGAGGTTCTTTTTCCTCGTCGACCGAGATTTTTAATATTCACAAATAGGCCATTCTTAGCGCACCATTACTTTAGCGATCTTCGGAGAGGTTAGTTGCTTCTTTGATCTTTCTTTTCCTTACATTTTAGTACTCCTTGAGGAATGCGGGCCGATACAGTGCAAATTTCCTCTCGGAAACTTTTCTTTTCTTTACTTCTTCTTTTTTCCCCTCTCTCTTTTGTCCTTTATTCATATCTGTAGTATTATTTTCACGCCTTGCCGCCTTATGAAATTGAACGGTGCGATATTTCATTCAATAACAGCCATTCCTTAAGAACAAGGTGGAAAGAAAAAGCTTCTTAGCGTGCGAATCCATTAGGTTTTGTGGTGGAAGTAATTTGTATTGTTTGGGAGCTGCATCCTAATTATGTTTTCTTCAGTGTATTAACTTTTTTGAATCTCTAATACAAAAGTATATAGTATAGCTTGATCAAATCCTATGATTGCTTTAAACCAGTTAACAGGGTTCCTGTTGCGAATGTCGAGTTATTTCGGCATTTGAACGGGTAGTGTGTCTCCATATTCGGTTCGAGTTTTTTACAAAGAATTTAGGGTTCGGATTAGGGTTTGTAGCGGTGTCGTGTTCGATTTCGAGTTCGTGTTTTTCAGTCATATTGTTGGATCATCATATCTGCTAGATCACCACCTTTGGTTTCTCCTGAAACGCGATCCTCCACCGTCCGCTCGCCTTTTCGTTTTTTTTTTTATATTAGCTACAGGCTTCTTTGCGGTGTGGTTCGGGTGCGCCCCGGGACTAAAACTGCTGTACTTTCTCTGCGACTGAAAGCTGTAACAAGCTTCTCTGAAAAGCAGAAGAAACCTGAAAGCAGATTCTTGTATGCTATCTTCTCCATCAAATTGAAGCCCGGTGATCAGTTTGATCCGGCCGAGGCTTCTCCAGCAGATGCAGGTGGAGTTGAGAAGCCCGTGAAAGGCTCGATTGCGTAAAAGTTCTCGTAACAGCTTTAGGCTTGCTCTTAAGGAGTTGTACTGCAATCATTTCCACTTATCGCTGCAGCTGGAATACTATCGAACGCACGAATGACTTTTGCTTCTTGACTAGAAAAGCTGCTCTAAAAGAAAAATCAAAGAGCTGCAACTAGGGGTGTAAACGAGCCGAATTTGGTTATTAAACGAGCCGAAAACGAACCGAACACGAACTGCCTCATTAAAGTATAGAGTCAAAAATTTCGGCTCGTGTTCGGCTCGTTTAAATACACGAGTTGGCCAACGAACAATAAATAAAAAAAAATAGATTAAATATATTAAAAATATAAATTTATAAAATTTTATCTATTAGATTTTGATCTATTAATTAAAATTTTATATACAAATAAGTCTTTTATAATTAAGCTCGCATTTATATTTTTATTTTGCTAAAAATTAAATGATAAAAATATATATTATATATAATTATTTATTTATATATAAAAATATAAATTAAATAAATTATATATATATAAAATATATGTATTCAAGCTGTAATCGAACCGAACACAAGCGAGCTGATCCCAGCTCATGTTCGGCTCGTTTATTAAACGAGATGAAAAATTCAGCTCGTGTTCGGCTTGTTTACTAAACGAGCGAGCCGATCTCGAGCTCATTTCGAGCCGAACACGAGCTGGCTCGCGAACAGCAAGCTGGATTGCCACCCCTAGCTGCAACGAACTCCAAACATTGAATAGTATTTGTAAGAGATTTTAGAACTGTACAATTTTTCCTCCTTATGGGGGGGGGGTTATCCACCAGTTTCAAGCAAATGATCAAGTTTGGCAAGTTACACAAGTGCAGAATTAAAATAAGCAGATGGGTCTTTAGTAACTAATCGATGCCGGCAACAAACAGAAAACGAAGAAGCCTTGGCCGTCGGTCAAAGGAGAGAGCTGCCAGCTGATCAGCAGGCAGTGGGAGGCGCCAGCTGCTGCTGGTAGGTGACATTCCAAAGGATCTCAATGGCCTCCGCGACTTTCTCTTCTGGTCCATTTCTAGCAGCATCCCCCTTCGCTTCGGCAGCATGACCTCGATATTATCTGAAATTCTGAATAGGCTTGTCGTCATTAAGGGTGATCAAAATGTCAATCATTTAATCTTTACGTAAATATTACGCCCTCAAATCAGGATAATAAGGCATAAAATTCTTCATGTCCTGTCAGAAAAAAGATTACTGGCGCGGCAAAATTCAGCAACAGACATTGTTACAATGTAGAGCTGAAAGTATATCTATAGGAGTCGTAAACAATCAATCAAGGATGAGTAGAGGAGCCAGTTATACAACTTCTCTTCATCTTCTTACTTTTGAATGACAGAGCAGATGCCATGCATTCTGTTTCTATTTCCTTGTTTCTTCTTTCTCTTCTATTCTCTTATAACTATTCCTCTCTCTCTCTCTCTAATCTCCTCTTCTTCGATTCCTCAATTTGTAGGGCGAACAATTCGACCGCTACTCTCCCTGGTAGGTAACCGAAATCTTATTCGACGACGAGTCCTACGCTGTTTAACTGTCAAGTCCCAACAGTCGGCACAGTTTAGCAATGTGCCGAAGGTGCCGGTAAGCCTATTCCGACATATAAATAGGTTGTGTGCTAAGGCGCGGCGGTGTGTTGTACTGCAGGGACACCGGCACAGTCTATACCGGCAGCACGACAACCATTCAGCTAATTGAAACTTATCAATGTCTTCAAAAACGCTATGCAGTATGCGGGCGGTCCACCAACCACATATCAGATACGCGGGTACACATACAGTGTAGCTATATATATACACACAAGACCTACTATATATGAGCAGGGCTCCTGTGCTCTCAGGAGCACAGAGCCCTCCGTGCTCTTGGGCCATTTTTGATGATGAGACTTCCGAATCGGCGATCGGCTCTGTTAAGCTTGATCTAGCATATTTGAAGTATGTAGAAAATAAATTTTGTGATTTTTCGATATCGTTTACTTAGTGATTGAAAGGGTTCAAAATCAACGGCTGAAAATAAAAATCTCATAAAAAGTGGTGATATGGTACTAAAATTTTCGATCAGAGATATTGAACTTGCTGTAGATAGTATAAAAAATTTTCTATCAGAATTTTATCTGATTTGGATACTTTTATGCCGTTAAACTTGAAACGATAGATATCAACCGTTAAAAATTGTTGATTTTGAATCTTTTCGATCACTAAGCAAACGATATCGAAAAATCGCAAAATTTATTTTCTACATACTTCAAATATGCCGATCGTCGATTCGGGAGTCCCATCATCGAAAACGGCTCAGGAGCACGGAGGGCTCTGTGCTCTTGAGAGCACACAAGACCTACTCTCTCTCTCTCTCTCTCTCTCTCTATATAGAACTAGGCTAGAATACTAATACTATCAAATATATATAATTTGTCTCCTCAAATATAATTCGTCTCCTCAGGTTAGAAAGATATATTAAAAGTTAGCTAAAAACACACAATGAGTAAGAATTTTACACTCACGCGGTCAATCGCAATACTAAGTTATCCAATAAATCAACATAATTAAATATCTACGTAGATAAGATATACCGATTATAAAATGTATATGCTAACATTTAGATATATAAAATCATTATATATGAATAACTAAGGTTTCTTCGGCCTTCTTTAGATGTCAGAATATGCTATTCATTTTCTTATGCAATTGAGAGGTGAAAGTTTGATTCTTTGCTTTACTGAGAGGTCTCTCTTATTAGGCTACTACCATGCTTGCTTTGGTAGAATAGCATATTTCGCCGATGTGGTGATTCATCTTGTTCCAAAAAATTGATTCGAAGGCCGAATATGACTATTCCACTCTAAACATTTGGTTACACTCGGACGTTTCGATCACAAGTGAAAATTCTCATTATGCGGAATAAGATATCATCAGATAGCTAAAACTTATTCCTGCATCCACACACATGCCCTTCTTCTTTTCAATGGTATATATACCAGATCCGAATAAAGCTAATATACGATCGAACATTCAAGAACAAATTGTGTGGGATTTAACCAATATATGCGGCGGCATAAACTGCAAACTAGGAGAACAAAATTCACATTTTTTGCATCTTAATTCATTCATTCTACACCGTGCAGATAACAATTCATAACAATCCAAGCAGTAGACTCAAAACACCGCAACCAAAACTAGGACTCAATCTGCAGCACATCACCAATTATCATTTTCTCAGAGAGTGTATTAATCAATTCAATCAGTTTCGATCCATAAACAAACTATGAGATTTAGCACTCTGAAGAGAAAGAGATAGAGAGAGAGAGAGAGAGAGAGAGAGAGAGAGAGTCTCACCATCAGTGGCGTCGCCGTAGTCGAAGCAAACCCTAACCCTAACCCTAACCCTAAGGGGCACGGGTTCCCCGACCCCGCCGAAGAGGATCGATGGGCTGCGGATCCGGAACCCTAGTATCCAGATCCCGGGCGGAAAACGACGCCGTTGTCGGCGGCGACCTCGCCCTCGCTCCGCCCCCTCCTCCGCCGCCGCCGCCGGCCCCCTCCGCCTCCGCCGCCGCCTCCGCCGCCGCCGCCCCCAAAATTCGCGCCATACCCCCCTCCCGTGGCCTGCTCCCTCTCCCTCTTCTCCCTCTTCTTCCTCACTATAAGCTTGATTATCTTCGACAAGAAAATCATCAAAAAATACCTCTTTAATTCCGGGAAATTGATCTCCCAAAGATCGAAGAATTAGGGTCTCTTTTTCCTACGTTTTTTTTTTCCCGATTTATTTTTAGATGGAGCTACAGAGGTGGAGGAGATCTGTGGGGCGTAATGCTACTGGTACAAGGGGTTGTACATCTTACAATTTTGTATCCAATGGCTGTTATTCTACATCGAAAATTACAGTGATATTCTCACTCCCATCATATTGTTTATACCCTTTCCCCCCTTTTTCATCTCTCTCCTCTCATCTCCTTTCCCCTCTTTTTATCTCTCTCCTCTCATCTCCTTTCCCCCTTTTTCATTTCTCTCCTCTCATCTCCTTTCCCCCCCTTTTTCATCTCTCTCCTCCTCCTTGGTCCTATTTTGACCACCGAGAGAGCTCGAGTCCCTCAAAGCCCTAGCCCTCGGCACCGACGTGAGCCGCGTCGCCTCCGGCGAGGTCCTTTTCGACGCCATCCTCGACCTCGTGACTCCTCGCCTCTCCCAACACCCCTGCTCACGCCGCCGCCGATGGATTCGCCCTCTTCTTCGACGAGATGAAAACCCTCTTGTCTTTCACCCCCCGTCACCTCTCTTCTTCGGCGCCGGATTGTGGTTGTTAGGGTTTCTCGAATCCCTAGTTGTAATGAAAATTTTGTAATGAAAATTTTATATTTTTAAAATTAACATAGTGTATTTAAATTTTAAATGTGCACGCTTAATGGCCATTGCTATAGAGTAGTAGGGCTTTTTATATGTAGTCCGATATGGAATATTTATACCACTCCACGGTACAGCTATAATATTAAAAGGAACACCTATATAGCTGCCTCAAATGAATGGCCATTGCTATATAGGGCTACACCTTTTGCAGCTGTAGCCTGATATGGAACAGTTATACCACTCCACGGTACAGCTGTACTGTTAAAAGGAACACCTATATAGCTGCCTCAAATGAATGGCCATTGCTATATAGGGCTCTGATTGCTTTGTATGGAACAGTTATGGTTAAAAGGAACACCCATATAGCTGGCACATTTATTTGGCCATTGTTAAATAGAAGGCTTAGCTTTTGCAGCTCTAGCCTGAAATGGAACAGTTATACCAGTTCTCGGTACAGTTAGAAATGTTAAAAGGAACACCCATATAGCTGGCACATTTATTTGGCCATTGTTAAATAGAAGGCTTAGCTTTTGCAGCTCTAGCCTGAAATGGGACAGTTATACCAGTCCTCGATACGATTATAAATGTTAAAAGGAACACCCAGAGAGAAAGAAAAGTTGGCCAGGTAGGTAAAAAATTAAAAGAGGGTAAGATTAAAGGCTACTATTACATTAATTTAATCCAGGGCAGATTCATGGATTGGGTTGTAGGATGTACAACCCAACCGGGTTGTGCACTTAGCGTTTTCCATTTGTGGGTGGGCTTTTTTGCATTTAGCCCCCTAGAAAATTTTTTATTTTAAAAATAATTCTGTCAAAATTTAATTTGTAAAAATGATCCTGATCGTGTCACGTAGGTGTCACGTCAGTGCCACGTGGACAGGGCGGGGGCTAGTGTATTAAGTTGAACACGGTCAATCATTCACCGTATTCAAACACGGTGAATGGTTCACCGTTTTTCATATTTATATATATATATATATATATATATATATATATATATATATATATATATATATATATTTTAACCAAATTAAAATTCAAATCCGGATTCGACGGATTTTAAAAATTCATATCCATATCATATCGACCAAAAACTCGAAACTCAAATTTGAATCCAGATTTTTAAAATCTATACCGATGAATAAAGATCTAAAAAATAAAAATTATTAAATATTTTATATATTTTACAAATAAATAAAAAATAAAGTATGTATATATATATATATATCAATAATTTATTGGGTTTTGGCTCGGATAATATTTCGGATATTTATACCCATGGACATTCTTATTTCCTATTCCTCTTTTCAATATTTATATTGCAAAAAATATGTACTAAACACGGTGAATAATTCATCGTGTCTAAACACGGTGAACAATTCACCGTGTTTAACTTAACTACCACCTCGATTCACGCGTACAACGTGGCGCCGCGCGCGTGGCAGTGTGTGGACTACAAATTAAATTTTAACGGGATTGTTTTTAAAATAAAAATTTGCCAGAGGTCAAATAGCTTGTTGGTGGAAAAAATGCACAGTGGCCCCTCAACTATATCACAATTTGAATTTGCCCCTCAACTTTTATTATTCTTTTGATTGAGGGTTAATTGCATCATTACTCCCCAACCTTTACCCTATTTTAATTTTGATCTCTTTTTCTTTTTTTTTGGTCCTAAAAAATCAGTTTCTTAATTGTGTCAAGCACACTTAACCACCGGATCGATCTCACTCACGACGCCGACGTCTCTTTCGGAGCATAAAAAGTTAGTGTTGAAACTAACCAGAGGTTCCCGAACTACGCGTGATCTATATGAGTAGACCGAATTTTATTGGAGTTGACATGAATTTTAGATGGCGCGATAAAATATAAAATTAGGGACCAAAAAGTAAACAAAAAAAATAAGTTGAAGGGAGTCAAAAGTAAAAGTAAATGGTAAAGTAATCCAATGAATTGTCATATTTTATGGAACAGCAAAAACAAAATAAAATTTAATTAAATTCTAATTTAGTCAAAGTAAAAAAAAAAAATATTTATAAATGAATTGGACTTGAAAAAAGCTGGCCAAATTTGAACAGGAAACAAAATGCACAAATTTGCAAAAACAATCATTTTAAAAATTAGAAATTTAATTAGAGATAATTGAAGAGTATAAAATTAGAGACTTTTGCTTATTTACCTCTTAGTACTATTCAAAATTTTCAAAATTATTCTGTTTTAAATTAGAAATTGTAGATATTTGAAGATATTTCTTTTGGAATCAATAAGGGAATTTTGGTCCTCCCGAAGTAAATAAGATATTTTTAAAATTTTGAAAGGACATATTAGATATTATCCTAAAATTAAAATATAAAATGTTTTAAAAAATTGCACATCTTTAAAGAATTATTTATATAGAATTTTTGAAAAAATAAGAATTATTTGAAAAAAACCACTTTAAAATAAAAAAAAATTATGTAGATAAAATTTTAAAAGTTAAAATTAATATTTTAGAAAATTTAAAGAGAGAATGGGCTCCACTCCTAAGGGGCTAGCCTACATCTCTTGGGCTCCCTTGGGACATGGGCTCTTCGGTTGCCGATTGGCCCGATGGGCCCAAAGTTTTAGGCCCAGCACGGCCCATCATTCTGGCTTGGCCGAGCCGGCACGGACTCGTGGCGTGCCCAGTAGGGATGTCAATGGATACAGATACCCAAAATTTTATCCGAATCTGAATTTGAATTGGACAAGTTTGCCCGATGCGAAACAGATACGATTTGCAGAGCCGGATATGGATATAAAAAACAAAAATCTGACGAATTTGGATTTGGGTAAAGATTTTGTCCCTGCCCGATCCGAACCCGACCCTGACCCGAACCCGACTTGATTTTATACTATATACTATATATGAATGTTTGATGTTATATTTGCACTTGTATTTTAAAAATTTATAGTTTAATATAATATGTTTTGAAATATGGTGGAGAGAAATAATAATTTCTGGTTTCGGTTTTCGTGCTTCGGTTCGAGTTTCGGATTTTTTTTTGGGTTCGTGTTTGGATATGAGTTTTTAAAACCCGTCGGATTCCGATTCGAGTTCGGGTTTCAAGTTCGGATTTAGGCTTTGAAAAAAGTCATCCCAAATCCAACCTGTTGACATCCCTAGCGCCTAGGCCGGGCCTAGAGTCATGCCGAGCCAGACGGCACAATGGGTCTAGCCCTATTTTACATTCCTAGATGCGATCATACAAAGCAATCGTGAAATATTTTGATAGTTTAATAAAATTTGAACACAGAATCTCCTACACTAGTACTACGTACATGCAATAAATATTTATTTTTAAGAACTTAAACTATCATAGGACATTTTTTTTTTAATGTCATATTCAGTACCTGTCCTATCTATAATTGATCATACTCCATATGAGTCTATGAATAGTGCAAAATAATTGCTTGCTGAAATCAGAAGCAAAAGTTGCTCAATCTTATGCTCAAAACACACACAAACCAAAAAAGGGCCTCCCATCACATAATTAGGGTTTTGAATCCTTTCTTGGTGACCATAATGGGTATATATGTGTTGTACAACAATGTGAAAAAAAAAAAAACCAACCACTCTTTTGATTGGCCAAATTGAAGAGGTACCATCTCCTCCCAACAACAAAAAGTTGTAACATGCACCAATGGATCCCTTGAGCTATATTATTACTCATCAAGAATAAATGTACAAAGACCCCCTTTAACTTTAGATTTTTCGCAAAAAGCTAACTTACTATTTTAGCCCTCAAACTTTGAGGAGTCTCGTCGCATGTGATATTTTGGTACACAAACTTTAATACATTGTAATTTATGGCTCAAACTTTTAAATTGTTGTAATTTAAGTCGCTAAAATTTGATTGAGTGGACTAAATGGTGATATATGGATGTGATGCGTTAATGATAGGGCATTGCTGTGGTCGAGGGTTTAGGGTTTATTAAGTGCCATAATACTGGAGTGACCAGAACAGTTGATGTTAAATAATCTCAACTTCAGGTTTGGCAACTAGACCTCTTAAACTTTATCAAATAGTACTTCAAATAGCTCTTTTCCTCAAGAAAAGTTACTAATTGAACCGTCATACTAGCGAGATGTCTCACAGATAGTGTTGTAAAGAATCAATTAATATATATATTTATATATATATATAGAGAGAGAGAAAGCGGCTGTTGTTGCTCTAGGGGCATCGTGTCCGTCTTTCTCATGGCGGATTTTCGATTATGAGACATTCGAATCAACGATCGGCTCCGCTAGACTTGATACTTATTGCTTTTTTCAAACTACAAATTTTTTTAAAGAAACAATGCATTTTGCTATGTTTTAAGCTTTATAAAATCATGTGAAGGACATTTGCTTATGTTAGTTAATTACACCTTTGTTTGAGAAGAAGAACAATATATCAAGCTAGTTGATAAAGTTTATTGGATCTCCTCATCAAAATTAAAAATTAGAAATTTATTTACCAAAGCTTTAAAGTTTAAGAAGTGTTTCTATACTTTTCCCTATCATAAAAGCATTATTGAACAATGTACATATGAATTAAGCTCATATGTTTTTAAAAGTGTAAGTCATTAGTGCATGCATCAGAGTTTTCGGCCTTTGGATAAAGATGCATATGATTAGAATAATAGCGGTATATATATATATATATATATATATATATATATATATATATATATATATATATATATATATATATATATATATATATATATATATATATATATATATAGAGTCCTATCTATTATAGTACGATCGTCCTCGTACTCATAAGTTGTTTTCGATGATAGAGCTTCCGAATCGACGATCCACACCGTTAAACGTTATCTAGAGCGATTAAAACTTCTAGAAATTAAATTTTATAATTTTTCGATATGATTTACCTTACGACCAAGAGATCACAAATTTGATAATTTTTTAATAGCCGGTATGGGATACTTGCTCGTTTAACGGTGTAAAAGAATCGGAATACGTTGAATTTTTGATAGAAAATTCTATTCACTACCTAAATAAAGATCAATAACTCCGATCTTAAATTAAAAGATCCGATCTTCCATTTTTAGGATATCGATCGATTTTGACCGTTCATTTTATACCGCTCGATGGACTTTATAATGATTTCGAAAAATTACGAAATTTATTTTCTAGAAGTTTTAAATACTCTAGATCATATTTAACGGTGTGGATCGTCAATTCGAGAACTCCAACATCGAAAACAACTTATGAGTAGTAAGGACTCTATACTCATAATAGTATAGTAGCCCCTACTCTCTCTCTCTCTATATATATATATATATATATATATATATATATATATATATATATATATATATATATATATATATATATATATATATAGAGAGAGAGAGAGAGAGAGAGAGAGAGAGAGAGAGAGAGAGAGAGAGAGCAGGGCTGTTGTGCTCTCAGGAGCACAGAGCTATCCGTGCTCCTGAGTCGTTTTCGATGATGAGACTTTCGAATTGACGATCGGCTCCGCTATATTTGATACTTACTGCTTTTTTCAAACTACAAATTTTTTTAAAGAAACAATGCATTTTGCTATGTTTTAAGCTTTATAAAATCATGTGAAGGACATTTGCTTATGTTAGTTAATTACACCTTTGTTTGAGAAGAAGAACTATATATCAAGCTAGTTGATAAAGTTTATTGGATCTCCTCGTCAAAATTAAAAATTAGAAATGTATTCACCAAAGCTTTAAAGTTTAAGAAGTGTTTCTATACTTTTCCCTATCATAAAAGCATTATTGAACAATGCACATATGAATTGAGCTCATATGTTTTTAAAAGTACAAATCATTGGTGCATGCACGGGAGTTTTCGGTCTTTGGATAAAAATGTATATGATTAGAATAATAGCGGTATATATATGTATAGTTAATCTCTTGCGTATTTAAAAGTACTAGAGCATTACTGCTCATGACATTTTAGCTGTCGGATCGCCTTAAGATCTGAACAGCTAGCACTAACAAAAGAGACTTTACAAGACACGCTGTTACTCTATCGCACTTGTGCTGCACGAATTTCGAGACGATTTGACGACTAAAGAGTGACAAGCTCATATGCTCCAACGATTCGACGACTAAAAAGTCACAAGCCCATATATATGCTCCAACACTTTCGAACGCACAAGAGCTTAACTCTCTCTCTCTCCCTCTCTCTCTCTCTCTCTCTCTCTCTCTCTCTCTAAAAAAAACCATGGCACCCTTTGCCATAATGAAAAGAGTGGCTCCAAAAGATCACATGGTAACACCTACCAATGGCCATTATTGGTAACAAAATTGTTGGCCAATGGAAATATCTAGAACTTTGATGGGACGTGATTCGATCTGTTGGGTTGCTACATGCAATGTATATATTTACAAAGTTGATATTTTGTCGGTGGGATTCACATGTCCATTTTCATGTCCAAGTAATAACTGTTTGCATGCTTTTTACTGTACAAGGCAAATGATTCAAAAAAAGCACCCCTTATAAATGATGAATATGGTTTCTAGGGTTTCTAGAATTGGAATTGAACTTCCAAACCTCTAAAAAGTGTCTAGAATAATATTCTGTCCGAAATTGCTGATAAAATATGTTACATATAGTAAAAAGTTATGATCGATGAATAAAAATATTCTGTTTGTTTTCATACGTACCATCATATCGCACGGAAAAATAGAAAAATATATCCCTATTATGTGCACGCTTTCACTCGAACTTCATCTTGCCTAATAACGTTAGATGACTATCATCAGTATTTATCTATAGTCAGTACATGAAATGATATTTTAAAATTTTCTTTAAATGGATCCTAACAAGAACTTTTTACTAAGTATCTCATATTACATCATTACATGGAAATGGCCTTTATTTGCAAAGCAATATGGCCATCTAATTACCACAAACCAAATATATATGTTGTAAAGTCACTAAATTCCCTTACTTATGTACTTTATTATAATCGACTTCGTTAGGCTTAATTAGAGGTATTAATCAAGCTAGTGTTACTCTCTCTCTCTCTCTCTCTCTCTCTCTCTCTCTCTCTGCGAGTGATTTGTAAAAATCTGATTTTTCTATTTTAGTGCATCATAATATAACTGTGTATGATCACTTGTACGTGCAAATTTAATCTTGCTCGAAACTAGATCTACTTAATACAATAACTATATATGTGGAATCACTACTGGTGCAGAGAATGTTCGCATGTTACAGCGCATAACCGCATCCTATCATGGCGATCGACCCATATCCATCCAATCCACAACGTCTACGGTCCGATGAGCCGCTTGTCAAAATTGTACCAAAGCACAGTACCATTACTGGAAATGTTAGGTTGTACTTATGCATATTGATATTGTTGTGTTGAAACTTTGTGCATGGACTATGTTTGTCTTGATTTTGAGGTATATATATATATATATTTATATATATAAGTATATGTTATCCACGGAAAAACAATACAAAAACCTAGCTAGCCCAAAGCTTTGATGAATCATTTAATCCTAGACAAGTTAATTAAATTGCCCTACCAAACTTTTTAGTAGATCCAATTCCAACCAAAGATAGTTGGTCCTATCTTTTTTGGCACTTGCCATGCTATAATAAGTCCAAAACTACACCATTTTCCCTTTATTTATTTATTTATTTATTTTTTTGATAACAAAATTGATTGCTATGTGTCTTCAAATTTATAAGTTATTTATTTTGTCAAACATATGTGGAGACCACCCTCTTAATTAACTTAATTGGGTCATTTTGAAATAGGCTTGTCAACTTTTTAATTTATTAACAATATTTTGTGCCATGTTTGGCATAATTGTAGATAAAACAGAAATCCTACCTAATAAAGGATGTGGGTGGATTGTGACTCCGCAACCGATAATATGGAAGAGTGTGAGGGCTTATATGTGATGAACATAGTAGAACTAATAACCAGGCTTAAATATTAAAGGATTATTCCAGATCTACGCCGAGATATTTATTACTAAACTTGTTGAAGAGGTGAAATAGAACTTTATAAGGTTTATCTTTTTAGACTAGTGATTTAAGCCTAAAGAGTTGTTAGCGCCAGAGGTCTGGATCGTTATAGTTGGTACCATAGCCGATTTGCCAACTGGAAGTGGGAGGTCACTACAACAAAAACGGTTTATAGCGATACTGTTAAATGTAGGTACAGGTCAAAAAAAGTACTGCTAGCTAAATTACCGACATTTTTAAAAAATATTGCTATATGTTGGGTCGCTAGGTATATAGTGACAGTTAAAGAGTGTCACTATAATCTAAATGAGTGCTGCTAATTTAATTACCAACACTTATTTAAGTATTTAGCAACCGTCGAAACTCTATCTCGTTGGCTGCGGTGGCGGAGGAGGATGGGAGGGAAGGACTCTTCATCTAGAATTTTAGTGGATTGAGTGAAAGGAGATGGAGAGATGGTAATCGATTTTTCTTTTTTTTTCTTTTCTATTTGTAATCGGACCAAATGGACTGGATGTGGTGGTTTGAGTAGAGTAACCCTTTATTTTTGGTTGGATTGGATTTTATATTTAGACATTAATAGATATTTTTTTAAGTTTAACAAAAATAGGACATTTACACAAAAGTGTCGTAAACATGTGTCCCTATAACCTAATTCTGTTGTAGTGGGTGAGCCTCACGTTGTCTGATGATCATGGATTATGTGTGTGATTGGGCTGACACCGATGTCCGATAGTCCCAGTTCAAATAATATTGGAGCTTGTGAGGGGCTTATACATGCATGTTAGTCACCCTATAAGTAGGCTTAAATATTTTGAGCCTGATTCAAGTCCAATGAGTTCCGAGTGCTTACTGACGATCTAATAGCTAGGTCTTATTTTGCTTCTTTGAGTCTTCGAAAAAGATATCTTATTGCGAGTTGCATTGCTAACTAGTGGGGAGAGTATGAAATTACATGTTAGCATACCAATCAAAAAGAATTTGCTTGGATAAAATCACTCAAATTAAAACAAAAGTACTAAATAGTAGGGGTGGCAATCCATTTCATTGTGGTAAGCTCATGTTAAATTTCGAAATGAGCTCGAGATCGGTTCGCTCGTTTAGTAAACGAGCTGAATTTTTCAGCTCGTTTAATTAACGAGCCGAACACGAGCTGGGGTCATCTCGCTAGTGTTCGGCTCAATAACAGCTCGAATACATATAATTTATTTAATTTATATTTTTATATATAAACAAATAATTATATATAATATATATTTTTATTATTTAATTTTTAGCAAAATACAAATATAAATGCGAGCTTAATTATAAAAAAACTCATTTATATATAAAGTTTTAACTATTAGATCAAAGTCT